>CM054063.1:171778696-172403696 GCA_028641055.1 Alopecurus myosuroides
TCACCAGGCATTGCGCACCGAGTCGCGGTCTACACAGCCCCTGCGATAAATCTAAACCAGGGGGATGTGGCATTAGCCACGGCTGGTGCGGCGCAAGCACTGGCCCAGCAACATATGTCGATTAATGGAGACCCGGCCGGAGCCAGGGTCGATGGCGAGCAAACAACCGTCACCAGCGAGGCAGGCGAGACTGCTCATCACAGGAACATGTTCGGATTTAGGACGAACAGAACAGCCGGTGCGGGAACATCACATCCACCAAATCCGGCTCTATTCAGCAACAACTTGATCTTAGATCCCACAGTGTTAGCTACGGTAATAACCCCGGAGAACGCAGCGGCCCGGGCCAGGGACCTGGATTTAGCCCGGCGAGCGTTGGAACAGCAAAGGAGAGACGTAGAGGCCGAGAAATTACAGATGGCCGCGCGTCAGCGTCAGTTGGATGAGTTAGACGACCGCATACAGGCACAAATGACTAGGGTATATAATCAGAGGCATCATACGAGATTGCCAGCAACAGGCGTAGCCTTACAGCCGGCCGCATTGTTTGTCACACCTCAAGATGAGCCGATCCCGATTGTGAACCCAGGAACCGGGTGTGCAGGAGCGACACTCGGAGGACAACCGGCAAACGTACCGGCCGGGTCACCTGTGCTACCCGTTGGGGTGCCCAGAGGCAATACTGTGCAGCCACAGCCATCACGATTCCATACCCCAGCGGGTCACTTCAACAACCCTATGGACAACGTGTACGCCGCAACTTTAGCTCTCGACCTTATTCTACTGGGAGAATCGCCTCAAGCAATAGAGATCCGGCGGGCTATAGAGATGTTACGCACCGCGGTGGCTCAACAGGCCAATTACCCGGACAACAGGAGCGGGATGCATGGGACGCCATATATCAGTCGGCAGGAAGGCAATACGAGGAACATTCAGTCGGCATCAGTACGACGGAGGGCAGAGCAGCAACAAATGCCGCCTCCTCCACTCAGGCCAGCGGCTCCAGCGGTTTCAGCGGCACAGGCTATTGTGGATAGTTCCCAGGCAATGCGTGCGGCCGGGTCTGCGGTACGAGGTCCGGTAATTGGCGCGCCTCCCGCTGCGGCAGCCGAGGTTTCACATGTGTCGAGAGTAAGGCCAGTACTGACAAACTTAGCCGGACCCAAATATTTATCAGACGCTATCAGGGCCGAGCCTTATCCGGATAAGTTCAAGGAGCCGGGTAAAGTTGTCAACTACGAGTCCACCATGGACCCCGAGACCTGGTTAAGCAGTTACGAGATGGCTATGTCTATTCGCAACGCTTCAGAAAAGCTCCAAGCCAAGTTTATGTATCTCATGATGTCCGAAGGAGCAGCTAAATTATGGTTCAATAACTTGCCTGAGAAATCTATCAGTTCATGGAGCAATCTCAAGTCGGCTTTCGTCAAGCACTTTCATGGAACTTGCAGGAAATTATACACGATTGATGACTTAGATCGGTGTGTGCAGAGAAAGGGAGAGTCGGCACGCAGCTGGGTGCGCCGAGTTATGGAGATACTCCACTCTTCCACTGATATCCAGCCCAAGGATGCGATACAAGCTATGGCGAAGACATGCAGATACACGCCCTTGGTGCAAAAATTAGTATGCATGAAATCCAGCAGGCACGTTTCGGAAATTACTATAGGAGAGTTGATGGACGCGTGCAACAAGCATGCCTCCACTGACACCACAGAAGAAGATATCGATGACAAAAAGGGGAAGTCTAGTGCGAACAATAATGGAAGAACCGGAAACAAGACTGCACCGAATAATAATGGAGGTAGCAATGGTGGTAGTGGGAACAATCAACATAAACGTCCGTATGAGCGAGGCTCCGAGTTAGTCGCCAGTGCCGAAGCCGTGTTTGCAAGACCCAGAGCGGATGGAAACTTTAACGGAGGAACTTCAACGGAGGAAACAATTATCAAGGACCACCTCGACCGCCTAATCACATAGAAGCCTTCAAGATGCCTTGCCCGCGCCATAGCAGGAATGGCATGCCGGCTAATCATTCGTTGGAACAATGTGTAGATCTGCAGAGGTGAAAAAAATGAAGAAATACAGAAGGTTTTGCAGGGTACAGGGCGGGGAGGAGGACCGGGTCTGGGTGGAAACCCGGGCAACGGACCACCCCCCGCAGGCAATGCAGGAGCTGGCAATCCGGGTCATAACCAGGGTGGGGCAGGTGGTTTCCAGGCCAACCCAAAGCAGTTAGGACAGTATCATGTTCACACTACCGGGACTTCCAAGAGAGAGAGGAAGATACTCAAAAGAGATATAAATTCGGTTTCTTCAGGTGTTCCAAGATACCTGAGATGGTCAGATCAGGAAGTAACATGGAGTAGGAGGGATCACCCGGAAGCAATAGAACATCCGGGTGTGTTTGCTTTGGTGGTGGCGCCGCAGGTCAATGGCTACGAGCTAAAGAAAGTTCTGATGGATGGCGGGAGTAGTATCAATATCTTATACTGGGAAAGCTTTTTACGTATGGGGCTCAAGGAGTCTCAGCTGCAGAAAAGCTCCACAGGTTTTCATGGAATTGTGCCAGGACACTCGGCCTGCCCTGAGAGAAAGATAACGCTAGAGGTTGCTTTTGGAGAATCCAAGGATAATTACAGAGTGGAGTGGCTCACGTTCGAGGTGGTGATGTTGCGTAGTCCTTATCATGCACTGTTTGGAAGGCCGGCTTACGCCAAATTCATGGCAAGGCCGCGTTACGTGTACTTACAGCTGAAGATTCCGGGTCATAAACGAACCATCACTATACATGGGAACCGGGCTGTGGTAGCAGAGTGCGATGAGGGAGATGCGGCACTTGCAGAACAAGCTTGTGCAAAGGAGGAACTCAAGTATTACAGGTCTCAGGTAGACCCGGAAGATCGAACCGCTCTGAAGAAACCAAATACTGATGATGAGAGAGCTAAGTTTAAGGCAGCCCAAGACACAAAGATGGTGGCCTTCATTGAGGGCGACTCTTCCAAGCAATTTGCCATAGGTTCAAACCTGCATAGCAAGGAGGAAGGCGCGCTTATCGAGTTTATTCGCGAGAATCAGGATGTTTTTGCTTGGACACCTAGCGATATGCCGGGTATCCCGTCTGAACTTGCTGAGCACAACTTACACGTTGATCCCAAGTCCCGGCCAGTGAAGCAGGGTTTGAGGAAAATGAACGAGGAAAGAAGAAAAGCTATAGGAGCAGAGGTAGCCCGGCTCTTGGCGGCCGGCTTTATCATGGAGGTTTTCCACCCCCAATGGTTGGCAAACTCGGTTTTAGTGCTGAAAAAGAATAACGAGTGGAGAATGTGCATAGATTACACGAGCCTCAACAAGCATTGTCCAAAAGATCCGTTTGCCCTTCCAAGGATAGACCAGATCATAGATGCAGTGGCAGGAAGTGACATGCTGTGTTTTTTGGATGCCTATTCCGGGTATCACCAGATAAAGCTCAAAGAGGAGGATTGGGAGAAGACGTCATTCATAACCCCCTTTGGAGCCTTTTGTTACAAAACCATGACCTTTGGATTGAAAAACGCTGGCGCAACATATCAGCGGTGCATTCAGAAGTGTTTCGAGGATCAGATTGGGCGCAATGTCCATGCTTACGTTGATGGCGTGGTGATCAAAACAAGGAACATAGAAACATTCATTGATGACCTGAAAGAGACATTCAAAAACCTGAGGAGATATCAAATGAAGCTCAACCCAACAAAATGTGTATTCGGAGTTCCTGCGGGAAAATTACTCGGTTTCATCGTTTCTAAGCGGGGAATCGAGGCTAACCCGGAGAAGATCAAAGCTATTCAGAGCCTAAAAAAGCCTGAGGAATTGAAACATGTCCAGAAACTTACAGGATGCGTGGCAGCACTGAGCCGGTTTATATCTCGGCTCGGAGAAAAAGCAATACCCTTATACCGACTCTTGAAGAAAACAGACAAATTTGTATGGGATCAAGAGGCGGATGAGGCGTTCGAAGCCATGAAGAAGCAGTTGTCTGAAGCACCAGTTCTGGCAGCACCGGGTCCCAAAGAGCCCATGTTGTTATATGTTGCGGCCGGGCCTCGGGAAGTTAGTGCGATGGTCGTGGTTGAGCGCAAAGAGGATGGAAAGGATTACCCGGTGCAACGGCCGGTTTATTATGTAAGCGAGATCTTATCAGAAGCAAAACAGCGGTATACACATTGGCAGAAGCTGGTTTTTGGGGTATTCATGGCCAGTCGGAAATTGAAGCCGTATTTTCAAGAACACCCCATTACGGTGGTAAGTTCCATACCCATGGAAGATATCATAAGAAACTCGGATGCTACAGGAAGGGTAGCCAAGTGGGCTATCGAGATGGGTGATTATCATATCAATTACGAGCCCCGATCCGCAATCAAGTCTCAGGCGCTGGTAGATTTTGTTAATGATTGGACTGAGACAAGCGTACCCTTGTTGGTGCCAAGTTCAGATTCCTGGGTTATGCATTTCGACGGCTCCAAGCAATATGAAGGACCAGGAGCCGGCGTCGTGCTCACATCGCCCAAAGGAGATAAGTTACGCTACGTCTTGCAAATTCACTTTGATTGTTCTAACAACGTAGCTGAGTACGAGGCCATGTTACATGGATTGCGTGTAGCAAAGGAGATGAACATTAAGCGTATAATGTGCTACGGAGACTCGGATCTTGTTGTACAACAGGTCTCAGGAACATGGGACAGGAAGGATGCAACAATGGCAGCTTACCGCAGATAGGTGGACAAAGTTGCTGGGTCTTTCTCAGGGTACCACGTGGAGCACATTGACCGGCGAAAGAACAAAGCCGCAGATACCCTGTCGAGACTTGGCTCCCGTCGAGAGCCGGTTCCGTCTAATGTTTTCTTGGATGAGTTATGGCGGCCTTCCGTCAAAACCGAGTCAGAAGAAGAAATAGCTCTCCAAGACCCGGATTTGGAATTTGTGGCCGCTGTACACACTATTCCAGAGTGGATTGAGCCGTTCTTGGCGTTTCTATTGCGGGGCGAGTTACCACAGCAGGAAGTCGTAGCCCGGCAAATCCAGAGACATGCAAAAGGTTATTCTATCATTGGTGGTGAGCTTTACAAGAGAAGTGCTACAGGTGTCTTTTTACGCTGCGTAGCTCCGAAGGAAGGCCGACAAATATTGAAGGAAATTCATGAAGGTGATTGCGGACACCATGCCTCCACAAGATCTCTTGTGGCCAAGGCGTATCAGCATGGTTTCTTTTGGCTTACAGCTTTGGCAGATGCAGAACGTTTGGTTGCAAGGTGTGATGGATGCCAGAGGTATGCTCGGCAAATCCATGTACCGGCTATGGAGCTGCGGACAATCCCATTGACCTGGCCATTTGCGGTTTGGGGTATGGATATGGTAGGCCCTTTCCATATGTCTCCATGCAAAAAGACTCATTTATTGGTAGCCGTGGATAAGTTCACAAAGTGGGTTGAGGTTATGCCAGTGACGAACTGTGAGGCGGCCACAGCTGTGAAATTCTTGAAGATCATATATAAGTTTGGATACCCCCACAGCATAATCACAGACAATGGAACCAACATGTCCTTAGGAGAGATGGAAAAGTTTTGTGGAAACAATGGTATTAGACTTGACGTAGCCTCGGTAGCCCATCCGCAAGCAAATGGTCAGGTGGAGAGAGCAAACCAAGAGCTACTGCGTGGGTTAAAACCACGACTGCGAGTCCCGTGTCTCAAAGCTGCTGGGGCATGGGTGGAGGAGTTACCTTCTGTTGTTTGGGGCATCAACACTACACCTAACAGGTCTACTCAGATGACCCCGTTTTTTTATGGTTTATGGTGCAGAGGCGGTTCTCCCACGTGATATTATCCATGATTCGCCATGAGTGTCGGCTTATGTTGAGGTAGAGAATGAGAAGACCCGGCAAGACGTTGTGGATATGTTAGAAGAGCACATGGAACAAGCCTTGGAGCGGTCCGCAATATACTAACAGGGTTTACGGCGATACCATAGCCGTCGGGTCAAGACGCGTGTTTTTCAAGAAGGAGACCTAGTGCTACGTTTGGCGCAGTCCAAGGAAGGAAAACACAAGTTATCTCCACCATGGGAGGGTCCGTTCATTATAAGCCGGAATCTACACAACAGATCGTATTATCTGGTGGATGCAACAGAAGAGTCGAATTATGTCAATGATACTGCTCATACCACCTCTGCCATGCAAGAGCGTGAACGACCATGGAACGTGGCCCAGCTACGTCCTTACTATACTTAGCATAGACTCTGTTTTAAAAATTGTATTCCACGATGTAACAGGCAGTAAGTTTCAGACGCACTCTTTTCCTATCTAGGGTACCTAAGGGGACTGGAGGTTTTTTAATGAGGCGGCCTGCTGACCTAACCTTTTCATATCAATAAAGAAATGGTTAAATCATGATAGTCATTTTGTTATTTGAATTTTGTCAATTTCTTGCATATTTTTCTGTAGATAAATCATGCCATGTATTTACTGATGAATTATTTTAGTTAAATATGATTTAGTGAGTATAATTTGCACATTTGTTTCCTTTCTAGTACCCAAGTTATCTGTAAGCCGGTAGAGCAGAAGGCCTACTGTTGCATAGTACATATATTTAGGTCTTGGGGGCTGATTGCTTGAATAGCACAGTTGTACACTAAGACCCGGCCATGATGCAAATCGGTTGTGGGGACTGATTACTTGTAATAAGTACAATTACAATCTCATAACTCGGACAATAGAGCCAAAAAATTTCTTGACCTCTTTCGTTTAAGCTTGATGTAACTCGCACCAAAATGGCGTGTTTGCTAACCTATAAATTCAATCAGTCATGATGTCCATGGGGACTTGCCTGACCCTGTTTTTACTAGAGTTATAGCAACATTGAAAATCCATGCGAAAACCGGCTTATAACCAAAAGGGTCATCTAAACCATAAGTTGCGCAGGGCAAAGGCAGCAGCCGGAAGTTCATTGCATATTGCGCGTAATTTCAAAATGTATAAGTATATAAAAGCAAAAATTCGGGACTTGGGGACTTCAGAAACAAAAATTCTCAAGCTAAGATTCCCAAAACCTAAGACCCGGGTCTTGGGGACTTGTGAGAAATTCTTCAATCTTAAGGCCAAGACTCGGCATCTTTCTCGCAAAGCATATAATAGATAAAGCTGTGCCACAATGAGTTTGTAACGTGCATATTAAAGCGAAAACCAGAAGGGTCATCGAAACCACAGGAATTTAAACGTATTACAAACCAAAGGAATAGTATCAAAAGTGCACAGGCGCACTATCAAATAACAAGTGTAAAAGGCATATTATAATGCCTATTGGCCGAATGATTGTTTGCTGATAAAAATAAGAACATTACTCGGCTGCTGTAGCCGAGTCATCACGAGTGGTCCTGGCGGCCGGGTCTTCGGTATTCTCCTCCGTGGCCTTCTCTGTCTCCATGTCCGGGTCAACATCGGAATCAGCGCGAGCTGGAGGAGGAACAACTGGAGTCGATGATGTTGGCAAAGAACCGGCCTCGGCTTTCTTCTTGGCGGCCTCTTCCTTGTATCGAGTCAATATATCAAAAGGAGTAGGGAATTCAGAGGGCACCGGTTTATCCTCAGCATTATATGGGGGGGGGGGGTAAGCTTGTTTACGTCGAGATTCTCGGCAATCAAGCTGGCCAAGTGACGGATATGAGCATTGATGGCCTTGAGGTCTTTTCCCGTGAATTTAGAACCATCAATGTTAAACTCGGGAAACCCGTTCACAAGATTTGCTGGCTCAATCTTGGGGTAATAAGCTTTAGCCAGCGCAAGGCCGCGTATTGCTCCAACCCAGCATGTTGAGCGCTTCCAGATATCAATCCAGGCAGGGATTGTCGAGTACGCTTCAAGCATTTGGGTTACACCGGCGTAGGTACCGGTCCACTTCACAGCTTCAAGAGTCCATTTTTTCCCTGCCGAGAATTGTCGGATGACAGTCATGAGTATCTTCAGCTTTTTTAGATCATCATGTTCCCCAGCAACTTCACCCAGATCTGCAGTACAAAAAGAGAAGTAAGATAGTGAGATCCGGGTCAAAAACCCTCTGAAATGGGAAATCCGAGTGATACAGGGCGATAGTCGGAAATTTAGTTGTGCTTTACCTATGATGGAGTTATAAGTCTCGGCCATGAAAGTTGAGAGTTTCTTCACAACCTCCTCAGCGGCGTGGAGTCTCTTCTTATACTTCTTGCACTGCTTGGAAAGCTCCTTGACGTTGGCCTCCAGGTCTTCACGGAGTTTTGTTTCAGCTTGCAGGAGTTCATTGGTCTTTGCCAACAGTTCATCAATCCGGATAATGTAAGCCTGAAAAAGACAAAGAAACATCAGTCGGCAATGAGATGAAGCTGCACAAGAAAGACTATATAGTTGCAAAGTACCGAATAACTGTTGACAGTTCATTCGGAACTTGGGGACTAGGACGAGTATATAAATAGTACTAGTTAAACTAACCTGATGCTCAGCTGCCAGAGACTCGATAATCTCCTCTTCAGTTGCCTTCAGGGAGCGATACTCCTTCAACAGTTTTTCAAACTCATGGCCGCTGAGAGTCGGCCTGGAAGAGCTGGCGTTCTGATCACCCGGTGGTGGGGTTGCCTCCTGTTTCCCTGTGTCGACTCTGGTCACCGCGGTATTTGGAGCAGGAGCCGCCCTTTGCGTCCCAAGATATTCAACGTCGGGATCAGCCGACTGATGCGCGGGTGGAGGAGACTCGGTCCTTGGGATGGCCGTGTTAGCCGGCTCTTGCTCTTCAGTAGGTGGTGGCTTAGCGGCGCTCTCCGGGTCTTCCGCCGTCGGATCGTTGACAGGGGTCTCAACTGGGTCGCTGAGTGTGACCTTAGCCCCGAAGGAAGGAAAAGAAAAGTGTTAGTGAATTATTAAAGTAATACCTACAAAGTATAGAGGTGTTGACAAGCAAGGTATGAAAATTACCCGGTATTCACGACAAAGTCGCTGGGGAGATCATTGCTAGACCCGTAGGACACTGACAAAGAATTGGAAAGTGAGACTCGGAGTTGTCCGGCTAATGGATGATTCGGAGATGGACATTTTTGAGGGGTGCAGTTAGGATAAGTTGAAGGAGTACCGGCACGGTGAGCAGGAGATAGAGAGATCCCGGGGTTGAGGGGCTCGTCACCCGGAGAAGTCCGGGTTGCCCGTCGCTTGGATGGAGGAGACGTGGCCTTCATAGACGATACAGTGGTTAGATATTCATTAAGTTTGCGCATTCCAGCATATGTGTACGGCTCTGTGGTCATGGAGGAGTATGGCACCTTGAATGTGACCCCCCTGGGCTTCCTTTTCTTGCTTAACCCGGCTTCAGCTTGCTCGGGCTCGCTCTCTTCCGTTTCAGAATTGGCCTTGTTAGCCGGTGCTGTTGATGGTGGGGTATTGTTAGGAATAAAGGTGTGAGGAGAATCTTGATCTAGTAAGTTGACAAAGTACTTGTTCAGTAACTCGGAGTCACCTTCTTCGCTGTCACTCGGCTCTTCCTCTTCCGAGTTTCCAGAGGGGGGAGGGGTGACAATCTTCCACCATTCATCAGATTCCTGGGTAAAAAGCAGCAGAGATAAAAGTTAGTATATATGAGTTAGAAAAATCAACCGGTACAAAAGGGATTAGCCGGTTCTCACTGGTGGAGCCGGGTTTGAGCGAGAGAAGGGGGAGAGCCCAGAAACGCTTTTCATGGCATCCATCTTCTCAGCTAGGAATTTTTTCATAACCTTGTTGACGTCTGCGGCCTGGTATGACTTCTCCGAGTATCGGAGAGAGTCAGTCAGATGGCCCGAGTACTCGCAGAGCAGCTTTGGGCGGATGCTATTGGGCTGGATCCTACAGCTGATCCAGGTCTTAATCAACTTTAACCCACACAGACTGTGGGAAGCAAAGATGGCTAACTTGTGGAGGAGTGGTTGAATAGATTGTCTGTCGGTTTCTGGAGCGAAAGCGCTTAAGTTATCGCTAAGAGAAAGGGTTTTAGTGGAAAAACCCGGCAAAGGCTTTTCGCCTGGTCTGGATGTGTCCTTGCAATAAAAGAACGTTTTCTGCCAGTGCTTCACGTGGGAATGAAGGCTGAGAGTCGGCATCAACGATTTCTTGCGTCTCTGGATGGACACGCCCCCACAGACAAGGAGGGGTCCGTCCGTGTTTTCACGGCAAGGCTTGCATTGAAAAAGCTCAAGGAACAAAGCAAGATTGGGGGCGATACAGAGATAAGCCTCACAGAGAACAATGAAATGGCATATGTTCAAAATCGAGTTAGGTCCTACGTCGAAAACCCGGAGTTTATAGTGGCGGAGGACCTCGCGAAAGAAAGGGTGACCCGGGGGGCGGAAACCCCGGGTCACGTGCTCAAGAAAGATGACAACTTCACCTGATTGGGGTGAAGGCCGGCTCTCTTCCTCAGGCAACCTCATTAGAATTCTTCCACCATTTACATCGCTCTCCTGCAGTTAAATCAAGTAAGCCAAAATCAAATGTATGTCAAATCTGCAACGTAATCTATAATTTTTCCCCAATGATTCCTCTTAAAATAAATTTCACATGGTAATTAATCCAAGAATCATGGACATCGGAAAAAGTAAGCCTGCCATATGCCTGTAAGATCGATGCCGTGCCCTCCATATTTCTCCTTCGTTGCTTCCAGATATGCAAGAACAAAAATTGACGTGGAAACACAATACGGTCCATGGCAGGTCACTGCACATGACCAAAAGGAGAGATGACAGAGTTGGCCGACATTAAGGAATCGGCACCCGACGTGGCTCGCTGCAGACGCGCATGGATACAAAGGCATTGATCAGGAGGAGCAGGGAAACGAAGGAGTGGTGAGAGGAGGCGTCAGTGTGGACGACTCAAAGAAGGGGCAGGCGTCGCGGCGCGCGAGAACTTTTTGGTATGCGGCGACGTAGTACAGGCCGAGCGGGCGTTGCAAGGGCAGGGAAATCACGCTCCAGAGCAGCGTCGAGATGGCGGCGGCGCGCGAGAATGGCTGGTAGTCGGCGACGTACTACAGTCTATAGGGTTCGTTCGTCACAGGGCGTGCGAGAAGGTGCGCGAGAACGTCTGTTAGGCGCGCCCCCGCCGGACACTTCCTCCAGTCCATGCCCGAGCTCGCCACCAAGATCCTGCCCGATCCTCTCCACCGGCCTCCTCTGCAGTCGCCGATCTGGCCTCTTCCCGGAGCTCGACCTGGTGCCTCTCCTCGTACCCGCGCACGCGCCCGAGTGCGACGGGTTCGTCCACGCCCATGCCGTCCATCCCCGTCTCCCGTCCCTCCTCTTCCCCGAGCTCTGCACCGTCTTTTGGCTTCCAACCCCAGTTCCTCGCGGCTCCATCTCCTCTTTTCTCGACCCGCGCGGGAGGTGCTCCAGTGTAGGCGCAGCGCGTTGGCGGCCTCTCCCTCCCGGCCTTCTCCCCCTGCTTCCGAGCTCTGGCCGGTGACCACAACCTCCAAACCGCGCTTGTTTGATCGTTTAGCTGTGTGTACCGCTTCGGGTTAATTAGGGGTGGCAATTTTTGTAATTTTAAGCTATGTTGAGTTATTCAACATTGGATCCATCTTGTCTGTTGGATCTGCATAGGTTAATGGCCGAGATTTAATGTATCTACGAAGTTTGCTCTTTTATAAGTAGTTTAGATAATATAATATAATTATATATAAGGTATAGGTATATATATAGATATAGATATAGATTGTATTTTACCGTCTTTTGACAGAAATCTGCTGAGCAAATAAACAGTGAAGTTTTTTAGAAACTTTCTGTCAAGAATAAGGAGGTGCGTGAGCTCCTTCATATTACTAAATATAAAGAGTTTGAACTCTTCCATCTTTGCAAAGAACTCAAGGAAAATGCTGGAAAGTCGTAAAACACAGACTATTCCTTTTTTTGCTTTTCCATTCTTCCGGGTTTTTGATTTTCTTTCGCGTTTTTCTTATTTCTTTCACCTTCTTCTTAGCCGTCATTGCTTAGGCGAAGCGAGTTGTTTTCGATGCCGGGAACGCTCCCCAGCTCCGCGAGAATAACCTTTGTCTTCACAAGGAAAATATGAAGATCCAAAAGTTGCGGGAGGAAATCCGGAAGTCCTTCGCCGCTGCTAAGTCTCGTCTCAACACTCAGAGTGAAAAGGATGCCCTTACCATACATGGTCGCCAGGACACTCTTCAGGGTCGTATGGAGAAGATATTGGAATTGGATAAGCATATCCTCGGTAAGTTCGGTGCTCCTGGTAAGGTTTTGTATGCATTTACCGCTTTCGCTTAATTCCGAATTTTTGTCCCTTTTTGTCTTATGCATGTCTCTCTTTTTTGTAGGTGAGACCGATCCCACTCTCTGAATCGAGCGCATGGACCTCTTCGGGGAATTTGTCCAAGGCATGAAATCTTTTGGGAGGAAACTTGTAAGAAAGTTCCTTCCAGATTAGAAGGACATATTTTCGGATGTCATGGCTCTGCCAGCCGCCATTGAAGAAGCTATCATTCAACGCAAGGAAAGGATGCAATCCAGCATTCATGGCGGGGTGCGCATGGCCCTTGGGCTCATGAAGATGCACTACCCCACCGCCAAGCCTTCGCGTTTGGGCACCGGCATTCCCCAAGCTTACTCGAAAGCTGAAAGTGCGGCAGTCTTCGATTCTATCAAGGGATTTGCTTCCAAGATAGATCGGATGGTTTCCACCTACACTTATTACCCGGAGGAAGAGATTCTGAGCACTCCGGAGAATGCGAACGATAGTGAGGAGGGCGAAGCCGCAGAAGACATCCAATGATTCTGCATGTAATAGATTGCGAAAAACTGCATTACTATATTCATTGTAAACCATATTTGTAATGAATGTTATGACATATGTGCTTTTTTATTAAAAAGTGACCTATTTTGCGAAAATCTTGCAAGTGTCATTTCTCTGCCTTTAAGTTATTCTGATTTTGTATGTTTCTGTCTTTCTCGAGTGTTCTTAGTGGATCCGTTAGTATAAGGCATTCACGCCGAGCAACCAGATTTTCTAGAAACCAATCAGTCTAAACTCAGAATCATGAGTCATACTTTGGCACTTTGACTTACTGGTTTATTTGTTTATTATGAAAAAAAGTAAGAAATATAATAGTTAAACCAGGAACTAGATACTTGTTAGCTTCGAGCACGCAGGAAAAATTCGGGTTTGCATATCACATGATTTAAATAAATTCAGATTTTCGTAACTCCGAGCTCGTAGGAAAAATTTGGCTTATCATTGAATTTTACATATCGTTGGGAAATATAAAAGGCAAAAAATTGTAAACACGTAAGAACAAGGTCATTCCAAAAAATTTATTTCATGGTCACAATGATGATTGCATAGAATTTGGCTAGGTATGGAAAGGACGTAACTGCTGGATGCTCCAAGAGCGGTTTGTTTCTTCTAGCTCGATATCTATTTTGCATTTCCTCTTGTGATTCTTATTCTTGGGGTCTTTTTCCTCATCACGTATATCTACAATGTAGTATGATTTATTTTTCATACCTTTGCTAATGAAGAATGGTCCTTCCCAAACAGGGGCCAGTTTGTGCTCTCTTTCCTGCACTCTTCTTAACACTAAGCCACCTTTTTTGAAAGAACGATGCTTGATTTTGCGGCCATGGTATCTTCTTAATCCTTGCTGGTAAATGGTGGATCTTTGGAGCACAATCGCTCTTTCCAAAAGTTCTAAGGCATCCTGTCGTGCAACTTCCGTGTCCGTTTCAATGTATGCCTGCACTCTAGGAGAATCATGGATAATGTCGGTAGGTAGCATTGCCTCTACACCATAAACCAAAAAGAATGGTGTTTGTCTAGTTGATCTATTTGGCGTTGTTCTAATACTCCAAAGTACTGCTAGCGATTCTTCTACCCATGGTCCTGCTGATCTATGCAGCGGTGTTCCGAGTCTTGGTCGTATTCCTTGCATTGAACTATTCATCCTTTCCACTTGCCCATTTGACTGTGGGTGAGTGATACATAAAAAACGTATCTACTTTTCCGAACACTTTGTTGATGTTTTCCCTCTAAACTTGTGTGTTTTGAATGCAACTAACACGGACTAACGCTGTTTTCAGCAGAATTAGTTTGGTGTCTCATTTTTGCGCATAAAATTAACTTTTAGGAAAATACCCGGAAACGAAGGAAAGTCCATATTTTACCTGATGACTCCTGGAGCCAGAATATGAGTCGGAGAGGGGAAAGGAGGTGCCATCACCACCCCCAGGAGCGGCCAAGGTGGGCCCGCGCCTGGGCATGGTGAACCCACCTCGGGCACCCCCTCGGACTCCCCTTTCGACTACATATGCCCTGAAACTTAAAAACCCGAGGGGGTTCGATCGTTTTCCAAAAAGAAGTCTGTAGCTCCGCCGCCATCGCGAATCCTTTTTCATGGTTCAGAAACTCCGTTCTGGCACCTTGCCGGGACGGTGAATTGGAGGAGATCATCGCCATCGTCATCACCAACACCTCTCCATCGACCATCCATGTTTCCTCATCCATGTGTGAGTAATTCCCTTGCTTTAGGCTGAAGGGGATGGTAGGGATTGGATGAGATTGTTCATGTAATAATGCCGTGATTCTTAGGGCATAGTGCCTAGTATCCTCTATTAGTGCTATTGACATTGTTGCAACTTGTTATGCTTAATGCTTGTCACTTTGGGCCTGATGCCATGATCTCAGATCTGAACATGTTATTTACATGATGATAATTATTGTTTCTTGATCATACCTGCAAGTTGTTTACACATATCGTTGTCCGGAACCCGAGGCCCCAAAGTGACAGAAATTGGGACAACCGGAGGGGATGGTTGTGATGTGAGGATCACGTGGTATCACAGAGTGTTAATGCTTTGCTCTGGTGTTCTATTAAAAGGAACACCTTAATTACCAGTAGTTCCCTTAAGGCCCCGCTGAAAACGGGCTGGTACGACAAACGATGTTGTGCAAGTTCTCATTGCGAGCACGTACGACTATTTACGGAACACATGCCTATGGTTACTTAGTGCCTGGATGCTTTATCTTATTTATCTGCAATGCCCATGACTTGATTATTATATGAACTATCTTATCCATGCAACGTCCGTTCATCTATCCGTATGCCTACAGTATTTAATCCCGTTGTTTACGTCAAACACTACTGCTGCAATTTTCATTTCACTGGTGCTATTATTTTACTACTGCTGCTACTATAAAACTGTTACTACTGATAAACCACTGTGAGCAAGTCCACTTTCAGGTGCAGGTGAATTGACAACTCACTTGTTAAGGCTCACAATTATTCTTTGGCTCCCCTTGTGTCGAATCAATAAATTTGGGTTTTACTTCCCTCGAATACTGTTGCGATCCCCTATACTTGTGGGTTATCAGTGAGCCACAGAAGCAAGGTCAAGGAGGATTATGTTTTGCTTGCAATACTAATACGTCTCCAACGTATCTATAATTTCAGATGTTCCATGATGATATTATGCCAATTGCTACATGTTTTCTCCCTTCTTTATGTCATTTTTATCGATTTTCCGGACTAACCTATTGATAAGATGCCACAGAGTCAGTTCCCTGTTTTTTGATGTTTTTAATTTCAGAAAAGTTGTTCTGGAAATATTCTCGGAATTGGAAAATTCGAAGCCCGGAAGTCTTAGAATTCCCGAAGGTTCCACGGAGTCTCGAAGAGACCCAAAGGGGGGCCTGAGAGGGCCCACACCATAGGGTGGAGCGCCCCCCTTGGCCGCGCCGGGGGGTGGTGTGGGGCCCCAGGGCTCCACCGCCTTTTCCCTTTCGCCTATTTATTCCCCTCCGAAGGAAAACCCTAAGCACCTGATCAAAAATCCCCAAAAAGTTCCGCAGCCACCATCGTCATCAACCCTAGATCAGGGGGGTTCTGAAGCTGTCTCCCGGCACCCTGCCGGAGCGGAGATCATCACCAGAGGCCTCTTCATCACCATGCCTGCCTCCGGAGTGATGCGTGAGTAGTTCATCCTTGGACTACGGGTCCATAGCAGTAGCTAGGTGGTTGTCTTCTCCTCCTATGCCTCAATGTTTAGATCCCGTGAGCTGCCTAACATGATCGAGATTGTTCTTATGTAATTCTATGTGTTGTGTTTGCTGGGATCCGATGAATATTGAACTTATGCCAAGTTGATTATAGTCTTGGTTGCATGTGTTATTTGTGATCTTGCATGCTTTCCGTTGCTAGTGGTTGCTCTAGCCAAGTAGTTGCTAGTGACTCCAAGAGGGAGTATTTATGCTCGATAGTGGGTTCATGCCTCCTTTTCGCCTGTGCTCGAGTGACGGAAACGTGATGGGTGAGGATGTGTTGTTGCCAATAGGGAGAAAACAGCTGTGTGAGTGCCCGCATGCACAATAATTGCTTACATTACACACATTGCTTAATGCGATTATCTATTGTTTGCAACTTTATACCCAAGGGGGTTCGGATGATAACCTGAGGGTGGATTATTAGTCATAGATGCAGTTGGATTACGGTTTATTTATATTGTTGTAATGCCCGCACTAAATATCATAGTAGTCATCATGTCATGAATGTGCACTATGGTGCAACCTCTATTTGTCAATTGCCTAGCTGTAATTTGTTCACCCAACATGCTATCTTTAATGGAGAGACACCACTAGTGAAACTATGAACCCCGGTCCATTTTCCTACACTGTTAAACAAACCACTACAATTTCCTGCTTTCTTTACTTACTGCAAGCATACACTATTTTCTACACTATACGTCTAATCTTTGTTTTCAGCAAGACCGGTGAGATTTACAACCTCACTATACCATTGGGACAAATTATTTTGGTTGTGTCGTGTGCAGGTTCCGCGTTGTTGCTGACACCGGTGAGGCGCTATCACCACCGTTAGTGGCATCAACCTTCCGAAGATTCTCTTTCTCCTACTGGATTGATAACATTGGTTCTTAACTGAGGGAAATTCTTACCGCTGCACTCATCACACCTTCCTCTTGGGGTTCCTAACGCACCATCAACGTTTGCATCAAAGAATTTCTGGCACTTGCCGGGGATTCAAAGCTATCAACAAGCAACCACTCCCTCGTCAACTCTACAAGCAACAAATACCTGGCCAATGCTCCAATTGAGAAATTTGTTCTATTTTCTGTGATTATGCTGTGTGGAATGCCGAATCGCATGACTATGTCTATGACAAAATTTCTAGCCGTCACACTGTCAGGTTTTTTTTATAGGTTTAGCTTCTACCCACTTGGCATACTTATCTACTGCCACAACAAGGTAAGTGCTTGGGACGGTAAATTTGTATGCTTGGCGTAATACTGGCACCCGCACATGTATTAACAATGTGCTCTCCATCTTCTTGGTCGTAAGCAAGAAAATCCCTGCCCGGAATGCTCTATGGATAATTTTTTTTGACTGAGCATGATGTCCATAATCTCCAGCATGGATTTCCTGCAAAATCATCCTTCTTTCTTTTGGTGACACGCACCATTGAAATATTCCGAATGTACTGTGTTTGTATAATCTTCCATTGATCACTGTGTATCCTTTGCAACGACACTGAATTTATCTTTACAAGACTTTGTCCGCTCCTTCTGGAAATTTCTAATTTACTAAGAAATCCAGGTATACAATCGTCCAACCGGGTTTATGAGCAGTACAGCTATTGATTCGGATAACAAGGGGTAATCTACATCTCCGCCTTTTATTGACGACAGATGCAAATGTTCGACAAATACGCCAGGTGGCAGTATTTTTCCTTTTTCAAACCCATCCGGGCTAATGCATCTGCATTCCAATTTTCTTCTCGATGCACATGGTTTACTTCAAAGCCTAAAAAAGCATACGGCAAATTCATCCACTCTATGCCGATATTCCGCTATTATGGGGTTTTTGGCATCCCATGTCTGGTTCAATTGGTGTTGCACTAAGTTCGAGTCTCTGTAACATAGAATACATTTTACGCCTATCTCCTTTGCAATATGCAATCCATGAAGAAGCGCTTCATACTCTGCAACATTATTGCTAGCATTGAAGTGAATTTGTAATACATACTCCATCGTATCGTCTTTGGGTGATTTGAGGACAACGCCAGCTCCTGCACCTTCTTTCATCTTTGATCCATCCAAATGCATAATTCAATATTCAAAATCCGACATTGGGGTATCCTATATTGCTTCCGTCCTATCGGCGATGAAATCCGTCAACACCTGAGACTTGATTGTAGTCCTGGGTTGGTACTTAATGACAAATGTTGCAAGCTCAATGCCCCAGTTGGCTACACGGCTAGTTGCATCCGCATTGTTTATAATATCTCCTAGTGGTGCTTTACTAACCACTGTAATTGAGTGTCCTTGGAAGTAATGGCGGAGTTTTATCGACGATAAAAAGACAACATATGCCAGTTTCTGATAGTGTGGGTATCTTTGTTTTGACTTTGAGAATATTTCACTTAGGTAATACACGGGATGTTGATTCGGGATTTCCTGGTTCTCCATCTTTAACCTTTCCACTACCATCTCTGCACTGATTACCCTATTTGTTGCTGTTAAATACAGAAAAATGGGTTCATTCTCCTTTGGGGATGCCAAAATTGGAGCTTTCATTAGTGCTTCCTTCAATTACGCCAGTGCTTTGTCCGCTTCTTCTGTCCAAACAAAATTTTCGGACTTTTTTAGCAAGTTGTACAATAGAAGTGCTTTGTCGCCTAATCTTCTTATGAATCTGCTTCCAGTGGCAGCTGAACCTGTTAACCGTTGAACATCTTTTAAACACGTTGGTTTTTTTATGTTCAGTATTGCTTTGATATTTTTCGGGTTTACCTCAATGCCTCTGTGAGACACGATAAAACCCAGAAGTTTTTTTGAAGGAACTCCGAACACACATTTTAATGGATTTAACTTCATTCTGTATGCGCGCAGGTTATTGAAAGTTTCTCGTAGATCGTCAAGGAGGGTATCTTTCTCCTTGGATACAACATCGATATCGTCCACGTAAACATGGACATTTCTATCAATTTTCTCGTGCAAGAATCTTTGCATACAATGCTGATACGTAGATCTGGTGTTCTTCGAGCCAATAGGCATGGTTATGTAATAGTATGTACCGTAAGGGGTTATGAATGAGGTTTCGATTTGATCTTCCTCCTTCATGTGTATCTGATGATAACCGGAATAAGCGTCCAAAAATTATAAAAGCTCAGAACCAGCTATGGCATCTATTATTTGATCGATTCGTGGTAAAGAGAAACAATCTTTTGGACACAATTTATTGAGATTGGTATAATCTATAGACATCCTTAGTATGATACTATCTTTCTTTGGGACTAACACTAGATTGGCTGCCTAATCAATATGAATTACCTCCCGAATAAAGTCGGCAGCTAAAAGCTGGATGATCTCTTTGCCTCTGGCCTTCCGTGTTGGTCCGTCGAAATGTCAAAGTCCCTGCTTTAGGGATTTTGATCCAGGTTTTACTTTGAGCTCGTGCTCAGCAAGTTTCCAGGGTACACCTACATATCAGCAGGACGCCAAGCGAAAATATCCCTGTTCTCACGGAGGACTTGATGAGCATGCTTTCTTATTTGTCCGTCATTCTGTTGCTAATGACAACGTATTTTTATGGATCTTCCGGATCCAGGATAACCTACTTTGTGTTTTATGATGCGTTGAAGCTATCAGTCAGCTTTGAGCTGCTTTTTCCTACTAGCATTTCACTTGGTGAAACTTCTTTGGCCAACTATTTTAACTCCTCCTTCATTATGACTCTTTCTGCACAAAGAACATTCCCAAGCTCAAGTTCTTTTGCAAGGGCAAAATCTCCCTTGGACAGTTATTGCTCTGCCTCTTGGTCCTGCCATTTTGAGCTTGTTATAGATGTAACACGATGAGGCCACGAATTTGGCGAAAGCCGGCCTACCGAGGATAGCGTGATACACACTCCCAAATGGAACTACTTCAAATGAGATCATCTCGGTGCAAAAATGATCCGGCATCCCAAAGGTTACTTCGAGGGATATTTCTCCGAGAGAGATTGCATGTCTTCCTGGAACAATGCTATGGAATCTCACATTGTTGTGTCTCAGCTGTGTTTACGATAAAAGGATTTTTTCCAGGGTGCTCAAATACATGATATTTATGTTGTCTCCACCGTCCATTAGTACTCTCCTTAGCCAGTGATTCATTATCACTGGGTTTACTATAAGGGCATGTGTAACAGGTTCCTGGATATTGCCAATGTGATCTGATTGGTCCCAGGTTATGGGCGCTTTGGCATATTTGAGGTAGTTTGGCGTCATGGACACAGTTGCATTGATTTCTCTCCATGCCTGATTCACTTTTTTGGCAGATGGTGTTGCCAAGAAGGTGAGATTCCATTCCTCGTCTACCCTTGGGAATTTTTGTTCGCCTTTCCTCTGCTGCTCTTGGATTTTTTTTGTCTGCATCAGACTCACTTCCATCCTCCCTAGCATCGGATTTTTGCTTGTTGAACTTCCTTTTAGTGTTTTTCCTCTATTTCCAGCATCAGCGTTGCCTTTCATGTGCTTGTTTAGCTGACATTTCTGGTTTGTATGGTTTGGCTTTCGGAACTTGCTGTGGTGAATGGAGCCTTCCCCTTTTATCTTGTCCCATTCTTCCTTGGAGTATGTGACGGGTTCTTTGCTTTCTGCTCCTTTTTTCTTCCACTTGTTCGGGTTTTCCCTTCCAAAAGCTACATTTACTTCTTTAGGTTTTTCTTGTGCTTCTTGACTGGCTTTCTTCTCTGGATGAGCGGTCTTTTTACTCTGGATTAAAACATCCATATTTCTGCCTCCTGCCTGAATATCTTCTTCGGCCACAACGTGCTCGTTGGTTGTCGTAAGCATAGAACCTAGGTTGTTATGGCTTTTTGAACCAACCATGAACGATACAAGGATGGGTTTTAAACCATTTATAAAAGCATGGATTGCTTGGGTGTCATATACTCCCGCGCAGCTATTCTTCATTGTCGTCCATCTTGAGATGAAATCGACATATGTTTCATTCTAGTATTGGCCACAACAGCTTAGCTGGTTGATACTCTTGGGACGTTTGTATATTTCCAAAAAAGTGTTGGGCAAAAACCCTGGCCATATGTAGCATCCCAACTTTTAATAAAGATGGAATACCTGTGTTATTGTGCTAGTCCCTGGATCAATTGCTAGCACCACAGTACAAAATGAAATATCATGCAAATGCATCAAATTCTATTACATCGCATGATCCAGTGTTTACAAAATAGGATTACAACTTGCATAGTCTTAGAAGACTAGCAGAAAACAAAGAATTTCAGCGGAAAACATAGTACAACATTGAGCCCATATTCTTCATGTGCCACAGGCAAAACATGTTGGCGATAGTCTCGAGATCCTAAACGAAATCCTCACTCGTCTTCAGAAATATCTGCAATATGGAATATGCAGCCACAAGGGAGTCAATACAATTTAATGTATTGGCAAGTAACACTATGGTGGATATATATGGCAAGACTAATACTACATGCTTATTTGGCTGAGTGGAGTTTAGGCTAAGTTTGCATAAAGCCAGTTTTGTCCTATCTCTTTTGTAAAAGAAACTTTTCTTTTCAAAGGGGTGGCAACATTGGATTAAGATCCAAGCACCACAATACTGTTCACTTGGTCAAAATTTTACTTATTGAAATTGATGATGAGATTCTTCCGTCAATCCTTGTCCAGCTGCTCATAGTTGTCCATAACCGGGGACACGGCTAAGATCTTAGTTTGTAGACTCTGCAGAGGTTGTGCACTTTCACCCTTTGTCTTCAATTAGCCCAAACATCCTATACACCCGGAGTGCATCATGGAAAGGAGAGAATTGAGACGAGATCTTTCAGAAGAAGAAGTCCAAACCCACCGGCAAGACCCGTTCCACCTATAATTATGCTACATCTGCTTGTCAAGCCTGGGATGAACCCTCACAACTTAATTGATCAAGACAGAGCCCATATTGTCAAAAGGCTGCACGGGAAGCTACTAAACTTAGAAGGACATAGTAATCTCTTTGTTCCTGGGTGGCCATCCGCAAGTGACAACCTCAAGTGGAATAACCCTTAAACAAGGGCCTTCAGGCAACACTCAACATAACCCAGTCTTACCACTTCCACCCAGGTGGTTCATTCATTAGTTATACTTAGGATTTTTCCTCAACATCTAGTAAAACCATTTGTAACCTTGCATAGCACCTAATAAATTCTAAGTCTATCAAAATAACAAGGTAAAAGGGATGGCTACACACTACTAGGATAATAGCATAGCATAATATAACTTAGTAAAATTTCCTATCATGCATGCTACTCAAAATCAACTAATGCATATAGAAAATAATGGGTAGTTGATGGTGTGTTACTTGCCTTGTTGAAGTTGGTGAAGATATCACACTCTCTTCACAAAAGATCGTTGCTCTCCGTACAATCTACTCATTGAAAACACAATAACAAAATAAACAAACATCCTAACAAACAAACATACAAGTGTAGAAAACATACATAGCAACTAACATATCAAAAGGGGCTTAACCAAGTTGGTTAGGACAAGGTCTAGGTTTGAGTTGAAAGATTCATTCTCTAGTGGTCTCATTCTTGTTAAGGAAATTCCAATGGTTTACTTGGGAAGGACTAGGTTGAGTTTGATGTGATCTAACTTTATTGTAACCATACTTGTCGAGGAAGTTCCAAGAGTTCACTTAGAATAATCATATTACTTCTTCATCTAAAGTAATACATGCAAACACTTGGTCATATTCACCTTCAAAAATATCTGAGTGACTATGTTAGTATTTTCCATTGAGGTTAGGGTAGGTCTACTAACTTCATCATCAAAGGGAAAATATTACTAAGTCTTGGGTTTTCCATTTGGGTCAATGGTTGGACAAAAATAACTTGTTATTCTTCAACTTGTATGAATTGCTTCTAGGCCTCATGTGATTGCCTTCTTGAAGATCATCTTCATGCTTCTATTGTAGTCTTGTTCCTTGGATGGATTCTTCTCTTGGTCTTGATAAATTCTTCATGGCTTTGAATTCACTAATTGGTTTGGGTATGGGATGGGCACAAATACTACTAAGTCAATTTGGAAAGAAAAATAAGAAGAAAGATAGAAAGAGAGAGGGAGATGTTTTCTTCTGGATTTCTTCACACTTGTACTTCCTTGAGTTTCCTCTAGTGATGGAGTCTTTTCTTCAAAATTTCTTCATTGATCCTCCTTGTATTCTCTTCATGTTGCCACCAAGTTGTAAGGAGAAGAATAGAAAAGGGAAGGAAAAAGACTTAGAGAGTAAGGGGTTTAGTCTTCTAAGTGCTTCCACTTCTTGGAGATACTTCTGAAGTTTGTTTTATTTTTCTAAGTCCTTCATTGGTCTTCTATCTTCATGTTGAAAAATCTCTAGATGGTTTAGTCCTCCATTGCACTTCATGGTTCTCACAATTCCCCACCTGGTGAAATCTTGATGGAAACATTTGTACTAGTGTTTTTAGGTTCATTTGTTGGCTAAGTATAAGTTGAAACTTCACTAAGGACTTAGCCTTGGTTTCATATAGCCATACACACATAGAACCACTAAGCAAAAAAAATATTTCCTAAGTCATTTTTAATAAGGTGTGAAACATGTGTGATAACTTGGCCTAAAATACATGGTTATGGCTCATATGTGTCCAAAAGGTTTAGTTACTGATGTCTTTGGTTAAAGGTTACCAAAAGGAGCAATTTTGCTTAAGGGAACATATTCCAATTATTTAAAGAATTAATTCTATGCCAAATATACTTAAACAAACAATTTAATTCTAAAATCAATTTTAATTTGATCAATAATTATTTTGGGACAGAGGTTATGAAAGTTCACATCCTAAGGTTTCCAAATATATTTTATTTACAATTTTTGGATTTGTAGAATTTGAATTATGCCAAATTTCATCAAACAAGCATATTTGAATTTGAACAAATTTAAGTTTGTCAAATTTGAATTTGGCCAGTGCCAAAAGTTTCTAGATGTCAAGGGCTTTTCAAAAAGTCCAAGATTGCTAAATTTGGCTAAGTGGTTGAAAAGTTATGATGGTTGCAAGTTGCAGGGACTTTTCTGCAAATCTGTCAAATAAATTCTATTTGGAAAAATAAACAGAAACTCTGTGGATAATGTTGGCCACGTGGGGCTCTGTGATTGGATGGGCATGCTGACTGGGTGCTGACCCAGCGCTGACTGGGCTGCCACGTGTTTTAATCTTATTCGTTTATACCTTTTCGTTAAGTGATCTATTATGGACCGCACGATCTAGATCTGACGGACGAAAAAGAGAGAGGAGGAGGCGGGTGGCTCACTGGTGGCTGGACGGCCGGGAAATGGCGCGCGGCGGCGCTGCACCGTCGGGTGCGGTTGGTGTTGGTGCTACGGTGGATCTCCGGGCTCGGGGAGGGCACGGGAAAGCTCAGTGCGACACGGCGATGCAGATGGTGGCGGTGGTTTCTTCTGTTCCTTCCCGGAACGACGACGCGGTGTGGGTGGAGGGACTCGAGCTCCGGCGAGCTCACGAATCAACAGCGCGACGGACCTGCAGGACATGGAAGAAAATCCCAGAGGCATCAAACGATGCGCGAAGACGAGGGGGGGCTAAAGAGATAGGTATTGGGCAGGGGGAGGGACTCATCTAGCCGGAGTTGTGCCCACACGGCCGCGGTTATGGCGGATCTCCGGCGAGGAATTTTACGATCGCGGGGGCACGGTAGGAGGGATGCCGAGAGGGTAATTATAGAGGAGAGGGAGGGGATTCAAGGGGAATAAACGGGGCAATTAATCGTTGATGGAAACCGCCGAATCAAGACGAAATCAATTCGAGCGTTTTGGTGTTCTTCAGTTACAGAAGGTAGAAGACGGTGACGTCATCATGACGTCATCATTTTATTTTATTTTTCCTGTTTTCTTAATTCCTTCATAACTTCTGTTTTCTTTATCCTATTTACCTCAAATAAATTTCTATAATTTTGTAATTGAAATGTCTATGAACTAATAATATTTTTGGTCAACTTTGAACACATTTCAACTTTTATTATTTTGTAATTATAAATGATATACTAATAGTACTTAATACTAATTTTTAAATAGTAAATGTAAATAAATTGCAATTGGGTTTTATAAAATTTCAGATGCATTCTTTAGGTCAATTATTATTTCTCAAAGCAATTTCAACCCAATAACATATTTTTATATTTTTAATATAGCCCCATTTTTTTAATATAGAAAAATAACTAGATAGGAAAGAGGATAAATAATTATCAGGGGATTATCACATTTGCAATCTTTGTTTTCCCTAATTATTTCATCTGATTTTTATAAACAAAACATTTATGGAAAATATTCTATGGTGTAATACTTGTTATAATATTTGATAGTAACATAATAAATTGTATTCATATGAAATATTTTTGGAGACATGAATAAAATATCAGAGATAGTAATTCTCTGGTTTCTTTAAATATCATAACATTTTCAAGATGGTAATTGAGTTGAAAACCATGTTTTGATAAAGATGTTTGCTAATAAAATATTTTATCCACATGAGGGAACATATTTTTTTTTTTAAATAGTCTTTAGAGTTTATGGAATAGAGGTATAATAGGATTAGTAATTTCAATTTCATTGAAATATGCATTCTTTTTGCTTTGTTTCTTGCTTCTCATTTGGTTTTTGGTGACTTACTAAACATGAAAACAAAAAGTTTCAAATTTTTGTGATTTTTGCATTTTCCAAAAATCAGGGATGTTACAGACTACCACCCTTAAAAGAAATCTCGTCCCGAGATTTGGGAAGGTTAGAAAGAAAGATTGGGTAACTGGGCTCCAAAACAACTGGGTTACAGAGAAACTGGGTGGGCTACCACCCTTAAAAGAAACTTTTGTGGGTAGTCTATTTTCATTAGATTGGAGTGTAGATTGATTCTAAATTAGCTTGAGTAGATCTTTCCTCTGTGGTAGAGGTGTAGACCAACATAGGTCTGTTGAACTACCTTTGACACTGAGGGGTCACTCTTTGGGTCAATCAAAAGTCTTTGGTTTCCTCTCAACTTGGTCTTTTGATGTCCTTGGCAATCTTCCATCTTGTTGTTGTCATCCTTGAAGGCAAACGTCATGTTATTTCTAAACAAACTCTCATGTAACACAAACTGGGTAGTTGTGTTTTCTTCATTACTTCTTCTCTTGGTGTAGTTGGCTCTGAAATCATCATAGCTCATGCAACTTGGGGTTCATTTGTCTTTCTTCACTTGTTTATTTGGCTTGATACTCCTTATTAGGCAGTTAGCATTGATCATGGATGTGATTGTTCCTTCACACAGAAGAAAGAAATTTGATACTAGCATTCCTCAAATGGGATGGCTTGTGTATCAATATGGTTAAGGTTGTATGATTCCAAATGGTTCTCACTATGGTTGATGAATGAGTATGGTGTTGGGTTTGGTCTAGTAGGGATGAGTAGAGAGAAAGATGGCTAAGGAAGGTTCTTATCCAAAATAGCAGATCAAGGAAACTCATCTTACAAACAACACATAACAAACATATAGCAACACATCCATCACACCAAACAACATAGTTTTTGGAAACAAACTAATATTGTCATACCACACTCATTGGTATGATCAATACACTAACACGTTAATGTTGTTCTAACCAAGTAACTGGATTGGTGGTCTCATCTATATCTTCTTGAGCTTTTCTTCATATTCTTCTCTCCATGTCTTAGCTATTCTTGATTGTTGTGAAGTCTATGATTTTCTTCAAGTTCTTCAATAATCTTGGGTGTAGGTCTTCATGTGGTGAAAATACTTCTTGTACTTCTTGGTATGGTCATCAATATTCTTGTCTTGATGGTATTAAAGAGGGAGGTCATCTAGAAAATTTTGAAGGTGAATGAGAGGATATGAGAAAGATTAAGATGATTATTTTATTTCTAGATAGTTTGAACATAGAAAGTTTTCAATCCTAGGGTCTTTTCCAAACTTAGGGTCTCGAAATCTACAGGCAACACAATGCTCTGATACCATTTTGTAGCATCCCAACTTTTAATAAAGATGGAATACCTGTGTTATTGTGCTAGTCCCTGGATCAATTGCTAGCACCACAGTACAAAATGAAATATCATGCAAATGCATCAAATTCTATTACATCGCATGATCCAGTGTTTACAAAATAGGATTACAACTTGCATAGTCTTAGAAGACTAGCAGAAAACAAAGAATTTCAGCGGAAAACATAGTACAACATTGAGCCCATATTCTTCATGTGCCACAGGCAAAACATGTTGGCGATAGTCTCGAGATCCTAAACGAAATCCTCACTCGTCTTCAGAAATATCTGCAATATGGAATATGCAGCCACAAGGGAGTCAATACAATTTAATGTATTGGCAAGTAACACTATGGTGGATATATATGGCAAGACTAATACTACATGCTTATTTGGCTGAGTGGAGTTTAGGCTAAGTTTGCATAAAGCCAGTTTTGTCCTATCTCTTTTGTAAAAGAAACTTTTCTTTTCAAAGGGGTGGCAACATTGGATTAAGATCCAAGCACCACAATACTGTTCACTTGGTCAAAATTTTACTTATTGAAATTGATGATGAGATTCTTCCGTCAATCCTTGTCCAGCTGCTCATAGTTGTCCATAACCGGGGACACGGCTAAGATCTTAGTTTGTAGACTCTGCAGAGGTTGTGCACTTTCACCCTTTGTCTTCAATTAGCCCAAACATCCTATACACCCGGAGTGCATCATGGAAAGGAGAGAATTGAGACGAGATCTTTCAGAAGAAGAAGTCCAAACCCACCGGCAAGACCCGTTCCACCTATAATTATGCTACATCTGCTTGTCAAGCCTGGGATGAACCCTCACAACTTAATTGATCAAGACAGAGCCCATATTGTCAAAAGGCTGCACGGGAAGCTACTAAACTTAGAAGGACATAGTAATCTCTTTGTTCCTGGGTGGCCATCCGCAAGTGACAACCTCAAGTGGAATAACCCTTAAACAAGGGCCTTCAGGCAACACTCAACATAACCCAGTCTTACCACTTCCACCCAGGTGGTTCATTCATTAGTTATACTTAGGATTTTTCCTCAACATCTAGTAAAACCATTTGTAACCTTGCATAGCACCTAATAAATTCTAAGTCTATCAAAATAACAAGGTAAAAGGGATGGCTACACACTACTAGGATAATAGCATAGCATAATATAACTTAGTAAAATTTCCTATCATGCATGCTACTCAAAATCAACTAATGCATATAGAAAATAATGGGTAGTTGATGGTGTGTTACTTGCCTTGTTGAAGTTGGTGAAGATATCACACTCTCTTCACAAAAGATCGTTGCTCTCCGTACAATCTACTCATTGAAAACACAATAACAAAATAAACAAACATCCTAACAAACAAACATACAAGTGTAGAAAACATACATAGCAACTAACATATCAAAAGGGGCTTAACCAAGTTGGTTAGGACAAGGTCTAGGTTTGAGTTGAAAGATTCATTCTCTAGTGGTCTCATTCTTGTTAAGGAAATTCCAATGGTTTACTTGGGAAGGACTAGGTTGAGTTTGATGTGATCTAACTTTATTGTAACCATACTTGTCGAGGAAGTTCCAAGAGTTCACTTAGAATAATCATATTACTTCTTCATCTAAAGTAATACATGCAAACACTTGGTCATATTCACCTTCAAAAATATCTGAGTGACTATGTTAGTATTTTCCATTGAGGTTAGGGTAGGTCTACTAACTTCATCATCAAAGGGAAAATATTACTAAGTCTTGGGTTTTCCATTTGGGTCAATGGTTGGACAAAAATAACTTGTTATTCTTCAACTTGTATGAATTGCTTCTAGGCCTCATGTGATTGCCTTCTTGAAGATCATCTTCATGCTTCTATTGTAGTCTTGTTCCTTGGATGGATTCTTCTCTTGGTCTTGATAAATTCTTCATGGCTTTGAATTCACTAATTGGTTTGGGTATGGGATGGGCACAAATACTACTAAGTCAATTTGGAAAGAAAAATAAGAAGAAAGATAGAAAGAGAGAGGGAGATGTTTTCTTCTGGATTTCTTCACACTTGTACTTCCTTGAGTTTCCTCTAGTGATGGAGTCTTTTCTTCAAAATTTCTTCATTGATCCTCCTTGTATTCTCTTCATGTTGCCACCAAGTTGTAAGGAGAAGAATAGAAAAGGGAAGGAAAAAGACTTAGAGAGTAAGGGGTTTAGTCTTCTAAGTGCTTCCACTTCTTGGAGATACTTCTGAAGTTTGTTTTATTTTTCTAAGTCCTTCATTGGTCTTCTATCTTCATGTTGAAAAATCTCTAGATGTTTTAGTCCTCCATTGCACTTCATGGTTCTCACAATTCCCCACCTGGTGAAATCTTGATGGAAACATTTGTACTAGTGTTTTTAGGTTCATTTGTTGGCTAAGTATAAGTTGAAACTTCACTAAGGACTTAGCCTTGGTTTCATATAGCCATACACACATAGAACCACTAAGCAAAAAAAATATTTCCTAAGTCATTTTTAATAAGGTGTGAAACATGTGTGATAACTTGGCCTAAAATACATGGTTATGGCTCATATGTGTCCAAAAGGTTTAGGTACTGATGTCTTTGGTTAAAGGTTACCAAAAGGAGCAATTTTGCTTAAGGGAACATATTCCAATTATTTAAAGAATTAATTCTATGCCAAATATACTTAAACAAACAATTTAATTCTAAAATCAATTTTAATTTGATCAATAATTATTTTGGGACAGAGGTTATGAAAGTTCACATCCTAAGGTTTCCAAATATATTTTATTTACAATTTTTGGATTTGTAGAATTTGAATTATGCCAAATTTCATCAAACAAGCATATTTGAATTTGAACAAATTTAAGTTTGTCAAATTTGAATTTGGCCAGTGCCAAAAGTTTCTAGATGTCAAGGGCTTTTCAAAAAGTCCAAGATTGCTAAATTTGGCTAAGTGGTTGAAAAGTTATGATGGTTGCAAGTTGCAGGGACTTTTCTGCAAATCTGTCAAATAAATTCTATTTGGAAAAATAAACAGAAACTCTGTGGATAATGTTGGCCACGTGGGGCTCTGTGATTGGATGGGCATGCTGACTGGGTGCTGACCCAGCGCTGACTGGGCTGCCACGTGTTTTAATCTTATTCGTTTATACCTTTTCGTTAAGTGATCTATTATGGACCGCACGATCTAGATCTGACGGACGAAAAAGAGAGAGGAGGAGGCGGGTGGCTCACTGGTGGCTGGACGGCCGGGAAATGGCGCGCGGCGGCGCTGCACCGTCGGGTGCGGTTGGTGTTGGTGCTACGGTGGATCTCCGGGCTCGGGGAGGGCACGGGAAAGCTCAGTGCGACACGGCGATGCAGATGGTGGCGGTGGTTTCTTCTGTTCCTTCCCGGAACGACGACGCGGTGTGGGTGGAGGGACTCGAGCTCCGGCGAGCTCACGAATCAACAGCGCGACGGACCTGCAGGACATGGAAGAAAATCCCAGAGGCATCAAACGATGCGCGAAGACGAGGGGGGGCTAAAGAGATAGGTATTGGGCAGGGGGAGGGACTCATCTAGCCGGAGTTGTGCCCACACGGCCGCGGTTATGGCGGATCTCCGGCGAGGAATTTTACGATCGCGGGGGCACGGTAGGAGGGATGCCGAGAGGGTAATTATAGAGGAGAGGGAGGGGATTCAAGGGGAATAAACGGGGCAATTAATCGTTGATGGAAACCGCCGAATCAAGACGAAATCAATTCGAGCGTTTTGGTGTTCTTCAGTTACAGAAGGTAGAAGACGGTGACGTCATCATGACGTCATCATTTTATTTTATTTTTCCTGTTTTCTTAATTCCTTCATAACTTCTGTTTTCTTTATCCTATTTACCTCAAATAAATTTCTATAATTTTGTAATTGAAATGTCTATGAACTAATAATATTTTTGGTCAACTTTGAACACATTTCAACTTTTATTATTTTGTAATTATAAATGATATACTAATAGTACTTAATACTAATTTTTAAATAGTAAATGTAAATAAATTGCAATTGGGTTTTATAAAATTTCAGATGCATTCTTTAGGTCAATTATTATTTCTCAAAGCAATTTCAACCCAATAACATATTTTTATATTTTTAATATAGCCCCATTTTTTTAATATAGAAAAATAACTAGATAGGAAAGAGGATAAATAATTATCAGGGGATTATCACATTTGCAATCTTTGTTTTCCCTAATTATTTCATCTGATTTTTATAAACAAAACATTTATGGAAAATATTCTATGGTGTAATACTTGTTATAATATTTGATAGTAACATAATAAATTGTATTCATATGAAATATTTTTGGAGACATGAATAAAATATCAGAGATAGTAATTCTCTGGTTTCTTTAAATATCATAACATTTTCAAGATGGTAATTGAGTTGAAAACCATGTTTTGATAAAGATGTTTGCTAATAAAATATTTTATCCACATGAGGGAACATATTTTTTTTTTTAAATAGTCTTTAGAGTTTATGGAATAGAGGTATAATAGGATTAGTAATTTCAATTTCATTGAAATATGCATTCTTTTTGCTTTGTTTCTTGCTTCTCATTTGGTTTTTGGTGACTTACTAAACATGAAAACAAAAAGTTTCAAATTTTTGTGATTTTTGCATTTTCCAAAAATCAGGGATGTTACACCATATCTTCCCAGCTACCAATCGTTCTTGAAGGAAATCCATTGATCTAATCGCGCACTCCATCAAGTAACATTAGGGGCAGAAATTTTACTACCTTTAGATTAGTGCCTTTGTTAATCTAGACGGCAGTATAGTAGCCTGAGAGCCATGTATCTGGGCTTTTTTTTACTTCCAGTATACTTTGTGTATGTTGGTACGACTTTTGCGAATCCAGAATGCAAGTTGATCCATCGGATACGATCTGCGAAACATTTGGGGCCAACGTATAGCTCATCTCTGTCATCCTGTAATGTATTCTTTGGATATCGCCCTTCCGAATGCACTGAGGGGAATCTGCTTCCCCTGGATCCTCCATTGCGCGAATGTGTGCGTCTGGGTTTGATATTCAGCTCGGCCTCTTTCTTCATTTACTCTGTGCGAACGAGGTGGAGTTTGTCTTCTAGCCCGTTCCTTGTTTCGGGGGGGAGTCCGGGATCTATCCCTTCTATTGGGATGCTGATATTTTTTGGCTTTGTCTGTCGGGTTCTTCAGGTGAGGCATGGCTTGTTTGTCTTTCTCTGCCTGAGTTTGGCGAGGAGCATACCTATCCTCCTTTTGGTTTTGTCTTCCCGGTACCTATCGGGGTAATACTCCTTATGGCGGTTAGCGCCATGCTTTGTAGGATAGGATCCTGTTCTTGATGCTACATCCCGATCTCAGGGGTAATTCTTGTCTTTTTTGGATTTTCATCTTTTCGCTTTGAACTTCTAGATCTCCAGGTTCATTAGGCTCCGGTGCTACAACGGCTATGGTTGTTTTGCATATTTTGGAGGTATCAAAAACTCTCCCCAACCGTGTTTGCCCTTGTTGTTGCTGTTCTAGGGCTTTTTCGAGAAAAGCATACGCACCTTGGAGCTTTTCCTGCTTTGAATACATGGCATTGTTCAATATGGAGAAGGCTGCCTCTGCATTGTAAGCTGTAGTTTTGTATATATGTTTGCCTTTGGAATTGACACTGTTTACTTGCCATTGCCAGGCTTGGTTTTTCAATCCTCTTCTAGTAGCCAGATCTCTTTCTGGGATTCCTACTCCGGGTAATTTTGTTAGCTTTATGCCTGATCGATTTCGACGCTCATACTCTTCAATTTCTTCTCTTTGCGCCTGAATGACTGCTTGAGCCTGCATGAGACTCTCCCGAGATTGGTGTAGTTGTTGTTGTTGGTGAATAGGTGCATGCCTTCTTGCTTCCAGAACTTCCGGTAGTTCGTGCTTTGAGACTGGGGTTTGGAGAAGATCTACTTTATATTGTTCTGACAGCTCTAGAGCCGGCGTTTCTTTGATTTGTACTTCCTTTTATCATCAGTCTTTAAGCCACAACTGCCACCGGGTTTGAGGTTTTGATTTCCTATTTCTGCTAATCTCTCCTCTTTTTTGCTTCTCGTCCTTGGCAAACGCCTTTTATGCCAATTTTTTTTCATATTTCTTCAATGATGGAGGTTTTTAGGGACTTCGTCTTTCATTAGTTCTTTGAATTCCGAGAATTCAGGTTCCTCCTTGTCCTCCACGAATCCATTGGGGTTTCCTGGAGGGGTTATTGGCTCTTCTTCCGGGTTTTCCTCGTGATCCTCCTTTTGGCTATGTTTAGCCATACGGACTTCATGAAGGCAGCCTTGCATAGATTTGACTCCCGTTTAAAGGCTGATCCATCATCATCAAAATATGTGTCAGATCCGGCTTCTGAATCTAATTTGACCTCAATGGCTGCTAGGATAGATTCAACTTTCGAATTTTCTGTCTGCTTGACAGGCATCGGTTCTTCCGCCTTTTCCGCGGGTTCTTCTTGTTCTGATTTCTCATCGGGACCGGTTTGGACCATGCCAATGAAGTGCGATCTAGATGGCGACATATCTTGAGGAGAAAAGAATCCAATCATGCTTTGGCGATATGCTATTAAAAGTTCCTGATTTGAGCAGGACAATTTTTTCCGAGTCCAGTGACAAAACCGACCTCGACCTGGCATAGGGCGGGTGGGATAAATTTTCTTCCACCATGGAATCCCAGTGCTTCCGTTATTGAACCTATGAATATTTTAGCAGAGCCAATAGGAATAACGTAAGCACTGACCAGATGGTTGTTTGTCGGCATGTAGGAGTCGTTGTCGATGATGTGTGTGCCGTATTCATCAAACTACAAACTTCCGATCATGATCGTGTCGCCGATTCCGCCGAGTATTCCTGTTTGGAACGAAACCCGGACGCTGCTGGCCCCGTGGTGGGCGTAAACTATCGAGTGTTCATACTAAGGTTTATGGCAGGGGTGCCATAAGCCGGAGGTAGAAGTTGGGCATAGAACGTAGGGAAGTAGCCGGTGCCAAAAAAATCGGTTTACCCAGGTTCGGTACATAGCGGCAATGGAGGCATCCTAATTCTGCAATCTCATTAAATCAGGGCTAAAACCTGAAATATACGAAGTACACCATGAGTATGGATGTGTCTCCTATCTGCCTCTAGGGCGGCTCCCGTCCAGCTTTATATAGAGAGCCCGAATAGGGCTTAGAGAAATGGAGTCTATTCAGACTAGGACTATATCTCTATTTCTTGGAAACCAAGGAATGCGTCTTCTTCTCCAAGCCGGACTGCGAATTCGACCGCCATCCGGGTCTTCTAGAATCCGGCTTTCTGCGCGTCGGCTTGTTGGCTTGCCCGCAGAAGTCTCCTTCTTCACCACTAATTGGCCATCCTAGCAGGCCGGCTTTTGCCAATGCCGGATAATACCCTATTTTGGCATATCCCTGACACGGAGAGAGGCGGATGTGGTGAAAACTTCCAAACTAAGTCGAGGAGGACTCTTGTTACTTATGATTTGGAGATTCATGTTCCTCTTCCTGTCCATCTTGGTGGCAGTGGATATGGGTAAGTGGAGATTATGTTTAGAACATCATCCCAACGGCGTTTAGATGGGCTTGTTCCGTCGACCCCGCGCACCCAAAAGGCGGACCCTACGCGTCGGTCAGGTGATCCTGACCAGCAAATCAGTCATTTTTCCGTTGTTATACCCTGATCCGACGAGGAGAATAAACCGTTGTGTATTTTTTGCATTTTCACCCTTTAAGTTTTATAAACTCAACCCCTAATACATATCGGCTCCACTTAACAAAAGGGTAAATCATGTTGCCCCTGGCGTTCCTGATATTTACAACAAAATGCCATCACGATGATTTAACTAGAGTATTTCAACAAAATCCGAGTCTTGCAACAAAATACCTCACCCCGCGCACAAAAAATTTCTGTTATTGCAAAATATTATCGTAATATTTAGAAAAAACGATATTCTAAAAAAAAGTGGTTAAACTTAATGTTTTTCCTGCAAACTGATTTGCAACAAAAATCACCAACAATTTGAACGAAGAAATAACTGCAAACAAAATCATGTTTTTGTGAAAAAAAATAGTTAAGCAACAAATATTTTATTATATATTCGTTTATAACAAAAATCAATAACTATTTTAACAAAAGTAAAAATTACAACCGAAAAAATGTTTATAAATATTAAAAAAAGTATGTGAACATTTTTGAAAAAATACGAGAAAAAACACGCAATTTATAGTAAAAGTTTGCAACATCTCACGATTTATTTCACACAAAAAATCATACGTGTTTGTTGAATGTCGAAATGACTTATGCAACATCGATGACATGGGAGAACATGCGAACTTGTAGCTATAACACTCAGTCAAACTTGCAACATCTTGCATACGATTTGATAAAAAAAAACATAGAAGTTTATTACAATTTGGAAACACATATGTAACATCGAAAAAGGGAAAAAACACAACTTATAGCAAACTCTCATGAAACTTTGCAACAATTTGCATGTGCTTTCTCAATAAGACTCAAGCACGTGTGTTAAAAAGAAAGACGCGTGCAACATCGAAAAATCGCTATAGAAACTTAGATGTATCATTGTCGATGGCAGAACGATCTCATCGTTGATGGACATATGTTATTTTTACACATTTCTAAAAATATCTAGCAACTTAAAACAAAATTATGTTGCATATTAGTGCTATTTTTTTCAAGCAAACATGCTACTGCTAGCTAGCAAGAATACAATTAAAAGTTGTTGTGGTACATTCAACGGCCCGTGAAAAAATAGTCTGCTCAGCCCATCCATAGTCTATTCGTCCCACCCCACCGCAGACATTAGGCAATGCGACCTACTCCACACATTCACACACTAGTGATCGAGTCGACCCATCAGCGATCGGTCGTCTGATTACAAGCATTTTCCTACCCAAAAACATGTTTCGAGTGTCCTAAAACGTGTTTTCGCATGCAAGAACAGCCCAATCGATATCAATGCTGGCCACGAACTATGTATGTGCAAGAAAAAAGAAAGGAGGTATAGACCGACACAGGAGAACTAAACGGAGAGAAGATTTTGTTAAGGTGAACATGTGGGTTTTGCGTTGTGATTCGTCCATTTTGCATCACTATTTTATATTGTATTTTTTGTTATTCATCGATATATTTCATGTTATGATGCATTACTTATGTTATTTTATCTTATTTTCTATTTTTATAATTTTTTGGAGAACAAACACCGGGACCAGAAATCTGATGGAAAAAGCACCGTCAAGATATCTTATTTCAGAAGATCAGAAGAAGAAGGGGGGTATACGAGAAGTATTAGAAGTCCCGAGGAGGAATCCAGCCAGATGGGCACCCGGAGGGGGCCACCTAGGGCCCACACCACCAGGCGGTGCCCCCCTTGGCCGCGCCTAGGGGTGGTCTGGCTCCCCTGGACCACTTCTGGGCGCCCCCTTTCGCGTACTTGACCCCCAGGGAACCCTAAGCCCCGGAGGATCATCGAAGAAATATTCTGCCGCCGCCTTGGGGAGGAAAACAACAGAGAGACAAACGCTCTCTGGCATGGAGAAATCTGCCGGAAAATTCCTCCCCGGAGAGGGCGAATCATCACCATCGTCACCGTCATCGCTCCAGGCATCATCAAGATCGTCATCGTCGTCATCATCACCACCAGCACCAGCACCCTCTTCATCCACCTTCACCCTGCTGTAACAATTAGGGGTCTCTATCGTTGTTCCACATTAGATCTCTCTCCAAGTGTGGATTACTTGTTAGTAGTTGGTGCTTGTGAGATTTATCGGTGTTTACACTTTATGACCAGATTGTTATTATCCATTATATCACCTCTGATTATGATCCATATGATGTCTTGTGAGTAGTTCGTTTAGTTCTTGAGGACATGGGAGAAGTCATGATGTTAGTAGTGGAATTATGTTGAAGTAATATCTAGTGGTTTGGTATTTAAGTTGTGGTGCAATTCTTCTAGTGGTGTCATGTGAACGTCGACTACATGATACTTAACCTTTATGGATGTAGGAGGATGCATTGTGTGTTTGGCTACTAATTGTGGGGTTGCCGGAGTGACAGAAACCTAAACCCCCGTTAGGAAACCAATGCACGAGGGAGTGTAGGATCCCGGAGTTTTAAGGTTGTGGTTAGATTTATCTTAATTACTTTCTTGTATTTGGGGATGCTTACCAGGGGTATAATCACAAGTATATATTAGTCCTAGTTGGGCGGTGCATTATCATAGGTTCACCCACACAACACTTAACGAACCAATACCTATTAATCAACCGTATGAAGCGAAAGCACTTGACGAAGTTACCATGTGTCATCAAGAATGTTTGGTGATCATAAGTAGAACAACCGGCTTGTCCTTTGCTCTCAAAAGGATTGGGCCAGTTGCTGCAATTATATTTACTGTCTTCTATTTACACACTTTATTTAACTGATATATCAAAAACCTCCAAAAACCTGTTTGCTAGTGTTTACAGTGAATCCTCTATCTAACCTGCTTGTCAACACCTTCTGCTCCTCGTTGGGTTCGACACTCTTATTTATCGAAAGTACTATGATACACCCCCTATACTTCCGGGTCATCACGCTGACGCTTGAACATGAAGTACTGAAGCGATTCTCAGAGATGATTGGGGAATGTTTCTGGCTTCTAGATGTTGTGGCGCTCCTTTCATCTCTGACCCAACGACAACAAAGGCTTGTGCACTGTGAGACGGCTTAATTTTAGCTTGATCAAATTGGCTGCAACAAAATCAAAGTCCACTTTCATTGTATGGAAGTGATTGATGTGATGGAAGATGGCGGGAATTCGCTTGGTCCAGCTGCAACCATATATATGAGGAATGCTTATTGCTTTGTCATAATTTTTCCCGAGTTATGTTTTATCATAGTCCTAGGGACGCCAGCATGGGTACTCTTGTTTTAGTATCCATGAAGTGGGTTCACTATCAATCTCATGGCAGGAAGATCCCCCTGATTTTCTTGCAAGCATTCTCGGTGGATGATATATCGGTGATTTCTTAATTAATTCCGTCATTATGGTTTTTTCTAAAAAAAAGGGTTTTGCGGATGCGTTTATTTGGATTCGGTACAGTTGCGCTAAGAGCACAAAGAAACACAAAAATAAATCCTAACCCCATTTGTTTCTATACTTTTCTGACGGATTGGTGGGGATAATCTCGGCCTAATCTCGAATCCCCACATACCATCAAAAAACCATTTGATTCTAGAGTATTTCAACGATAAATTTAGTGTATTTTCTTTAATACACAATACAATACCTCTACCAAGTAGATTGGGAATTAGATGGGATTGGATGAAGGTGGGGTTTCACCCAATTCCCGTGGGGATTATCCCTACTAAGAGCAACTCCACGACACCCTCCCAAACGGCCCCTAATGGCCCATTGGAGGTGCAGGCCAAAAAACCACCCACAATGGCACCCCCAAACATGCCCACCCATCAAATAAATGTCTGGCACCCCCAGCCCACACGCCAAACTTGGGGGCCTTCCTGGGGGCGCTGGACATTGTCCGGTCTGCCCGACAGGAGGGGCCGACTCGTCATAGAGAGAAGATGGCATAATCTTCTAGTCATTTCCCCCTGATATTTCAGCTGTTTCCTCTCGCCGGGGATTAGCACCATCGCCGCCACCCTTGTCATCGCCATCTCCCCACGGGAGTTGAGCATGTTTGACGTAGGCTGATTTATCGTCGCTCGCCGCCATTCCATGTCAGTTTTGTGCGCCGCTGCAGGACATTCAGCCAGATCCGCCTCTACCCTGATGTCACCCTACAGGTAAGGTGCTCGGTCGTTTTTCGTAGGTTGATGAACCACCATTTCACTTCTCTTGTTTCCGCTAATGTTTGGATTTTGTCCAATAGAGTATGGATTGTAGCGATGAGATGATGTTTTGTCAAATGATGTGACAGGAGGCCGCCCTTGCAGACGACATCGAGAATGCGCTCGTCATGGCAACTTTGTTAGAGGCGCTCGCCAAGGAAGCCGATCCAAATCATGGATGATAAAAAAAAAGGGCGCAGGGCGAACAATAATCGTCAAAGGGCAACTGGCCACATGCTTTTATGGGACGACTATTTTTCGGTCATGTCGGCAAACCCGCCTCATGAATTTCCCCGGTATTTTAGGATGAACATCGAAGTCTTTAGACGAATTATGCATGGTGTTTGATATTATGATGACTACTTCGAGCTGAAAAATTATTGCACTGAACTTCTTGTATTTTCATCCCTTTAGAAATGCACGGCTGCCATATGATGTCTTGCATATGGAGTTCCAGAAGATTCGTTTGATGGCTATCTTTGCATGTCTGAAACAACCACTGTTGAAGCTATATTTCTATTTTGCAAAGCAGTAGTTGTAGTGTTTGGTCCAGAGTATCAAAGAGCACCAGATGCAGCAGACACGGCTCGTCTCTTGGCACAAGGAGAAGCAAGAGGATTTCCTGTGATGTTTGGAAGTATCGATTGCATGCATTGGACTTAAAAAAAATTGTCTATTCAGTTGGCAAGGGATGTACAGAGGTGGTCATCATGGAAATTGCACTGTTGTGCTTGAGGCCGTGGCTGATTACGACATTTGGATTTGGCATTCATTTTTTTTTGCATGGACGGTTCTCACAATGACATCAATGTGCTGGAACGCTCTCTGGTAGTTCAGAGACTAGCTGAATGCCACGCTCCGGAGTGCAAGTATTGGATCAATGGCAATGAGTGCGACTAATGGTACTACCTAGCGGATTGCATATATCCCAACTAGTCAACATTTGTGAAGATAATCCGTGATCGTATCGTTGAGGAAAATGGAAATTTTGCAAAGAAGTAAGAGGCTATCGACAAAGATGTGGAACGGACATTTGGTGTACTCGAGGCATGGTTTGCCGTGATTAGGTACCCTTGTCTATCATAGTCGCTAGATCAAATGTGTGATATCATGTGGTGATCCTGCACACCACTGCATGTGTAGTGCATAAGTCGTTGGCATAACACCCACGGAAGGACTTATCCGTAAATATTACACCCCTCCAAGTAGTACAAAAGAAACTTAGCGGTCCAACTATTAACAATGCTTAATATTACAAGTTAAAAGTGAATAAAGTGTTCAAATTCATCGTCGTCTAAGGGAGGAAGTTCAAGTATTGCGGTGTTGACGTGTGTCAACCTAGTGCACAAATATAAAGTAAACTTAGAACCATTGGAGCTCAACAATCTAAGTAGTACTAGTCTAGCATTGCTCGGCTCGGTTCTATATATGGCTAGGGTCTAATCCTCCTCCTCTAGGTCTTCAGGTCCATAGGCTATCAGGTAGTCAACTCTTTCGACGACATTTGACAGGTCTGGCTCCTTGTAGTAGATCTCATCATCATGGTAAACTCCATCGTGATCCTCTGGTAAGTCTTCAAAGTCTAAGCATGGGGTTCATATAAAAAAGGTGTAACAAGCGTTACTCGGCAACTTTCTGTATATAATAGTGGTATATTGTATGATGCTCTAGCTACAACCTAAGACCGTTGGTCTTTGGTGTAATGCAGATTTTGTAAAACATTTCTACAAATGTCAAGTTTTACTTCTGAAAACTATGTCAGTCAGTCCCGACGGGAGTCAGAATCTCATGGGATTCCTTTCCGGCCGTGAACATAGCCCCCTCCTGGGACAAGGATGTAGCTGTCACAATTTTTTGTTTTCCGTCTGTAGAGTGTGCCACTTTACCCAACAACAGTCTCAGACTTTTTTCTCTATCCACACACCATGTGTGCCTTAGCCCAGTCAGAGTCACCAAGTCATGCCGAGTACTTCCTCGCTCTCCGCACATCCGCCCAATGTGGCATAGCCGGTATGGCAACCAATAGCACGCCACCACTCCCGAGCTCCTGACCCCGACACCCAACGTCTAGGTGGTAAATTCTATGCACTTACTCGATGTTGGTTGGAACGCGCCGGACCCAACGGGGCCAGTCTGCCGAGGATATGCGAACGTGGAAAGTACCTCTGACTTGCTCATCCATAGTAAGTCTCTTGGTTGACACAATCTATACGGCAAAAAAAATACTAACGGAATTTTTGAATTAAGTACTAGGGTAATAGTTTCATGTACGATGGAACCTCCACCACATAGTTTTCATTCCGTGATTCTATCGCCCACCAACACAGTATATAGCAATTCACATCATTCGAAAGTAGCAAGTTATTTGAATGCAAGTAATGAACGATATAAATTGCAAATACTCTGATAAAGATGCTTCAAGTAGTCATGCACGTGTGAACTTGCCTTGAGACTGATAAGTTGTGCAGTCTAAAGCTCCTGATGAATCGTGACCTGCGTGTTCTGCAAAAACATCATTGTCTTTTAAGACAATGCTGGAATATTTTCATGCTATTATGCATACCATGAAATTATTCTGGTGTTTTGGAAAACCCTGGTTTATAGATTTTTAGGATTTGGTAATAATTTAGATTTATTTGGGTATTTGTTGAAGTTTTATTCAATACTTGACTTAATCTCCCATCTTTGGGACAATATGAGTTTGAATCAAACAATCATTTTGATTTTTGAATTTAGGAAAATATTGGATCATATTATTTTCCTTAAGAAATCAATCACCTTTATTTTTTTGAATTCAAGAATTTTCCAAATATTTTCCTTTGAGAATATTTCTCAAAGTAATCTTTTAAAAACTTACTTTTGGATTTTTAAAACTCAAATCCTTAAGTCTAAGGATTTATTCCATTTTCGGAAAATATTATTTCAATTAAGGATTTGGTCATTCCCAAATTCTTTATTTTGAAATAATAATCACTCAAATTTATACCATGTGGTAAAACCATTAAAAATTCTATTAAAAACTATTTTTGAAAACTAGAAGAATTAAGAATATTTGAAATTATTTTTTATTTCAATTTAAGTTTGTGGATTTGGGTGTATTTGAATTTATTTGGATGTGTTTGAATTTTTTTGACTTCTATTTGTACTTAATTTGGGAGGGGGGATAGTCAAATGACTAAAATACGCCTTCATCGGTTTATACCGGAGGGTCGAACCCAACCCTCTAGGGTTCACTAAGGCGTGCACTGGGTCGAGCCAGACCCAGTCACTCCCTTCTCTCACACGCTCACTCACTCAGCCGCACCTTCGACGTATTATTCTGACCAACTCCGGCCGTCTCGGCCGTCGCCGTGTGGGGCAAAAGACTCCCCTAAACATCCTGTCTCTGCTCCTCCCACTCGATCTGGCTTTCCCCTCCGCTTATCTCGTTGTGCAACCAAATACCTGGCTAGGGTTTTGGATGGCGTTGCTCGTCATGAGTGTTGTGACTGCGGTGGCGCTTCCTCGAGCATCTCCGGGTTGTGCTAGTGCTGCTAGAGAATGTCATGCAACCCTCCGTGGCTGGTGCGGGTGTTCCTTGCATCTGCTCATGCCGCCATGGGCACGAGTGTCCGTGCTGATACCACTGGTGTTGCTCCTTGGCCTGGAGGTGTCATAGATGCGTGATAATCCACACGTATATGGGATCGCAACAGTTTTCGAGGGTAAATATTGCCCAATTTATTGATTTGACCCAAGGGGAGTCAAAGAATATTTATAAGCCTTAACAACTGAGTTGTCAATTTAGCTGCACCTGAAAAGTATCTTGCTTCACACAATTTATTAGTAGTAAGAGTGATATAATAGTAACAATAGCAGTAAAACAACAGTAGCATTAGTAACAACGAATGAAAACAAATTAAGTAGCAGTGGTGAAAACACCGTAGGCATAGGGATCGATGTACGAGTGTTGCATGAATGAGATTAACCATGTAATAAAGGTAACAAATGGTAACCCAAATATATAAGAGAGTGTCCAAGTCACAGACTGTCATATGCATGTTTCCCCAAAATTGTCGTACGTGCTTAATAAGAGCTTACACAACGTATTTTGTCCTACCATCCTGTTTCTGTGGGGGGGAAAAGGAACTAATGATAATTAAGGTACTTGTTCTACCAAGCACCAAAAAAAAGCATTAACATACTGTGGAAACATGTAATCCTCGAACTAGAGTCCACCCCCTCCGATATCCCAACCATGTCACCTTGGGGTCTCGGGTTCCGTACAACAATAAGTTTATAAAACTACTAGATATGATCAAAACAACAAATATACTCGTGAAAACATAACATGTTCAGATCTGAAATCATGGCACTTGGGCGCTAAGTGACAAGCATTAAGCACTCAAAGTTGCAACAACGAAAATAAACAACAATAGTGGATACTAGGCATCAAACCCTAACAATCTTGTGATTTATTACCTGACTAATCTCATCCAATCCCTACCATCCCTTTTTACCACAACATGGAGTTACTCACACATCAAAGGGGGAATCATGGAGGGTTGATGGAGAGGTGATGGCGATGATGATGGAGACGATATACCTCCAATCCCCGTCCTGGTAGGATGCCGCCAGAACAGGAACTTCTGTCTCCCGAAATAGGGTTTCGCGTGTCGGCAGAGCTACGGATCGTATTTGGGAAATATTTTGGGGTCCTGCGTTTCGGGGACGAAGGAGGCTTTAAGCCAAAGGGAGCCCTAGGGGGGCGTGGTCCCAGGCCCCTAGGGGCCCACCAGGTGTGGCTAGAGGTGGGCCGCGGCTGGCATCCCCTAGAGGCCCAGTGGCCCCCCTCCAGCTGTTCTTCGGGCTCCGGGAGTCTTCTAGAGAAAAATAATTTTCAGAATTTTTCGGGAATTTTCTAAGGGAATTGAATTTATGCACAAAACTGGACACCAAGGGTAATTTTGCTAAAAACAACGTTAGTCCGTGTTAGTTTGAAACAAATCATGCAAATGTGAGGAGACATAACAATAAAAGTGGTTGGAAAAGTAGATACTTTTGCAACATATCAACTCCCCCAAGCTTAGCTTATTGCTTTTCCTCAAGCAATTCAGTTTGCAAACTAGACGTGATAAACAAAACTTTGAAAAACACTTCTCGCTTAATAAGGTGTGCATAAGACTATTCCATGATCAGTTTTTAACAAGTACATGATAATTTCTATAAGGATAATAAAGCTCACGAACTCATTCTAGCTCATGAAAAGTGAACAAATAACTAGGAGGGAACAATATGAAATTATAACATCAACTAGGTTGCCATTATCATAATAAAGCACGGTAAGATGGTATTCCGCTTGCCTTTAATTTTGTAGCAAAACATAAATGTCACGGCACCTCCAAAGCTTAAGCGATGACTAGATATAATAATTTCAGGAGAAACAATATTGCAAACATGCCTTAAACAATAATTTTTTGGGACAATGCACATTATACTTAGTCAAAAAGTAAAAGATAGACTCTTCGCAGAGGGAAGCAAGGATTAATCATGCGGTAGAGATTTTATTTAATAACATAGAGGTATTGAAAATATAATTTTGAGAGAGGTGTATGTCTATGTCAACAAATGGTAATGAAAAACTTATCATAACTCATGTCAAGCAAAGTTTTTATACTTTTGAGAGCGATTTCCATTAGGACTTTTTATTTAAGATTGACACTTCCCCCCACCTTGCCTTTCACAAAGTTGGGCTAGCCATATCCACGGGTGCCCTCCAACATTCATCAATCCACGGGGAAGTGCCTTTTATATTATATTATCCAGCACCAGCTCTCGGCAAATTTAGACGAGCACAGATTCCATACTCATCGGCTGAAATAAGGGAGAATAAACTTGTTTGACATAAATCATGGTAAAATTTAAACTACTACCTCATGTGCTAAAACAGGAACACAAAACAAGTTTAATAATTTTGTAAGTTTTAAAGGTAGCACACGAGCAATTAACTTAGAGTGACAGTGAAATACCACGTATAGGTAGGTATGGTGGACACATTGGAAAACTTTGATTTTTGGGAGTTAGATGCACGAGTAGAGCTCATACTCAGCATAGGGTGAAGGCTAGCAATAGTCATGGAGCGACCAACTAAGAGAGCAACAATGGTCATAACATGCATTGCGACAAAACAACATTGAGTAAAGCATGGATGTAATATTATACCCTGAAAATAAAAGATCACTGAGGCTTAGATTGACTTTCTTTATAGTCTGACATCTGTGAACATGTGCCAAGTCGATCCAAATAAGTTCTTCCGAGGGAAATACCATAAAACAATATGGTCTTATGTGAACAAAACAACAGATGTGACATTCTAATAACACATTGAGCACTCCTAATCATTTGATGCTATTCATAAGAAAGCATGAACTACTAAAGCAATATTATACATTCAGCTATCTATCATGACAACATAATATAAGATCATGAAAATAAATATATGTACAAAAATGAAGAGAAAAGATTCATACCAGCTTTTGAATCTCGTCCACTTCATTATATATCGTCATTACTGCTTTGCCACTTGCACAACCGGATGATATGAAAATAAAAATATAGCACAAGCGCCACTGCGGACATGGGCTGAACTCTGCAAACAACTATACACTATCAAGAGGAAGAGAAAATAGTTTCAAGATAAACAAGAAGAAGAGAAAATATTTTTGTTGTTTTCGAGTTCTTGAGAATCGACAAACAAAGAGGAGAGAAAAACGAACGAAGAGGCGCGAGAGAATAAGAACAAAAACGAGATACAAGAAAATAAGTAGAAAGAAAAATGCAGAGAGAAGAAAACCAAACGAAGAGAATAAATAAATGTTTTTGGTCTTTTCTAAATAAGCCAGGAAACGATAAAAGCGAGGAAACAACAAGTTATAAATCTTTTTGGTTTTTTCAACAAGAAACATAGGAACACAAAAGAGAGAGAAAACGAAGCGAAACTGAAAAGAACGAGAACACGAAGAAGAAAACAACTAAAAAGCGAAAAGAGAATAAGAAACAAATACTAGCTGGTCTAGAAGAATGTACAAAGTATCAAGTAATATACCAACATAAATAATGAGTACGAATCATAAAGCAAGTGTCAGCGCATACGTACTCCCCCCAAACTTAAGATTTTAGCCTACCAGTATCGTTGATCCCACAGGTTCCACCCTGACGATTGCTACTGATGCATGCTCGTACTGTTGGGATGGTGTGAGATGCATATCCCACGTCGTCTGCTGCAGCGAGAGTCTGTCCATCGAAGGCGGCTGAGATGAATATCCTTTCCCGTGGTAAAACGAGGATGGGTCCTCCATGTACATGAATGAGGATGGCCTTGCGGGCTTCTCCTCGTGCGCCCCCTCCTAGGTAGCGGGGTAAAAATTGAACGGTGTCCTGAGGTACTCATCCAAAATATCCTCGGAGATGGACTATCCGTACATGGGAACATCAAACAAAAAAGGCGCCAACATACTAACATAGCGGGTTTTAACGTCACCCGCCTCAAATAACAGTTTATATTTAAAGTCACCATAAGCGCACTTGGATTTAAAGAAACCATGAGACAACCAAGCATTAAAATCAAACATATCAGGGGGAAACAATTCATCATCAGGATCTAGAGGCACATTAGTTTGAGCAAATAAAATACGCAACGCAACAATGCCTTCAAAATAAGGTCCTCTACTACCATTACTAACAATACGTCTAGCAATTTGCGCACCAACGCTATTAATATAATCTCTATCAATAGTAGCAAGCGTGATGGCAAGATCAAAGTTTCTGGAGTTGCTGGTATTCTCCCTAGCAAGAACTCCTCTAGCAAGATAATAGGAAAAATGCCTGATAGCAGGGAATTGCAGGCAAGAGTTCTTATTGTGCTACGCGGTTCTCATGTCCAGGTGGTGTCGGATATATACCGATTAGGGGTATATCAGATGGTGCTCTAACGTGCCGGATTACCAGGGTGGCCCAGATGGTAATGGATCACGGTCCATTGGGCGGCCCAGTAAGCTGACGCACGGAAGCCGGATTCTAGAAGAACCCGGACCACGGCCCACGTGGTACGGCTAGGAGTAGAAGGCGGATTCCTTGCCTTTCAAGTTAGCACATACCGTAGTCTTCTAGGTTTCCTATTCTGTAAGCCTTAACCCGGCTATTATATAAAGCCGGACTGGAGATAAGAAAGATAGACAATAAGCTAGAGGCTAACTCGCCGAGAGGTTGATCCTTGTCGAGTAGCTAAAACCAACTCATATTATACTCTGTATACTTCAGGCTTCAGCCCTGATTTAGTGAGATTGCAGGAGTAGGAACGCCGCCTAGTTGCGACGTACCGAACCTGGGTAAAACCTTGGTGTCATTGTTCTTCATACGACCACGTACCCCCACAATCTCTATCGGTAGTCTCATGGCACCCCCGTCTATGAATTCTACTATGATGTCTCGACAGTTGGCTCCCACCGTGGGGCCAGTGACGTCAGGCGTTATGTTTCGATCGGGGATACTCGGCGGAATTGGCAGTACCATAACTGTCGGAAGTCTGGAACTCGACAACGACGTCGGGCGCTTCCTCGACAACGGATCGTACATGCCAGCACGGAATCATCTGGTAAGTGCATGCGTTTTACCGATTGGATCTGCAAACATCTTTATTGGATTAACTGCAGAAGCAATGGGATTCTGTGGTGGAAGCAAATTTATCCCACCCTCCCTATACCCAGTCAAAGAAGACTATCACGCCGGAGTTTGCTCAGATCACCGATACTCTGCTGAATCGCACTTTATCGGTATGGTGCAATCCGAGATAGCCGAAAACACGGATGAAAATAACCCCGTGGAAGAGGTAGAAAACAACAATCCCGCAACAGAGGTGGAAGATCCGACATCTGTCAATGTAACGATGAACTCGGAAGCTGACTCTGTGCTAGCCGCTATCGAGGCGAGATTAGAGTCGGAACCCGGATCGGACCAGTTTGATACCGAAGACTAAGATGAAGACGCTTTCGAGAGAAAGGTCAAATCCTTTCAAGAGGGATTCCGTGAAGTACTGATGGCAAAACCGGCTGAAAATACGGATGCCGAAAGTCAGGAAAGCCCTAGAACACCTCCGCCAGATGAGGTAAGAGAGGATGGGGAAACCAGCCCAACATACCCGGATGTCAAGGAATTGACAGAGGAGGAACCTGGTAAAAAACCTCCTTCTTCCAAGAAAAAACACAAAGCTTCAAAAACTCCAGTACAAGCTCCGCAAGAAAAAAATCGGTTTATCTAGCAAACGAAAACCTGGAAGCAGGAGGAGGAAGTGGAGTTAAATCCGCGGAGAAGAGAACGAAGGATATCTCTGTTCCGCCAATGTCAGAGCAAGACGAACAAGATCTACTTCAAACACTAGTGGGACCACACGAACCCCCTGAAGTGCTGGAAGATAGGAGACAAGCTCTCCAAAGGCAACAACAACATCTATTCCGAACTCAAGAACACCTCCAGAAAACCGAGGCGGACATTAGGTTAAAGCAAGAAGAAATCGAGGAATACGAGAGAAGGAATATATCTGGCATTAAACCTATACGGTTACCCGGAATCGCAAGACCGGAAGTACTGCCGCCAAAGGAACGGTTTCAAAACCCAGCCTGGAAAAGCAATTAAACGGCAAAGATGCCAGGGGAGAACCCATATACAAAACCGCAGCAGAAAACGCAGAAGCCGCGTTCGCCATCCTCAACAACGATATGTACTCCAATGGCGAAAAGCTTCAAGGAGTGTATGCTTTCCTAGGAAAAGCATTGCAGCAGCAACAGCAAGGACAAGCGAGATCAGGGAAGTTGCATGACAACTCAGCCCTATGCAAAACAGCCACTTGTGCCGCTGGAGCACCTGGACCTGAAGAGCCTGGAGATTCAAGTAACTCGAAAGAGAAGAAAGAAGATCCGAGAAAGGACAGGAAAAAGCCCGCTAACAAGGATGCAGCGTCTAGAACCGGATCCCATCTGCCGAAAGATGGAATTAATCCCCGAGATCGGGAAGAACAAAACCAGAAAGACGACAAAGCTATGCCGCCTCCGAGACGCCCTGCTGTAAAAGCTGGAAGATACGACATTCCTCACAGGCGTGAGAGATCTCGTACACCCCCAGGAATAAGGAAAGACACAGGAGTAGAACTCCACCTTATCCGAAAGGGCACGATAACGGAGGAAATAGAGATAACCCCGGAAGAGCACGTTCTTGCAACAATGGAAAAGAAAGGAGTAGAGCCCCTTCTATTCATTCAGCCGGCTGCTACTCCGCACACATTGACAGAGCGGAAAGAGATGATCTATACTTTGGACCCAAGTGTTTCACTGACAGGATCCGAAGAATAACTCTGCATTCTGGCTTCGCCAAAGTTGGTCCAACATATCAAAAATACACCGGTAGTACAAACCCAGATACATGGCTCTCAGACTATTACATAGCCGTCCAGATTAACAACGGGAAGACCTAGAGGCAGTAAAATTTCTCAACCAAATGTTACTGGACGGAGCCAGAGATTGGATCAACGGGCTTCCGTCAGGAACCGTCGATAGCTGGGATGATATGGCTAAAGTATTTACTCAGCATTTTCGGGGAACGTACAAACGCCCCAACAGCATCAACCAGTTAAACCGCTGCACCCAGTTTGAAGATGAACCATACGTGGACTTTATCTCAAGGTGGATCGCAATGAAAAACAGCTGTTCTGGAGTAACTGACGTACAAGCAATGCATGCTTTCGTCAATGGCTTAAAACCCGGACTCGTACCGTTCATGATCGGTTCCAAAAAGCACAAAGATCTCGGATCTATGCTTACAACCGCAAACGAGCACGCAGCGGCCGAAGATGACATCAGAGCGAGAGGTGGCAATATCAATACTTTGATTGAAGCCAAAAAAGACCCCTCGTCCTGAGAAAAAGCAGCTTCAGAAACACAGCAAAAACCCAAAGAAGTTAACATAGCCTTTGGAAGAGAACACGGGAGCAAATGGAAAGGATGAAGTACAGAACCGATCAACTACACAAAAGAAGAGTGGGAAAGAATAAAGTCGGAAAATTGTGTCCACCATTCGCAATTTGGGAAACCCACCCATACGAACGCACAATGCCGGCTCAACAAGCACATGAAAGGCGGTGCAGGATCCGGAAGCAAGGGAAAAAATTCCAAGAGGAAATTTTCCAAGCAAAAGCCAGAAGCTGAAAAGAAGACAGTGAACTGGACACTGACAAAAACATCCAGGAACAACAGCGAAAAGGAAAACCTAAGTTTCCGAGAGTTGAAGGAGAATGCAACCTAACTTTCCTGGCAACTCCGTCAGCAAAGGTGGAAAAAAGAACACTTCGAGCAATAAACGCGGTTGTCCCACCAACCCCGAAATTCTTGAAGTACTCTAATACACCAATTACCTGGGATCAGTCTGATCATCCCGGAAATATCCCAGAACCCGACACACAAGCTCTAGTTGTAAGCCCTATTGTTCAAAACACTAGGCTAAAGAGAGTGCTGATGGATGGAGGAACCAGCATTAACATAATGTACCTGGATACGTTGAAGCATCTGCGAATCTCCGAGACCCAGCTCAACTATAGTAACATACGCTTTCACGGCATCGTCCCTGGCAGGCAAGCACGATCCCTAGGAGAAATTTCCCTAGAAGTAACCTTTGGAGAGAAAGAACATTTCCGGCAGGAAAAAATATCCTTCGAGGTTGTGCCGTTCGAAAGCGTGTATCACGCAATACTCGGACGTCCAGCTTTCGCCAAGTTCATGGCAAGATCATGTTATATATATAACAAGCTGAAGATGCCAGGACGAAAAGGAGGAGTAATCACCATAAGTGGAGACTTCAAATTGGCAAACGAGCTGGAAAAAGAAAATGCCCTTTGCGCATAAAAAGTGATAGCAAAGGAAGAATTGAAAGAGTTGGCAAAAGAAGTATCGCCGACAGAAATGCCGGCATGAAAAGAAAGCCGGAAGCCGGCAGACAGCTTCAAAGCTTCCAAGAATACAAGACAGGTAATCCTAGACCCTAAAGATCCGACAAAGTTTGTCGTAGTAGGAACTGGGATGACCGACAAATAGGAAAGCGAGCTCATCAAGTTCCTCCGTGAGAACTGGGATATCTTCGCAAGGTGTCCAGCGGACATGCCAGGCGTACCCAGGGAACATGCTGAGCACCAACTCAAGGTAATTCCAGGATCTAAACCCGTCAAACAAGGTCTCCGTCGATTTGACGGAAGAAGACGGAAGGCTATTGGCAAGGAAATTATCCGGCTATTAGCAGCTGATTTTATCCGGGAAGTTATACATACTGAATGGTCTGCAAACCCAGTATTAGTCCCGAAGAAAGATAGTACTGCTCTTAGGATGTGTATAGATTACACCGGCTTGAACAATTTTTGTCCAAAAGATAGGTTCGCATTACCGTGAATCGATCAAATAATAGATGCCACTGCAGGCTCTGAGCTTTTATGCTTTTGGACGCTTATTCCGGGTATCATCAAATACGCATGAAGGAAGAAGACCAAATTAAAACCTCCTTCATAACTTCATATGGAACATACTACTACATAACCATGCCTTTTGGCCTGAAGAACGTAGGTGCACCCTACCAGCGCTGCATGCAACGATGTTTGCATAGTCAGATTGGCAAATTCACGTTTATGTGGATGATATTACCGTCGTTTCCAAGGAAAAAGACACGCTCCTTGAATATCTGCGAGAAACCTTCGAAAATTTGCGCACTTATAAAATGAAGTCAAATCCATTAAAATGCGTATTTGGGGTTCCATCAGGAAAACTTCTGGGTTTCATCGTTTCTCACAGAGGAATAGAAGTAAACCCGGAAAAGATCAAGGCAATTCTAAACATCTCAAAGCCTACGTGCTTAAAATATGTACAAAGATTGACGGGTTCTGCAGCTGCCGTCAGCAGGTTTATAAGCCGGCTAGGAGACAAAGCTCTGCCATTATACAAATTGTTGAAGAAATCCGACAAATTTGAATGGACAGAAGAGGCGGACAAAGCATTAACCCAGTTAAATGAAACCTTGATGCAAGCTCCGATTTTGGCATCGCCAAAAGACGAAGAACCCATGTTACTGTACCTCACCGCAACAAACAGGGTTATTAGTGCGGTGATAGTTGTGGAAAGGCGGAAAGACGAGCAAAGCATACCAGATCAACATCCGGTGTATTATGTAAGCGTTTTTTCCGAGTCCAAACAAATGTACCCACACTATCAAAAATTGGCATATGGCGTATTTTTCGCATATCGAAAACTTCATCATTATTTCCAAGTACATTCCATAACAGTGGTATGCAAAGCACCACTAGGGGATATAATTAACAACGCGTACGCAACAGGCCGAGTAGCCAAATAAGGCATCGAGTTGGCTGCGTTCGACATTAAGTACCAACCCCAAACGGTAATAAAATCCTAGGTGTTGGCAGATTTCGTCGCTGATTGGACAGAAGCAATGGAAAACACACCAATGCCGGAGTCGGAATACTGGGTTATGCACTTTGACGGATCCAAGATGAAAGAAGGCGCTGGAGCTGGTGTAGTCCTAAAATCCCCCAAGGGAGATACAATGGAGTATGTATTAAAAATACACTTCAACGCAAGAAATAATGTGGCAGAATACGAAGCCTTGCTTCATGGCTTGCATATTGCAAAATAAATAGGTGTCAAACACATCTTATGTTATGGTGACTCAGGTTTGGTACAACATCAGCTCAACCAAACATGGGACGCGAAAAGCCCCATCATGGCCGAATATCGGAGAATGGTGGACGAGTTTGCAATTTGCTTCCTGGGATTTGAAGTACTTCATGTCAAAAGGGAAGAAAATTGGAACGCGGATGCATTAGCCCGCATGGGATCGGAAAGAGTGAAAACCCTACCACCAGGTGTGTTTGTCCAGCATTTGCATGAACCATCCATAAAAGGTGGAGATGTCGACTATCCTCTCGTTTCCGAGTCAATCAAAGTCATGCTTGTTAACCCGGAGTGGACAATTCCATATGTAAACTTCTTAGTAGATCAGAAGTACCCGGATGGAGCAGACGAGGTCTTGCAAAGACAAATAAAATGTCGATGCAAAGGATACACGGTAATCAATGATTGCCTGTATAAACGCAGTACTACCGGAATTTTTCTGCGATATATTTCGCCAGAAGAAGGACGAGAAATCCTACAAGAAATCCATGCTAGAGATTGCGGACATCATGCTCAATCAAAAAGCATAGTCAAAAAAGCATTCCGTGCAGGGTTTTTCTGGCTAACAGCCAAGACAGATGCCGAACACATAGTCAATACATGTGCCGAATGTCAGTATTACGCCAAGCAGACGAATATGCCAGCCCAAGCACTCAAAACTATCCCTGTTACATGGCCGTTTGCGGTCTGGGGGCTAGATATGATGGGACCATTCAAAACTGCAAGAGGTGGACTTACACATCTGCTCGTTGCAGTAGATAAGTATACCAAGTGGGTGGAGGCAAAACCCATCAAAAAGCTTGACGGTGTAACAGCCAGAAATTTCATCATTGACGTAGTCATGAGATTTGGCGTTCCACACAGCATAATAACCGACATCGGGACAAATTTCTCCATTGGAGAGTTGGCAAAATATTGCCGACAAACAGGAATTCGCCTAGATCTTGCATCTGTGGCACACCCGCAATCGAATGGACAAGTTGAAAGAATGAACGGCTCAATCCTGCAAGGAATACGCCCAAGACTCGAATCTCCTCTTCATAGAGCAGCTAGAGCATGGGTGGAAGAATTACCCTCTGTACTTTGGAGCATTCGAACGACGCCAAACAGGTCAATAGGGCAAACCCCGTTTTTCCTAGTTTATGGTGCGGAAGCAGTTCTTCCAACAGACATGATCCATGATAGCCCAAGAGTGCAGGCTTTCGATGACCCGGATGCCGAAAGCGCACGATAGGATGCCGTCGATCTCTTAGAAGAAGAACGAGAACTTGTGCTTCAAAGATCCGCGATTTATCGGCAAGGTTTGCGACGTTACCATAGTCGGAAAATCAGGAATCGTTCTTTTAAAGAAGGTGACTTGGTGCTAAGATTGGTGCAGCAAAGGAAGCACAAATTGGCCCCAGTTTGGGAAGGACCATTCGTCATAAGCAAGGCTATGAAAATGGATCATACTATCTTGTAGATATTCGAGATACGGAAGACGATCCCGAGAAGCCGAATCGCAAAAGAAAGAGAAAGATAGATGATGAACTAGGAGAGACAAAGAGGCCCTAGAGCATCCAGCAGTTACGTCCCTTCTATACTTAGTTCAATTTCTATGTAAACATCTTTGAGATCATGAAATAAAGTTGTCGGAATTCATACATTCGTATTTTTTACATGTTCATTATAGTACAAAGCATATTTCCGTCTTATCTATTTCCCAATGATCTTTCAAAATACTCGATGTTAACCCGAATTGTGCCTGCGTGCTCGGCATTAAAAAACTGGATGATTTGCAGCCCAAAGTGTCTTAAGGAAATCCAGATTGTGCCTGCGTGCCTAAGTTTCATACAAAAAATTCCTTACTTTTCTCTAAGTATTATCTGATTGTTTTTATGCTGGGTCGCTGGAGCTAGTAATTAAAAATGGCTTTAGTATGATCCATGTTTCCGAGTTTAGACTGATTGGTTATACCTAGTCACTTCGCATGAAGATTAAAATGTTATCGAGCCATTTCAAACACTAAGGATAGTTAAAGCATATAAACCAGAGAACTTAGAAGATAAAGGAATAACAACCCGAAAAACTTGCAAAAGACTTAAATAATATTGCTGCAAAAGGCGGAGTACTTGTTCAGACAAAAGAATAGGAAGCATTACATTAATGTTTACATTGAAAGTTCAGTAATGCTCCTATTTCCTATCTCTCTACCCAGGTCCAGGAAAATTCCTTCAGGCATCCGATTCATCTTCGCTGCTGGACTCCTCGGGAACTTCTATAATTGCTTCCTCTGGGTAGAAGATGGACACGTTCACCATGGAGGCAATCTTGGTGGCATGACCTTTGATCTCGTCAAAGATGGTGGTCCGCTGCGCTTCCGTGTATCCTTGCGGAATGCCGGACGCCATGCGCCAAGATTTGGCAGAAGGATAGTGCATGCGCATGAGCCCTAAAGCCATGCGCGCACCACCACGTGCCGCGGAGCGCAAGGTGGATTCCCTGGACTCCGCCACCTCCACGATAGCTCCCGAAAGTTTTTCAACTTCCGAGAACTCCCCAGTCCTCGCGGGAAGGCATTTGTTGATAAGAAACATCCCCGCAACCTTGATTGCGGTGAATACCTTCCCAAAGGCTCGGATTTTCTCAGTCCGAGTAAGTGCTGGGTCATCTCCTGTTTTTCAAAGCAAATAACCAAAGTGTTAGCGAAAAAACAGAGAAAGAATATCAAACATGGAAAATCCGGTAAAGATAAATTATTTACCGAGAATCTTGTCCATCTCGGATCCCTCCTCGAAGTGCTGGGTCAAGGCGTTCTCCAGATCTCACATCATCGCCTTGTCTTTAGCAGCTTGCTCGGAGGCCTTGGACTCGGCAATGCCGACAGCCAGCTGGCTGGCCTCCAGCTCCTTCTGTAAATTCATATTCTCCTTATGAAGGTCCAGATTTTCCCGGCGGAGATTTTCGGCATTGCCGGCATCTTCAGCAACTTGTTTGGTTTTTCCAAAGAAGCTAAAAAGCAAGTAAAAAAATGAGTTAGAAAACTCGGAAAAATACTTAGAAATAATTATACAACTAGAAGCAGATAAGTTTTTTACCTGCTGTTTCCTTCAGATGCTGCTGAGCAGATACCAGTTCTGCCTCCTTAACATCAAGAATAGAGAGAAGGTTTTTCACCTCCTTATTCTTGATGGTAAGTTTGCCAAAAACTTCCAGGTTTATGCTTTCAGCAGTTTTCTGAAACACGAAAAGAGAAAAAATGCTTAAGTTAAAAACAAGCATAAAAGCGAAAAAAACATTAAGTTAAAAGCATGAATTTGACTTATTGCTTGGGGGCTAGAGATATTACCTGGCTCATCCGCTGTAAACCTGACAAGTTATCGTTGAATTCTTTTGTATATTCTGCAAAAAGAATCCCAACATGGTGATGGCCGTCCTGGATGACCTGCCAAGGTGAAAATACGAAGTTATTTCTGACAATTAGTCCGTCTTGCGGCCAAGGACGGATCAGGGGAGCAGGAGCGAAGAAATTCCTAGCTTCCGGACGAATGTATCCGAGATCGTCGAAGGGTTCTTCCTTTACCTTGAAATCCCTGTTGAAAGTAGGAATGGGATCCTCCTCAGGTATACAAGAAGGACCGCCCATATCCGGCTCCGCCCTTTCCCTCGCATCCATCTCGGATGCAATAGGCTGGCTGGTCGGCAGAGGGTATTCCTCTTGCTTGGCAGATTGATCCTCTCTCCCAAGAGTAACTGGGGTAGGAGGAGTTGCGGCTGGAGATGGCGCTCCCTTGCTGGCAGTGGCCTTATGCTTCTTCAGCTTCTTTGATTTCAAAGAAGTGGAGAAAGGCTAAAAGGGGAAAGGAGGAAAAAGAAAATCAAAGAAATAAATATCCCGAGAAACCAAAGCGGAGTATGCAATAAAAAGCAGGCAAAGGTATAAAATACCCAGAGAGTTACCTGGATGTAGTGACGGGAACCCCGTCAAGATTTATCGCTTCCTTAGTGGTTACTGGCCTCTTGCGCTTCCGACCGCCATAAAAGGTGGCATGAAGTTCGTCAAGTTCGGCGTCAGTCGAAAAATCTTTTTCTGTAAGATCATCGAACTACGGAAAAGGCCAAATATCCGACTAAATTAAGAAAATGAAGAAAGGCAGAAATCTGAGGAAAATTATCCAAAGAAGAAAGGATATACCTTTGGAATCATATTTCCTCCGTGGTACATTTCTCGGCTTTCTTTATATTGGTCACGGGTAGCAACCAGTTGATTGACCCGCTTCTTGAAGTCCCGTTTCGAGAAAGCCTTATCCGTCCCTCTCATATTGTCTTCTGGCCCTGCGTATTCGCACAAAAGCCGAGTTCGGTGTGCAAGAGGTTGCATGCGACATCCGAGCCAACACAAAACTGTGTCGGCTCCAGTAAGAGGAGGTGTGGACGAAGTGAGCTTAGCGATGCGCCGTTTGATTTTCATCATATCATCCGGCAAAGTTTGTACCGCTTCTACAACCCAATTGTCCTGGGGAATGGCGGCGTGATTGACTAATGGTGGAACCCCGGTTTCCTTTCCTGGAAATGGGATGTCTTGATGATAAAAGAAAGAACTCGTCTAGAATTTGACGGATTCTGATGTTTTTATTTTCGGGAACCAATCTTCCCTGAATCTACGCAGGGTAAAAGATATGGTTCCACAAGTTGGAAGAGCGCCCTTTGTAGGGTTTCGCTTAACTCCAAAGCAATATTGCCAGAAATCTAATCTAGTTACTATTCCTAAATATCCCTCGAAAAGGGCTTGGAAGCCGGCCAGATATAGAATAGAATTTGGTGGGAGATTGTGGGGATGGATACCATAATGGTTGAGAACCTCGAGGAAGAAGGCGGAAGGCGGGATTCCCATACCTCTCGCAATGTGGGAGGTTAAGAGAACTTGTTCCCCGGCTCTGGGCAATAACTCAGACTCCTCTTTTTCATGACTCCATTTGCCTTTCACAATCAACCCCTCCTTCTCCATTGTCGGAAGAAGAGCTCTTCTCCGACGAGAGTGAGATTTTCCTCCACCGTTTCGGGAGGCGGAGGTGGAGGCGGAGTAGAAGAATGTGTGGCCAGGTTATCGGCCGCGGGAGGCAGATCCTCGCGGTCCTGGCCACCGGAGGTTTTCTCCGGCACGTCGGCGGTGGCGCGGCTCGGCGAATCCAATAAAGGATCCATCTCGTTGATGATGTCGTCTATCTCCATAGCAACGGAGCGCTCCGGGGAAGCAGGCGGAGAGTCCATATCCGGGCGGCGCGATGAGGACTCCGTGTTCTCCGACGAGAAGTCCGGGAACGGCGCGGTCGCGTGCACGGGCTCGGATGTTTGCTCTGCTCTGCTCTCATTGAGGCTTGGGGGCTTTGCGCTTGGGGCTTGAAGATGACAGAGGAGTGGAAGGTTTGCCGGACGGGATGAAGTCGTCTATTTATAGCCTGAAATCCATCACGTTACGTGCTAACGGCTATTTTGACCGTTGGATGATCAACACGTGTCACTCGCCGGAAATTCCGGGAAATGAATCGACAGGTGATTATTGCTATCTTCTCGTTTCCCGCGAGAATCGGTCAGAGATACGTTTCAGGGTTTCACACTCGAAAACCCAAACGTCCCTGACGTCAGCATGATTTGAGCGCTCACGTTGGAAGTTCTTTCTCCACGAAGGCTCATGGAAGAAAAGCCGGATTTTCCGAAATCCGAGTTTCATGTTATAGCGTGATTTGAAGGAAAAGAAGAATCAAGACAGAGAGCCAGTATTTCTTGGAAAGAATGCAAATTTGACGAAAGACGACGAATTGAAGTCTTAATCCTTCTTGGGGGCTACTGTCGGATATATACCGATTAGTGGTATATCAGATGGTTCTCTAACGTGCCGGATTATCAGGGTGGCCCAAATGGTAATGGATCACGGTCCATTGGGCGGCCCAGTAAGCTGACGCACGGAAGCCGGATTCTAGAAGAACCCGGACCACGGCCCACGTGGTACGGCTTGGAGTAGAAGGTGGATTCCTTTCCTTCCAAGTTAGCACATACCGTAGTCTTCTAGGTTTCCTATTCTGTAAGCCCTAACCCGGCTATTATATAAAGCCGGACGGGAGATAAGAAAGATAGACAATAAGATAGAGGCTAACTCGCCGAGAGGTTGATCCTTGTCGAGTAGCTAAAACCAACTCACATTGTACTCTGTATACTTCAGCCTTTAGCCCTGATTTAGTGAGATTGCAGGAGTAGGAACGCCGCCTAGTTGCGACATACCAAACCTGGGTAAAACCTTGGTGTCATTGTTCGTCATACGACCACGTCCCCCCACAATCTCTATCGGTAGTTGATGCATGTAAAATGCATACATGAACTTTGCATGTTATTACTTGTTTTTCCTACATATTAGCAACTTATATTCATGTTTTATAATGATTTGGGGGATTTTCTAAACAATCCCCCTTCTTTTGGTTCTAACCCTGTTTTTCCAGAAAACGTACTTTTTAGTGTTTCAGACTTTCCGGGAGCTTCGGGACTCCAAAAAGGGCAAGGACAAAGAGCACGGTTCAGAATTTTTGAGACGAAGACCATGGGCCAAAGTAGAGGGGCAAAAGGCCAACCAGCTGGCAAAGAGGACCCTCCACACGGCCAGATTCCTTGGCCGCGTGAGAGGCCCCCTTTTTGCCCCCGTGGCTCCGATGCCGTCGATCTTTCTTCTCCCGAGTGTCCCGTGACCTAAAAACGACTATATAAAGGGTACCCTGGCCTTTTCGAGAGGGAGGCGGCGCCGAGAGACGAAACCACAAAACAGAGAGACAGAAGGCTGCCGCCGGAGAAGATCGGAGGGGGGAAAACGCCGCCGGGATCACCCCCGGAGGGCTCCACCCCCCTCCGGCGTGTTCATCATCAACATCTACAGCAAGATCAGCTCCATCTCTCCACTCTAATCTCTTGGAAAACACGATGTATGATGCAATACTATATTCCCTTGATGTATTGTGTCTCCCCGTCTATGTTTGAGTAGTGAATTGTTCTTGGCAATGGTGAAATAGTTCGTTCATTGGTTGCATACAAGTTTGTTAACTTCTATGATTGTCTTTATGTACAATATATGAGTGCACGCATATGTTGGGGAATGCATGTAAGGTGATCACCGGTAGCATAATGGAGTGGTGGTGACTTGGGAGTGACAGTAACCTGAGACCGAGCCACAAAGTTAAGTTATTGGGGATATATATAGGGGACCTTAGAACGTAAGGCTATGGTGGGACTTTATGTCTTAATCAATCTTGTGCAGTCATTTACTTGGCCACATGATCCATCATAAGGGGTTGTAGATCATTTACTTGACTATACCTATTCATGGCTCCTTCCTAGAAGAAACAACTAAGACTAAAACATGTGCTTCACTAATTGTGACAACCACACGAACGAAACACCTATTGCTAGAACACTTGCTCCCTTGAGATACTTGAGATATTTGCGGCTTGCTACTTGTGAAACTTGCTTAGAAACTTGCTTTAGAAACTTGCTTTAGGATTACTTGCATTTTAAACTTGCTTCACTAGTTACTAGACAAACCACACTCCACGTCACTTGCTTTTAATTAGTTAGTTCCTTTTATTTAAACTTATTGCTTTTCATAAACAGCCATATAAGAGGGTTATAGGGCTTTAGAGAATAGATAGCTTACCTTCAGCTCCTCGTGGGTTCGACACTCAAATACTTATCGAAAGGTACTAAAATTGATCTCCTGCACTTGGGAGTCATCAAGCACTTTTCTGGCGCCGTTGCCGGGGAGCGTTGTGCTAACCTTTTATTCTTGTTTGCATTGGATACTAACATATAAACCTAAAATTATAAAATGGAAAACAACCAAACAATTTTAGAACTGTATAATATCTACCTTGAATTAGGACATGAAGTGTTTGAGGAGAAATTGAAAAATTATTTGCACAACAATCATATTTGTGGTAGTACTAATTCTTTGAACACCTTTATTGCTAAGGAAAACCTTGATCTTGGGGAAGTTTGTCTTGATGAATATGATATTTTTAGTCCCCCTACTATTGAGGATAAAAATGATATACTTGCTGATTCTATGGAAATTTTAAGCTTGGGGAAGTTGGTTTTGATGAGCATGATATTTCTAGTTCCCCAAGCTTGGAGGAGAAAATTCACTTTGATGATACTATGCCTCCTATATATGATGATTGCAATGAAAATTATGAATGTTTAACTCCCACTATCACTAATGAGGATTTTACTTATGTGGATAGTAGTGATTCTTTTATGCATGTGGCTCATGATAAGAATGTTTTATGTGATATTCATATTGTTGAATCTATTCATGATGCTACTGAAAATTATTATGAGAGAGGGAAACATGGTTACACATATTTCAACAATATTAAGTTTCCCCTCTTTATGCTGAAAGTATTGAAGTTGCACTTGATCTACCTTTCTATGCTTGCTATTATGTGCTTCTTTTATTTGTTTCATTACAAAATGCCAATGCATAGGAAATGGGTTAGACTTAAAAATAAATTGTTTAATATTTTTTTGTGTGTTCCTTATGTTTTAATTTCCTATTCGGTTTGAGCACACATTTATGTCTTTACAACATGTAAAATTCCTTTACCTACTGTTATGTATCATTTAGTTTAAGATTTCATTTTATAAAATTTTTGGGAAAGTAAATGAGAAGGATGAGTAATGGAGAAGTTGGGGTCGACCTTGAACATGTGTTGTTCATGCCAATAAAACCATTGCAAAGTCTCTATCATTAAAACTTTTTCCAAAGCTAAAAACAATAAAAATATTAGTTCACTACTGTAACATCACATTTCTGTCTTATTTCTCATCATAAATGGCAAAAATAATCTTATATGAGAGATAGGATTAAACAATAGTAATGAGCAGTCCAGAAAACAGATTCCTGAACTTCCCTGCGAAAAATGTTTAAAATCACAGAAGTGGAATTTTGACCTGGTAATTTACGAAAGCAATATTTAGTTATCACTACATATTTCATTAGTTTTAAGTTTTCTGATTTGAGCAACTTAAGTGCCTCTAAAAAATCACTCTTTACGAGCTGTTCAGTTTTTGGCAGATTATGTCTTTATTTTGCATTGCTCTCATTACTTGTGTTTTGTGTGGTTCTTTTGATCAAGTAGCAATGCAAAACTGTAGTAAAAGTAGTTAATATTTAGAATCAACTCATGATGTGTCTTTGTTGTACCTATGTGGATTTTATTTATGGAGGCACTAACCCCTCTAATCAAGTTTTATGTTGAGATTTGTGTAAGAAGAATTTTTCAGGAGTAAGAGTTGAGTGAGATGAACAAAGATCAAGAGGGACAACCAATCAAGCTTGGGGATGTAACCCTGGGCTCACCCTACATGTATCAAATAAGTACAAGAATCCAAGCTTGGGGTTACCGAGCCACCTCACTCCAACCATCATGATGTTAAGTAAGTAAAGCCTAGCTATATGGCTATAAAGAAAGCGCTTTACGGGAGGCAACCCGGTTGTTTTTGTTTGGATTTTCCTAGTGTCCTATTACTGTCTCAAGAGATTATTTTTTTTTTAATTCTGGAGTTTTCAACAAAGAGTCAAGTCAAACCCATTTGGACTTATAAGTTGCTATCCTAGTGCATGAAATTTCTGTTTCAGCACGAGTCTGCTCACCGTATGATTTTACGTTTTTTATTGGTATCTCGGATTGAGATACTTTTTTAGTATGTTCTGAAACTTTTCGTCCTCTGTAAGAAAAAAAATTGGCTTAATTTTTTTGACGAGTCTAGATTAGGGAAAAACGTTCGTTTTGCTGTTGCTGCTTTTCTGGACAGATTCTGCCTTCTTTTGTTTTATGCACTCTTTGGGCTTGGGAATCGAATTTCCATGATTCTTTCAAGAAAGAGAGTGAACATAAAACATAATGAACCTTATTTTCTATCTACTGGAGCATTTGATTTGGAATTTTTCACAGCAAGCATGTGATTTGTTTGTCCTTGCTAATCTCACCCCACAGAAAAAGAATGGGAGAAACATGTTTTGTGAAGTTTTTTCACAGGGAATAGAGGAGCTGCGCCTCAAGACATCCAAGAATGGTGAAAGGCATAAGCTTGGGGATGTTATGAACACCCCACTGGAGCTACACTCTTTTGGTTAGCACACGTCTACTTTCTGTTTTTCTAAGCAAAGCATTTATCGTAGAGACTTGAAGCGTCTAGTTTTTGTTTTTATTTTTGTTTTGATAAGACCACACCCATCATTTTATATGAGATTGAGCTACTGGAGTTTGGGGTTAGAATGTATTGGATGCTATTATTATGACTTGGAATAGGGATGCCATGGTTGATTTGAAGAGCTACATATGTTTGCATGATTTAGGCTTTTTATGTGTAGAAATTTGCAATAATGTTGTTTTGAGCTATCTCTTATTCATGTCCTTGATGTTAATTGCTGGTTTATTTAGTTTTTCATGAAATGAGTACTTCTATGGACATATGCATGCATAATATCTGGTCAACTATCTCCCTCCTTCTAGCCAAAAATTTAAAAATTCCAACAAGTAAAAACTTGTTTCCAACACTCCTTAGCCAAGTATTTCCAGTGAGTCCACCATATCTTCCCATTAGCTTCATTCTTATTCCGAGTATGTTCACCATGTTATTGTGTTATTTATGTTCTAAATTAAGATATTCACTTTATTAATTGTCATGGGTTGAACTTGGGATAGGACTCTCACGAACTTTTGAAGGCACACTTTACTTTTTATGCATCTAATAAACATGACCCAATAATGGGAGCCACAAGTTTTGCGTTTGACAAGTGTGTGGTTGGGAGCTAGCTATAAACATGTATCACCGGAAAGCTTTCAACATTGCACAAAAATTTACATTTGGTTGATATCATGTACTTTTGTTTTTGGACTCCTGCCATGCCGAAATGAAATAGAGGAATAGTAAGTTTTGATGAGTAAGTATCTATATGACTAGAGAAACGCATTGGGCCGCTAACCCAAGCCATGCTTTATCATGGTGGAAATTTACTTACAGCTTGAGTGACTCTACAACACATCCTACAATAAAAATAAGAAGCTATGCATAATAGTGAATGAAAATAAAAAGGATGATGAGTCTACTCCGTTTGTTTGTCTTGTTATTGTGACATGGGCTTGTTTCCATGTCATGGGGCAAGAGGTACCTCTTTGCGGTTCTCTATGATGTCATTAATACTTATTATTATTGTACAAAGCTTATTAGGAATCTTAAGTTGAGTAATCATGGAGTAGGTTTTCACACTCACGGGGCATGAGGCTTTCAACCACCTTGTCATTCACATTACTTCAGCATTCACCATTTAAGATGCTAGTGATAAAGGGGCAATGAGAGTCCTAGATCAATGGATACCACATTTCAATTAGTAATTTTAGTTGAATAATTTCGAGGCTAAATAAGACTTGATCATGTTTTACCTCTACTCAATTTTCTCCAAAGTGTCCACCATATTTTCTATTTTCCATTATGCTATTCTTTGACCAATATAGGATTTTGTTTTTCATTTTGTGTATGCATTTGGTCCATAGTGCTTTTATTTCATTATACACTTTGTGAACTTTCATGAAGCATCTTTGCTTGCATATTTTATATTTCTTGCAACATGAATTGTATATTGCTACTCATTTCTAGTATTAATCATTTGATTATATGTAGCATGAATAATCCTCCTTGATATCCCATGATTGTTTCAGTATGCAAAGTCCATGTTAGTTTTATCACCTTCATACTCGAGGACGAGCATGGGTTAAGCTTGGGGATGTTGATGCATGTAAAATGCATACATGAACTTTGCATGTTATTACTTGTTTTTCCTACATATTAGCAACTTATATTCATGTTTTATAATGATTTGGGGGATTTTCTAAACAATCCCCCTTCTTTTGGTTCTAACCCTGTTTTTCCAGAAAACGTACTTTTTAGTGTTTCAGACTTTCCGGGAGCTTTGGGACTCCAAAAAGGGCAAGGCCAAAGAGCACGGTTCAGAATTTTCGAGACGAAGACCATGGGCCAAAGTAGAGGGGCAAAAGGCCAACCAGGTGGCAAAGAGGACCCTCCACGCGGCCAGATTCCTTGGCCGCGTGAGAGGCCCCCTTTTTGCCCCCGTGGCTCCGATGCCGTCGATCTTTCTTCTCCCGAGTGTCTCGTGACCTAAAAAACGACTATATAAAGGGTCCCCTGGCATTTTCGAGAGGGAGGTGGCGCCGAGAGACGAAACCACGAAACAGAGAGACAGAAGGCTGCCGCCGGAGAAGATCGGAGGGGGGAAACACCGCCGGGATCACCCCCGGAGGGCTCCACCCACTCCGGCGTGTTCATCATCAACATCTACAGCAAGATCAGCTCCATCTCTCCACTGTAATCTCTTGGCAAACACGATGTATGATGCAATACTATATTCTCTTGATGTATTGTGTCTCCCCGTCTATGTTTGAGTAGTGAATTGTTCTTGGCAATGGTGAAATAGTTCGTTGATTGGTTGCATACAAGTTTGTTATCTTCTATGATTGTCTTTATGTACAATATATGAGTGCACACATATGTTGGGGGAATGCATGTAAGGTGATCACCGGTAGCATAATGGAGTGGTGGTGACTTGGGAGTGACAGTAACCTGAGACCGAGCCACAAAGTTAAGTTATTGGGGATATATATAGGGGACCTTAGAACGTAAGGCTATGGTGGGACTTTATGTCTTAATCAATCTCGTGCAGTCATTTACTTGGCCACATGATCCATCATAAGGGGTTGTAGATCATTTACTTGACTATACCTATTCATGGCTCCTTCCTAGAAGAAACAACTAAGACTAAAACATGTGCTTCACTAATTGTGACAACCACACGAACGAAACACCTATTGCTAGAACACTTGCTCCCTTGAGATACTTGAGATATTTGCTGCTTGCTACTTGTGAAACTTGCTTAGAAACTTGCTTTAGGATTACTTGCATTTTAAACTTGCTTCACTAGTTACTAGACAAACCGCACTCCACGTCACTTGCTTTTAATTAGTTAGTTCCTTTTAGTCAAACTTACTGCTTTGCATAAACAGCCATATAAGAGGGTTATAGGGCTTTAGAGAATAGATAGCTTACCTTCAGCTCCTCGTGGGTTCGACACTCAAATACTTATCAAAAGGTACTACAATTGATCTCCTGCACTTGGGAGTCATCAGTAGTCTCATGGCACCCCCGTCTATGAATTCTACTATGATGTCTCGACAGTTGGCATAGCTTTGAGTATAAATTGTGGAGGCCAGTGGGATTCACTATCCTCAGAGTCTGTCCAACATTAGTGACTAGAATGACCCTACAAAATCATCAAGGTCCATCGTCCTCTTTCCATCATAGAGAGATAATTCCACATATGGGTTAACACTATCAAAGAATTTAAAGGTTTGCGTGAATATGAAAATTATCCTTCGATATTGGGTCACCTTATTTGTAGTGAAGTCTAGCAATCCGGCATTGGTAACAAGTTCATAAGAAGATTCATAAATACCCGAATTCGTTAAGAATTTATTGCAAGGATATGCGGAGGATTGCACATCCTTCATCTTATCAAAGTCTACTATACTCAAATCGGCAATATCTTCATTGAGAGAAGGTCTCATGATAGATTTTCTCTTAGAAGACCTTGTCTCTCTTGAGGAGGAAGGAGCATTTTTTCCTCCAAACCAGCCTCCAAACTTCTTCATACTCCTCCAAACCACTCTACCAATCTTAGGAGAACTAATACATGCATCAAATCAACTTAAAACAAGCATGCAAGCTCAAATAACCAGCAACCTAGTGCAGCAAAAATACTCAAGATATACAACACCAAACATAAATCTTCAAATACAGGCGGCGGAGTCACATACCGGAGAAGAGATGTATCTAATTTCAGCACAAATGGTGGGCTAAAATGGGGGGGGGGATCAAAGAAATCCGAGGAAGAACAACAAGAACTCGAAATTTTCCTAGAGCAAAGGTGATTTTCGGGAGAGAGAAAGAATGGGGAGGCAAGCACCCAAGTAGTGGGGCCCTAGGGCCCCCCAGCTGACCCCTAGGCGCGACCTAGGGGGTAGCCACGCCTGCTGCCCCCTTGGTAACAGGTGGGTCCCCCTGGGTTATCCCATGTGCCACTCATCTTCCTTTTATGCATAAAAATTTAATATAAATTTTCTGGAATTTTTCGTGAAACTTTATTTTTGGGCAATTCCAAAATTTCAATGAATGATTGTAGCATAGAAAAATGTTTATTAAATGATGGAAAACAAAGGAAAAACTAATTCTACAGACGTTCTAAGATATGCTACAATGAAGATGACAAGAGGAAACATGAAAAAAAACAAGGTGAAAACAGAGGTAAACAAGATTGGGCACGAAGAAAACATGTGAAAATATGTGAATACAAGATGGAAAAGGTGGAAAAAAGTGGAAACAAGAGAAAACAAGGAGGAAACAGAGGAAAACAAGTAAAATCATAATAAAACAAAGTGAAAACATAATTTTACTCATTCAAAATCAATTTGTTAACAAGGTTGATTAGGTATTGTTACCAAACCAATTTTATATGAAGTAAACCTTTGCACTTCATGACAACAATCATGTTACCTCAATTTTGATGGACACATTCCCAGTAAATAATGGTTTCATATTCTTTCTGTGGCGTTGGAATGGGACAATAGAATTCTCCAATGTTGATGGTCTCAATATTTTCAATTGAGTTTAGACCATATTTTTTATCAATCTTGTTTGGAAAATAAACTGTATGTTCTTTATCATTGACATTGAAACTGACCTTCCTTTATTACAATCAATAACAGCCCCTACAGTATAAAGAAAAGGTATTCCAAGAATAATAGACATATTTTAATCCTCGGGAATTTCCAACACAACAAAGTCAGTTAATATTAAATTATTAGCAACTTGGATAGGGACATCCTCACAAATGCCAATAGGAATAGCAATAAATTTATCAGCCATTTGCAAAGAGATATCACTAGTAATAAGTTTATCTAAATAGAGTATCTTATAAAGAGAGAGAGAGACATAACACTAACTCCAGCACCATGATCACATAAAGCAGTTCTCACATAATTATTTTTGATAGATAAAGGAATGGTAGGAATACCTCGGTCTCCCGGCTTCTTAGGAATTTTACCATTGAAGGAATAATTAGCAAGCATAGTGGATTTTTCCTCATTAGGCATTTTCCTCTTATTGATAACAATATCTTTCATATAATTTGAATAAGGAGGCAACTTAATAGCATCAGTAAAACGTATTTGCAAGAAGAGAGGTTTATCCACTCACAAAATTTATTATAATATTCTTCTTCTTTACCTTTGAGAGATTTACTAGGAAAAGTCATAGATTTTTGTATCCAAGCTTCTATTTCTTTACCATGCTTCCTAGTAGTAAAACCTTCTTTATCATACTTTTTGTTCTTTGGAGGGTTTTCAGGTTCTACTTCACTTTCTTCCTTATTGGAATCATCATTCTGCTCATTACCACTTTCAGTTTCAGCATCAGAAATAGATATACTATTGGGGTCTTTATCAGGTTCTATATTAGCATCATTACTAATATCATTAACCTCTCTAATTATTTTATATTTTGTGTTTTTCTATTTTTGCTAGAGCTAACAACATTTTCATTTAGCATTTGGGAATCTTGTCCAAACCTTTTTTGGGTGTTGCTCGGGATAAAGAGGATCCCGAGTGAAAGGACCACCTCTAGTTTTAACACTACAAGCTTGCTCTTTAATTTGACCAGACATTTCAGCAAATAAATCATTTTGCACTTTAGTAAGTTGCTCTAATTGAGTCTGACTTGTTTCAAAGTGTTTAACAAGACCTTTAACACCATTAACAGTTCTTCCTAAAGTAGCATGCAAATTTTTGATACAAAGAGAATTCTCATTCAATTGATTTTGGACTTGTGCATAAAAATGGGTTTGTTTAAGAATGAAATCATCAAATTCATCTAAGCTTTGTTCAGGAGGTTTATCATAAGGAATATCACCAACATTAAATTTGTAAAGAGAATGTACCTTGATACGTTGCAAATGTATCTACTTTTCCAACCACGTTTCTTATTGTTTCCCCTCACATTTGCATGATTTGGATCAAACTAACATGGACTAACGTTGTTTTCAGCAGAATTACCTTTGGTGTCTAGTTTTGTGCAGAAATTTAACTTCCTCGGAAAAATCTAGAAAAAATACGGAAAATTATTTCACCCCGGAAAACTCCCGGAACCTGAAAGGCAACTAGAGGGGAGGCTCTGGCCCGCAGGAGGGTGGTGGACGCGGCCCCCCTATGGCCGCTCCCAAGAGGCGCCTGGGACCACCCCTAGGGTCCCCTTTGGCCATAAGACTCCTTCGTCCTCAAAAACTCCGAGACCCCGAAAACGATCCAGAGCTCCACCGACACCCGAAAGCCTAGTTTGGGAGACAAAAGTTCCTGTTCCAGCACTCCACCGTGACCAGGATTCGAGGGTTTCATTTCCATTATCATTGACATCACCTCTCCATCAACCCTCCATGATTCCCCCTTCGATGTGTGAGTATTACCCTCTGAAAGTAAAGTATTGGCACCTAGAGGGGGTGAATAGGTGCTATGACCAATTTTAATTTTTCTTTTGATTTAGGCTTGACACAAAGGTAAATTCTCTAGATAATGCAACTAAGGTGAATTTACCTATATGACAAGGATAATGATAAACACAATCCAAGCCATAAGTAAAGGGAGTGAGGGAACGAGGTAACCAAAGTGAAGCACACGGAGACACGATGTATTCCCGAGTTCCTCCTTGTTAAGGGAGTACGTCTCGTTGGAGGGGTGTGAGCTCGCCATGAAGGCCTACTCAACGCCACAAAGGCCTTACCCTATTCTCCGATGAACTCCGCTACAAAGGCCTAATTCACCTTCCAGTATTGAACCCCTTTGAGGCGGGGATCGAGTCCTTTACAAACAACTTGGGGCACACACCCACAACCAAATTGGGGGCTCCCAACTCTTCCTGAATCACCAACAAGTAACAAGATGCCTAGGTTCTCCACAAGAGGAAACCCTAGGCTAGATCCCTCTAGCTAGAGAGGGGGAAATGAAGAACGAGTCGGTGAAGATGTAGATCCGGGTCTTCTCCTTCAATCCTCCAAGTATCAACGAGTTTGGGTGGAGGGATTGGGAGAGATCTAGCTTTTGGAGGCTCAATAAATGCTTGACTTAAATGTTGGAGCGAGCAACCTCTTTGGGAAGAAGGGGATGGGGTATTTATAGCCCCATCCCAAAACTAGCCGGTTTAACCCTTCTCGTGTCTGGCGGTACTACTGCTGGACTCAGCGGTACTACCGCCACCTGGGTATCCATGCGGTACTAGCGCGTCTCAGACGCAGAGCGCAGGTGGTACTGCTGCTGACGTACCGTGGTACTCCAGTAGCGGTACTACCGCGAGTACGCCACGGTACTACCGCTGGCCATCCACTTTGAAATAATTCTAAGTGGCTGGCGGTAGTACCGAGCCACTACCGCTCTAGTACCGTGCAATATAGAGAGCAAATTTCTAGCCAGCGGTAGAAGAGACGGTACTGGGGGCGGTACTACCGCATCCTCGAGGGAGCGGTACTACCGCCAGCCAGTAGCGGTACTACCGCTGAGCAAGGATTTGCTCAAGATTAAAAAGAGTTCAGCGGTACTACCGAGCCACTACCGCTTCAGTACCGCTGGAGGCAGTACGCAATTTTCTCTTGGCGGTACTTTTGGCGGTACTCGGCGTGGTACTACCGCTCCCTGTGCAGAGCGGTACTACCGCTGCCACGCCCGGTACTACCGCTGGACCAAGTTAATCTTGGTGGCTTTGTCTTGGAAATCTCTTCACCTTTTTGGTGTCTAGTTGATCTAACCTGAAATACTTGACGCACTGTTAGAAGCTTAGTGGTGGTGTTATCAACTCCAAAACCTAAGAGAGATCAAATATGCAAGATGCACTTTCAATCTCCCCCTTTTTGAAGATTGATGACAACACAACTAAGAGAGGTACAAAGAATTTGGACGAGCACTTTGTGAAACATAATAAAAATTTGCTTATGAGGCAAACTTTGGTCTATTTTAGAAAGTGTGCTCCCCCTAACTCTTTGAAACCTAGCAAGGGTATAATAGATATGATAATATGAATGCTTGCTTGATAAAAAAGATAAAGACCATAAAATCCAAATCCATAACATCGAATGGTTCAACCACACAAACTTAACACAAACGGTTCAACTCACAAGCACACACGACACAAAGTTTGACACACAAAACACAAACCCAAGCAAATAAAGCGATCCTAATAGAACTCTCTCCCCCTTTGGAATCAAGGCACCAAAAAGGGAAGAGGCGATGCTAGCGTCCCTGGAGGTCACTCGTCGGAGCTAGACGCACGAGCCAGGCTTCCAAGATTGCGCTCATCCTCCGAGTTCACATCTTCAACCTCCTCGTCAGTGTTACCACGAGTCCAAGGCTCGTGAGAAGTGGTAGCATCATCTAGAAGATCTGGATCAATCCACTTGTTGCCTTTCTTGGACTTCCACTCCCTAGAAGCTGTGATGTTGTCCTCAGACCCAGCACAAACAGGCACCCCTAGATGGGCAAACCTGTCACATGTCAGCTGTCGCTCCTCCTTGCTACGGACATGGCCACGATATGCCTTGTCCTCCATATCAACCTGGCGACAGAAGATCTTCTTCAAGGTAGAAGCTTACGAAAGCCTTACTTCTGAGCTCTCCCCTCCATCTCAAAGTCTGAGTCACTCGAGCCATCGGTGTCCGGACCAAGATCATCCGGACCAAGTAGAGGAGTGGCATGCTTCTTGACACGGAGATCCTTGACAGCATGAGTTTTCAGTTCCTGATCATTATCCAATAGAGCCTCAGCAAGCTTGGCATTGCGCCAAGTGGTGGAGATAAGCTTATAGACCAACGCAGCAAAGACAGGCACTCTCCTCCTCATAATGCAGTTGTACATCTCATTGTACAGAATGTCCATAATATCAATCCTCAGCCCATCACCACGACGCCTGTGAGAGACTACCATCAAGTCAACAAGAGAACCATGGATCTGATCAAAGTTTCCCACTGGAGGAGTCAAAGTGTTCCTGAAAATCCTATGGAGGACATCATAGACTGGCAACAGATGCTTGGACTGCCCAACCACAACACGTACATGAATATAGAGGTCATACAGCTCAGTGAGTGGCATGGACTTCTCAGGATAAGGAAGTCTGAAGTACGTGGAGTAAAAATCAGCATCTGGTGTCTCACCAAAGTCCTACAAGCCCAGAATGGTAGCAAACTGACTCCAATACGCAGAGAACTTCTGATCCTTCGTCATCCAAGTGATCTTCCTCTCATCAGTGTGGAAGTACAGAGTGGCATAGAACTGGGCCACTAGATGCTCATCATAGTCCTCGTTCAGCTCAATGAAATCCAGAAGCCCAATTTCTTCACAAATCTCCAGGGCTTCACCAAAATAGTCCATCTTTGCTCTCATGTAAGCAACATTGATCGAGAATTGAGTAACCACTTTATTTTTGTTAAGTGGATACTCCTCATAGAAGATCCTCTCCTGAAACCGTGTCCAGAAACAAACATTGGATCGAGCTTCCCTAGGATGAACATAGGGATTGGTCCTCCTCTCCCTCCTAAACTGCTCATCTGACATGTTAACCACAGACTTGTCCTTAGCTGCTTTGGATTTCATGTTAATGGATTTCTGTCTCCTTGTCATGCCCCGTGGCATAACCTTGGGGGCTTCATCTTCCTCGGGGTTCTTGCGGACTCGCTTGGCTACACGCTTGCGACCTCCACCCTTCGAACCACTAGCACCTGCTCCTAAGAAAGCAACAAGGGGATAGCACAAGATAAGCGAAAATTCAATCAAAGTGATCTGCGAGAGGGAATCAAACTAGAACTTCTAACTGTTTCAGTTCTACAGGAAGTGGTAGTACCGCTTGGGGGCCACGGTAGTACCACTGCTGCCAGCGGTTCCAGCCATAGCGGTAGTACCGCTGGTGACAGCGGTAGTACCGCTGCTGGCGGATTCAACCAAAGCACCCAACCGAGACTACCAAATCCAATGCAAAAACTAAACAACGAGTAGTGCTAATATGATTTCTTCTACGTAGGGAACACAACAACTACCCCTAGACTAGGAGATCTCTAGACCCTAGGAATCGTCATCTCTCAAGATTGCTCGAGGGAGAGAGATAGAAGGGGTACCGGAGCTCATCGTCGAGGAGGAGGAGTTGGGAGAGGTCCCCGGGCGTTCTCCGGCGAGAGAGGGGCGTTCAACGGCCGAAGAGAGCCCTCCCCGGCGAACTGAAGGCTTGGCGACGGCGAGATCCGGAGTGGGGAGGAGATGGGGAAGTGGGGGGTTATGAGGGTAACCCCTGTTTCCAGATCTCTTTTATCCCCCGGATTTTTGCCGCAGCGGTAGTACCGCTACGCTCAGCGGTAGTACCGCCCACCTGGCACTACCTGGGCCGAGAGGTAGTACCGCTGCCGATCTGTGCAGAGCACGAACTCCCGCAGCGGTAGTACCGCTATGTCCCAACGGTAGTACCGTGTGCTAGGTACTACTGAAAGTTACAGCGGTAGTACCACTTGTAACTAGCGGTAGTACTGCTAGCCAAAACTTCATTTCACCGAGGGATCAACAAGATTGAAAAATCAGAGAGAGAAAAGTCTTAGGAGGAATTGTTTGGGCTTGGGATTAGAACACCAACTGAGATGGTACTACACACTCCAACTTTTGCAAACAAACTCAAAAATCAAATAAGGAAAAGGGGGAGTGTGGTTCCCAAACCAACACCGACATAACACAAAACACAAACCAACACAACGAAAACACCACAAAAAAACAAAACAAGAACCAACTCTTCAAGAGAAGAGGTTGGTGGCCTAAGCCACCATGTAAGAGATCATGGTATGTTACCACGAAGATATATCTTGGGTACATTGCCAATTCTCAACATTCAAGCTCACAATTCAACATTAGAAAAATAGAGATAACAATGAGTATTTGCTTTGGGCATAATGGGGGGAGGGAGAACCCAATGTGTTAGGATAACACTCCCCCTATGGGGGGAGGGAGGGAGAACCTAATGCCTACACCTAAGCTCGAACATGTTTCATCTATAGGGGTGTGTGCAAGATCTTCAAGTCAAACTCCTAGAATCAATGACATTTAGTTCATTCCTCAAGAACAAGAATCTTGCATCATCAAGTGGCTTCGTGAAAATATCCGCAAGATTGTCCTTGGTGGGCACATAAGATAGTGCAATATCCCCTCTTGCCACATGGTCTCGGATGAAATGATGGCGAATCTCAATGTGCTTCGTTCTTGTATGTTGCACGGGATTGTATGTGATCTTGATGGCACTTTCATTGTCACACAAAAGAGGCACTTTATCCAAATGAACTCCATATTCCTTGAGAGTTTGCCTCATCCATAGCAATTGAGTGCAAGCACTTGCGGCGGCTACATACTCGGCTTCGGCGGTGGAGAGAGATATGCAATTTTGCTTCTTGGAAGACCAACTCACCAAGGACCTACCAAGAAATTGGCAAGCCCCGGAAGTAGACTTCCTATCATCTTGATCACCCGCCCAATCGGAATCCGTGTAGCCCTTGAGAGAAAAATGTGCCCCCTTTGGGTACCACAAACCAAATCTTGGGGTATGAACCAAATGATGAAAGATCCTATGGACCGCCACCAAATGGCTATCCTTAGGAGCCGCTTGATACCTTGCACACACACCTACACTCAAAACAATATCGGGCCTAGATGCACAAATATAGAGCAAAGAACCAATCATAGAACGATACAACTTTTGATCCACATCTTTACCCTTCGGATTACGTGATAGGTGGCACTTGACTTGCATAGGAGATGTCTTGATCTTAGCATCTTGGAAGTTAAACCTCTTGATCATGTCTTGGATATACTTGGCTTGAGAAATGAAAGTCCCACGAGCCAACTGCTTGATCTCAAAGCCAAGAAAGAATTTAAGCTCACCCATCATAGACATCTCGAACCTGTCAGTCATAATCTTATAGAACTCATTATTGAAAGATTGGTTAGTTGATACAAAGATAATATCGTCCACATAGAGTTGGAATATGAAAATCTCTCCCTTTACTCTCTTGGTGAAGAGAGAGGGGTCGATCTTCCCAACTTCGAAACCACGGTCATCCAACAATTCTCTAAGGTGCTCATACCAAGCACGAGGTGCTTGTTTGAGACCATAGAGAGCTTTGTCAAGTTTGTAGACATGGTTAGGAAAGTTGAGATTCTCGAACCCCGGAGGTTGCTTCACATATACTTCCTCCTTTAGTGGACCATTCAAGAAAGCACTTTTGACATCCATTTGTTGCAATTTGAAATTATGAGAAGAAGCATAAGCAAGGAGGATACGGATGGACTCAAGGAGAGCCACGGGTGCATAGGTTTTATCAAAGTCAACGCCTTCAACTTGAGTGTAACCTTGAGCAACCAATCTAGCCTTGTTCCTTATGACAATGCCATGCTCATCTTGCTTGTTCTTGAAAATCCACTTAGTGTCAATAACATTGTGGCAATCTTTGGGCTTCTCAACCAATCTCCAAACTTAGTTGCGCTCAAAGTTATTGAGCTCATCATGCATTGCTTCAACCCAATCGGAGTCCTCAAGAGCTTCAAACACTTTCTTAGGTTCCACCATAGAGATATGAGCTTGATGCTCACTAAATTGTGCCAATTGATTTCTTGTGGATCTTCTAGCTTGAATATCCTCCAAGACCTTGTTGTCTTGGGCATCAATTTGCTTCAAAGCTCTTCTTATCCTTTTGACACGACGGGCTTCGATCTCCGCATTATTGCGCGGGGAGATCACTTGATCATCTTGATCATTTGGGTCCCCATCTTGACCAACTTGGCCTTGATCATCATCATCATCATCAAAATCTTCAACACTTGCTTCAACTTGAGGAGAGGATGAAGAGGATGGATGATCTTGGCCTTGACCTTGACTCACATTAGTGAGAGGTGTCGTGGGATAATCACGGCAGATGTTACCGGGGGTAACTGATCTAGGGGCAAGACGACACAGGTATTTGGGAGAGGGTTTAGCTCAGAGGAAAACATGGTGCAGTTCGATCTGGTAGCCGGCAATCAAAGTCGCCGAGTCTCCAATCTTGATATAACAACTCAACTCTGGATTACACTAGATGCTCGATACCAAGCGCTATTGCTAGGGTTCTAAGATCTCTGTCTAAAACTAGACCTGGGAGTCGGTTTATAAAGCACCCGTACCCCCAGGCTTATTCCCCAAGGTGCACCCTGGGTCCTACCCGGACACGGCGCACAAACCCTAGCTTTCCTTTACAATAACCCACAATCCGGGTTGCTGGGCCTACAAACTTGGGCCTTCCGCAAGCTTCCTTATCCTTAGCCGGATTATGCGCACCGTCCTTTGGGCCGGGTCACTCCTTGGAGTTTGGCCTACCGGGTTATCATCCCCCCGTCAGTAGTCCCCAGAATAGCCTGGGCTTCATGGATCCTCCTTGAAGCGCTCGCTATTCCCTGCAAAGATATCAAACATACAGGCATATAGAGGCCGGGTTAAGATGCTCTGATATTCAGCTAGGCCTTACTCCACGGCGGCCATGTAGTAACCCGGGTTTTTTCCTCCAAACACCTTTAATTTTCCAGGTCTAAACCCTAATAAGAATGCCAAAATTCCATACTCGATAATCGATCCTGATATCACGGGATGGATTCCCTTGTCTCTTTTATCCAGATGCCTCGCCCAATATTTGGCGCAAATCTCGCAGAAACTTAAATAAATAGCCGTTTTACCTCCGCAACTCCCGGCCCCCACTCACCAAACCGGGCTTACCCACCTATACTATAAATAAGCTCCTTGGGGGTAACCCGAACCCTAACGGCTCATTTCCCCCCATTCCGCTTCCATTCTCCTTCTGAGCTCACTCTCACTGAGCACCACCACGGAAATCCCGCACGCATCACCGGAGCCCATCGGCCGGAGGCTGCGCTCCGCCACGACTCGCCCCGCACCGCCGCCAAGATCCGCCGGCGAATCTCAATCCGGCCCGTCAAGGACCGCGAAGGGACACCAGGCTTGCGCCATCTGCCTCCGCAAAGCCTCGCTCAGATCTCCTCCGGTAAGCCACTTACGTCCATTAATTCGCCCTTGCACTTTTTGATTTCACCTTAGATTAGATCCAAATCGACCCGCCAACGATTCCTCGGCCATGCCGAATTAAGCTGCTAACATTCTTTCCAGCTCGCATAATAGATAAGTTATGGATTCCAATCCATTCTCCTACTACCTGTAAGTATTAATTTCGCCACAAATCCGAAGATAAGATTCCCAATCTGGGCCCGATCCATTCAAAATTTCCGCCTCGGCCTCAATCACCCGGCCGAACTTCCCCTTTTCAGTTCCTTTTATTCGCGTTAAGTGCCTATGCGGCCATCCATCGTCCCCAAAGAACCCCTTCAACACTTAGATCTCCATAATTTTCGCCATAATACTTGATACCCGGACAATTTCGAACTTTACTCGGTGAACTAACACCCGGGTTGCACGCAATTTTTCATGTCTCAATATTACCCCACCGATGCTCGGCCGGCTTATAACTTCCGGGTCTTAGTCCTATTATCCTTTTACTTTGTATTTTGCAGGTCAACCACATGGCTCCCAAAAAGCAGGGGAAAACTCCAACCAAAGTTAAAGCCGCCAACTCCATATCCGCCAACTGGGCGCGGTCTACAGTCACCAAATCCAAGTTAGAGGAGCTAGTGGAGCTGGGAGTCCTTCCTCCTCAAGAGGATATCCAATGGAGAGTGCCGGGTAAGGAGACCCGGCCCACCCCGACAAAAGGCGAGGTAATTTTCTTTGTGGAACATGTGACCCGGGGCTTCCGCCCACCGGGTCACCCCTTTTTCCGTGATGTTTTGAATCATTACGGTCTTCGCGTCTTTGATATCGGGCCTGATTCTGTTCTCAACATCTCCCACTTCATAGTCCTTTCCGAATCGTACTTGTGCACTTCGCCAAGTCTAGCTCTTTTCATCGAGCTTTTTCAATGCAAACCGTGCCGCGAGAGCGGTGACGGGGCGCTTCTCGCTTGCGGCGGGGTTTCCATCCAGCGCCGCAAGAATTCTCTGATGCCACCCCTCACCCTTAATTCCCATGTCAAGCACTGGCAGCTCTCCTACTTCTACTGCCAAGACACCTCCCCACCCGGCCAAAAGAAGCTGCCGGGTTACTCAGAGGGTCTTCTTGACATCTCTGATAAATTTAGTGCCTTTGCCCCTGACTCGGACAGGGAGGCAATTCAACCTCTTTTAGCCAAAATCGCCACTCTCACAGCCCAAGGCCTCATCGGGCTCAACCTGGTGAAGACTTGGGTAGATTTCCGGATTCAACCCAACTCCATCCGCACAAAGTTAATGTGCGAGTATTCAGGGCAATCTACAGACCCGCTCCGGTACTCCGACAACATCTTCGCAGCTGGCGATACTCATAAAACCATCAAGGGCTTTCTGACCGAAAAGCTCGAGGTAATCCGGAACATATCCGGGTTAGAGCCCTTCACGCTTGAGAACCCAGCCCCCAAGGTGAAAACCCGACTTTGATGCCTTTACCTTTGCTCTTTCCACTCAATGCAGTTAACAACCCTTATGCTAAAACTTTTCAGGCTGATGATGATTTTTGGAAAACCAATGCCTCCCCTAGCTCCGAAAATCCAGAGAAGCAAGAAACTGTTAACTCGGACGAAGGTACTCTCCGGATTTTATTTGGTTCCCTTGAACTCACCATAACCCCTTCATTTCCAACCATAACTTTGATGATATCCAGAACAAGAAGATGACGAGGAAGAAAACTCCGATGGCAAAGTAGAATCTGCCAGCGACGAGGAGGAACTGGAGCCGACAGTCAAGGTCGGATCCAAAAGAAAGACTCAAGAGGCCACCTCCAAGGTTTCACATCTCCCCCTCGCATTCAACTCGCATTACTTTAATGATATACTTGAGCTACCTTGACGTTACCCCACTGGCCGTTCTTGAAGGAGTCGCCCGTGCCCAAGCGTAGGTCAACTCGAAATCACCCGGGTGATGATGCCCTTAACCCGGGTATTTCATCGACCCCCCCGCGGCGGGCTGGTAATTACCCTATCTTTTCTGGGTCAAAACATTCTCTTTAAACCATTCCCATATGACATCTAACTTGATAATTTCCAGCTTCTTCCGAGTCCAGCGATGGATTTCCTTGTGACTTTGCGGTGAATACCGGGTAAGATCCCCGTCCTGATGTTCCACCATATTTCATCACCCTTTCTTGACTGTGTATTTAGCTACTCACTGACAACATCTCATAGGGCCACGGTCGTTGTCAGCGATCAAGAGGAAACGGGGACCGAGGGCCCGGGTAAGGGGAGCCCGGCTGATAAAACTACAGCCGCGTCCAGCGGTGAAAGACAAGCGTCGCCGCCAAACCCGGATACGCAAGGAGCCGAGTATCCCATTGCTTCCCACGCAAGCAAGACGAACAAAACCACCGTCTTGGGTGCAGAAGAAGGAGCGTCGGATTCCGACACACAAATGACCCGGGTTCCGCCTCCTACTAAGAAGAAAGCTCCTTCCCGAAATTTCCAAGGCCCCGGGTCTTCTGATACGAATAAAGACACTTTCGATCAGTTGATGGACACTCTCCTCACTATGAAGACTTCGGAGAGCCAGATCTTGGAGCGCATGGTTGCAGAGCACCAGGTAAGGACACTTTGTATCTCATATTGCATACCTAGTCCCCAAGTTCCAAGTATGACTTGCAAAAGTGATGCTTGGTACTTTACGGCACATTCAGCTTTCCATACAATCCAACTAATACTCGCATTCCTTGCTACTTACAGGCACAGATAACCCGGTCTGATGAAACTTTACTGAGGACCGAACAACTTCTTCTTGCCGAGATGAAACGAAGGGAAATCCTTGAGGATGACATGAAAACCTTGAAGAAAGATGTTTCCAAATACAAGAAGAAGTGCAACGCCGCTCAGACCGAACTGAAGAAACTATCGGACCAGGTCTCCGATACTTATCAGATCTTGCTCAGTAAGTTTTCTGCTGTCGATTGGCTTCACGTCTTTGCTTTATTATAACAGACTCGGGATTACTGATACGCTCTTTCGTTACGACTGCAGGTGCCAACCTTGCGGCCCCAGAGGAAAATGCCATTGTCAAGGCTAAAACCCTCAAGACTGTGCTCCGGTCTTTCTTTGCCGGAACAAAATTTATATTAGATGCTGTGAAATGGCCTACGGAAGTATATCCGGGTGAAGAGAATCTCGTTCAAGCCTGCTCCACTGTGCCTGGCTGGATTGAAATCTGGAAACGCTCATCATGCTGGATTGGAATGACCCGGGCTTTTACTCTGGCCAAGGCTTTCTTTCCAAAGCTTGACCCGGCAAAGGTAACATCCGGGTTTCCCGAATTCAAGGCTGACGGTTCCAAATTTACACCCAAGGATTTCAAAGCCATACAAGCCGCAGTGCGCCCCTCAGCTACCACTTTGGCCGATAGCTTGGATCCAAATACGATTATGAGTGCATACGACGCTGATGGCAAAGTTATTACGGAGGAAGCGCCCCCGCCTTTTGATATCTTGGAGAAGTGGGTTTCTAGCTCGGCCAGGAAGAGGGAAGCGACTGCGAAGAGAGAGGCCGAGTTAGGATCGGGCCCGTCTGCTTCTACACCAGCCGTCCCTCCACCAGTCCGCCCTGATGCAATGAGTCCGGGTAAGGGTGCCGGGAAGGCTAAGCAGCAAACCCAGGACTCAGACCCGGAAGGCCGTGCTTAGGGGGCCGAATAGGGCCGTACTATCATAATACCTTGTAATGCTTTGTATTCACACTGTTATGCTTTTGATGGTGCGCCTGTGCACCCCTGAAACTGACGCCGTACCTTGTAACGTACTTTTAGTTCGTGATATACTTTGCGGCTTTCCTGGCCTTTTGATAACCGTATTGCTTGCCTATTTTTTGAACTTTTTCTCGATACCCGATTCTCTATTTTTGCTCCCTTCGTAAGACTCGGTTTTCCGAGTACCAGGGGCTTTGATACGTGGACTTTTTCTTTAAGTCCCCAAGACTCGGATGGTAAGGTTTTTCGAACTGCGATAGCCAAGTAGTTTGTTTCTGTTTCGAAGTCCCCAGTCCCCAGGACCCAAAGTCCGAGTCATGGGGGTGTGGCCTTTCTCAGAGAACAAATTATTTTTTACCGAGTCGCAAGCCTAAAGCCATTCCGTGTGAATACTGAAGTTATGCTTGATAGTTGTTGAGTTCCCGGCTTTTAGCCTTGTACTCTGCATAAACTTGTGGTTTAGATGACCCTTTTGACTATCTTGTACTGTAAGCCGGCTTTCGCGTGGATACCATGTTGTTACATCCATACGAGAACAGTGTCAGGCAAGTCCCATTGGGCTTCATGGCTGATTGTAATCGTAAGCGAACGAATCATGCCACTTTAGTGCGAGTCACATCGAGCTTAAGTAAGAAAAGTCAAGAAAATTTGGCTCCTTTGTCCAGTTATAAGATTGCAGCCGTACTCGTTTGCGAATAATCGGCCCTTATAACTTATAGGCATCAAGGCCGGGTCTTTTGGGTTGCTAGCTGGGCTACTTGAGCCGCCAGCCCCCGAGACCTGTATATACTCAACATTCTTGATGATACGGAAATACTGATGCCACGTGGATACTACTTACTTGTAATCAGGCTGTAACGAAATAGGACTTGATAACCATCTCTTTATTGCTGCGAGAAAGTTTGGATCAGCAGGCCGCCTCATTAAAAACCTTCCAGTCCCCTTAGGTACCCTGGGTAGGAAAAGAGCGCGTCTGAAACCTGCTGCCCGTTACATTGTTTAGTTCTTCGTGGACACCGGTCCCGAACTGGCGTGACCGGTGCACATTCTCCACACGTTAGACTTTTTCATGACGAGTACCGGGTTTACTAGCCAACCCGGGTAAGGTGTTCCCATGACATGGCCGGTTGTGAGTAACCCGGCAGCTTCTTCTTCTGTGGCGGATTGTTTGGAGGGGTCATCCTTGACAAAAGCCACCATTTTAGCATCTTGTGTTATCTTGGATTTTGCTCGTTCGCCTTCAGTACTCGGCCTTTTTGATGTGGCTCTACCCTCCGGGTCTGCTTGAGACCGGTACTGCTTGAGTTCTTCTTTTCTACAGGCCTGCTCGGCCATTGCTGCATCTCCTTCGTCGCATTCAGCTGCTATGTCTCCATTTCCATGTATGGTAATGGTCTTCTTGGGACCCGGGATTTTTAGCTGTAGATATACGTAACACGGCCTAGCCATGAATTTGGCGTAAGCCGGCCTTCCAAATAACGCGTGATAAGGGCTGCGCAATTTGACTACCTCAAAGGTAAGCCACTCAATTCGATAGTTATCCTTTGACTCTCCAAAGGCTACCTCCAATGCGATTTTTCCCTCGGGGCATGCTGAATGACCCGGCACTATCCCATGAAAAACTGTTGAGCTTTTTTGCAGCTGAGATTCCTTGAGACCCATGCGTAGGAAGGTTTCCCAATACAGTATGTTGATGCTGCTTCCACCATCCATTAAAACCTTTTTCAGTTCGTACCCATTGACTTGCGGTGCGACTACTAGTGCCAAGACTCCTGGGTGCTCCACTCTTTCCGGGTGATCCCTTCTGCTCCATGTTACCTCCTGTTCTGACCATCTCAAGTACCTCGGGACAGCTAACGAAACTGAGTTGACCGCTTGCTTCAGTATCTTTTTGTCCTTGTTAGAGCCTCCTGTGGTATGCACATGATATTGACCCAATTGTTTGGGCTTAGCCTGGAAACCTCCTGCCCCCCCTTGGTTATTACCTTGATTTCCAGCCGCCGGATTGCCGGCTGGGGGTGGGCCGTTGCCCGGGTTTGCCCTTGGACCCGGTCCTCCTCCCCGTCCTGCACCTCGCATAGCTCTATGCACTTCCTCATTTTTCCATCTTTGTAAATCGGCGCACTGTTCTAGGGAGTGGTTAGCTGGCCTGCCATTCCTGCTGTGCTTCGGGCATGCCATCCTGAATATGTCCCAATTGTTACCCGGCCTTGGTGGACCTTGATAGTTTCCTCCATTGTGGTTACCTCCGTTGAAATTTCCTTCTGCTCTGGGTCTCGAAGACCCGGCTTCTGTGTTGGCGACAAACTCGGAGCCTCCTTCAAACGGGCGCTTGTTCTGGCTATTTCCGTTATTACCTGATGCTGATCCATTGCCGGTTCTTCCGTTATTGCTTGTGTTTGCTTTTACCTTCTTGTCATCAGCTTCTTCTTCTGTAGTATCTGTCGCAGTGTGTTTGTTGCACGCATCCATCAATTCTCCCATTGTAACTTCCGACGCATTTCGACTGGACTTCATGCGAGTTAACTTTTGCACTAAAGGTATATACTTGCATGTTTTTGCCATGGCCTGTAGCGCATCCTTGGGCTGGATATCCATGGATGAGTGGAGTATCTCCATAACCCGGCGCACCCAACTGCGCGCCGATTCTCCCTTCTTCTGGACGCATCGCTCTAGATCATCAATAGTGAATAATTTCCTGCAGGTCCCGTGAAAGTGCTTGACAAACGCGGTCTTCAATTCCTCCCAAGACTTGATCGATCCTTCCGGCAAATTGGTGAACCACAATTTTGCTGCTCCTTCCGACATCATCAGGTACATGAACTTGGCTTGGAGGTTCTCGGACGCGTTGCGAATTGACATTGCCATCTCGTAACTGCTTAGCCATGTCTCGGGATCCATAGTTGGCTCATAATTCACTATTTTCCCTGGCTCTTTGAATTTTTCCGGGTAAGGTTCAGCTCTGATACTGTCCGAGAGGCACTTAGGCCCCGCAAGAACGGTTGAGGCCGGCCTGGCTCTAGAAACGTGTGATACCGCGGGGGGCGCGGCTGGGCGCGATGCGGCGGGAAGTCCATGCGCTGCAGACCCGGCCGCGGCCCTCCGAGCCCTAGAACTGTCCACGACGGCCTGTGCTGCTGATGCTGCCTGAGCGCGGGGAGGAGGCGGCATTTGCTGCTGCTCTTCCCTCCGTCGCGCTGAACTTGTTTGGATATTCCCTTGCTGTTGACTGACGTATGGCATCCCGTGCATACCGCTTCTGTGATCCGGATAATTGGCTTGCTGTGCCACCGCAGTGTGTAACAGATCGATGGCTTGCCGAGTCTTCTCTGCATGGGGCGACTCTCCCACAGGGATTTGATTCAACGCGAGTGTCGCTGCATATACATTGTCCATGGGGTTATTGTAGTGGCCGGCTGGTGTGCGGAATCGTGATGGTGGCGGTGGTGGTAGATCGTTGCCGGTTGTGACTCTAGTTTGTGGTGGGGGTAACCCGGTCCGCTCATTCGCCGGATGTGTCGCTGCTGTCACCTGTTGGGGTGCGGTTCCCTGGTTCGCCACTGGTATCGGCTGGTCCTGAGGTGTAACAAATAAATTAGCCGGATTAATAACCCCGCCCATTGCTGGTAACCTGGTGTGGTGCCTTTGATGTATTCTAGACGTTTCCTCTCGGAGCCGGGTTTCCAACGCATCTAGCTCACGCTGTCGCGTGGCCATCCCTTGCTTTTCTGCCTCTACCTGCCTTCTTTGCTGTTCCAGCGCACGACGAGCCACATCCAGATCCCTGACGCGTTCCGCTGCGTTTTCCGGAGTGATAACCGTCGCGAGAACCGTGGGATCTAGAATCAGATTGTTATCGAATAAGGCCGGGTGGCGCGGGTTCGAAGGACCCGCCCCTGGTGTCCGGTTTTCTAAGAATCCGAACGTATTTGCATGCAACTCCTCATCCGCTGCTCTGCTGGTTACTGACGCCGACTCTCCATCAACCCGGGCCAAGGCCGGGTCTCCGTTAGCCGCGCCCTGTCGCTGGGCCACTGCCTGAGCCGCCCCGACTGATGCCGCGGTTGCGTTTCCTTGGTGGGCCGCATAGACTGCAACTCGGCGTACGATATCTGGTGTAAATTCATGCTGTTCTTCCTCACTGTTCTCCTCATACCGGTTTTCCAGTAGATCCAGGATAGACCCGGTATCATCTTCTCTTTCGGCCCGGTCGCGTGGGGTCCATGCCGGCTCCTCCGGCTGTTCCCACTCCGCGATGGGTTCTTCTGCCGGATGTGTCGTTGCTATCGATTCTTCATCACCTGATCGGATAGGCGTAGCTTTTCCTGGCATAGAATCAGATCCAACGTTGTCAGGGATCGAATTGGAAGCACATACCATACCAATGAAGACGCTGATCCGGCCGATCGTCACGACGGATCCGGATTCGAGGTGATCCGACTCCGGCCCCCAGCCGGAATCGTCCACCATCTTTTCTCCTTCGTGGTCGATGTAGATTTCGCCGATGACAAGATTCTCCATGCCCTTCCGAGCTTCTCCCGTGATGTAAACACCTTTGGACGCAGGCCCCACGGTGGGCGCCAACTGTCGTGGGATAATCACGGCAGATGTTACCGGGGGTAACTGATCTAGGGGCAAGACGACACAGGTATTTGGGAGAGGGTTTAGCTCAGAGGAAAACATGGTGCAGTTCGATGTGGTAGCCGGCAATCAAAGTCGCCGAGTCTCCGATCTTGATATAACAACTCAACTCTGGATTACACTAGATGCTCGATACCAAGCGCTATTGCTAGGGTTCTAAGATCTCTGTCTAAAACTAGACCTGGGAGTCGGTTTATAAAGCACCCGTACCCCCTGGCTTATTCCCCAAGGCGCACCCTGGGTCCTACCCGGACACGGCGCACAAACCCTAGCTTTCCTTTACAATAACCCACAATCCGGGTTGCTGGGCCTACAAACTTGGGCCTTCCGCAAGCTTCCTTATCCTTAGCCGGATTATGCGCACCGTCCTTTGGGCCGGGTCACTCCTTGGAGTTTGGCCTACCGGGTTATCAATATGTTCTTGGTAAATGAGAGGAGGGTCTTCAATATGTTCTTGGTTAGGTGTAATACTTGGCTCCTTGGCTTGTTCTAATATTGTAGAGGAGGGCTCCACTTGAGTAGAGCATAGTCCTTCTTGAGTCGCCATAAGGTGTCCCTCAATATTGTAGAGGAGGGCTCCACACCCATCCTTCATATGGCTTCTTGAGGTATTTCAACATCTACATTAGAAACATGAAATTGCGCCACTTGGGACCATCATTTTCCTTGAAAACCACACTACAAGATTCTATGACAATCCGTGAGGCTTTGTCAAAGACTCTATAAGTGTGGGATTCGGCACCGTAACCAACAAATATACCCTCAATAGTTTTGGATTGAAATTTAGACAACCTAACACCCTTGATCAAATAAAAGCACTTACAACCGAATACACGGAAGTAGGAGACGTTGGGCTTGTTGCCGATGAGGATCTCATATGGAGTCTTGTCCAAGCCTTTGCGTATGTAGAGGCGGTTGGAGGAGTGGCAAGCGGTGGATATGGCCTCGGCCCATAAATATTGGGGAGAAGTGTACTCCGCCAACATGGTCCTTGCCATATCCAAGAGAGTGCGATTCTTCCTTTCGGCAACACCTTTTTTTGAAGTGTGTAAGTGGCGGAGTATTGATGACGAATGCCTTCTTCACTAAGGAATTCATTCAAATTATAGTTCTTGAACTCCGAACCATTATCACTCCTAATGGCCATGATTTGCACATTGTGTTAACGTTGCACTTCGTTGGAGAAATCGATGATGGTTTGTTGAGTTTCACTCTTGCACTTGAAGAAATAAACCCAAGTGTATCTTGAATAATCATCGACAATCACCAAGCAATACTTCCTGCCACCAAGACTTGCCTCGGGCACGGCACCAAAGAGATCAACATGGAGAAGCTCCAAGATCCTCTTTGATGAAATAATAGTCTTGGCCTTGTGCACCTTGTCATGCATCTTTCCTTCAACACACGACCTACAAAGGCGATCCTTTGAAAAGGAAACATTTTATTTTAGTCCGACAATAAGGCCACCTTTGTGAAGACTTTGCAAAGTTCTCATGTTGACATGGGACAAGAGGCGATGCCACAACCATCCCACGTCCGCCTTTCTGAAAAGACACATTGTTTGAGAGTTCGTAGACTTTGAAAAGTCCACCACGAACAACTCATTTTCAACATGTCCCACGTAAGCGACATCAAGAGTCTTTCTCCTCAAAAGGACCACAATATCAACATCAAAAAAAGACGGAGAAACCCATCTTTCCAAGAGAGCGGACGGAAAGTAAACTGTAACCAAGGGATTCGACAAGCATGACGTTCACGATAGTTATATCGGGAGAAACCACAACCTTGTCGAACCCGGATACCTTAGACGAGGACGAGTCTCCATAAGTGACGGTTGCTTGTATGTCATTTGGGCGCAACTCCGTCACAAGTTCTTTGCTTCCGGTCATATGGCTAGTGCATCCACTATCAATTATCCATTTAGTCCCACCAGAAGCACAGTCCTACAAGAGATCATTGACTAGTGTTAGGACCCGAGGAGGGTCCCTTCATGTTAGCAACAAGGGTCTTTGGAACCCAAATAGTATAGTCAATGAAACCCTCAATGGGACCAACAAATTTATCTTGCACAACACCATAATAATCAACATATAAGAAATGGTGTGGATTTTTAGTTCCCGCGGAGGTGCTAAGAGTAGTGTTGTCCCTAATGACACTACTACTCGAGGCAACATTGTTTGCTTGAGCGGGTGTGCTACGAGTAGTGTTCTCCCTAATGACAATACCACCCGAAGCACCATTGTTGGTCTTCTTCTTGTTCTTCTTCTTCTTGTTCTTTTTCTTTGCTACATAGCCAAGAACTTGCTTGCCCATTTGTTTCCTAGGAGCACTCAATTGTGGTCTAGCAATGACCACATTAGATCTAGGGGCAACCACTTTTGGGGTGGGAATCACAACCTTCTCAACTTGAGGTCCTTTGCCCTCGAGCCTTGCTAGCTCATACTTCAACCTAGCATTTTCCTCAATAATATTTGCATGATCACAAGAAGAAGTTGAGGTGCTAGGATTGTTAGGTTGGTTAAGTTGACTTTGAAGTTGTTCATGCAACTCTTTGAGGGAAGAGTGTTGGCTCTCCAAAGCTTTGTGAGCCTTGGTTATCTTTTCAAACTCCTCGGTTGGTTTACCATGACCAACCCCAACTCAACCTTATCCTTTTTAGCCTTTTTATATTTAGCAATAGCAATATCACGTTCCTTAGTGATGTTAGAGACAAGTTCATTATGAGTTAAGTCAATAGATTCAAGTTCCTCCTCAAGAGAAACTCTACCATCATGCTCTTCCTCAAGAGTCATAGAGAGGGATGCAATTTCATCCGCATCCCTTCTTTCAATCTCACCTTTCTTCTCAAGAGCATCTTGGGCCTCTCCCAATTGCCTCATGAGATACTCAAAGTACTTCTTGGTCTCCCCTTGCATGTTAGACATAAAACGTTCCAAGGAGACCCTCTCATCTTCTACTCTAAGACTAGCAAGATGTTCTAGTTCACTAGGGGTCTTAGAGTTGGAAGAATGTGATACCTCCGTGGCCTTAGCCATGAAGCACTTGGCATTTTGTTGAGGAAGATCGTCATTGGGGGATTCAAAGAGGGATGAAGATGATGGAATAGAAGCAATAGCTAGAGCGGCCACTTCACTTGTGGTTTATTCTTCTTCATCACTCCCGGAATCATACTCCTCTTGAGTCAAGAGCACAAACTTGGTGGGAGACTTCTTGTTGAATGGTTTCTTCTTCAAGTGAGGTTTCTTGTACTCAACCTTGGACTTGTCCTTGCGAATGAGCTTGCCACTATGGAGCTCTCTATTCTCATAGGGACATTCCGCAATGAAGTGGTGCTTATCTTGGCAATTGAAGCAAGATCTCACTTTTTGAGCCCCATCATAGCCATAGCGAGACCTTGTCTTCTCCTCAACAAATTCTTGCCCTTGGGAGGATTGTTCCAAAACTTTTGCACGGTGATAGTTACGAGATCCTTTAGAACGGGATCATAGTCATGTTCCTTCAAAGGAGGCAATGCCTCTTCTCCTTCTTCTTCATTCTCAACCTCTCTTGACAAATCCTTGTCCTTAAAAGCAATGGATGCTCCTCTGTGCATTCCAATGGCCCTAGCACGGTTGTCAAGAGCATTCTTGGTTTGCACTTTATAGGAGCACATTTCTTGCATCACTTGAGTTGAGGTCATGGAAGAGAAATCATGTCTTCCTTGAATGCTCTTCATGTCCGCGCCCTCAAATGGCATTATGGAAATCATGTACTTCCTCTTGATCCAAGCATCATCAATGTACTTGGCACCAACATTTGAGAAGGCGGTTGCAAGAGTCTTGAGTCTCCGGTACATGTCCACATGATCCTCCCCATCATGCATATAGAACCCTTCGGCCTCATTGGTCAAGGCATCATATCTATTCCTTTGCATTCTCTCATTTCCCACAAACATGATGACAAGAGCGTCTCATGTTTCCTTGGCGGTGGAATATTGTTGAAGATGCGGCATGTGGTTAGGACCCACGGCTTGTTGAAGAATGGAAAAAGCGGTGTAGTTGAGTTGGCAATCTACGACTTCTCTTCTTGTTAGGTTCTTGGGATCAAATGGCTTGTATCCATCACGAGTGATCCTCCAAAGATCTATACAAGAAGATTTCAAGTGAGTCTCCATGTAATATTGCCAATCACGAAAAGAAAAGGCATCAATTTTAGGTGGATCTCCCCTAGGGATTATATGAGGACGAGGGACGGGGGGATCGGGAGAATATCGTCCTTCAACAGAGTGATATCCTTCGTCTCCATCCGTGCCCTTCTTGGTGGAGTTTTCGGCGGAAGCAATTTTAGATGGATCACCATCTACCCCTTTCTTGGCGCCCTCCGGAGTAGTTTCTGGATGAGTAGATTCGGCTACCTCCGGTCCTTTGGCTTTGAGGAGTTGTGCCAAGGCTTGACGCAACTCATCAAATTTGGTGTCTATGGATGAGGTCAATGAGGTTCTAAACTCATTGAGATCATCCATGGTCACCTTTGCCACGGACGTTTCGGTATCCAAATCGTCTCCCATACTAAAACTCTTAGGCGCTTAAGCCCGATAGAAGATCCGAGGCTCTGATACCAATTGAAAGTAAAGTATGGGCACCTAGAGGGGGGGTGAATAGGTGCTACGACCAATTTTAATTTTTCTTTTGATTTAGTCTTGACACAAAGGTAAATTCTCTAGATAATGCAACTAAGGTGAATTTATCTATATGACAAGGATAATGATAAACACATAGCAAGCGATAAGTAAAGGGAGTGAGGGAACGACGTAACCAAAGTGAAGCACACGGAGACACGATGTATTCCCGAGTTCCTCCTTGTTAAGGGAGTACGTCTCGTTGGAGGGGTGTGAGATCTCCACGAAGGCCTACTCAACTCCACAAAGGCCTCACCCTATTCTCCGATGAACTCCACCACAAAGGCCTAGTTCACCTGCCACAGAGTCCTTTACAAACAACTTGGGGCACACACCCACAACCAAATTGGGGGCTCCCAACTCTTCTTGAATCACCAACAAGTAACAAGATGCCTAGGTTCTCCACGAGAGGAAACCCTAGGCTAGATCCCTCTAGCTAGAGAGGGGGAAATGAAGAACGAGTCGGTGAAGATGTAGATCCGGGTCTTCTCCTTCAATCCTCCAAGTATAAATGAGTTTGGGTGGAGGGATTGGGAGAGATCTAGATTTTGGAGGCTCAATAAATGCTTGACTTAAATGCTGGAGCGAGCAACCTCTTGGGGAAGAAGGGGATGGGGTATTTATAGCCCCATCCCAAAACTAGCCGTTTTGACCCTTTTCGTGCGTGGTGGTACTACCGCTGGACCCAGCGGTACTACCGCCACCTGGGTATTCACGCGGTACTAGCGCATCTCAGACGCAGAGCACAGGCGGTACTGCTGCTGAAGTACCATGGTACTCCAGCAGCGATACTACCGCGAGTGCGCCACGGTACTACCGCTGGCCATCCACTTTGAAATAATTCTAAGTGGCTGGCGGTAGTACCGAGCCACTACCCCTCCAGTACCGTGCGATACAGAGAGCAAATTTCTAGCCAGCCGTAGAAGAGACGGTACTGGGGGCGGTACTACCGCTTCCTGGAGGGAGTGGTACTACCGTCAGCCAGTAGTGGGACTCCCGCTGAGCAAGGATTTGCTCAAGATTAAAAAGAGTTCAACGGTACTACCGAGCCACTACCGCTTCAGTACCGCTGGAGGCATGCGATGACCCAGCACACCACTGCATGTGTAGTGCGCAAGTCGACGACTTAATACTCAAAGAAGGACTTACCTATGAATATTACATCCCTCAGAGTAGTACAACAGAAACATAGCAGGTCCAGGAAAAACTATAGGATACAAACTTCATTACAAAATCTGGAGGATCTCTTTGATGAATCAAAGAAGATCTCATACAAATGGAACAGCAGAAGAAGCAATTCGAAGATCCAAGCTGGAGAGTTACTCTAGCTCATAACTTAATCTAGTAAGGCTGATGTCAGCCCTAATCTATGGCTTGTAATAGCTAACTCCAACAATGGAATCCACCTACACCATGCTAGCGTCTCCTCCATTAGCGTTGTTTATGATGATGCTTCACGATGACGACTTCCATCAGGCTTGAACTCTAAGCATGGGGTCAAACGGGAACGAATGAGTAACGAGCGTTACTCAGCAAGTTCATGATATATAGTGGGTAGTTTGATGCACTAACTACAGCTTCAGACTCGAAAGAGTCATAAGCTAATGCAAGGTTTTGTAAAACTTTCTTCAAGAGGTTGCTTTTAATTCTGAAGACTGTGCCCGCCAGATCTTCACAGGACTAGAGCTTCATGGAGTTGCCTTTCCTGCGGCGTTCGAAGCTCCTTCCCGAAACAAGGGATAACATGTTACATCCTTTTACACTCTGCAGAGGTGCATTACTTTACCCATGGACGACCAAGACCATGTTGCACAACCAGGTGTACATTCCTGTCCACTCCCACTCAGGTGTGGGGCCCGGTTGTTGGTCCAATCCAACCGTGCTTCTTCGCACAACGCATGCCCACCCATTTCCACCAGCAGGTTGAACGCCTGATTCCACCCCTCACGGTGGATATCTACACGCCCCTGGCAGACACTCATAGACCCCAGAGTCCGTGGGACGTAAGGGCTCCCACCCATGTGCATGTACTCCCGCAGAACCTACAGCGTACGTCTCTGGCAGCCCGTTGACATGCGAACGAGAAAAGATCACGGCTGACTTACTCCCCCCATAGAAGACCCATGGTTAACGCGAATTTATGGCGCAAGAATCCTGACGGTAGTTGTGGTTAAATCCTAGGTAATACTTTCCCATGCAGATGGAACCTTCCTTTGACCTATTCATCTTACCATGGTTCCATCTGCCCACCAAACAGAACACTACCACTCGGGTAGTCATTCAATTAGTAATATTATTATAAAGAATAGGATCATGCATTCTTTTGAGAGTAGGTGATAATACGATAGGGTTTTTGCAATTAGTTTGGTATGAATACTGCAAAGGATATGAGCAAGTGATGAACTTGCCTGAGATTGAAATAATCATAATAACCAATGTCTTCGGGGTTCGAGGGTCTCGTAGAAAATTCCCGACATCTGAAAGATAGCAAAGTAGTCCCGGTAAGGACTACAGAAAATATTGGAAATATGATACATGCATAGTAATGAGATGCATCGTGAATTACCCTGGAAAATTCCCCAGCTTACAAGTGTAAGCCACGTTTGATACGATATTTTAATCACACAGGTTTTAGGTGAATGGTTTCATTACTTGTGGTAATGTGGTTATTACTTCTTTTAGACTCTCATATGTTTCACTTTTACTTAGCAAACAATTGTTATCATGTTTAGGTAGAAGTGGTTATTACTTGGTTAGGTAATAAGACAATATCACATGGAAAACAACTATTGAAAAGATAACAGGCACATTTTATTTCATATTCAAAAAGTGTAGAGCTTATGATAAGGAGTTAAACTGGAAATGGTGAACTAGTACAACTAACTCTATCATCGCAATATTTGCTAACTACTTGTGATGATAGGTTTTAGTAGGTGTGAAAACATGAGGGTTTTACTAGTAAGGAAAATAATGATGTGGTAGTTATTTCTGGTCATAATGGAATATTATAGAATTCCATTATACATTTTGAAACAATTTTATAAGTTAAACAAATTGTTTTATGTTTGACATATTTGAGTTGGAAATGCTTTTCTCTTTAATTTGATATAACATTTTATGTTTTCTGAAAATATTTGAATAAGTTTATTAATTTATTCATTTTTAAATGAAATAAATGACTAGGCAAAATATTGCACACATGAAAACTTGGTCAAATTACTTTGAAAACATCATAGGTGAGTTGAATTTGTTATTTTGAGCAATTTTGCATATAACTTGTTATATTCTGATTTTATGAATTATTTAGTATTTTCTCAATTTTAAATGATTTAATTCAACTAAAGAAAATATTTAATTTTCAATTTCATCAAACATGTTTAGAAAGTTGATAAACAAATAGAGTTTATTTTTCTAAACATTTTGATATATTTTTCATATTTTTCTGATTAACAGAATAAAAGATATTTATTTAACAAATTTTAATTATTTACTGATTTTAAAATGACAGGTGGGGTCCACGTGGCAGTTGTAATTCAATTAAATAGAAAAACAGTTTATGACATCATGCGGATGTCAGGATTGAGTCATCACCGGTGGGGATTGCTACTGTGATGATGCAATTGGTCGATTTGATGCGAATTGGCCCGATTAACTAGTACTACTCGGTAGAGGATGAAGTGAGGAGTCTAGGGGTGGCAGCGGCTTGACCAATAGGTCACCGGAGACTCGCCGACGTGCAGTTTCGTGGTGGCCGGCGGCGATGCATGATGAGATGGCGAATTTAGACGATGAAATTCTAAACGGAGGGCACCCAGAGGTCCCTACCTCGCCGTGAAGCTCATGGTACCGTTGAGGAAGCGAAATAAGGGCATGGTCGCCGGCGGCGTGCTCCTTTCCGCGGCAGCCGGACATGGGAACGGCGGCGGAATTCCCACTTCTGGAGGCATCTCCAACCGTGCGCTTGCTCGAGGAGGTCGAGGAGGATCCCGTGCACCCCGTGGTGGCCTCAGTTTGTTCCGGCGCGGTCGGAGGCAACGGCGCGGAACGGAGGCCATGGGGAACTAGGGTTAGCGTTTCCGGTGTTCAGTGATACAGAGAGGGAGATGCAACGAGCGAGGGAGAGAGGAGAAGAGTGAGCACGATGGGGACGTCTCCCTGATCTTTATCCACGCCCGAAGTCGGCGGTTGGGAGGTGGCAGCGGCCATGCCACGGCATCGATCTCCTCTGCCTTCTGGCAGAGGAAGAAGAAAGAGAAAAGGAAATAACATTTCCTGGAAAACCCCCTAAATGGTTTTATAAATTACAAGCAAGTCCTTATATTAATGAAAACTTCAAATAACATTGTTTTCAGGGCCTTTTTGAGAAGAGAAAATTTATTAAAAATTATATTTGAATTCCTCATCAAAAATGCAATCTCACCATGTTTTGTTTTGGTGGAATTGGTTATTATTAGAATTTTTATTTAGGGTGCTAGATCAAGTGATTTTATTGTTTTTACTCAATTCTATTTATTAAATGTCTTAAAATCTATTTTAGGCATGAATATTATCTTCACACCACACACATAGGGTTCCCAAGTGGTGTGTTATAAGGGGATCATATTGTATACACTTTCTTACAAAAGTAATTTGATATCACTACTAGGTACAGTTTGTATACACTGAATGAAAATCATTTATTAGGGAATTTTATTCCATGTCACACCAAATGATTTTAATGAGTGAAGGAACTTGTTTTACTTTTATGTAACTTTGTTATTCTCCTGCTTGAATCTCTTAGCAAGTTTGGTTGACATTTTACTTAGGTGTGTGTGAGGAAGGTTGCTGTTTTTAGTACTTGATCAAGTGGAAAACATGTATGATTTTGGGATCTTATTTTCTTGTTTTCCACATAGGTTCCAATATGGATATTATCCCATATTTATTTTAGAACATGTAATCATTTACATGTGAGTGCATGGTTGAATTCTTGTTGTTTTCCATTTGTGTTATGGATGAGAAAGATCTGGAAAACAAGGGAATTGATTTGTTTTCCCCTACCTCAACTTATCACCAGACATATGGATACAAGGGCTTGTTGTTATTTTCTCTCTTGCCAATTGTTTCCACTAAAGTGATTTTTATTTGTTCATCATCTATGATGATTCTTGACAAGGCACTGGGTTATAGTTTCTCTAATATCACTGAACATTTCACTGGAGAATTTCTTATGCTATACTTCCTTGCTAAACTTGTGTTTCTCCTTGTTGACTTCTGCTGCTTGATGTTCTTGTCATTGGTTGTCACTAGTCTTCTGTTATCACCTTTTTCCATTGCAGGTAGGTTCCTCTCTTGGTTTCCAACTTCAACTATCTCACCCTTGTGGTGAAAACAACCAGTTGTTCCAAGCAAAGATTTTACTTAGAGGTTTATAAAAGAATGTAGGTTCATTTTATGACATCAAGTTACCATATGCATATAAGAAGAATTTGTTAACAAGTGGGCCAGACTTGCCTCCAAATTACAAATCATATACAATTGGATGAGATGTACTAGGTTATATGATCTTATGTTTGTTTATGTATGACACTCAATTGTTTGAGTATACAAAAGTGATATGTTAACAATGTAGCTAGTCTTGTTATCAAACTACTTCTATATACACTAACATTGGAGTATCACACTATTTCAAGAGGATTAATAAGATCAGATCAATATATAAGAGTTTCCAAATACTCTTATAATAGATTGGAATAACACTTCTAGAACACTCTAAATAATCTTGTTGAAGATCTTCATGTGATAGTTCCTCCTGTCTTGTGGTTTCTTCTCTTGCAAAATAACTTGGAGAAGATTGGAAACAAGATAGAATGGTCTAGACAACATAACAAGATCTATATTAAGAGTTAGTTCATGCTTTTATTATTCTTCCATATACTTCTCATTTGGTTTCCCATAAGATATGTTCTTATATCATACATGATTGGTTTACGTAATTTACAATTTACTTCCTCTCATAGAGGTTATAACTTGTTGTTATCCTTAGTTGTATCCAGAGATACTTTAATTTTTTTATTATTGATGTGGGTGGAAATATAGAGTGTTTGTGGGATGATGACTTAATATAGTAAGTTGATCAAGTGGTTCCTTGATGTGTTGAGATCTCATATGCTCACTTATATAAGATGATCAAGACAATGAGCATGTGAATGTTATTAGGGTTTAATGACTTATGTAATAGTTGTTAGTTGGTTACTTAGAGTGTCATGTTGTTATTTTATATTATTCATTTGTATTCATGATACAGACATAGAGGTTTGGAAAGATCATATGTGATGATCAAGGTTTGAACCGTGGTTGAAGAAGATTTGATTCTTCTCTTAGGTACTTCTTTTATAGTTGATGAGATATGTACATATTCGATAAATATGTTAATACAATTAATATATCATTTCCCACTTGTGGGTTTTAAGTTATGCCTTGTTTGTATCACTTATGTTCTATTGAACCATTGTTATTTACATGTGAGGGTTAACTTAGTAGTTACTAAATAATTTGGAAAGATGTGGTGTGAATGATTGATATCTTAAATAGGTATTGTTTGAGAGGACATAACACTTCTATTAATGAGATGGTTCAATTGTGTATTACCATTGGTGGAAGTATGATTATCAGTTGTGTGATTTGGGTACTCACCCATCTTTGGATTGTAGATATCTAATGAATTGTCCCAAGTCACTTAAAGACTTGTGGTTAAGGTTGTTGAGAGTTTGTGTTGGTCACAACCCATTATGGTTTGTGTAACCAAATGATTTGGTTTCTTAAGATACTTGTTATAAAGATCACTCCAAATGTACTCCTGACCAGATGAACTAGACCTATTTCATCATGTCAAGTGAAACTTTGGTCACTTTGATTCGTTTAAACTTTCGCGCCAAAATGTCCCGTACTTTTGGATGCATGCTTTGCAAACGCACATATTAAATTTAGATCCTTATAACTTCCCAAACACTGGGATTTTACAGTATCTCCCCCTTAACAAGAACTTTGTCCCGAAGTTCAATGTCTCTCACGTAAAGATAGGTAGAGAAAACTTCTGTAGACCGCTGAATCTTCACAGTTGTTTTCTTGTGTTGACCTTGGCATGTGTAGCCTCTTGTCTGGATTGTTCACCTTCCACTGTCTTGCATAATAATATAATACTAAGCCTGTTGTTATGACAACTTTGTTTTGTTACTAAGCCTTCCTAATGGTCTCACGAAGAACACGTGGTATCTCCACCACATAGTTGACACCAAGTTTCGTTCTTCGATGAATAGGTATGGTTTCCTACCTCTCACAACTTTCGGAAGAACATTTGATCTATCCACCAGGTGATGAATAACCAATAAGATTCTTCCGGTATACTGTATACCGTCTATGGTTAGATCTTCATTTGGTTGATTCTAGTGGTCTCAACAGAACTACTGCTCAAAGAAACTTGTACAACCTAGTGTTCATTGATTTAGACTCACTTATTTAGTGAAAATATCTTAGAGTTTCCTCGAGTTTTTAACTCTTCCCTATAGGTTACTATAACCTATTCCCCTGGTGACTTCATATAGTCCTTCTATATCTTTGGGTTTGGACTTCTACATATTTCTTTCTAGGATACAACTACTCATGTTATTTTCTTGGCATCACTTGTGGTATATCTCCATGTTTTGATGAAGTATATTTCCAACTCCAAACAAGATGTGGAATGTGGTCCATTCCCATCACTGGCTTCATTGTCATCTTGCTTCTTGACTTTCTGGTCTTCTAGAGCTTTGGTGGTCACTTCAAACTGCTGATATCTCAGACCGCTCTCATACGAATCCTATACCCTGTAGACCAGTAACATCAAGATAGAACTTAGTGTTTGCACATGCATATGCACATCAAGTTCAATCTTCATGTACAGATCTAGTCAATCAAAGATCCAAATAAGATCCAATAAATCCCAAATGCAGTTATCACTCATGCATCAAAAGCCTGTGAAATAACAGTACTTTGAGTAAAACATCTCAAGTACCAAAAGCTCTTAGATGATATACACTACAAGTAGGTATATAGTACCTTATAATCCTATTCTACAGAACCACTCTTTGCCCAGGTAATTACTCCAATTGCATGCCTTACTGCAATGGAATAAACCAAGACAAATTGATCCTATAGTAGTTGTTGTCTACTTGGTTCCATATAGGACTAAGTACCATGTCAATTGAAGTACTTCATCTTGATTATAATAAGCTTCTCATGGCATATGTGGATCCTTCATGTTGTTGATCACATCGTAGGAGTAGTAATGTAGCTTCCATCAATGCTTATGCCTTCTCCTAATTCTATACTATATTATAATGATCCACTGATGGACTTGATAACCAAGGATATGGTATATACCCCGTAGTTACCATGTCTCAGTGACAGTTCAGGATTCTCAAACATTCCTTATTGTTGATTCTTATACTTACTCTATACCATGTTCTACTCCATCCTATACATTCATGGAATGGGGTGATCATCACTTTGACTTAATCATCTCTGACTATGTCAGAACTCTGTTTTTCTCAATATCACTAATGCATGATAGACTTCTAACTATTCATACCTAGGTATTAAGAAAATAGGTAAGTAGTTTACTCAGGTTGAGTAAGAAATTCTATACAAGTATGATCGTATCATTCTCAAGTGAATGATCATCATAATCGTAGGAAATATGGTTTAGATAAGATGGCTTCCTATAATCTTTACCAACCTACAGATCTCCTAAAAGGTTTTAAACCTAAGGTCGCTTCGCTCTGATACCATCTGCGATGACCCAGCACACCACTGCATGTGTAGTGCGCAAGTCGATGACATAATACTCATAGAAGGACTTACCTGTGAATATTACATCCCTCAAAGTAGTACAACAGAAACATAGCAGGTCCAGGCAAAACTATAGGATACAAACTTCATTACAAAATCTGGAGAATCTCTTTGATGAATCAAAGAAGATCTCATACAAATGGAACAACAGAAGAACCAATTCGAAGATCCGAGCTGGAGAGTTACTCTAGCTCAGAACTTAATCTACTACGGCTGATATCAGCCCTAGTCTATGGCTTGTAACAGCTAACTCCAAGAATGGACTCCACCTACACCATGCTAGCTTCTCCTCCATCAGCGTTGTTGATGACGATGCTTCACGATGACGACTTCCATCAGGCTTCAACTCTAAGCAGGGGGTCAAACGGGAACGAATGAGTAACGAGCGTTACTCAGCAAGTTCATGATATATAGTGGTAGTTTGATGCACTAACTACAGCTTCAAACTCAAAAGAGTCATAAGCTAATGCAAGGTTTTGTAAAACTTTCTTCAAGAGGTTGCTTTTAATTCTGAAGACTATGCCCGCCAGATCTTCACAGGACTAGAACTTCATGGAGTTGCCTTTCCTGCAGCGTTCGCAGCTCCTTCCCGGAACAAGGGGTAACATGTCACATCCTTTTACACTCTGCAGAGGTGCGTTACTTTACCCATGGACGACCAAGACCATGTTGCACAACCAGGTGCACATTCCTGTCCACTCCCACTCAGGTGTGGGGCCTGGTTGTTGGTCCAAGCCAAATTGTGCTTCTCCGCACAATGCATGCCCACCTATTTCCACCAGCAGGTTGAACGCCTGATTCCACCCCTCACGATGGAGATCTACGCGCTCCTGGCAGACACTCATAGACCCCAGAGTCCGTGGGACGTAAGGGCTCCCACCCATGTGCATGTAGTCCCGCAGAACCTACAACGTACGTCTCTGGCAGCCCGTTGACATGCGAACGAGAAAAGATCACGGCTGACTTACTCCCCCCATAGAAGACCCATGGTTAACGCGAATTTACGGCGCAAGAATCCTGACGACAGTTGTGGTTAAGTCCTAGGTAATACTTTCCCATGCAGATGGAATCTTCCTTTGACCTATTCATCTTACCATGGTTCCATCCGCCCACCAAACAGAACACTACCACTCGAGTAGTCATTTAATTAGTAATATTATTATAAAGAATAGGATCATCATTCTTTTGAGAGTAGGTGATAATACGATAGGGTTTTTGCAATTAGTTTGGTATGAAGTACTGCAAAGGATATGAGCAAGTGATGAACTTGTCTGAGATTGAAATAATCATAATAATCAATGTCTTCGGGGTTCGAGGGTCTCGTAGAAATTCCCGACATCTGAAACATAGCAAAGTAGTCCCGGTAAGGACTACATAAAATATTGGAAAGATGATACATGCATAGTAATGAGATGCATCGTGAATTACCCTGGAAAATTCCCCAGCTTACAAGTGTAAGCCACGTTTGATACAATATCTTAATCACACAAGTTTTAGGTGAATGGTTTCATTACTTGTGGTAATGTGGTTATTACTTCTTTTGGACTCGCATATGTTTCACTTTTACTTAGCAAACAATTGTTATCATGTTTAGGTAGAAGTGGTTATTACTTGGTTAGGTAATAAGACAATATCACATGGAAAACAACTATTGAAAAGATAACAGACACATTTTATTTCATATTCAAAAACTGTAGAGCTTATGATAAGGAGTTAAACTGGAAATGGTGAACTAGTACAACTAACTCTATCATCGCAATATTTGCTAATGACTTGTGATGATAGGTTTTAGTAGGTGTGAAAACATGAGGATTTTACTAGTAAGGAAAATAATGATGTGGTAGTTATTTCTGGTCATAATGGAATATTATAGAATTCCATTATACCTTTTGAAACAAGTTTATAAGTTAAACAAATTGTTTTATGTTTGACATATTTGAGTTGGAAATGCTTTTCTCTTTAATTTGATATAACATTTTATGTTTTCTGAAAATATTTGAATAAGTATTAATTTATTAATTTTTAGATGAAATAAATGACTAGGCAAAATATTGCACACATGAAAACTTGGTCAAATTACTTTGAAAACATCATAGGTGAGTTGAATTTGTTATTTTGAGCAATTTGGCATATAACTTGTTTCTTTTTTTCTGATTTTATGAATTATTTAGTATTTTCTCAATTTTAAATGATTTAATTCAACTAAAGAAAATATTTAATTTTAAATTTCTTCAAACATGTTTAAAAAGTTGATAAACAAATAGAGTTTATTTTTCTAAACATTTTTATATACTTTTCATATTTTTCTGATTAACAGAATAAAAGATATTTATTTAACAAATTTTAATTATTTACTGATTTTAAAATGACAGGTGGGGTCCACGTGGCAGTTGTAATTCAATTAAATAGAAAAACAGTTTATGACGTCATGCGGATGTCAGGATTGAGTCATCACCGGAGGGGATTGCTACTGTGATGATGCAATTGGTCGATTTGATGCGAATTGGCCCAATTAAGTGGTACTACTCGGTAGAGGATGAAGTGAGGAGTCTAGGGGTGGTGGCGGCTTGACCAATAGGTCACCGGAGACTCGCTGGCGTGCAGTTTCATGGTGGCCGGCGGCGGTGCATGATGAGATGACGAATTTAGACGATGAAATTCTAAACGGAGGGCACCCAGAGGTTCCCTACCTCGCCGCGAAGCTCGTGGTAGCGTTGAGGAAGCGAAATGAGGTCATGGTCGCCGGCGGCGTGCTCATTTCCGCGACGGCCGGACTTGGGAACGGCGGCGGAATTCCCACTTCCGGAGGCATCTCCAACCGTGCGCTTGCTCGAGGAGGTCGAGGAGGATCCCGCGCACCCCGTGGTGGCCTCAGTTTGTTCCGGCGCGGTCGGAGGCAACGGCGCGGAGCGGCGGCCGTGGGGAACTAGGGTTAGGGTTTCCGGTGTTCAGTGATACAGAGAGGGAGATGCAACGAGCGAGGGAGAGAGGAGAAGAGTGAGCACGATGGGAACGTCTCCCTGATCTTTATCCACGCCCGAAGTCGCCGGTTGGGAGGTGGAAGCGGCCATGCCACGGCATCGATCTCCTCTGCCTTCTGGTAGAGGAAGAAGAAAGAGAAAAGGAAATAACATTTCATGGAAAACCCCCTAAATGGTTTTATAAATTACAAGCAAGTCCTTATGTTAATAAAAACTGCAAATAACATTGTTTTCAGGGCCTTTTTGAGAAGAAAATTTTTATTTAAAATTATATTTGAATTCCTCATCAAAAATGCAATCTCACCATGTTTTGTTTTGGTGGAATTGGTTATTATTAGAATTTTTATTTAGGGTGCTAGATCAAGTGATTTTATTGTTTTTACTCACTTCTATTTATTAAATGTCTTAAAATCTATTTTAGGCATGAATATTATCTTCACACCACACACATAGGGTTCCCAAGTGGTGTGTTATAAGGGGATCATATTGTATACACTTTCTTACAAAAGTAATTTGATATCACTACTAGGTACAGTTTGTATACACTGTAATGAAAATCATTTATTAGGGAATTTTATTCCATGTCACACCAAATGATTTTAATGAGTGAAGGAACTTGTTTTACTTTTATGTAACTTTGTTATTCTCCTGATTGAATCTCTTAGCAAGTTTGGTTGACATTTTACTTAGGTGTGTGTGAGGAAGGTTGCTGTTTTTAGTACTTGATCAAGTGGAAAACATGTATGATTTTGGGATCTTATTTTCTTGTTTTCCACAAAGGTTCCAATATGGATATTATCCCATATTTGTTTTAGAACATGTAATCATTTACATGTGAGTTCATGGTTGACTTCTTGTTGTTTTCCATTTGTGTGATGGATGAGAAAGATCTGGAAAACAAGGGAATTGATTTGTTTTCCCCTACCTCAACTTATCACCAGACATATGGATGCAAGGGCTTGTTGTTATTTTCTCTCTTGCCAATTGTTTCCACTAAAGTGATTTTTATTTGTTCCTCATCTATGATGAGTCTTGACAAGGCACTGGGTTATAGTTTCTCTAATATCACTGAACATTTCACTGGAGAATTTCTTATGCTAGACTTCCTTGCTAAACTAGTGTTTCGCCTTGTTGACTTCTGCTGCTTGATGTTCTTGTCACTGGTTGTCACTAGTCTTATGTTATCACCTTTGTCCATTGCAGGTAGGTTCCTCTCTTGGTTTCCAACTTCAACTATCTCACCCTTGTGGTGAAAACAACCAGTTGTTCCAAGCAAAGATTTTACTTAGAGGTTTATAAAAGAATGTAGGTTCATTTTATGACATCAAGTTACCATATGCATATAAGAAGAATTTGTTAACAAGTGGGCCAGACTTGCCTCCAAATTACAAATCATATACAATTGGATGAGATGTACTAGGTTATATGATCTTATGTTTGTTTGTGTATGACACTCAATTGTTTGAGTATACAAAAGTGATATGTTAACAAGGTATCTAGTCTTGTTATCAAACTACTTCTATATACACTAACATTGGAGGATCACGCTATTTCAAGAGGATTAATAAGACCAGATCAATATATAAGAGTTTCCAAATACTCTTATAATAGATTGGAATAACACTTCTAGAACACTCTAAATAATCTTCTTGAAGATCTTCATGTGATAGTTCCTCCTGTCTTGTGGTTTCTTCTCTTGCAAAATAACTTGGAGACGATTGGAAACAAGATAGAATGGTCTAGACAACATAACAAGATCTAGATTAAGAGTTAGTTCATGCTTTTATTATTCTTCCATATACTTCTCATTTGGTTTCCCATAAGATATGTTCTTATATCATACATGATTGGTTTACGTAATTTACAATTTACTTCCTCTCATAGAGGTTATAACTTGTTGTTATCCTTAGTTGTATCCAGAGATACTTTAATTTGTTGATTATTAATGTGGGTGGAAATATAGAGTGTTTGTGGGATGATGACTTAATATAGTAAGTTGATCAAGTGGTTCCTTGATGTGTTGAGATCTCATATGCTCACTTATATAAGATGATCAAGACAATGAGCATGTGAATGTTATTAGGGTTTAATGACTTATGTAATAGTTGTTAGTTGGTTACTGTCGCACCCTGATTTCTAGGGGATACTCACCGTACGAACTGGATAGCAGATGCTTGGATTATGGGGCATAACTGCTCCCACGTCCCAGCTTCCTGGTAGGCCTGCGCTTATGCGCGACAACACAAGCCCTGCTATTCCATCGTCGATGTAAACTATCCACTAGAGATCAAAGGCACTTCCGTCGACGTACTTCAAACCATACACACATGGTACGTCAACGGCGTTTAACAAGTGATATCACAACAGATCTCTACGACACAAAAGATTGAAATAAGTTGCAAATGGCTCTCATTAGAGCAGAGATAGCAAATACAATCATTCAGAGGGCACATGCCCCAACAATACATCATTACAATACAGCGGAAGCATTCAACATGTCTGAGTACAGACAAGAACCAAATAGGCCTAAGAGGCCGGAAACGAACAGACGGAGCCCATCCACGAAGTCTCGGATCCTGCCCGGGTCCGCTATCTACTCGTCAGCAGTCTCGTCATACTCCACGTAGTTGCCACCATGTAGATCCTCGGAAACATCGTCTGCGTAAACCACAGCCCCAAAGGGGTCAGTACACCAACGTACTGGCAAGCAAGACTCACAGTTCACCAAAATGAATCCCGTCAACACCAAGCACAGATGCTTTGGGTTCAACGGAAGGAAAGGGATATAAAAGATGCTGCAATTGGCTGCTCTAAACAACTACAGAGATTCTAACACTTCCGGCTAACAGAAAAGAGATAAGATCGAGGATTGTAACCAACTGAAAGATAACTTCAAACAAACCCATCCTGGATCTCGCCCCTTATCCAAAGAAGCGATCCGAGGATAACTCACACAGTTGTAATAATGATGGTTCAAATTATTGTGTCAATAAGCCTATTACTAGTCAAGTTATTAATCATGGGGTGTAACATGTTTGATCATTATGTTTAAGTTGTCCTGAGTACTTGTTAGCCAGTACTTTCACCAAGTAATCCATAACCGCGGAAAACACGGCTTCTCGAGAAGATTATCCCTGCAGGGTTGCACCAATTTGGCCGTACACTCAAGAATAACCCGCCAGATGGAAATGCACTTCCACCAAGCGGGGTACTCTACACAACCAACCATTCTTCGCATCAAGCCCAAAGAACCTTGGGCGCACGGCTAATCAAGCCCAGAAGAAAATGGACCATCATAGCACTCTAAGACCGTGTCCCCCTATATGCCGACTACAAAAGTTCCACCCTGGCCTGGGCTCGCAAAAACATGATGCGGCAAATGGAAAACACGAACTAAATGAGGCGATTTGGACGAGATGCGAATCAGGTCAAGTTGAGGGGGGCGCCCATACTCGCTTCCCAAATGCGGGTAGTGCGCTCATCATGGATCAGTAGACAAGACCCTTTTCCTATTAGGGTCGACACTAGCAGGCTCCAAAACCTCTCATGGGCCTCCTGCCGGTGCCTTATCATCAAATTATTATTTAGCAATATCATTAGCATGATTGATTGATTAACATCGAGCCCCAGAACAATAATGAAATAGTAACTGAAAGTAACGGGTAACAGACTCGAACAAAACAACTTAAGCATGCTAGTAAGACACGGGCTCAAACAATGGTTATAGGTATGGAGGTGAGGCAATATCAGGGTTCAGGGTATCATGTGATAGGTTCGCAACAGAAACAACTACTACTAAGGCTAGCAGAAATAGACAACGGAAAGTATCGGTAACCAATGTTGAAAGGAACACAGTGGTTCATGTGAGTGATAACTTGCCTGCAAAACCCAGTAGCCTGGTACTGAGCTAAACTCCTTAGAAGGGGTGTCGTAAGTATCGTCGGTCTCAACGTCGTCGTATATCCGGGAAGAAGCAGACAAACAATGCAGAAAGATAAACAATCAATATCATGGCATAGTGCACAAACATGGGATGATGCATGACCATTTAATTGATGCATCAGAAATAAACTAGTTGACAAGATAACATAACATGATTAAATGGACCCACATGCAATTGGATTGCATATGAAAAGCCCATGAATTATGGTTGAATTAATTGTTTTACAACTACTCAAATTGTGTAAGTGAATTAGCATGATGCATGGACGAGGAAAACAGCAAAATAACAACAATAGAACCAAATGGAAATAAGGTTTACCAAGTTTGGAATTTGTTTATTAAGTGTTGGAATTTTGGTTCCTTAAAGGTGTCACAAAAGCATTTGTTGTTTTCATCAAATTAAATTGTTCAAAACAGATCACCAAGTTTATATTTGAAAAGAAAACAAGATTTTAGTTGGAATACATGTTTCACTTATTGAAAAAGGATTTCAAATAAATTACTTATGAATTAAACAAGTTAAACAAGAATTAAATGAATTTAATTCAAACATGAACTTATTTGAATTTTTTATTTGTTCAAAACATTAAGTGAGATTCATATTTGAAAAGTTTATGCTTTTAGGGTTGGAAAACATATTTTATATGTCCCAAAAGAATTTGTTTGATCAAGTTATGAATTTAACAATATTAAATGGATTAAATAAGGTTTAAATTATTTAACCACTTTTAATTATTCAAAACATGAAACAAATTTTATATTTGGAAAGAGGGTTTAATTTTGCATGGAAAACATATTTCATTTGTGGAAATTGGATTTAAAATGAGCAAGTTATGATTTTGGCAATTTTAAATGCAATAAACAAGAAACAGTTGTTTTCAGCAATTTAAATTATTCAAAACAGCAAACAAAATTTATATTTGGAAAGTACATGAAAAATTGATTGGAAAACATATTTGGTTTGTGAAATTTGGAATTTTTATGAGCAAGTTATGAATTTTGCAAATTTAAGTGAATTTGACAAGTTTTCAAATATTGCACCAATTTAAAATATTCAAAACAGTAAACAAATTTTATATTTGAAAAGAACATTTAATTTGGTATTGAAAACATATAAAAAATGTTGGAATTGGAGTTAAAATGAATTTATTATGCCATTTACAAGAAATAGTGCAAATCTGCCATTTTTATGGATCTAGGGACTTAGAAATAAATTTCCAGGGGCATAGAATTAATCTGCAAGGGCCTATCTATGATTACTGAGATTTGTGCAGTACCAAAATAAAAGGAAAAAAGATTTGGTCTTATTGTGGGGAGGGGGATTCGATCCCTAGACCTAAGGCTTGCTCGCAGGGGGGTTAACCAGTGGGGTGGAGGCTCGAATGGTGACAGGGAAAGGGGCAGTGGGTGGTTATGGTTCATGACTCGCATGCTGAAACAAATCAAAAGAAAGGAGCAGAATAAACGGGGGGGCTGGGACTTGATCCCGCGAGCTGGGGCTTGCGCGCGGTGGAACTACACCAGTGGGGTGCTGCGCTGCTTGTTGGAAGGGAGGGGACTTCGGGGAGTATAACGTTTCGCTGCGGGATGTTTTCTCTGAACGAACTGAATCGAACAGGTACTGGACCTGCAGACGGACAGAACAGATTCGCTGGGATCGATCGACTGCTGCAGCGGCTGCTCGCCGTGGCCGGAGGGGCTGCTGCGAGGGGTGTGGGGCGTGTGGCTGTTGCGGCCTAAGGGAGAGGGAGGAGGCGAGTGGGGAAGCAAGGCATCACCTTGGGCGCTCGAGCAGGAAAGCGATCGATGCAGACAGGGTCGAGGCAGGGAGCAGCAGCAGGAGGGCGACCGGCCGGAAAGTCGGCGATGGCGGCGGCGGCACGGTCCGTCCCTGCCCGTGCCGAGGGGGGGAAAAGGGAGCCCGTGGTGGGGGCTTTCCGTTCCCACCCTCGCGGCGGCCGGAGGGGAACCCGAGGGCGGCGATCACTGGCGGCTTGTGGAGCTAAAATCGGTGGTTCAGTTCAGGTTACAGGGAAACAAAAAAAAAACAGAGAGAAGAGGGAGGGAGGAAGAGAGGGAAACGGCGGCGTTAGGGTTAGGGACTAGGGTTAGAGAGGAGGCCCCGGGAGGATTTTATGGAGGAGGAGGGGGGAGACGTGGAGGCATGGTGGCCAAGGGAGCTCACCTGCTCCCTGGTTGCCTCGTCCGTACGAGGAAGAAGGACGCAAGGGGAATTGGGCTGAGGTACAGAGAAAAGGTGGGCTGGGCCTCTCTCTCCCTTGTGTGCTGGTTTTTGTTTTATTATTTTTTTTTTTGCTGAATAGACATGAATAGGAAGAGAAATAGAAAGGTTGTAGATGTTGGAAAATTTTAGAATAAATTTGGTATTGATTAATTAGATAATATTAACAACTTGTCAAGTTTGGTTTCCAAAAAGATTCAAAATAAAAGTGTTGTTTTGTAATTGATTGAAATTTGAATTATTTTGAGATTAAGTGAGTTATTATTAAAAGGAAACACATAATTAGTTTTTTGGGGCCCTCAAGTCATTTTGCAACAAGTTGATTGGAGTGTTTTGTTTCATTGATTCAAATGGTTGTTGTTTGGAAAATTAAATGAGTTGGAATGCAATTTAAATGAATTTTGGGTATTAAGTGAAATATTGAAAGCAACAATTTAATTAGTTTGAACCTTAGTTTAATGGAAACAAATGATTGATTTGTTTTGCAATCTTCATAATTTCAACATGGTTGTTGTTTGGAAGAAAAACATAATTGAATTTGAAAAGGGGTTTGATATTACATGAATTTTTGATAGAAACAAATCAATAGTTTGGAATCACACTTTAATGGAAACAACAATTGTTTTATTTTGAAATATCTTTTTAGAAATTGTAACATCACAAGGATGAAACAAAAGGTTTGACATTTGGTTTGAAATTAAAATAGAAAACAAAGGAAAACAATGAAAACAGAGGAAAACAAATGGAAAACAAACAAAACAAAATGCAATCAACATGATGCCATGATGCAAAACATAAAATAACAGATGGCAATCATTCTAAAGGCTATTTTTCAGACTTGGGATGTTACAAAACGCCCCCCCTTGAAGGAATCGCGCCCCGAGATTCCTACTGAGAAAAGAAAAGGTCCGGAAACTTCTTGGGAAGATCCAGTTGAGCTGTGACACGTGAAACACATCGTGCACAGTGGATAGACGTCAGGGAATTAGCAAACCACCGGAACATTTTCAAGTAAAGGGGAGAGATTTTGCACCAAGGGTGTATAGCTGAATGGAACTTGATTCATTTGGAGAATAGACTATCTGGCTAGAATGGTTGAACAGGGTTATTGACATCAATGCAACACCAAGAATGACATCAATGTTAGAATCATCAACATGAGAGTAACGAGGAATATGTGGCCTCCCATTTAGAATTTGATTGTTCTTACTTATGTTGGAAGTCAACATTTGAGATCCCGGGGATTGAACAGAGTTTTGATTGCTTAGTGGAACCAGAATTGGGTTGTATGTTGTGGAAAAGATCTTGACACAAAGGAATGTGATGCTCCGGTATCAATTTAGCTGAAAAAGAGTTTACGAGGAAGTTTTGATTAGACGCCGGTAGAAGATTTGAAGTGGAAAACAACAACAAGATTTCAACGGACGAAAAGGATGTTGAGAATAACAGGATATCAACATCGGGGAAAACGAGAACAAAACTCCTGAGGTACTAGGGAAAACCCATCCGGGCTTCTAAAGGATCAATATCTACTGCTTAAGGAATAGAGGATCTGCTTCCGGGGCTTACACGCCTCCGTTCCCAATCATGAGTAGGCAACATGATAAATCATGTCACAACCACCTCCATTCCTATGGTCTAGTAGATATAACCATCCTAGAGAAACCAGAATACGTGAAATACTAACTTGAAAGTTTAGATGAGAAGGGAAAACAACGTTACACTTCCTTACCAGAAAAGGGAGGGTGGGTGGGGAAAAGAAGAAAAAGAACAGAATTCCTACTCTCACGTTTTGTTTTTTTTTCCTATATAGCTACAAAATAGTTTCTAGACTCAACTGCGACCAGTAAAAGGGATCCTACAGGCAGACAGGCTCTGATACCATTTGTCGCACCCTGATTTCTAGGGGATACTCACCGTACGAACTGGATAGCAGATGCTTGGATTATGGGGCATAACTGCTCCCACGTCCCAGCTTCCTGGTAGGCCTGCGCTTATGCGCGACAACACAAGCCCTGCTATTCCATCGTCGATGTAAACTATCCACTAGAGATCAAAGGCACTTCCGTCGACGTACTTCAAACCATACACACATGGTACGTCAACGGCGTTTAACAAGTGATATCACAACAGATCTCTACGACACAAAAGATTGAAATAAGTTGCAAATGGCTCTCATTAGAGCAGAGATAGCAAATACAATCATTCAGAGGGCACATGCCCCAACAATACATCATTACAATACAGCGGAAGCATTCAACATGTCTGAGTACAGACAAGAACCAAATAGGCCTAAGAGGCCGGAAACGAACAGACGGAGCCCATCCACGAAGTCTCGGATCCTGCCCGGGTCCGCTATCTACTCGTCAGCAGTCTCGTCATACTCCACGTAGTTGCCACCATGTAGATCCTCGGAAACATCGTCTGCGTAAACCACAGCCCCAAAGGGGTCAGTACACCAACGTACTGGCAAGCAAGACTCACAGTTCACCAAAATGAATCCCGTCAACACCAAGCACAGATGCTTTGGGTTCAACGGAAGGAAAGGGATATAAAAGATGCTGCAATTGGCTGCTCTAAACAACTACAGAGATTCTAACACTTCCGGCTAACAGAAAAGAGATAAGATCGAGGATTGTAACCAACTGAAAGATAACTTCAAACAAACCCATCCTGGATCTCGCCCCTTATCCAAAGAAGCGATCCGAGGATAACTCACACAGTTGTAATAATGATGGTTCAAATTATTGTGTCAATAAGCCTATTACTAGTCAAGTTATTAATCATGGGGTGTAACATGTTTGATCATTATGTTTAAGTTGTCCTGAGTACTTGTTAGCCAGTACTTTCACCAAGTAATCCATAACCGCGGAAAACACGGCTTCTCGAGAAGATTATCCCTGCAGGGTTGCACCAATTTGGCCGTACACTCAAGAATAACCCGCCAGATGGAAATGCACTTCCACCAAGCGGGGTACTCTACACAACCAACCATTCTTCGCATCAAGCCCAAAGAACCTTGGGCGCACGGCTAATCAAGCCCAGAAGAAAATGGACCATCATAGCACTCTAAGACCGTGTCCCCCTATATGCCGACTACAAAAGTTCCACCCTGGCCTGGGCTCGCAAAAACATGATGCGGCAAATGGAAAACACGAACTAAATGAGGCGATTTGGACGAGATGCGAATCAGGTCAAGTTGAGGGGGGCGCCCATACTCGCTTCCCAAATGCGGGTAGTGCGCTCATCATGGATCAGTAGACAAGACCCTTTTCCTATTAGGGTCGACACTAGCAGGCTCCAAAACCTCTCATGGGCCTCCTGCCGGTGCCTTATCATCAAATTATTATTTAGCAATATCATTAGCATGATTGATTGATTAACATCGAGCCCCAGAACAATAATGAAATAGTAACTGAAAGTAACGGGTAACAGACTCGAACAAAACAACTTAAGCATGCTAGTAAGACACGGGCTCAAACAATGGTTATAGGTATGGAGGTGAGGCAATATCAGGGTTCAGGGTATCATGTGATAGGTTCGCAACAGAAACAACTACTACTAAGGCTAGCAGAAATAGACAACGGAAAGTATCGGTAACCAATGTTGAAAGGAACACAGTGGTTCATGTGAGTGATAACTTGCCTGCAAAACCCAGTAGCCTGGTACTGAGCTAAACTCCTTAGAAGGGGTGTCGTAAGTATCGTCGGTCTCAACGTCGTCGTATATCCGGGAAGAAGCAGACAAACAATGCAGAAAGATAAACAATCAATATCATGGCATAGTGCACAAACATGGGATGATGCATGACCATTTAATTGATGCATCAGAAATAAACTAGTTGACAAGATAACATAACATGATTAAATGGACCCACATGCAATTGGATTGCATATGAAAAGCCCATGAATTATGGTTGAATTAATTGTTTTACAACTACTCAAATTGTGTAAGTGAATTAGCATGATGCATGGACGAGGAAAACAGCAAAATAACAACAATAGAACCAAATGGAAATAAGGTTTACCAAGTTTGGAATTTGTTTATTAAGTGTTGGAATTTTGGTTCCTTAAAGGTGTCACAAAAGCATTTGTTGTTTTCATCAAATTAAATTGTTCAAAACAGATCACCAAGTTTATATTTGAAAAGAAAACAAGATTTTAGTTGGAATACATGTTTCACTTATTGAAAAAGGATTTCAAATAAATTACTTATGAATTAAACAAGTTAAACAAGAATTAAATGAATTTAATTCAAACATGAACTTATTTGAATTTTTTATTTGTTCAAAACATTAAGTGAGATTCATATTTGAAAAGTTTATGCTTTTAGGGTTGGAAAACATATTTTATATGTCCCAAAAGAATTTGTTTGATCAAGTTATGAATTTAACAATATTAAATGGATTAAATAAGGTTTAAATTATTTAACCACTTTTAATTATTCAAAACATGAAACAAATTTTATATTTGGAAAGAGGGTTTAATTTTGCATGGAAAACATATTTCATTTGTGGAAATTGGATTTAAAATGAGCAAGTTATGATTTTGGCAATTTTAAATGCAATAAACAAGAAACAGTTGTTTTCAGCAATTTAAATTATTCAAAACAGCAAACAAAATTTATATTTGGAAAGTACATGAAAAATTGATTGGAAAACATATTTGGTTTGTGAAATTTGGAATTTTTATGAGCAAGTTATGAATTTTGCAAATTTAAGTGAATTTGACAAGTTTTCAAATATTGCACCAATTTAAAATATTCAAAACAGTAAACAAATTTTATATTTGAAAAGAACATTTAATTTGGTATTGAAATAATATAAAAAATGTTGGAATTGGAGTTAAAATGAATTTATTATGCCATTTACAAGAAATAGTGCAAATCTGCCATTTTTATGGATCTAGGGACTTAGAAATAAATTTCCAGGGGCATAGAATTAATCTGCAAGGGCCTATCTATGATTACTGAGATTTGTGCAGTACCAAAATAAAAGGAAAAAAGATTTGGTCTTATTGTGGGGAGGGGGATTCGATCCCTAGACCTAAGGCTTGCTCGCAGGGGGGTTAACCAGTGGGGTGGAGGCTCGAATGGTGACAGGGAAAGGGGCAGTGGGTGGTTATGGTTCATGACTCGCATGCTGAAACAAATCAAAAGAAAGGAGCAGAATAAACGGGGGGGCTGGGACTTGATCCCGCGAGCTGGGGCTTGCGCGCGGTGGAACTACACCAGTGGGGTGCTGCGCTGCTTGTTGGAAGGGAGGGGACTTCGGGGAGTATAACGTTTCGCTGCGGGATGTTTTCTCTGAACGAACTGAATCGAACAGGTACTGGACCTGCAGACGGACAGAACAGATTCGCTGGGATCGATCGACTGCTGCAGCGGCTGCTCGCCATGGCCGGAGGGGCTGCTGCGAGGGGTGTGGGGCGTGTGGCTGTTGCGGCCTAAGGGAGAGGGAGGAGGCGAGTGGGGAAGCAAGGCATCACCTTGGGCGCTCGAGCAGGAAAGCGATCGATGCAGACAGGGTCGAGGCAGGGAGCAGCAGCAGGAGGGCGACCGGCCGGAAAGTCGGCGATGGCGGCGGCGGCACGGTCCGTCCCTGCCCGTGCCGAGGGGGGGAAAAGGGAGCCCGTGGTGGGGGCTTTCCGTTCCCACCCTCGCGGCGGCCGGAGGGGAACCCGAGGGCGGCGATCACTGGCGGCTTGTGGAGCTAAAATCGGTGGTTCAGTTCAGGTTACAGGGAAACAAAAAAAAAACAGAGAGAAGAGGGAGGGAGGAAGAGAGGGAAACGGCGGCGTTAGGGTTAGGGACTAGGGTTAGAGAGGAGGCCCCGGGAGGATTTTATGGAGGAGGAGGGGGGAGACGTGGAGGCATGGTGGCCAAGGGAGCTCACCTGCTCCCTGGTTGCCTCGTCCGTACGAGGAAGAAGGACGCAAGGGGAATTGGGCTGAGGTACAGAGAAAAGGTGGGCTGGGCCTCTCTCTCCCTTGTGTGCTGGTTTTTGTTTTATTATTTTTTTTTTTGCTGAATAGACATGAATAGGAAGAGAAATAGAAAGGTTGTAGATGTTGGAAAATTTTAGAATAAATTTGGTATTGATTAATTAGATAATATTAACAACTTGTCAAGTTTGGTTTCCAAAAAGATTCAAAATAAAAGTGTTGTTTTGTAATTGATTGAAATTTGAATTATTTTGAGATTAAGTGAGTTATTATTAAAAGGAAACACATAATTAGTTTTTTGGGGCCCTCAAGTCATTTTGCAACAAGTTGATTGGAGTGTTTTGTTTCATTGATTCAAATGGTTGTTGTTTGGAAAATTAAATGAGTTGGAATGCAATTTAAATGAATTTTGGGTATTAAGTGAAATATTGAAAGCAACAATTTAATTAGTTTGAACCTTAGTTTAATGGAAACAAATGATTGATTTGTTTTGCAATCTTCATAATTTCAACATGGTTGTTGTTTGGAAGAAAAACATAATTGAATTTGAAAAGGGGTTTGATATTACATGAATTTTTGATAGAAACAAATCAATAGTTTGGAATCACACTTTAATGGAAACAACAATTGTTTTATTTTGAAATATCTTTTTAGAAATTGTAACATCACAAGGATGAAACAAAAGGTTTGACATTTGGTTTGAAATTAAAATAGAAAACAAAGGAAAACAATGAAAACAGAGGAAAACAAATGGAAAACAAACAAAACAAAATGCAATCAACATGATGCCATGATGCAAAACATAAAATAACAGATGGCAATCATTCTAAAGGCTATTTTTCAGACTTGGGATGTTACAGTTACTCAGAGTGTCATGTTGTTATTTTATATTATTCATTTATATTCATGATACAGACATAGAGGTTTGGAAAGATCATATGTGATGATCAAGGTTTGAACAGTGGTTGAAGAAGATTTGATTCTTCTCTTATGTACTTCTTTTATAGTTGATGAGATATGTACATATTCGATAAATATGTTAATACAATTAATATATCATTTCCCACTTGTGGGTTTTAAGTTATGCCTTGTTTGTATCACTTATGTTCTATTGAACCATTGTTATTTACATGTGAGGGTTAACTTAGTAGTTACTAAATAATTTGGAAAGATGTGGTGTGAATGATTGATATCTTAAAGAGTTATTGTTTGAGAGGACATTACACTTCTATTAATGAGATGGTTCAATTGTGTATTACCATTGGTGGAAGTATGATTATCAGTTGTGTGATTTGGGTACTCACCCATCTTTGGATTGTAGATATCTAATGAATTGTCCCAAGTCACTTAAAGACTTGTGGTTAAGGTTGTTGAGAGTCTGTGTTGGTCACAACCCATTATGGTTTGTGTAACCAAATGATTTGGTTTCTTAAGATACTTGTTATAAAGATCACTCCAAATGTACTCCTGACCAGATGAACTAGACCTATTTCATCATGTCAAGTGAAACTTTGGTCACTTTGATTCGTTTAAACTTTTGAGCCAAAATGTCCCGTACTTTTAGATGCATGCTTTGCAAATGCACATATTAAATTTAGATCCTTATAACTTCCCAAACAATGGGATGTTATAGTATCTCCCCCTTAACAAGAAATTCGTCCTGAAGTTCAATCTCTCTAACGTAAAGATAGGTAGAGAAAACTTTTGTAGACCGCTGAATCTTCACAATTGTTTTCTTGTGTTGACCTTGGCATGTGTAGCCTCTTGTCTGGATTGTTCACCTTCCACTTTCTTGCATAATAATATAATACTAAGCCTGTTGTTATGACAACTCTGTTTTGTTACTAAGCCTTCCTAATGGTCTCACGAAGAACACGTGGTATCTCCACCACATAGTGGACACCAAGTTTCGTTCTTCGATGAATAGGTATGGTTTCCTACCTCTCACAGCTTTCTGAAGAACATTTGATCTATCCACCAGGTGATGAATAACTAATAAGATTCTTCCGGTATACTATATACCGTCTATTGTTAGATCTTCATTTGGTTGATTCTAGTGGTCTCAACAGAACTACTGCTCAAAGAAACTTGTACAACCTAGTGTTCATTGATTTAGACTCACTTATTTAGTGAAAATATCTTCGAGTTTCCTCGAGATTTTAACTCTTCCCTATAGGTTACTATAACCTATTCCACTGGTGACTTCATATGGTCCTTCTATATCTTTGGGTTTGGACTTCTACATATTTCTTTCTAGGATACAACTACTCATGTTATTTTCTTGGCATCACTTGTGGAATATCTCCATGTTTTGATGAAGTATATTTCCAACTCCAAACAAGATGTGGAATGTGGTCCATTCCCATCAGTGGCTTCATTGTCATCTTGCTTCTTGACTTTCGGGTCTTCTAGAGCTTTGGTGGTCACTTCAAACTGCTGATATCTCAGACCGCTCTCATACGAATCCTATACCCTGTAGACCAGTAACATCAAGATAGAACTTAGTGTTTGCACATGCATATGCACATCAAGTTCAATCTTCATGTACAGATCTATTCAATCAAAGATCCAAATAAGATCCAATAAATCCCAAATGCAGTTATCACTCATGCATCAAAAGCCTGTGAAATAACAGTACTTTGAGTAAAACATCTCAAGCACCAAAGGCTCTTAGATGCTATACACTACAAGTAGGTATATAGTACCTTATAATCCTATTCTACACAACCACTCTTTGCCCAGGTAATTACTCCAATTGCATGCCTTACTGCAATGGAATAAACCAAGACAAATTGATCCTATAGTAGTTGTTGTCTACTTGGTTCCATATAGGACTAAGTACCATGTCAATTGAAGTACTTCATCTTGATTATAATAAGCTTCTCATGGCATCTGTGGATCCTTCATGTTGTTGATCACATCGTAGGAGTAGTAATGTAGATTCCATCAATGCTTATGCCTTCTCCTAATTCTATACTATACTATAATGATCCACTGATGGACTTGATAACCAAGGATATGGTATATACCCCGTAGTTACCATGTCTCAATGACAGTTCAGGATTCTCAAACATTCCTTATTGTTGATTCTTATAATTACTCTATACCATGTTCTACTCCATCCTATACATTCATAGAATGGGGTAATCATCACTTTGACTTAATCATCTCTGACTATGTCAGAACTCTGTTTTTCTCAATAACACTGATGCATGATAGACTTCTAACTATTCATACCTAGGTATTAAGAAAATAGGTAAATAGATTTACTCAAGTTGAGTAAGAAATTCTATACAAGTATGATCGTATCATTCTCAAGTGAATGATCATCATAATTGTAGGAAATATGGTTTAGATAAGATGGCTTCCTATAATCTTTACCAACCTACAGATCTCCTAAAAGGTTTTAAACCTAAGGTCGCTTCGCTCTGATACCATCTGCGATGACCCAGCACACCACTTCATGTGTAGTGCGCAAGTCGATGACATAATACTCACAGAAGGACTTACCTGTGAATATTACATCCCTCAAAGTAGTACAACAGAAACATAGCAGGTCTAGGCAAAACTATAGGATACAAACTTCATTACAAAATCTGGAGAATCTCTTTGATGAATCAAAGAAGATCTCATACAAATGGAACAGCAAAAGAAGCAATTCGAAGATCCGAGCTGGAGAGTTACTCTAGCTCAGAACTTAATCTACTACGGCTGATGTCAGCCCTAGTCTATGGCTTGTAACAGCTAACTCCAAGAATGGGCTCCACCTACACCATGCTAGCTTCTCCTCCATCAGTGTTCTTGATGACGATGCTTCACGATGACGACTTCCATCAGGCTTCAACTCTAAGCAGGGGGTCAAACGGGAACGAATGAGTAACGAGCGTTACTCAGCAAGTTCATGATATATAGTGGGTAGTTTGATGCACTAACTATAGCTTTAGACTCGAAAGAGTCATAAGCTAATGCAAGGTTTTGCAAAACTTTCTTCAAGAGGTTGCTTTTAATTCTGAAGTCTATGTCCGCCAGATCTTGACAGGACTAGAACTTCATGGAGTTGCCTTTCCTGCGGTGTTCGCAGCTCCTTCCCGGAACAAGGGGTAACATGTCACATCCTTTTACACCCTGCAGAGGTGCGTTACTTTACCCATGGACGACCAAGACCATGTTGCACAACCAGGTGTACATTCCTGTCCACTCCCACTCGGGTGTGGGGCCCGGTTGTTGGTCCAAGCCAAACCGTGCTTCTCCGCACAATGCATGCCCACCCATTTCCACCAGCAGGTTGAACGCCCGATTCCACCCCTCACGATGGAGATCTACGCGCCCCTGGCAGACACTCATAGACCCCAGAGTCCGTGGGATGTAAGGGATCCCACCCATGTGCATGTAGTCCCGCAGAACCTACAGCGTACGTCTCTGGCAACCCGTTGACATGCGAACAAGAAAAGATCACGGCTGACTTACTCCCCCCATGGAAGACCCATGGTTAACGTGAATTTACGGCGCAATATTCCTTACGGTAGTTGTGGTTAAATCCTAGGTAATACTTTCCCATGCAGATGGAACCTTCCTTTGACCTATTCATCTTACCATGGTTCCATCCACCCACCAAACAGCACACTACCACTCGGGTAGTCATTCAATTAGTCATATTATTATAAAAAATAGGATCATGCATTCTTTTGAGAGTAGGTGATAATACGATAGGGCTTCTGCAATTAGTTTGGTATGAAGTACTGCAAAGGATATGAGCAAGTGATGAACTTGCCTGAGATTGAAATAATCATAATAATCAATGTCTTCGGGGTTCGAGGGTCTCGCAGAAAATTCCCGACATCTGAAAGATAGCAAAGTATTCCCGGTAAGGACTACAGAAAACATTGGCAAGATGATACATGCATAGTAATGAGATGCATCGTGAATTACCCTGGAAAATTCCCCAGCTTACAAGTGTAAGCCACGTTTGATACGATATCTTAATCACACATGTTTTATGTGAATGGTTTCATTACTTGTGGTAATGTGGTTATTACTTCTTTTAGACTCGCATATGTTTCACTTTTACTTAGAAAACAATTGTTATCATGTTTAGGTAGAAGTGGTTATTACTTGGTTAGGTAATAAGACAATATCACATGGAAAACAACTATTGAAAAGATAACAGACACATTTTATTTCATATTCAAAAAGTGTAGAGCTTATGATAAGGAGTTAAATTGGAAATGGTGAACTAGTACAACTAACTCTATCATCGCAATATTTGCAAATGACTTGTGATGATAGGTTTTAGTAGGTGTGAAAACATGAGGGTTTTACTAGTAAGGAAAATAATGATGTGGTAGTTATTTCTGGTCATAATGGAATATTATAGAATTCCATTATACTTTTTGAAACAAGTTAAAAGTTAAACAAATTGTTTTATGTTTGACATATTTGAGTTCGAAATGCTTTTCTCTTTAATTTGATATAACATTTTATGTTTTCTGAAAATATTTGAATAAGTTTATTAATTTTTAAATGAAATATATGACTAGGCAAAATATTGCACCATGAAAACTTGGTCAAATGACTTTGAAAACATCATAGGTGAGTTGAATTTGTTATTTTGAGCAATTTGGCATATAACTTGTTTTTTTCTGATTTTATGAATTATTTAGTATTTTTTCTCAATTTTAAATGATTTAATCCAATTAAAGAAAATATTTAATTTTAAATTTCTTCAAACATGTTTAAAAAGTTGATAAAAAATAGAGTTTATTTTTTTAAAACATTTCGATATATTTTTTATATTTTTCTGATTAACAGAATAAAAGATATTTATTTAACAAATTTTAATTATTTACTGATTTTAAAATGACAGATGGGTCCACGTGGCAGTTGTAATTCAATTAAATAGAAAAACAGTTTAAGACGTCATGCGGATGTCAGGATTGAGTCATCACCGGTGGGGATTTCTACTGTGATGATGCAATTGGTCGATTTGATGCGATTGGCCCGATTAACTAGTACTACTCGGTAGAGGATGAAGTGAGGAGTCTAGGGGTGGCAGCGGCTTGACCAATAGGTCACCGGAGACTCGCCGGCGTGCAGTTTCGTGGTGGCCGGCGGCGGTGCATGATGAGATGACAAATTTAGACGATGGAATTCTAAACGGAGGGCACCCAGAGGTTCCCTACCTCGCCGCGAAGCTCGTGGTAGCGTTGAGGAAGCGAAATGAGGTCATGGTCGCCGGCGGCGTGCTCCTTTCCGCGGCGGCCGGACTTGGGAACGGCGGCGGAATTCCCACTTCCGGAGGCATCTCCAACCGTGCGCTTGCTCGAGGAGGTCGAGGAGGATCCCGCGCACCCCGTGGTGGCCTCAGTTTGTTCCGGCGCGGTCGGAGGCAACGGCGCGGAGCGGCGGCCATGGGGAACTAGGGTTAGGGTTTCCGGTGTTCAGTGATACATAGAGGGAGATGCAACGAGCGAGGGAGAGAGGAGAAGAGTGAGCACGATGGGGACGTCTCCCTGATCTTTATCCACGCCCGAAGTCGGCGGTTGGGAGGTGGCAGCGGCCATGCCACGGCATCGATCTCCTCTGCCTTCTGGCAGAGGAAGAAGAAAGAGAAAAGGAAATAACATTTCCTGGAAAACCCCCTAAATGGTTTCATAAATTACAAGCAATTCCTTATGTTAATGAAAACTGCAAATAACATTGTTTTCAGGGCCTTTTTGAGAAGAGAAAATTTATTAAAAATTATATTTGTATTTCTCATCAAAAAATGCAATCTCACCATGTTTTATTTGGTGGAATTGGTTATTATTATAATTTTTATTTAGGGTGCTAAATCAAGTGATTTTATTGTTTTTACTCAATTCTATTATTAAATGTCTTAAAATCTATTTTAGGCATGAATATTATCTTCACGCCACACACATAGGGTTCCCAAGTGGTGTGTTATAAGGGGATCATATTGTATACACTTCCTTATAAAAAGTAATTTGATATCACTACTAGGTACTGTTTGTATACACTGTAATGAGAATAATTTATTAGGGAATTTTATTCCATGTCACACCAAATGATTTTAATGAGCGAAGGAACTTGTTTTACTTTTATGTAACTTTGTTATTCTCCTGGTTGAATCTCTTAGCAAGTTTGGTTGACATTTTACTTAGGTGTGTGTGAGGAAGGTTGCTGTTTTTAGTACTTGATCAAGTGGAAAACATGTATGATTTTGGGATCTTATTTTCTTGTTTTCCACATAGGTTCCAATATGGATATTATCCCATATTTGTTTTAGAACATGTAATCATTTACATGTGAGTGCATGGTTGAATTCTTGTTGTTTTCCATTTGTGTTATGGATGAGAAAGATCTGGAAAACAAGGGAATTGATTTGTTTTCCCCTACCTCAACTTATCACCAGACATATGGATGCAAGGGCTTGTTGTTATTTTCTCTCTTGCCAATTGTTTCCACTAAAGTGATTTTTATTTTTTCCTCATCTATGATGAGTCTTGACAAGGCACTGGGTTATAGTTTCTCTAATATCACTGAACATTTCACTAGAGAATTTCTTATGCTAGACTTCCTTGCTAAACTAGTGTTTATCCTTGTTGACTTCTGCTGCTTGATGTTCTTGTCACTGGTTGTCACTAGTCTTATGTTATCACCTTTGTCCATTGCAGGTAGGTTCCTCTCTTGGTTTCCAACTTCAACTATCTCACCCCTGTGGTGAAACAACCAGTTGTTCCAAGCAAAGATTTTACTTAGAGGTTTATAAAAGAATGTAGGTTCATTTTATGACATCAAGTTACCATATGCATATAAGAAGAATTTGTTAACAAGTGGGCCAAACTTGCCTCCAAAATACAAATCATATACAATTGGATGAGATGTACTAGGTTATATGATCTTATGTTTGTTTGTGTATGACACTCAATTGTTTGAGTATACAAAAGTGATCTGTTAACAAGGTAGCTAGTCATGTTATCAAACTACTTCTATATACACTAACATTGTAGTATCACGCTATTGCAAGAGGATTAATAAGATTAGATCAATATATAAGAGTTTCCAAATACTCTTATAATAGATTGGAATGACACTTCTAGAACAATCTAAATCATCTTCTTGAAGATCTTCATGTGATAGTTCCTCCTGTCTTGTGGTTTCTTCTCTTGCAAAATAACTTGGAGAAGATTGGAAACAAGATAGAATGGTCTAGACAACATAACAAGATCTAGATTAAGAGTTAGTTCATGCTTTTATTATCCTTCCATATACTTCTCATTTGGTTTCCCATAAGATATGTTCTTATATCATACATGATTGGTTTACGTAATTTCCTTTACTTCCTCTCATAGAGGTTATAACTTGTTGTTATCCTTAGTTGTATCCAGAGATACTTTAATTTGTTGATTATTGATGTGGGTGGAAATATAGAGTGTTTGTGGCTTGATGACTTAAGATAGTAAGTTGATCAAGTGGTTCCTTGATGTATTGAGATCTCATATGCTCACTTATATAAGATGAATAAGACAATGAGCATGTGAATGTTATTAGGGTTTAATGACTTATGTAATAGTTGTTAGTTGGTTACTCAGAGTTTCATGTTGTTATTTTATATTATTCATTTGTATTCATGATACAAACATAGAGGTTTGGAAAGATCATATGTGATGATCAAGGTTTGAACAGTGGTTGAAGAAGATTTGATTCTTCTCTTAGGTACTTGTTTTATAGTTGATGAGATATGTACATATTCGATAAATATGTTAATACATTTAATATATCATTTCCCACTTGTGGGTTTTAAGTTATGCCTTGTTTGTATCACTTATGTTCTATTGAACCATTGTTATTTACATGTGAGGGTTAACTTAGTAATTACTAAATAATTTGGAAAGATGTGGTGTGAATGATTGATATCTTAAAGAGTTATTGTTTGAGAGGACATAACACTTCTATTAATGGATGGTTCAATTCTGTATTACCATTGGTGGAAGTATGATTATCAGTTGTGTGATTTGGGTACTCACCCATCTTTGGATTGTAGATATCTAATGAATTGTCCCAAGTCACTTAAAGACTTGTGGTTAAGGTTGTTGAGAGTTTGTGTTGGTCACAACCCATTATGGTTTGTGTAACCAAATGATTTGGTTTCTTAAGATACTTGTTATAAAGATCACTCCAAATGTACTCCTGACCAGATGAACTAGACCTATATCATCATGTCAAGTTAAACTTTCGTCACTTTGATTCGTTTAAACTTTCGCGCCAAAATGTCCCGTACTTTTAGATGCATGCTTTGCAAATGCACATATTAAATTTAGGTCCTTATAACTTCCCAAACACTGGGATGTTAGAAGGCAGTACGCAATTTCCTCCTGGCGGTACTGGGCGCGGCACTACCGCTCCCTGTGCAGAGCGGTACTACCGCTGCCACGCCCTGTACTACTGCTGGACCAAGTTAATCTTGGTGGCTTTGTCTTCGAAACCTCTTCACCTTTTTGGCGTCTAGTTGATCTAACCTGAAATACTTGACGCACTGTTAGAAGCTTAGTGGTGTTGTTATCAACTCCAAAACCTAAGAGAGATCAAAGATGCAAAATGCACTTTCACCCTGCTGTAGGCAGAGCTGATGGTAGGGATTGGCTAATATTCATCATGTCTAGCTCACGAGATTGTTAGGGCTTGATGCCTAGTATCCACTATTGTTGTTTATTATCGTTGTTGCAACTTGGAGTGCTCAATTCTTGTCACTAGGCCCCGAGTCCCATGATTTTAGACCTGAACATGTTATGTTTTCATGAATATAAGTGTTGTTTTGGATCATATCTATTGGTTGTGTGGACTCTAGTTCGAGGATTACATGGTTCCACTGTATCTTAATGCTTTGCTCCAGTTCTTGGTAGAAAAAGTACCTTAATTACCATTAGTTCCTTTTTGGCCCCACAACAACGGGATGGTAGGACAAAAGATGTCGTGCAAGTTCTTATTGCCTGCGCGCACGACAATTCTCGGAAAACATGCCTATGATAGTTTGTGACTTGGATACTCTCTTATATATCTGTGTTGTACTTTCTTACCTCTATTACATGGTTAATCTCTTTCATTCAGCACATGTACATCCATCCCTATGGCTACGGTGTCTTTAGCACTGTTACTTATTCCATATACATTCCTGTTACTATTGCTACTACTGTCTTCCTGCTACTGTTACTATTAAACTACTGTTGTTGTTATATCACTACTACTACTAATAAATTGTGTGAAGCAAGATACTTTTCAGGTGCAATTGAATTGACAAATCAATTGTTAAGGCTTACACATATTCTTTTGCTCCCCTTTTTTCGAATCAATAAATTGGGCTATATTTACCCTCAAAGACTGTTGTGATCCCCTACACTCGTGGGTCATCAAGACTATTTTCTGGCGCCGTTGCCAGGGAGTATAGCTTTATTTGTAAGCTCACTTGAGAATTATATTGTTCGCTACAATTTATTAACCATCATGGGAAATACTACGGATCCTAAGGCTCCAATATTACCTTCCACCACAAGGAAAGGTACAACTCCAAACACCGATGCTGCTCTTGATTCACCTTCTATTTTAAGTAAGCTTATTACCCCATCGTATGCTTCACGTGCTACTACTACCGAGTCTAATACTATGTTTGATGAATTTGATGATGATTCTATTGTGTTTGATACCTTTGGTTCTCTAGGTTCCTTTTTAGACACACAAATTTCTAGAGCTAAAGAAATTGAACATGCTGAATTTTTTTATAAACTGTTATCTACACCTGAACAATCACCTGAACGACCTGATCGTAATAATAATAAGAGTGATTATTTAGATCATACTTATACACTTGATGATGATTTCCTTAAATAATTTATGAGTTATGAAAATACTCCTGATCGTGAGACCTCTAAGAAGCTGCTTGAGAAACATTCCATGAAAAACAAGTTTAGTCCCGATCCTGAATTTGATAAATCTCCTGTGGACATTAAAAATGAGAAGTTTGATTTATCTGTTGATCCTTCACTTATTCCTATGGTTGAAATTGAACCCTTTGATGGTATATAAAATAATGATGTCGTAGCCCACTTGACTAAATTGTTTGAGATTGGCATGTTGTTTTCTGATGAGAATTTGATAAGAGGCTATTATGTTATTAAGTTGTTCCCTTTCTCATTAAAAGGGGATGCTAAATTATGGTATGATAATTTTCCTTATGGTTGTATTAATACTCACCAATGTTTGACTCGTGTCTTTTGCGAGAAATATTTTCCTACTCATATGCAACATGCTGATGACCCACAAATATAGGGGGTGTATCGTAGTACTTTCAATAAATAAGAGTGTCGAACCAAACGAGGAGCAGAAGGTGTTGAGAAGAAGGTTGGATAGAGGATTCACTGTAAACACTAGCAAACGGGTTTTTGGTGGTTTTTGATATAGCAGATAAATAAAGTGCGAGTAAATAAAGTGCAGTAAATAATATTGCAGCGAGTGGCCCAATACTTTTGGGAGCAAAGGACAAGCCAGTTGTTCTACTTCCAAACATTCTCGAGGACACATGGGAATTTTGTCAAGTGCTTTCGCTTCATTACGATTGATTAATATTTATTGGTTCGTTAAGTGCTGTGTGGGTGAACCTATGCTAATGCACCGCCCAGCTAGGACTAATACATACTTATGATTATACCCCTCGCAAGAATCCACAAATACAAGAAAGTAATTAAGATAAATCTAACCACGACCTTAAAAACTCTGGGATCCTACACTCCCTCGTGCATTGGTTTCCTAACGGGGGTTCAGGTTTCTGTCACTCCGGCAACCCCACAATTAGTAGCCAAACACACAATGCATCCTCCAAGGACCATAAAGGTGAAGTATCATGTAGTCGACGTTCATATGACAGCACTAGAAGAATAGCACCACAACTTAAATACCGAACCACGAGATATTACTTCAACATAACTACACTACTAACATCATGAATTCTCCCATGTCCTCAAGAACTAAACGAACTAATCACGAGACATCATATGGATCATAATCAGAGGTGATATAATGGATAATAACAATCTAGTCATAAAGTGTAAACACCGATAAATCTCACAAGCATCAACTACTAACAAGTAATCCACATCGGGGGAGAGATCTAGTGGTAAACAACGATAAAGACCCCTAATTGTTACAACGGGATGAAGGTGGGCGATGATGGTTCTGGTGATGAGGATGATGATGCTGATGATCTCGATGAAGCCCGGAGTGATGCCGGTGACGATGGTGACAATTTCCCCTCCCGGGGAGGAATTTCCCCGGCAAATTTCTCCTTGCCGGAGAGATTTTTTCTCTCTGGTTTTCTCCTCCCCGAGGCGACGGCGGAATAATTCTTCGACGATGTATTGGGCTAGGGGGGCCAGACCATCCCCAGGCGCGATCAGAGGGGGGAGGGGGTGTTGCCTGGTGGTGTGGGCCCCAGGTGGCCCCCCTCCGGGTGCCCTTTTGGCTCACTTCCTCCTCAGAACATCTAAGACTCCTCTGATATCACCCCCTCTTCTTTTGATCTTCTGAAATAGGGTATCTTGATGATGCTTTTTCCATCAGATTTCTTGTTCCGGTGTTTATTCTCCAAAAATTATGAAACATGCAAAATAAGATAAAATAACATAAGGGATGCATCATAACATGAAATATATCAATGAATAACAGAAAATAACAATATAAAATAGTGATGCAAAATGGACGTATCACATGCTTCTTTACAAATGATTTTGAACTTCAAGCAATTGGAAGATGAGAAACTTCCTAAAGCTTGGGGGAGGTTGTGCTACTCTCAAGGGTAAACCTGATCATAGGATACCTAAAAATAAAATTATTGATATATTTTATAATGGACTAACCACTAAATCTAGGACATACCTGGATAGTTGTGTTGGTTGTATTTTCACGGAAAGAACTCTGGAAGAAGCTGAAAAATTATTGGGTAATATAGCTAAGAACCATGATGATTGAGATATTCCTGAGCCTGCACCATTGCCTACACCCAAGAAATGAGGAGTTCTTTTCCTTAATCCTGAATACGTGCAAGAAGCTAAGAAATCAATTAAAGAGAATGGTATTAAATCTAAAGGTGTGAAGAATTTACCTCCAATTGAAACTCTATGTGAGCCTACCACTCACCCTTTTATGGTAGAGGTACATTCTCTTTACAAATTTAATCCTAGTGATATTCCTTATGATAAACCTTCTGAACAATTCTTAGATTAATTTGATGATTTAAAAAAACTCATTTTCATGCACAAGTTCAGAGTCAATTGAATGAAAATTCTCTGTGTATCAAAAATTTGCATGCTACTTTAGGAAGAACTGTTAATGATGTTCAATGTCTTGTTAAACACTTTGAAATGATTCAGACTCAATTAGAGCAACTTACTAAGTGAAAAAAGATTTATTTGCTGGAATGTCTGGTCAAATTAAAGAACAAGCTTGTAGTGTTAAAACTAGAGGTGGTGTCTTCACTCATGATCCTCTTTATCCCGAGGGACACCCAAAAAGTCTTGAACAAGACTCTCAAATGCTAGATGAAAATGTTGTTAGCACTCCTAAAAATAAGAAGAATAAGAAACTTAAAATAATTAGAGAGGCTAATGATATTAATAATGATGCTAATAAAGAACCTAATAAAGATCCTAATAGTATATCTATCTCGGATGCTGAAACCGAGAGTGGTATTGAATGTGACAATGATAAAAAATGATGTTTCCAATAAGGAAGAAAGTGAAGTAGAACCTAAGAACCCTCCTAAGAATAAAAATTATGATAAAGAAGGTTTTACTGCTAGGAAGCATGGTAAAGAAAGAGAACATTGGCTGCAAAGACCTTTGACTTTTCCTGGTAAGTCTCTCAAAGGTAAAGAAGAAGAACATTATAATAAATTTTATGAGTGGATAAAACCTCTCTTCTTGCAAATTCCTTTGATGGATGCTATTAAGTTGCCTCCTTATTCCAAGTATATGAAAGATATTGTTACTAATAAGAGGAAAATTCCTAATGAGGAAATTTACACTATGTTGCTAATTATTCGTTCAATGGTAAAATTCCTAAGAAGCTTGGATACCCATGTATTCCTACCATTCCTTGCTCTATAAAAAATAATTATGTGAGAACTGCTTTACGTGATCTTTGTGCTGGAGTTAGTGCTATGCCTCTCTCTCTCTCTCTTTATAAGAGACTCTATTTGGATAAATTGATTCTCACTGATATCTATCTGTAAATGGATGATAAATCTACTGCTATTCATATTGGCATTTGTGAGGACGTCCCTGTCCAGGTTGCTAATTGTTTAATTTTAACTGACTTTGTTGTGTTGGACATTCCTGAGGATGAAAATATGTCTATTATTCTTGGGAGACCTTTTCTTAATACTACAGGGGATGTTATTGATTGTAATAAAGGGAAGGTCACTTTCAGTGTCAGTGATAAAGAGCATACCGTTTATTTTCTAAAGAAGATTAATAAGAAATATGGTCTAAACTCAGTTGAAAATATTGAGACCATCAATATTGGAGAATTCTATTGTCCCATTCCAGTGCCACAAAAGGAGTATGAAACTATTATGATTGGGAGAATGTCTATCAGAATTGAGGTAACATAATTGTTTTGGTGAAGTGCAATGTTTTATTTCATATAAAATTGTTTGGTGGGAATACTTGATCAACCTTGTTAACAAATTTATTTTGAATGAATGAAACTATGTTTTCCATTTGTTTTCCTTTGTTCCCTCTTTGTTTTCTCTTGTTTCCATTTTGTTTTCCACCTCTTCCACTTTATTTTCCTAAATTCCCACATGTTTTCACATTGCCCAATTTTGTTTTCCTCTGTTTTCACCTTGTTTCCTTGTGTTTCCACTTGTTTGCATTGTAGTATGTCTTAGAACTTCCCTAGAACTTAATTGGATACTTGACCAATTTTGGAGGCATTATTGCCTCACGTATTTTCCTTGCACAATCTGTTGTGTCATTAGACCCCAATGATGAACTTCTGCATCTCGGTAGATTAGTTGTTGCTTTATCGTCACATAATTTCTTTAAATCCAAGAGTGCTTATGGTAACTTTAAGTATAGGATTTTATTTGAGGCGGGTGACATTAAAACCCGCTATGTTAGTCTGACTACAACTTCTTTGTTTGATGCTTCTAGGTACGGATGGTCCATCTCTGAGGATAGTTAGGACGATTACCTGAGGCCGGCGTTCGGCGTGGACCCAGCTACTCAGGAGGAGGCGCATAACGAGGAGCCCCTGAGACCATCCTCTTTCGCGTACATCGAGGATACATGCTCCTTTTATTATGAGGGAGGATCATCATCTCAGCTTCCTTCCATGGATGGACTCTCGCTGCAGCAGCCGATGTGGGATATGCATCTCACACCACACCAGCAGTAAGAGTACATGCAACATCAATATCCATCGGCAGGATGGAACCCATGGGACCAACATCATCCATAGGCCAAAACCTTAGCTTGGGGGAGTACGTATACGCAACCACTTGCTTTATGATTCCTATTCATTATTCTTGTTAGCGTATTACTTCATACTTTGTATATTCTTTTAGACCTGCTAGTATTTGTTTCTTATTTTGTTTTCGCTTTTTAGTTGTTTTCTTCTGCGTGTTCTCATTCTTTTCAGTTTTATTTCGTTTTTTCTCTCTTTTGTGCTCCTTTGTTTCTTATTAAAAAACCCAAAAAATATTTGTAACTTGTTGTTTCCTCGTTCTTATCGCGCTTTTGCTTATTCAGAAAACACCCAAAACATTTTAGTTGTTCCTTTCGTTTGGATTTTTTCTCTTCGCATCTTTTCTTTCCTCTTGCTTTCTTGTTTCTCGGTTTTCCCTCATTATTTTCCTTTTGTGTCTTCTCTCCTCTTCGTTTACTGTTTCTAAAAACTCGAAAACAAAAAAAAGATTTCCTTGTTTTCTACTATTTCGCCTATGGGAAACAACACAAATATTTTCTTTTCTTCTTGTTATTGCATAGTTGTTTGCTGAGTTCAGCTCATGTTCCCGGTGGCGCTTGTGCTTTATTATTTTTATTATCATCCGGCTATACAAGTGGAAAAACAATAATGATGATATAGGATGAAGTGGACGAGACTAGAAAGCTGGTATGAAATCTTTTCTCTTCATTTTTGTACATATGTTTATTCGCGTGATCTTATATTAGCTTGTCATGATAGATAGCAATATGTATAATATTGCTTTAGTAGTTCATGCTTTCTTATGATTAGTCTCAAATGATTAGGAGTGCTCAATGTGTTATTAGAATGCCACATGTGTAGTTTTGTTCATAAGATGGTACGGTTTGATGGTATTCCCCTCTGAAGAACTTATTTGGATCGATTTGACACATGTTCACACATGTAAGACTATAAAGGAAGTCAATTTAAGCCTCAGTGATCTCTTATTTTCAGGGTTATAGTATTACATCATGCTTTATTCAATGTTGTTTGTCGCAATGCACGATTATGACCATTCTTGCTCTCCTAGTTGGTAGCTCTCAGTCTATTGCTAGCCTTCACACTGCACTGAGTATGAGCTCTACTCGTGCATCAAACTCACAAAAATCAAAGTTTTCCAATATGTTCACCATACCTACCTACATGTGGTATTTTGCCACCACTCCAAGTAAATTGCTCGTGTGCTACCTTTAAACTTTCAAATGATTAACCTGTCTTGTGTTCCTGTTTTAGCTCATGAGGAAGTAGTTTAAAGTTTATCATGGTTTGTGTCAAGCAAAGTTCTTCTTCCTTATATCACCCAATGAGTATGGAATCTGTGATCATCTAAATTTGCATAGAGCTTGTGCCAATTAATATAATAAAAAAGAACTTCCCCATGGTTTGATGAAAGATAGTGGGTACCCATGGACACGGCTATCCCTGGTTTGTGAAAGAAAGGCGGGGGGAAGTGCCAACTAATAAAACAACGGAAATCACTCTCAAAAGTCTAAACACTTTGCTTGACATGGATTACGATAAGTTTTTCATTACCATTCGTTGACATAAACATACACCTCTCTCAAAATTGTTTTCAATACCTCTATTTTATAAAATAAAAGGCTCTAGCACATGAGTAATCCATGCTTCCCTCTGTGAAGGGCCCTTCTTTTACTTTTATGTTGAGTCTCCATCTTGTTACTTTATGCACCGATTAGGAGAGCATGATTTTCATTCTGAGTATAATGTGCATTGTCCCAACTGCTATTGTCTATTGCTTGTTTACAATATTGTTTTTCCTGAAACTATTTTATCTTGTCACCACTTGAGCTTTGGAGGTGCCCTGGCATTTATGTTTTGTTACATAATTGAGGGCAAGAGGGATACCATTTTACCATGCTTTATTATGATCATTGCAACCTAGTTGATATTATAATTTCATATTGTTTAGTCCTGGTTATTTGTTCACTTTTCATGAGTTAGAATGAGTCTGTAAGCTTTATTATCCTTATAGAAATTATCATGTACTTGTTAAAATACTGATCAAGGAGTAGTCTTATGTGCACCATATGAATTGAAAAGTGTTGGTCAAAGTTTTCTTTATCGCGTCCAATTTGTCAACTGAATTGCTTGAGGACAAGCAATAAGATAAGCTTGGGGGAGTTGATACGTTGCAAACATATCTACTTTTCCAACCACTTTCCTTATTGTTTTCCCTCAGATTTGCTTCATTTGGATCAAACTAACACAGACTAACGCTATTTTCAGCAGAATTACCTTTTGTGTCTAGTTTTGTGCAGAAATTCAACTTTCTCCCCAAAAAATTATTTCTCCTCGGAAAACTCCCGGAGCCTGAAGGGAAACCAGAGGGGAGGCTCTGGACTCCCGGTAGGGTGGTGCCCGAGCCCCCCTATGGCCGTGCCCAGGAGGCGCCTGGGAGCCTGGGACCACCCCTCGGGGTCCCCTTTGGCCATAAGACTCCTTCGTCCCCAAAAACTCCGAGACATCAAAGCATTTTCACGAAAATGATCCGCAGCTCTATCGACACCTGAAACCCTAGTTTGGGAGACAGAAGTTCCTGTTCTGCCACCCTTCCGTGACGGGGATTCGAGGGGGACCGTCGCCATCGTCATCGCCATCACTTCTCCATCAGCCCTTCATGACTCGCCCTTCGACGTGTGAGTAATTCCCTACTGTAGGCAGAGGGGATGGTAGGGATTAGATGAGATTCATCATGTAATAGATCACGAGATTGTTAGGGCTTGATGCCTAGTATCCACTATTGTTGTTTATTATCGTTGTTGCAACTTGGAGTGCTTAATGCTTGTCACTAGGGCCCGAGTACCATGATTTCAGATCTGAACATGTTATGTTTTCATGAATATGATTGTTGTTTTGGATCATATCTACTGGTTGTATACACGTATTATTGTCCGGAACCCGAGACCCCAAGGTGACATGGTTGGGATATCGTAGGGGATGGACTCTAGTTTGAGGATTACATTTTTCCACTATATGTTAATTCTTTGGTCCGGTGCTTGGTAGAACAAGTAAATTAATTACCATTAGTTCCTTTTTGGCCCCATAGCAACATGATGGTAGGACAAAATATGTCGTGCAAGTTCTTATTGCAAGCATGTACGACAATTCTCGGGAAACATGCCTATGATAGTTTGTGACTTGGATACTCTCTTATATATTTGTGTTGCCCTTTGTTACCTCTATTACATGGTTAATCTCATTCATGCAACACCTGTACATCCATCCCTATGCCTATGGTTTTTTTAGCACTGCTACTTATTCCGTTTACATTCAATGTTACTATTGCTACTATTGTCTTCCTGCTACTGTTACTATTAAAATACCGTTGCTGTTATATCACTGCTACTACTAATAAATTGTGTGAAGCAAGATACTTTTTAGGTGCAATTTAATTAACAACTCAATTGTTAAGGCTTATAAATATTATTTGGCTCCCCTTGTGTCGAATAAACAAATTGGGCTATATTTACCCTCGAAGACTGTTGCGATCCCCTACACTTGTGGGTCATCATACCTCTACCATAGGAGGGTGAGTGGTAGGCTCACATGGTGTTTCTATTGGAGGTAGATTATTCACATCTTCAGATTTAATACCCGTCTCTTTAATAGATTTCTTAGCTTCTTGCATGTCTTCGGAATTAAGTAAAAGAACTCCTCTCTTCTTGGGTGTAGGCAATGGTGTAGGTTCAGGAATATCCCAATCATCATGGTTCTTGGATATTGATGGAGGGATGATAACCCGGTAGGCCAATGCTAAGGTGAAACCCGGCCCAAAGGGAATCACGCAAGACCCGGCTCAAGGAGGAGGAGTTTCTAGAAGGCCCAAGAAGGAGCGTAGGCTTAGTAACCCGTGCCTTGGGGGTTAAGATTATGAAACTTGGGGTCGTGTGCGGTTTCCGGGTGTACCTTGAATAGGAAACCAGGGAGCCGGGTAGCATATAAACCGGCCCCTAGGGTTAGAGAAACAGAGCTTCACCAGATATTCGAGTATCCTGTAATACGAGAGCTGATAGTAGTAACCCTAGATCGGAGACTCGACGACATTACCGCCAGAGCTACCAGATCGATTGATAGCATGATTTCCCCTGAGCTAAACCCTCTCCCAAACACCAGAGTCGATTTGCCCCAAAGTAACTTACCCCTGGTAACGTCTGCCGTGATTATCCCACGACAGTTGGCGCCCACCGTGGGGCCTACGTCCAAGGGTGTTACATCACGGGAGAAGCTCGAGAAAGCATGAAGAACCTCGTCATCGGCGAGATCATCACCAACCCCGAAGGAGAGAAGATGGTGGACGACCTTGGTTGGGGACCAGGGTCGGATCTGCTGGAAACTGGATCTGTCGTCACGATCGGCCGGGTCAACGTCTTCGTCGGCATGGTACGTACGTCTGGTTCAATTCCTGATGATATTACGTACGATTCTGTGTCAGGAGAAGCAACCTGCGTTCAATCGGACGGAGAAGAGTCGGTCGGGATAGCCGATCCGGTAGAAGAGCCCACCGCGAAGAGGGAACAGCCGGAGGAGCCGGCATGGACCCCGCGTGTCCGAGTCACGAGAGAAGATGATACCGAGTCTATCCTGGACCTGCTTGAAGACCGGTACGAGGAAGATAGCTGTGACGAAGAGGAATACGAATCATCACCACGCATCGCGCGTCGGGTCGCGGTCTATACAGCCCCTGCAATCAATCTTAATCAGGGGGATGTGGCGACGGCCGCGGCTGGAGCGGCGCGAGCACTGGCCCAACAGCAGGCACCGACTGACGGAAACCCGGTTATAGCCCGGGTCGAAGGAGAGTCGGCTTATGTCACCAGTCATACTGCAGAAAGTGAGCGGCGGAGAAACATGTTTGGATTCATGGCGAACAAAACACCAGGAGCGGGACCTTCGAATCCGCGAAATCCGGCTCTGTTCAACAATAACCTGATCTTAGATCCCACAGTGCTAGCAACGGGGATAACCCCGGAAAACACGGCGGCACGTGCCCGAGATCTGGACGTGGCTCGCCGTGCACTGGACCAACAAAGGAGAGATATTGAAGCCGAGAAACAGGGGATGGCCGCGCGCCAGCGCGAGTTGGAAGAACTGGAAAATCGCCTTCAAACTCAGTGAACCAGGATTTACAATCAGAGACACCAGACGAGATTACTGGCAACCGGAGGGAATTTACAGCCGGCCACATTGTTTGTTACCCCTCAGGATCAACCAATTCCGGCGGTGAATCAAGAAACCGGATATCGAGCTGCGACCCTGGGAGGACAGCCAGCGAACGTACAAGCCGGGTTACCCACATTGCAAACTGGGATCGCTGTTGGCAATACCGCACCACCTTCACCACCACCGCGATTTCATACCCCACCGGGTCACTTCAACAATCCCATGGATAACATGTACGCCGTGACCATAGCGCTCGACCGTATCCCACTGGGAGAGACGCCTCGAGAAATTGAAACTCGGCAGGCCATAGAGATGCTACGCACCGCAGTGGCCCAGCAAGCAAATTACCCGAATCATAGGAGTGGTTTGCACGGGACACCGTATGTCAGCCGGCAACCCAGGAATACCGGGAATATTTAGTCAAGTTCCGCAAGGCGGAGGGAAGAGCAGCAGCAAATGCCGCCTCCTCCCCACAGACCGGCAACGCCCGCAGCATCAGCAGCACAAGCAATTGTCGACAGTTCTCGAGCCAGGCGCGCAGCAGCCGGGTCTGCGGTAAGAGGGCCGGTAGCGATGGCACCCCCCGCCGCACCAGCTGCAGGATCGCACGTTTCCCGAGTAAGGCCGATACTGGCAAACCTCGCCGGGCCTAAGTGTTTATCGGATGTCATCAGAGCTGAGCCCTACCCAAATAAATTCAAGGAGCTGGGTAAGGTGGTTAACTATGAGCCGACCATGGACCCAGAAACCTGGCTGAGCAGTTACGAGATGGCTATGTCAATTCGCAACGTATCCGAGAATCTCCAGGCTAAGTTTATGTATCTTATGATGTCCGAAGGAGCAGCGAAGTTATGGTTCAATAACCTGCCTGAAATATCCATCAATTCATGGAGTGAGCTGAAGGACGCCTTCATCAAACATTTTCATGGGACGTGCCGAAAGTTATTCACGATTTACGATTTAGAGCGCTGCGTCCAGAAGAAGGGAGAGTCGGCGTGCAGCTGGGTGCGCCGGGTTATGGAAATTCTCCACTCTTCCACTGATATCCAGCCAAAAGATGCATTGCAGGCTATGGCAAAAACATGCAAATACTTACCCCTGGTGCAAAAGTTGACACGCATGAAATCTAGTCGGCACGCCTCAGAAGTTACAATGGGAGAATTGATGGACGCTTGCAATAAGCACGCTGCTACGGACACAACAGAGGAGGATGTTGATGAAAAAAAGCGAAGCCCAACAATGGAAGGCCCGGCAATGGAGCTGCACCGGGTAATAATGGAGGAAACAATGGAAATAACCAGCATAAGCGCCCATACGAAGGAAATTCCGAGTTTGTCGCTAATACAGAAGCCGGGTTTGCAAGACCCGGGGTAGAGGGAAATTTCAACGGAGGAAACTTCAATGGAGGAAATTACCAAGGACCACCGAGACCGGCTAACCATATAGAGGCCTTCAGGATGCCCTATCCGCGTCATAGCAGGAATGGCAGACCAGCTAATCATTCATTAGAGCAGTACGTGGACTTATAGAGATGGAAGAACGAGGAAATACATAAAGCCCTGCGAGGTGCAGGCCGGGGAGGAGGACCGGGTCCGGGTGGAAACCCGGGCAACGGGCCACCCCCCCTCCCCCCGCTGGTAACGCAGGAGGTGGCAATCCGGGTAATAATCAAGGAGGTGCTGCGGGTTTCCAAGCTAATCCTAAGCAGTTAGGGCAGTACCACGTTCATACTACAGGGACTTCCAATAGAGATAGAAAGATACTTAAAAGGGTCGTAAACTCGGTTTCCTCAGGTGTTCCGAGATATTTGAGATGGTCGGATCAAGAAGTAACATGGAGCACAAGGGATCACCCGGAAACAATAGAACATCCGGGTGTGTTAGTTTTGGTGGTCGCACCCCAGGTCAATGGTTACGAGCTGAAAAGGGTTTTGATGGATGGTGGAAGCAGCATTAATATCTTGTATTGGGAAACCTTCCTACGCATGGGGCTCAAGGAGTCTCAGCTACAGAAAAGTTCTACAGTTTTTCATGGAATTGTGCCGGGTCACTCGGCGTGCCCTGAAGGAAAGATAACGCTAGAGGTTGCTTTTGGAGAATCCAAGGACAATTCCCGAGTGGAGTGGCTCACATTTGAGGTGGTAAAATTGCGCAGCCCGTATCATGCGCTGTTCGGAAGGCCGGCTTACGCCAAGTTCATGGCTAGGCCGTGTTACGTGTACATGCAGTTAAAAATCCCGGGTCCCAAACAGACCATTACTATACACGGGAACCGGGCTGTGGCAGCAGAGTGTGACGAAGGAGATGCGGCAATGGAAGAACAGGCTTGCAGGAAGGAAGAGATCAAGTATTACCGGTCTCAAGTAGACCCGGAAGATAGAACTGCTTTGAAAAGGCCGAATACGGAGGATGAGAGAGCAAAGTTTAAAGCGGCCCAGGATACCAAGATGGTGGCTTTTGTCGAGGGTGATCCCTCCAAACAATTTGCCATAGGTTCTAACCTAGACAACAAGTAGGAAGAAGCACTTATCGAGTTCATTCGTGAGAATCAGGACGTTTTTGCTTGGACGCCCAGCGATATGCCGGGTATCCCGACCGAGTTAGCTGAGCACAGTTTGCATGTTGATCCCAAGTCTCGGCCTGTGAAGCAGGGCCTGAGAAAAATGAATGAGGAACGGAGAAAGGCTATAGGAGCGGAGATAGCTCGGCTCCTTGCAGCCGGCTTTATCATGGAAGTTTTTCACCCGGAATGGTTGGCAAATCCGGTTCTAGTGCTAAAAAGGAACAATGAGTGGAGGATGTGCATAGACTACACAAGTCTCAACAAGCATTGCCCAAAGGATCCATTTGCCCTTCCGAGAATAGACCAGACCATTGATGCAGTGGCAGGTTGTGACTTATTATGTTTCTTGGATGCTTATTCCGGGTATCATCAAATCAAGCTCAAAAAAGAAGATTGGGAGAAAACTTCGTTCATAACCCCCTTTGGTGCCTTTTGCTATAAAACTATGACCTTCGGGCTGAAAAATGCAGGCGCAACATACCAGCGGTGCATCCAGAAGTGTTTTGAGGATCAAATTGGGCGCAATGTTCACGCCTACGTGGATGATGTGGTGATTAAAACAAGGAAAGCTGAAACCTTCATAGATGATCTAAAGGAGACCTTCAAGAATTTGAGGAGATACTAGATGAAGCTTAACCCGACTAAGTGCGTATTCAGGGTGCCTGCAGGAAAGTTACTCGGCTTTATCGTTTCTGAGAGAGGAATTGAGGCAAACCCGGACAAAATCAAGGCCATCCAAATCCTGAAAAAGCCGAAAGGCCTGAAGCATGTTCAGAAACTCACGGGGTGTGTGGCAGCATTGAGCCGGTTTATATCTAGCCTTGGGGAAAAAGCAATACCCCTATACCGACTCTTGAGGAAAACTGACAAATTTGTATGGGACCAAGAGGCGGACGAGGCATTTGAAGCTCTGAAAAAGCAGTTGTAACATCCCAAGTATGAAAATCTCCCCCTAGATGTTTGTTTCTTGTTTATTTATGTTTGCATCATGTCATCATAACCATTGCCTTTTGTTTGCATTTGTTTTCATTGTTTTCCAATTGTAATTTCAAACCAAATTCAAATCATTTATTGTTCATACTTGTTATGTTACCTGTTTCAAATAAAAAACTACAAAACAAACAAATAATTGTTCCACCAAAATTGTTATCAAAAACTTAATTTTTGGCTTAACTTTCATTTATTTATTTTGATACCAAAAATGGCTCAATTCATTTAATTTGTTCAAACAAGCAACATATTTAAAATATTTGTGGTAAACCGAAGTGTGGACTTGTTGCTATCACAATATTTCAACAATACAATTATTCCAAATTTGGCTAACCCCTAAAACCATTTGTTTTCTCTCCCTTTTCCCAAATCTGCAAAAAAATAAAAAAAATAAACAGAAAAGACAAAAGAGAAAAGGAGGGAAATAGAGGGCAGCCAGCCCACCTTGGTGTCGCACCCGGACTTCTAGGGGATACTCACAGTCCGCTAAACAGTAGGTAGAATGGCTTACGGGGCATACCGGCACCCGCATCTCAATATGAGCAGGCCAACACGTAAACGTGTGACAACCATTCCCTACTATTCATCGTCTGCGCAAACCATCCCATAGAAATCCAGACACTTCCGTTGACGTACTTCAAAACATACACACATGGTACGTCAACGGCGTTTGAACAAGTGATATCACAACAGATCTCTACGACACAAAAGATGGAAATAAGGTGCAAATAGCTCTCATTAGAGCAGAGATAGCAAATACAATCATCCAGAGGACACATGTCCCAACATATCATCATTACATCACAGCGGAAGCATTCAACATGTCTGAGTATAGACAAGATCCAAATAGGCCTAAGAGGCCGGAAACGAAAAGACGGAGCCCATCCACGAAGTCTCGGATCCTGCCCGGGTCCGCTATCTACTCGTCAGCAGTCTCGTCATGCTCCACGTAGTAGCCACCATGTAGATCCTCGGAAACGTAGGTCTGCGGAAACCACAGCCCCAAAGGGGTCAGTACATAAACGTACTGGCAAGCAAGACTCACAGTTCACCAAAGTGTAACCCGTCAACACCAAGCATAGATGCTTTGGGTTCAACGGAGGAAAGGGGATATAAAAGATGCTGCAACTGGCTGCACTAACCAACTACAGAACATACTACAACTTCCGGCTAACAGAAAGGGGATAAGATCGCGTATCGTAACCAACTATAGCTAACCACCAAACAAACCCATCCTGGATCTCGCCCCTTATCCAAAGAAGCAATCCGAGGATAACTCACACAGTTGAAATAATGATGGTTCAGATTATTGTGTCAATAAGCCTATTACTAGTCAAGTTGTTAATCATTGGGTGTAAGGTTGTTAATCATTAGGTTTAAGTTGTCCTGAGTACTTGTTAGCCAGTACTTTCACCAAGTAGTCCATAACCGCGGAAAACACGGCTTCTCGAGAAGATTTTCCCTGCAGGGGTGCACCAATTTGGCCGTACACGTAAGAATATCCCACCAGACGGGAATCAAACCCACCAAGCGAGGTACTCAACACAACTCAACTCTTCTCCGCATCAAGCCCAAAGCACCTTGGGCGCACGGCTAATCGAGCCCCGAAGAAAGGGGACCCTCATAGCACTCTAAGAACGTGTCCCCCTATATGCCGACTACAAAAGTTCCACCCTGGCCTGGGCTCGCAAAATCATGCATGCGGCAAATGGAAAACACGAACTAAATGAGGCGATTTGGACGAGATGCGAATCGAATCAAATTGAGGGGGGCGCCCATACTCGCTTCCCACATGCGGGTAGTGCGCTCATCATGGATCAGTAGACAAGACCCTTTTCCTATTAGGGTCGACACTAGCAGGCCTCAAAACCACGCAGGGCCTCCTGCCGGTGCCTTATCATCAAATTATTATTAATAATAACATTAGCATGATTCATTGTTTAACATCGAGCCCCCAGAACATAATGAAATAGTAACAGAAAGTAACGGTTAACAGACTCGAGCAAAACAACCGTAAACATGCTAGTAAGACACGGGCAACAAGCAAAAAGGTTATAGGTATGGAGGTGAGGCAATATCAGGGTTAAAGGATACATGTGATAGGTTCGAACAGAAACAACTATTCATAGGGCTAGCAGAATAGATAACGGAAAGTATCGGTAACCAATGTTGAAAGGAACACGATGGTTCATGTGAGTGAATACTTGCCTGCAAAACCCAGTAGCCTGGTACTGAGCTAGATCCTTAGAAGGGGTGTCGTAAGTATCGTCGGTCTCAACGTCATCGGGTATCCGAGAAGAAGCAAACAAACAATGCAGAAAGATAAACAATCAATAACATGGCATAGTGCACAAACATGGGATGATGCATGTCAAATTAATGGATGCATCAATATAAACTAGTTAACATGGTAACACAATTTAAATGGACCCATATGCACTTGGATTGCATATGAAAAGCCCAGGAATTATGGTTGAATTAATTGTTCTACAACTAATCATCTTGTGGAAGTGAATTAGCATGATGCATGGATGAGGAAAACAACAAAATAACAACAATAAAACCAATTGGAAATAAGGTTTACCAAGTTTGGAAATTCATTCATTAAGTTAGGAAATTTTGGTTCCTTAAAGGTGTCACACAAGCATTTGTTGTTTTCATCAAGTTAAATTGTTCAAAATAGATAACAAAATTCATATTTGGAAAGTACATCAAATTTTAGATGGATTACATGTTTCACTTGTTGAAAAAGGATTTCAAATAAGTTATTTATGAATTAAACAAGTTTAAGCAAGAATTAAATGAATTTAATTCAAACATGAACTTATTTGAATTTTTATTTGTGCGAAACATTGAGTGAAGTTCATATTTGAAAAGGTTATGCTTTGATGGTTTGAAAACATATTTTATATGTCCCAAAAGAATTTGTTTTGATCAAGTTATAAATTTAGCAATATTAAATGAATTAAACAAGGTTTAAATTATTTAACCAATTTTAATTATTCAAAACATGAAACAAATTTTATATTTGGAAAGGTGGTTTAATTTTGCATGGAAAACATATTTCATTTGTTGAAATTGGATTTAAAATGAGCAAGTTATTATTTTGGCAATTTTAAATGCATTAAAAAAGAAACAGTTGTTTTCAGCAATTTAAATTATTCAAAACAGCAAACAAAATTTATATTTGGAAAGTACATGAAAAGTTGATTGGAAAACATATTTAGTTTGTGGAATTTGGAATTTTTATGCCCAAGTTATGAATTTTGCAAGTTTAAGTGAATTAAGCAAGTTTTTAAATATTTCACCAATTTAAAATATTCAAAACAGTAAACAAACTTTATATTTGGATAGAGCATTTAATTTGGGACAGAAAACATATTAAAAATGTTGGATTTGGAGTTAAAATGATTTAATTATGCAATTTACAATATTAGGGTGCAAATCTGCCATTTTAATTCATTAGGGACTTAGGAAAAAATAAACAGGGCCTAAAAAGAATGTTCAGGGACTTATGTGTGATTACTGAGATGTTTCTGTGCCAAAACAATTGGAAATAAAAAAGATGGTTTTCTTGAGGGAGGGGGGATTCGAACCCCTCACCTCCTGCTGGCGCTGGGTGCTGCTAACCAGTGCGGCTGGCGTGTGCTGCGACGTGTGATCGAAGGGGAGGGAGAGGAGGAAGGGAACCGAGGCTCACCTCGAGGCAGGAGGCGGTCGGAGCAGATGGGTCGCTGCAGGCGGACAGGGAGACGGCCGCGGCGAGAGGAGCACGGCGGCGGCGACCTGGGCCCTCCCGGTCCAAGCCGAGGGGGGAAGAAGGGAGCCCGCGGTGGGGCGGCTCCATTCCCGCCCTCGCGGCGGCCGGAGGGGGACCCTAGCGCCGGCGATCGCCGTGGAAAGGAGGGAGCTTTTTCGGTTGTGGGTGTACAGGTAGTTCAGAGATACAGTACATGGAGAAAAACAGGGAGAAGAAGATGGAGTGGGAGAAGGAGGAGTGGAGGCGGTGAGAGGGAAGAAGGAGGAAGAGAAGATGGAGGGGAAAACCCTAGGGCAACGAGGTGGAGTTATAGGAGGGAGGGGAGAAGGATGGTCGTTCCCTGTGTGCTCTCTGCTACGTGGAGGTGCCGGATGGAGGTCGTACAGGGAGGAAGAAGGTGGGGAAGGGGTATGGGCTTTGGGAGAAAGAAATTGGGCTGGGCCTAGGTGCTCTCTCTCTCCCCTTGCTCTGTTTATTCTTTTTTTGTTCCAATTATATTTTTTTTGCTGAAATGAATTAGGAAGAGGATGAGGGTTTGGAGTTAGGGGAAATTTTAGGAAAACATTTTTGTTAGTGTTCAAAACAGAAATGTAGCATTGACCTAAAACTTTGAATTATTAGCTTGACTTTTAAATTGGTAGTTGAATTTCAAATATTAGTTTGATTTGGAGTTTTTGGGAATAAACAAATTCTATTTGATAAGCTCAAGCAATTATGAAAATATTGTTGAATTTAATTGTTTGCAATAAATTGATGTTTAAACCACAATTTGAAACATGTCAATTATGAATTGATTTGAAATTTAAATTGCCATTAGGGTGTTGATAAAAAGGAATGTTATTCACAAGCAATTTACATCAACTTCAAACTATTGAAAACAATATTTGAATAGGGTGATCAAATGATTTTAATTGGAAACAAATGAGCACAAATGTTTTGGTTATTCATAATTTCAAAAGTGGGTACTGTTTGCAGTTGAATTTGAAATAACATTTGGATTAAGTTTGTATTAATTAAATTATTAAAAGCCATAATTTTAATGGTGTGAACCTTATGGTTTACTTGGAAACAAATGATTGATTCGTTTTGCAATTTTCATAACTTTCAAAAGGGTTGTTGTTTTGGAAATTAATTGAATTTGAAAAGGGTTTGATATTAAATGAATGTTTGATAGAAACAAAACAATAGTTTGAAATTACAACTTTAATGGAAGCAATTGATTGTTTGGATTTGAAATATCATTTTGGAAATTGTAACATCACAAGGATGAAACAAAAGGTTTGAATTTTGGTTTGAAATTCAAATAGAAAACAAAGGAAAACAAATGAAAACAGTTGGAAAACAAAGCAAAACAGAGAAAAACAAATGGAAAACAAACAAAACAAATGCAATGAACATGATGTCATGATGCAAAACATAAAATAACAGAGAGCAAAACATTCTAATGGCTATTTTTCATACTTGGGATGTTACAAAACGCCCCCCCCTTGAAGGAATCGCGCCCCGAGATTCCTACTGAGAAAAGAATAGGTCCGGATACTTCTTGGGAAGATCCTCTTGAACTGTGACACGTGAAACACATCGTGCACATTGGATAGTTTTTCTGGAAGTTCAAAACGATAGGCAACCCTGGCAACTCTTCTGGAAAGATGTCAGGGAATTTGGAAACCACCGGAACATTTTCAAGTAAAGGTAGAGGTTTTGTATTGAGGGTGTATAGCTGAAATGGAACTTGATTCATTTGGAGAATAGATTATATGAAATGTGGTGATTCAGGAATGCTTCCTCGAAACAACCCCAGGTGATAGGAATGCCAGCTCTCATAGCCTGGAATCAACAACAACAACAACAACAACAACAACAACAACAACAACAACAACAACCTTTCTGGCTAGATAGACTTGATATTTGGGAAGTTTTGATTAGACGCCGGTAGAAGAACTGAAATGGAAAACAACAACAAGATTTCAACGGACGAAAAGGATGTTGAGAAGAACAGGATAACGAAGCAACATCGGGAAAACGAGATCAAAACACTCCTGAGGTACTATGGAAAACCCATCCGGGCTTCTAAAGGATCAATATCTACTGCTTAAGGAATAGAGGATTTGCTTCCGGGGCTTACACGCCTCCGTTCTCAATCATGAGTAGGCAACATGATAAATCATGTCACAACCACCTCCATTCCTATGGTCTAGTAGATATAACCATCCTAGAGAAACCAGGATTCGTGAAATCCTAACTTGAAAGTTTAGATGAGAAGGGAAAACAACGTTGCACTTCCTTACCAGACAAGGGAGGGTGGGTGGGGAAAGAAATAAAATGGCAGAATTCCTACTCTCACGTTTCATTTTTCCTATATAGCTACAAAATAGTTTCTAGACTCAACTGCGACCAGTAAAAAGGGATCCTACAGGCAGACAGGCTCTGATACCATTTGTCGCACCCGGACTTCTAGGGGATACTCACAATCCGCTAAACAGTAGGTAGAATGGCTTACGGGGCATACCGGCACCCGCATCTCAATATGAGCAGGCCAACACGTAAACGTGTGACAACCATTCCCTACTATTCATCGTCTGCGCAAACCATCCCATAGAAATCCAGACACTTCCGTTGACGTACTTCAAAACATACACACATGGTACGTCAACGGCGTTTGAACAAGTGATATCACAACAGATCTCTACGACACAAAAGATGGAAATAAGGTGCAAATAGCTCTCATTAGAGCAGAGATAGCAAATACAATCATCCAGAGGACACATGTCCCAACATATCATCATTACATCACAGCGGAAGCATTCAACATGTCTGAGTACAGACAAGATCCAAATAGGCCTAAGAGGCCGGAAACGAAAAGACGGAGCCCATCCACGAAGTCTCGGATCCTGCCCGGGTCCGCTATCTACTCGTCAGCAGTCTCGTCATGCTCCACGTACTAGCCACCATGTAGATCCTCGGAAATGTAGGTCTGCGGAAACCACAGCCCCAAAGGGGTCAGTACATAAACGTACTGGCAAGCAAGACTCACAGTTCACCAAAGTGTAACCCGTCAACACCAAGCATAGATGCTTTGGGTTCAACGGAGGAAAGGGGATATAAAAGACGCTGCAACTGGCTGCACTAACCAACTACAGAACATACTACAACTTCCGGCTAACAGAAAGGGGATAAGATCGCGTATCGTAACCAACTATAGCTAACCACCAAACAAACCCATCCTGGATCTCGCCCCTTATCCAAAGAAGCAATCCGAGGATAACTCACACAGTTGAAATAATGATGGTTCAGATTATTGTGTCAATAAGCCTATTACTAGTCAAGTTGTTAATCATTGGGTGTAAGGTTGTTAATCATTAGGTTTAAGTTGTCCTGAGTACTTGTTAGCCAGTACTTTCACCAAGTAGTCCATAACCGCGGAAAACACGGCTTCTCGAGAAGATTTTCCCTGCAGGGGTGCACCAATTTGGCCGTACACGTAAGAATATCCCGCCAGACGGGAATCAAACCCACCAAGCGAGGTACTCAACACAACTCAACTCTTCTCCGCATCAAGCCCAAAGCACCTTGGGCGCACGGCTAATCGAGCCCCGAAGAAAGGGGACCCTCATAGCACTCTAAGAACGTGTCCCCCTATATGCCGACTACAAAAGTTCCACCCTGGCCTGGGCTCGAAAAATCATGCATGCGGCAAATGGAAAACACGAACTAAATGAGGCGATTTGGACGAGATGCGAATCGAATCAAATTGAGGGGGGCGCCCATACTCGCTTCCCACATGCGGGTAGTGCGCTCATCATGGATCAGTAGACAAGACCCTTTTCCTATTAGGGTCGACACTAGCAGGCCTCAAAACCACGCAGGGCCTCCTGCCGGTGCCTTATCATCAAATTATTATTAATAATAACATTAGCATGATTCATTGTTTAACATCGAGCCCCCAGAACATAATGAAATAGTAACAGAAAGTAACGGTTAACAGACTCGAGCAAAACAACCGTAAGCATGCTAGTAAGACACGGGCAACAAGCAAAAAGGTTATAGGTATGGAGGTGAGGCAATATCAGGGTTAAAGGATACATGTGATAGGTTCGAACAGAAACAACTATTCATAGGGCTAGCAGAATAGACAACGGAAAGTATCGGTAACCAATGTTGAAAGGAACACGATGGTTCATGTGAGTGAATACTTGCCTGCAAAACCCAGTAGCCTGGTACTGAGCTAGATCCTTAGAAGGGGTGTCGTAAGTATCGTCGGTCTCAACGTCATCGGGTATCCGGGAAGAAGCAAACAAACAATGCAGAAAGATAAACAATCAATAACATGGCATAGTGCACAAACATGGGATGATGCATGTCAAATCAATGGATGCATCAATATAAACTAGTTGACATGGTAACACAATTTAAATGGACCCATATGCACTTGGATTGCATATGAAAAGCCCAGGAATTATGGTTGAATTAATTGTTCTACAACTAATCATCTTGTGGAAGTGAATTAGCATGATGCATGGATGAGGAAAACAACAAAATAACAACAATAGAACCAATTGGAAATAAGGTTTACCAAGTTTGGAAATTCATTCATTAAGTTAGGAAATTTTGGTTCCTTAAAGGTGTCACACAAGCATTTGTTGTTTTCATCAAGTTAAATTGTTCAAAATAGATAACAAAATTCATATTTGGAAAGTACATCAAATTTTAGATGGATTACATGTTTCACTTGTTGAAAAAGGATTTCAAATAAGTTATTTATGAATTAAACAAGTTTAAGCAAGAATTAAATGAATTTAATTCAAACATGAACTTATTTGAATTTTTATTTGTGCGAAACATTGAGTGAAGTTCATATTTGAAAAGGTTATGCTTTTATGGTTTGAAAACATATTTTATATGTCCCAAAAGAATTTGTTTTGATCAAGTTATAAATTTAGCAATATTAAATGAATTAAACAAGGTTTAAATTATTTAACCAATTTTAATTATTCAAAACATGAAACAAATTTTATATTTGGAAAGGTGGTTTAATTTTGCATGGAAAACATATTTCATTTGTTGAAATTGGATTTAAAATGAGCAAGTTATTATTTTGGCAATTTTAAATGCATTAAACAAGAAACAGTTGTTTTCAGCAATTTAAATTATTCAAAACAGCAAACAAAATTTATATTTGGAAAGTACATGAAAAGTTGATTGGAAAACATATTTAGTTTGTGGAATTTGGAATTTTTATGCCCAAGTTATGAATTTTGCAAGTTTAAGTGAATTAAGCAAGTTTTTAAATATTTCACCAATTTAAAATATTCAAAACAGTAAACAAACTTTATATTTGGACAGAGCATTTAATTTGGGACAGAAAACATTTTGAAAATGTTGGATTTGGAGTTAAAATGATTTAATTATGCAATTTACAATATTAGGGTGCAAATCTGCCATTTTAATTCATTAGGGACTTAGGAAAAAATAAACAGGGCCTAAAAAGAATGTTCAGGGACTTATGTGTGATTACTGAGATGTTTCTGTGCCAAAACAATTGGAAATAAAAAAGATGGTTTTCTTGAGGGAGGGGGGATTCGAACCCCTCACCTCCTGCTGGCGCTGGGTGCTGCTAACCAGTGCGGCTGGCGTGTGCTGCGACGTGTGATCGAAGGGGAGGGAGAGGAGGAAGGGAACCGAGGCTCACCTCGAGGCAGGAGGCGGTCGGAGCAGATGGGTCGCTGCAGGCGGACAGGAAGACGGCCGCGGCGAGAGGAGCACGGCGGCGGCGACCTGGGCCCTCCCGGTCCAAGCCGAGGGGGGGAGAAGGGAGCCCGCGGTGGGGCGGCTCCATTCCCGCCCTCGCGGCGGCCGGAGGGGGACCCTAGCGCCGGCGATCGTCGTGGAAAGGAGGGAGCTTTTTCGGTTGTGGGTGTACAGGTAGTTCAGAGATACAGTACAGGGAGAAAAACAGGGAGAAGAAGATGGAGTGGGAGAAGGAGGAGTGGAGGCGGTGAGAGGGAAGAAGGAGGAAGAGAAGATGGACGGGAAAACCCTAGGGCAACGAGGTGGAGTTATAGGAGGGAGGGGAGAAGGATGGCTGTTCCCTGTGTGCTCTCTGCTACGTGGAGGTGCCGGATGGAGGTCGTACAGGGAGGAAGAAGGTGGGGAAGGGGTATGGGCTTTGGGAGAAAGAAATTGGGCTGGGCCTAGGTGCTCTCTCTCTCCCCTTGCTCTGTTTATTCTTTTTTTGTTCCAATTATATTTTTTTTTGCTGAAATGAATTAGGAAGAGGATGAGGGTTTGGAGTTAGGGGAAATTTTAGGAAAACATTTTTGTTAGTGTTCAAAACAGAAATGTAGCATTGACCTAAAACTTTGAATTATTAGCTTGACTTTTAAATTGGTAGTTGAATTTCAAATATTAGTTTGATTTGGAGTTTTTGGGAATAAACAAATTCTATTTGATAAGCTCAAGCAATTATGAAAATATTGTTGAATTTAATTGTTTGCAATAAATTGATGTTTAAACCACAATTTGAAACATGTCAATTATGAATTGATTTGAAATTTAAATTGCCATTAGGGTGTTGATAAAAAGGAATGTTATTCACAAGCAATTTACATCAACTTCAAACTATTGAAAACAATATTTGAATAGGGTGATCAAATGATTTTAATTGGAAACAAATGAGCACAAATGTTTTGGTTATTCATAATTTCAAAAGTGGGTACTGTTTGCAGTTGAATTTGAAATAACATTTGGATTAAGTTTGTATTAATTAAATTATTAAAAGCCATAATTTTAATGGTGTGAACCTTATGGTTTAATTGGAAACAAATGATTGATTTGTTTTGCAATTTTCATAACTTTCAAAAGGGTTGTTGTTTTGGAAATTAATTGAATTTGAAAAGGGTTTGATATTAAATGAATGTTTGATAGAAACAAAACAATAGTTTGAAATTACAACTTTAATGGAAGCAATTGATTGTTTGGATTTGAAATATCATTTTGGAAATTGTAACATCACAAGGATGAAACAAAAGGTTTGAATTTTGGTTTGAAATTCAAATAGAAAACAAAGGAAAACAAATGAAAACAGTTGGAAAACAAAGCAAAACAGAGAAAAACAAATGGAAAACAAACAAAACAAATGCAATGAACATGATGTCATGATGCAAAACATAAAATAACAGAGAGCAAAACATTCTAATGGCTATTTTTCATACTTGGGATGTTACACTTGGGCCAGCCCAACTCCCACTGACCCGTACCCCCCACCCTTCCCTAACCTCCGTACGACACCCCATCGGGGGTGCCCACGTCGACATGTTCAGGCAGGGGACGGTGATCGAGCTCCCCCTCCCCCCCTTTTAGCCTGCCCTCAAGCTCCTCCTTGCCCTAAATCTCTCCACCCTTTTCTCCCCGAGCGCCGCCATCCCTTTCCTCTCTCTGCACCCCTCCTGCCCTATGTTGCTCTGAAGCTCACCGAGCTCCTTCATCACCGTCGCCTCCCTCCGGCGAGCGCCGCCGTCACGGTGCCCTAGCGGTCGAGCTAGGGCCGGGAACGGAAAGGGCCCGGCTTCCTCTACCTCGCCGTGCCCTCCATCTCCCTCGAGGACCACCGGAGCTCCCCCGCCATCGCCGGGTTCGCCACCGTCGCCCACCGCCGTGCGCCGACAGTTTCCTCGATGTGAGCGCCTCTCACCCCTCGTTCCCTCTCCTCTCCCTGCCCTCGTGGCCCATGCACGTCAACCTCCGGCCACCGCGCTAGCCCGCGCATCCAACCACACAGCCGCGGCGAGCGCCGTTCGCCGCTAGCGCCTTTTCCGATCGGCCACGGTGAGGTTCAGTAAAAACTGAATTCGCAGGTTCAGTTAACCTCGGGGGTCTACCTCAAAAACCCGAGTCCCCCTGTACTGTCACCAGACCAGCAACCACCGTAGCGGCCAGCGCGCTATGCGCCTAACCGCGGGGTCGCGGGTTCGACTCCCCCCCCCCCCCCCCGCGCGTTAGCCACAAATTTTTCTCTTTTATTTTTCAGACCCATCACAGCACCCTAATTTCGCACACAAGTCCTTGTACATTCTTTTAGGTCCCTGCAGTTTTTTTTTAAGTCCCTATCTGTGGAATAAAATGGCAGATTAACAACCAAACTTTAAAAATGCCTAACTAATTAATTACAACTCCAAATTTAACATTTTTAATATGTTTTCAATACCAAATTTAATTCTCTATCTAATTAAGCCATTTGTTTTCTGTTTTGAGCATTGCAAATGTTTTCAAATTTCAAATTCAAACTATTCCTTTCACATTTGCTAAATTCCATAACTAATTCAATATTAATCCAAATAACACAAATAAAATATGTTTTCCATGTCAAATTAAACCATCTATCCAAATATAAATTTTGTTTCATGATTTGAATAATTAAAATTGCTTAAATAATTTAAACCTTGTTTAATTCATTTAAAATTGCTAAATTCATAACTTGCTCAAACTAAATTATTTTCGAACATATAAAATATGTTTTCACACCAGAAAAACATAATATTTTCAAATATGAATTTGGTTTACTGTTTTGAACAAATAAAATTCAAATAATATTCATACTTAATTTAATTCCAATTAAATCTTGTTTAAACTTGTCTAATTCATAAGTAATTCATTCTAATTCCTTTTCCAATAATTGAAACATGTAATCCAACTAAAATTTGGTGTTCTTTTCAAATATAAACTTTGTTATCGGTTTTGAACAATTTAACTTGGTGAAAACAACAAATACTTGTGTGACACCTTTAAGTAACCAAAATTCCATAACTTAATAAATAAAATTCCAAATTTGTTAAACCTTATTTCAACTTGTTTCTATTGTTGTTATTTTTCTGTTTTCATCATCCATGCATCATGCTAATCCACTTTCACCTGTTGATTAGTTGTAAAACAATTATTTCAACCTAAATGCATGGGCTTTTCATATGCAACTCAACTTGCATGTGGGTCCATTTAATATTGTTACCATGTCAACTAGTTCATTTTTATGCATCAGTTAAATTGACATGCATCATCCCATGATTGTGCACTATGCCATGTTATTGATTGTTTGCCTCCTTGCGTTGTTTGTTTGCTTCTTCTCGAATAGACGACGACGTTGAGACCGACGATCCTTACGACACCCCTTCTGAGGATTTAGCTCAGTACCAGGCTGCTGAGCTTGCAGGCAAGTATTCACTCACATGAACCATCGTGTTCCTTTCAACATTGGATACCGATACTTTCCGTTGTCTATTCTGCTAGCCTATGTATCGTTGCTTGTTCTCCAAACCTATCACATTAATCCCTTAACCCTGATATTGCCTCACCTCCACTCCTATAACCCCGTTGTTTGAGCCCGTGTCTTACTAGCATGCTTAGGGTTGTTTCTGCTCGAGTCTGTTACCCGTTACTTTCTGTTACTGTATTTCTATTATGTTCTATGGGCTCGATGTTTAAACAACAACATGTTAATGCTTGGGTAATAATAATTTGATGTTAAGGCACCGGCAGGAGGCCCGGCGTGGTTTTGAGGCCTGCTAGTGTCGACCCTAATTAGGAAAAGGGTCTTGTCTACTGATCCATGATGAGCGTGCTCACCGCATCCGGGTGGTGGTATGGAACCCCCCTCGACCTTGATCTGATCCGCAGTTTGTCCGAAGAGCCACACTTAGTTCGGGTGTTCCATTTGGCTCATACGCATGAATGGGTCGCTCCCATGGTTACTGATGATGATGATGACGCACACATATAGGGCGAGGCCTGTATTGCCGGGGTGTTGCGTCCTGCGGGAGTTTTGCACACTTGCGTTGAGTATTCGGCTGCGTGGCTGGGACCTTATAGCTCCGTGGCTCCTAGGACAGGCTGTAGAGATGGTTCGAGTCGTGTCAAGCCAACCTGAGTTTTAGTTGGTGGCTTGAGTGTGTACGGGTACTGGAGCACACCCTGCAGGGATAAATCTTCTCGAGAAGCCGTGTTTTCCGCGGTTATGGTTAACTTGGTGAAAGTACTGGCTAACAAGTACTCAGACAACTTACACCTAACTATAATAACTTGACTAGTAATAGGTTTATCGACACAATAACCTGAACCATCATTAATCCAACTGTGTGAGTTATCCTCGGATTGCTTCTTTGGATAAGGGGCGAGATCCAGGATGGGTTTGTTTGGAGTTAGCTGGTAGTTGGTTACGATACGCTATCTTATCTCCTTTTCTGTTAGCCGGAAGTTATAGTATGTTTCTGTAGTTGGTTAGTGCAGCCCGCTGCCGCATCTTTTATATCACCCTTTCTTCCGTTGAACCCAAAGCATATGTGCTTGGTGTTGACGGGTTACACTTTGGTGAACTGTGAGTCTTGCTTGCCAGTACGTTTATGTACTGACCCCTTTGGGGCTGTGGTTTCCGCAGACTACGTTTCCGAGGATCCCCATGGTGGCTACTACGTGGAGTACGACGAGGCTGTTGACGAGTAGATAGCGGACCCGGGCAGGATCCGAGAATTCGTGGATGGGCTCCGTCTTTTCGTTTCCGGCTTCTTAAGCCTATTTGGATTTTGTCTGTACTCAGACGTGTTGAATGCTTCCGCTGTGATGTAATGATGAATTGTTGGGACATGTGTCCTCTGGATGATTGTATTTGCTATCTCTGCTCTAGTGAGAGCTAATTGCAACTTATTTCCATCTTTTGTGTCTTAGAGATATGTTGTGCTATCATTCTATTAAACGCCGTTGACGTACCATGTGTGTATGGTATGAAGTACGTCAATGGTAGTATCCTGATTTCTATGGGATGGTTTACGTAGACGATGAACAGTAGGGGTTGGTTGTCACACATACGTGTGTTGGCCTACTCGTAAGAGATGCGGGTGCCGGTAAGCCCCGTAATCCAATCAACTACTGTTCAACGGAACTGCGAGTATCCCTTAGAAGTCCGGGTTTGACAAATGGTATCAGAGCCTGTCTGCCTGTAGGATCCCTTTTACTGGTCGCAGTTGAGTCTAGAAACTATTTTGTAGCTATATAGGAAAAATGAGACGTGAGAGTAGGAATTCTGCCATTTTATTTCTTTCCCCACCCACCCTCCCTTTTCTGGTAAGGAAGTGCAACGTTGTTTTCTCTTTCTCATCTAAACTTTCAAGCTAGGTTTTCACGAATCCTGGTTTCTCTGGGATAGTTATATCTACTAGACCATAGGAATGGAGGTGGTTGTGACATGATTTATCATGTTGCCTACTGATGATTGAGAACGGAGGTGTGTAAGCCCCGGAAGCAGATCCTCTATTCCTTAAGCAGTAGATATTGATCCTTTTGAAGCCCGGATGGGTTTTCTCTGTAGTACCTCAGGTGTTTGTGGTCTCCTGTTTCCCAGTTGTTGCTTCGATATCGTCCTTCACAAATCTTCTCTTCCATTGTAACAACTTATCTGTTGATCCGTTGTTAACCTCCATCCTTGTTCTATGCTGTCGACTTACCGTCTGAAGTAATCCTTTTAAGCACTTATATTGGATTTTTTTATCCGGTTAGTGTGTTAATCTTGGTATCCTCTTCAGGATGGAAAGTGGTGACGAAGAACCCACACTGCCACCTGAGATGGGGAAAGTGCTGTCTCAGATGAAACAAGTTCTAAAGCAGATGCAGCAGAACCAAGACCTTGGGAGTAATGGCAACACCCGGGTGTCTATTCGGGAGTTCCTTGAGCTCAATCCGCGCACGTTTGATACCTCCTCCGAGCCATTGGATGCTGATGACTGGCTCCGTGAAATGAACCGTACTCTTATGGTAGCTCATGTGGCTGACGAGGACCGTGTTCCTTACGTGACCTACCTTCTCCGTGGACAATCCATGTCTTGGTGGGAGAATTTCCAAGAAATGAGAGCTCCTAGTGTGGCAATCACATGGGAGGATTTCAAGCAAGCTTTCGTGCGCCATCACATTCCCGATGGGCTCATGGAGAGAATGCGTGAGGAATTCTATTCTTTCACACAAGGCAATCTGGACGTTCTCGAATACCAAAGAGAGTTCAATCGTCTGGCTCGCTACGCCGGAGATGAAGTCTCCACGGAAGCGAAAAAGATGGCAAAGTTCCGCAGGGGTCTCAACCCGGAACTCAAGTATGCTCTCACCAACGTCAAGGCCAAGAATTTTGAGGACCTCATCAACATCGCTCTGAATGAAGAGCATGGGCGCAAGTTGGTTGAGGAATCTCGTAAGCACTCTCGTGAACAGGCTAATCTCTCAAAAGCTATCATGCCTCCACAAAAACGAAGAGTTTGGATTCCATATACCACTCCAACACCGCCCATCTGCTTGCCAAGCCCGGCAGGATTTCTTGCCCTCCCTCCCACCCCAGTGGTATCTTCAGGAGGTGCTCCATCTCAGCCAAGTCCAACAGCTCCTCGTTCTGCTAGTACATGCTTCAAGTGCGGTCTACCAGGACACTACTCCTACAAGTGCCCTCAGAACAAGCTACCATCACTACCTATCCCTAAGGTCAATCATGTGGTGGTACACACTTCTTCGCCTAGGCCCCGCAACAGGAACAAGTCTGTCTTGAGAACTGTGAGGGTGAACCATGTCAAGGCCCAGGGAGCAGAAGAATCTCCAGAGGTTGTAATGGGCACACTTTTTGTGAACTCGTTTCGTGCTAAAGTCTTGTTCGATTCTAGTGCTTCACACTCTTTCATCTCTCAATGTGTTGCAAACAACAGTGGAATCAACTTCGAACAGTTGTCTATCCCTCTCCTAGTGAAATCACCGGGATCTAGCTGGCAAAGCAATAAAGTTAGCCAGAACATCGAGATCACAATTGGAAACCTTCCATTCCAGGCATCTCTGATAGCTCTCCACTCTTCAGATATTGATGTCATTCTTGGGATGGATTGGCTGGTAGCCAACAAAGCAGTCATTGATTGTCCTGCTAAGTCTGTCAAAATCACACACCCTTCTGGCCAGATAGTCTACTTCCATGCTGAAAATCCAGTTGTTCAACTCTACACTCTCAATGCAAATCCTCTACCATCTATTGAAACTATTCCGGTGGTTTGTGACTTCCCCGATGTCTTTCCAGAAGAATTGCCAGGAATGCCTCCTGACAGAGCAGTTGAGTTCGTGATCAAACTTGAACCAGGCACTGCTCCAATCTCTAAGCATCCATACAAGATAGCTCCTCCTGAACTGAAGTTGTTGAAGGAGCAAATCGATATGTACATGGAGAAAGGTTACATTCAACCTAGTTCCTCGGCTTGGGGATGCCCAACTCTGTTCGTTGCGAAGAAGGATCAAACAAAGAGACTCGTTGTTGACTATCGTCCTCTTAACGAGAAAACCATCAAAAACAAGTATCCAATTCCTCGTATCGATGATCTTTTTGATCAACTTGCTGGAGCCTCAATATTCTCCAAGCTGGACTTGAGAATGGGTTACCATCAAATAAAGATCAGAAAGGAAGATATTCCAAAAACAGCTTTCACCACTCGCTACGGTCTATATGAATACACCGTCATGTCCTTTGGTCTCACCAATGCACCGGCGACCTTCTCTCGACTCATGAATTCTTTCTTCCATGAATACCTCGACAAGTTCGTTGTGGTATATCTTGATGATATTCTTGTCTACTCAAAATCCGAGGAAGAGCATGGAGAACATCTTCGTCTCACTCTCATGAAACTTCGCGAGCATCGTCTTTATGCCAAGTTCTCCAAATGTGAGTTCTGGATTCCAGAAGTTGCTTACCTTGGTCATGTCATCTCTGCCAAGGGCATAGCCATTGACCCAGAAAAGGTTAAGGCAATTGTCGATTGGAAACCTCCTAAGACGGTGAAGCAAGTCAGAAGTTTTCTTGGTTTGGCTAGCTATTGCCGTCGTTTCGTCCAAAACTTCTCCAAGATTGCCAAACCTCTCACTGATCTCACAAACAAGGACAAGAAGTTCGTTTGGTCTCCACAGTGTGAGGAAAGTTTCAATCTCCTCAAGACTAAACTCACTTCTACACCAGTTCTGGTTGGCCCAGATACTACCAAACCTTTCCAGATATTCTGTGATGCATCTCTCCAAGGTCTAGGTGCAGTTCTTATGCAAGAACGTCAAGTTGTGGCTTATGCTTCACGTCAGTTGAACGCACATGAGCTCAATTATCCCACACATGATCTAGAACTTGCAGCAGTTGTGTTTGCCCTCAAGAAATGGAGGCAATACTTGTTGGGTAATCGCACTGAAATCTTTTCCGATCATAAGAGTCTGAAATACATCTTCACTCAACCAGATCTAAACCTCAGGCAAAGGAGATGGATTGAAAAGATTAAAGACTTTGATCTTACCATTTCTTACACTCCAGGCAAGGCTAATGTTATGGCCGATGCTCTTAGTCGCAAGTCGTATTGCAATAATCTCATGATCATGGAAAGCCAACCTCCTCTTCATGAAGAATTTCAGAAGCTGAACCTTGGTCTTGTACCTCAAGGTTATCTTGCAAACTTGACAGCCAGTCCAACTCTCGAGGACAAGATTCGTTCTGAACAACTTCGTGATGCTGAGATCAAGAAGATCGCAAATAACATCAAAGCAGGCAATGGGAAGTATGAGTGCTTCTCAATTGATGACAAGGGAACTGCGAAGGACGCATTGCAGTTCCTCAAATTCAAAGTCTCAAAGATGTTATTCTCAAGGAGGCTCATGAAACTCCTCTCTCCATACACCTTGGAAGTACAAAGATGTACCAGGATCTCAAGACAATGTATTGGTGGTCTGGCATGAAACGTGAAATTGCTCAATACGTTTCTGAATGCGACGTTTGTCAACGTGTTAAGGCAGTTCATCAGAAAACAGCCGGTCTCCTCCAACCTCTGAAAATCCCTGAGTGGAAGTGGGACATGATTGAAATGGACTTCGTCACTGGTTTTCCAAAGTCCAAGAGGGGCAACGATGCAATCTTCGTTGTCATTGATCGTCTCACTAAGGTAGCTCACTTCTTTCCTGTCAAAGAAACAATCTCAGCTAGCCAGTTAGCAGAGCTCTACACAACAAAGATTGTTCCTCTTCATGGTGTTCCATTGGAAATAAGCTCAGACCGTGGAAGTATATTCACTTCTCATTTCTGGAAAAGCTTTCAAGAAGCATTGGGCACCAAACTTCTGTTCAGCACAGCTTATCATCCTCAGTCTCAAGGGCAAGTCGAAAGAGTCAATCGGATTCTCGAGGATATGCTCAGAGCATGTAGTCTATCCTTTGGCATGAAATGGGAGGAATGCCTTCCATATGCTGAATTCTCCTACAACAACAGCTTCCAGGCAAGCCTAGGCATGGCACCGTTTGAAGCTCTCTATGGCCGCAGATGCAGGAGTCCAATCAATTGGTCTGGAGCTGGTGAACGTTCACTCTTAGGACCTGACATTGTTAAGGAAGCCGAAGACAAAGTTCGCATCATTCGTGACAATCTCAAGATTGCTCAGTCTCGTCAGAAAAGCTACTATGACAGCAAGCAGAGGGATATGATCTATGCACCTGGTGACAAAGCATATCTCCGTGTAACTCCCCTCAGAGGCACTAATCGTTTTGGTGTGAAAGGAAAGCTGGCACCGAGATACATTGGTCCTTTCAACATTCTCTCAAGGCGTGCGGAAAATGCCTATCGTCTTGAACTTCCAGAAAAACTATCCAAGGTGCACGATGTGTTTCACGTGTCACAGCTCAAGAGGTGTTTCAAAGATACAGATCGTGCAGTTAATCATGATTCCATTGAACTGCAAGAAGATCTATCTTATGAGGAGCACCCTGTTCGTATTCTCGATGAGACCGAGCGTAAGACTCGCAACAAGAGCACCAAGTTCTTGAAAATGCAATGGTCGCATCATTCCGATAAAGAGGCAACGTGGGAGACTGAAGAGGATCTTCCCAAGAAGTATCCGGACCTTTTCTCTTCTCAGTAGGAATCTCGGGGCGCGATTCCTTCAAGGGGGGGCGTTTTGTAACATCCCAAGTATGAAAATCTCCCCCTAGATGTTTGTTTCTTGTTTATTTATGTTTGCATCATGTCATCATAACCATTGCCTTTTGTTTGCATTTGTTTTCATTGTTTTCCAATTGTAATTTCAAACCAAATTCAAATCATTTATTGTTCATACTTGTTATGTTACCTGTTTCAAATAAAAAACTACAAAACAAACAAATAATTGTTCCACCAAAATTGTTATCAAAAACTTAATTTTTGGCTTAACTTTCATTTATTTATTTTGATACCAAAAATGGCTCAATTCATTTAATTTGTTCAAACAAGCAACATATTTAAAATATTTGTGGTAAACCAAAGTGTGGACTTGTTGCTATCACAATATTTCAACAATACAATTATTCCAAATTTGGCTAACCCCTAAAACCATTTGTTTTCTCTCCCTTTTCCCAAATCTGCAAAAAAAAAACAGAAAAGACAAAAGAGAAAAGGAGGGAAATAGAGGGCAGCCAGCCCACCTTGGGCCAGCCCAACTCCCACTGGCCCGTACCCCCCACCCTTCCCTAACCTCCGTACGGCACCCCATCGGGGGTGCCCACGTCGACATGTTCAGGCAGGGGACGGTGATCGAGCTCCCCCTCCCCCCTTTTAGCCTGCCCTCAAGCTCCTCCTTGCCCTAAATCTCTCCACCCTTTTCTCCCCGAGCGCCGCCATCCCTTTCCTCTCTCTGCACCCCTCCTGCCCTCTGTTGCTCTGAAGCTCACCGAGCTCCTTCATCACCGTCGCCTCCCTCCGGCGAGCGCCGCCATCACGGTGCCCTAGCGGTCGAGCTAGGGCCGGGAACGGAAAGGGCCCGGCTTCCTCTACCTCGCCGTGCCCTCCATCTCCCTCGAGGACCACCGGAGCTCCGCCGCCATCGCCGAGTTCGCCACCGTCGCCCACCGCCGTGCGCCGACAGTCTCCTCGCTGTGAGCGCCTCTCACCCCTCGTTCCCTCTCCTCTCCCTGCCCTCGTGGCCCATGCACGTCAACCTCCGGCCACCGCGCTAGCCCGCGCATCCAACCGCACAGCCGCGGCGAGCGCCGTTCGCCGCCAGCGCCTTTTCCGATCGGCCACGGTGAGATTCAGTAAAAACTGAATTCGCAGGTTCAGTTAACCGCGGGGGTCTACCTCAAAAACCCGAGTCCCCCTGTACTGTCACCAGACCGGCAACCACCGTAGTGGCCAGCGCGCTGTGCGCCTAACCGCGGGGTCGTGGGTTCGACTCCCCCCCCCCCCCCCCCCCCCCCCCCGCGCGTTAGCCACAAATTTTTCTGTTTTATTTTTCAGACCCATCACAGCACCCTAATTTCGCACACAAGTCCTTGTACATTCTTTTAGGTCCCTCAGTTTTTTTTAAGTCCCTATCTGTGGAATAAAATGGCAGATTAACAACCAAACTTTAAAAATGCCTAACTAATTAATTACAACTCCAAATTTAACATTTTTAATATGTTTTCAATACCAAATTTAATTCTCTATCTAATTAAGCCATTTGTTTTCTGTTTTGAGCATTGCAAATGTTTTCAAAATTCAAATTCAAACTATTCCTTTCACATTTGCTAAATTCCATAACTAATTCAATATTAATCCAAATAACACAAATAAAATATGTTTTCCATGTCAAATTAAACCATCTATCCAAATATAAATTTTGTTTCATGATTTGAATAATTAAAATTGCTTAAATAATTTAAACCTTGTTTAATTCATTTAAAATTGCTAAATTCATAACTTGCTCAAACTAAATTATTTTCGAACATATAAAATATGTTTTCACACCAGAAAAACATAATATTTTCAAATATGAATTTGGTTTACTGTTTTGAACAAATAAAATTCAAATAATATTCATACTTAATTTAATTCCAATTAAATCTTGTTTAAACTTGTTTAATTCATAAGTAATTCATTCTAATTCCTTTTCCAATAATTGAAACATGTAATCCAACTAAAATTTGGTGTTCTTTTCAAATATAAACTTTGTTATCTGTTTTGAACAATTTAACTTGGTGAAAACAACAAATACTTGTGTGACACCTTTAAGTAACCAAAATTCCATAACTTAATAAATAAAATTCCAAATTTGTTAAACCTTATTTCAACTTGTTTCTATTGTTGTTATTTTTCTGTTTTCATCATCCATGCATCATGCTAATCCACTTTCACCTGTTGATTAGTTGTAAAACAATTATTTCAACCTAAATGCATGGGCTTTTCATATGCAACTCAACTTGCATGTGGGTCCATTTAATATTGTTACCATGTCAACTAGTTCATTTTTATGCATCAGTTAAATTGACATGCATCATCCCATGATTGTGCACTATGCCATGTTATTGATTGTTTGCCTCCTTGCGTTGTTTGTTTGCTTCTTCTCGAATAGACGACGACGTTGAGACCGACGATCCTTACGACACCCCTTCTGAGGATTTAGCTCAGTACCAGGCTGCTGAGCTTGCAGGCAAGTATTCACTCACATGAACCATCGTGTTCCTTTCAACATTGGATACCGATACTTTCCGTTGTCTATTCTGCTAGCCTATGTATCGTTGCTTGTTCTCCGAACCTATCACATGAATCCCTTAACCCTGATATTGCCTCACCTCCACTCCTATAACCCCGTTGTTTGAGCCCGTGTCTTACTAGCATGCTTAGGGTTGTTTCTGCTCGAGTCTGTTACCCGTTACTTTCTGTTACTGTATTTCTATTATGTTCTATGGGCTCGATGTTTAAACAACAACATGTTAATGCTTGGGTAATAATAATAATTTGATGTTAAGGCACCGGCAGGAGGCCCGGCGTGGTTTTGAGGCCTGCTAGTGTCGACCCTAATTAGGAAAAGGGTCTTGTCTACTGATCCATGATGAGCGTGCTCACCGCATCCGGGTGGTGGTATGGAACCCCCCTCGACCTTGATCTGATCCGCAGTTTGTCCGAAGAGCCACACTTAGTTCGGGTGTTCCATTTGGCTCATACGCATGAATGGGTCGCTCCCATGGTTACTGATGATGATGATGACGCACACATATAGGGCGAGGCCTGTATTGCCGGGGTGTTGCGTCCTGTGGGAGTTTTGCACACTTGCGCTGAGTATTCGGCTGCGTGGCTGGGACCTTATAGCTCCATGGCTCCTAGGACAGGCTGTAGAGATGGTTCGAGTCGTGTCAAGCCAACCTGAGTTTTAGTTGGTGGCTTGAGTGTGTACGGGTACTGGAGCACACCCTGCAGGGATAAATCTTCTCGAGAAGCCGTGTTTTCCGCGGTTATGGTTAACTTGGTGAAAGTACTGGCTAACAAGTACTCAGACAACTTACACCTAACTATAATAACTTGACTAGTAATAGGTTTATCGACACAATAACCTGAACCATCATTAATCCAACTGTGTGAGTTATCCTCGGATTGCTTCTTTGGATAAGGGGCGAGATCCAGGATGGGTTTATTTGGAGTTAGCTGGTAGTTGGTTACGATACGCTATCTTATCTCCTTTTCTGTTAGCCGGAAGTTATAGTATGTTTCTGTAGTTGGTTAGTGCAGCCCGCTGCCGCATCTTTTATATCACCCTTTCTTCCGTTGAACCCAAAGCATCTGTGCTTGGTGTTGACGGGTTACACTTTGGTGAACTGTGAGTCTTGCTTGCCAGTACGTTTATGTACTGACCCCTTTGGGGTTGTGGTTTCCGCAGACTACGTTTCCGAGGATCCCCATGGTGGCTACTACGTGGAGTACGACGAGGCTGTTGACGAGTAGATAGCGGACCCGGGCAGGATCCGAGAATTCGTGGATGGGCTCCGTCTTTTCGTTTCCGGCTTCTTGAGCCTATTTGGATTTTGTCTGTACTCAGACCTGTTGAATGCTTCCGCTGTGATGTAATGATGAATTGTTGGGACATGTGTCCTCTGGATGATTGTATTTGCTATCTCTGCTCTAGTGAGAGCTAATTGCAACTTATTTCCATCTTTTGTGTCTTAGAGATATGTTGTGCTATCATTCTGTTAAACGCCGTTGACGTACCATGTGTGTATGGTATGAAGTACGTCAATGGTAGTATCTTGATTTCTATGGGATGGTTTACGTAGACGATGAACAGTAGGGGTTGGTTGTCACACATACGTGTGTTGGCCTACTCGTAAGAGATGCGGGTGCCGGTAAGCCCCGTAATCCAATCAACTACTGTTCAACGGAACTGCGAGTATCCTTTAGAAGTCCGGGTGCGACAGCAGTTATCTGAGGCACCAATCCTGGCAGCACCGGGTCCCAAAGAGCCCATGTTATTATACATCGCGGTCGGGCCTCGGGCGGTTAGCGCAGTGGTTGTGGTTGAGCGCAAGGAGGATGGAAAAGATCACCCGGTGCAAAGGCCGGTTTACTACGTGAGTGAGGTCTTATAAGAAGCAAAGCAGCGTTACCCGCATTGGCAAAAGCTAGTTTTCGGAGTCTTCATGGCCAGCCGGAAATTGAAGCCGTATTTTCAGGAACACCCCATAACGGTGGTTAGCTCTATACCCATGGCAGATATTATCAAAAATTCAGACGCGACAGGTAGAATAGCCAAGTGGGCCATTGAGATGGGAGATTATCACATCAACTACGAGCCTCGGTCTGCAATTAAGTCCCATGCGCTAGCTGATTTTATCAATGATTGGACTCACACAAGCATGCCCACAATGATGCCAAGTTCCGAGTCTTGGGTGATGCACTTTGATGGTTCCAAGCAATACGAGGGATCAGGAGCTGGGGTGGTGCTTACATCGCCCAAGGGAGATAAGTTAAGTTACGTGTTGCAAATTCACTTTGATTGCTCCAATAATGTGGCCGAGTATGAGGCCCTATTACACGGAATGCGAGCAGCCAAGGAGATGAATATCAGACGAATAAGGTGTTATGGAGACTCGGATCTTGTGGTACAGCAGGTCTCTGGAACTTGGGATAGGAAGGATGCAATAATGGCAGCATATCGCAGGGAGGTAGACAAGGTGGCCGGGTCTTTTTTCGGGTATGAGGTGGAACACATTGACAGGCGAAAAACGAGGCAGCAGATGCACTCGCAAGACTCGGCTCGCGCCGAGAGCCGGTTCCGCCTAACGTTTTTCTGGACGAGTTATGGCGGCCTTTCGTCAAAACCGAGTCTGAGGAAGAGGTGGTGTAACAGCCCTACTTTGTAATAAAGTTGCGTTGTGTGTTGTGTACATGGCATACATGCTTGGAAAACTTTGGTAAAATTTTTGCATTTGTTATAACAAGTGAAATGACAAAAATCACTTAAACAAGCAACCCACAAAGTTGTTCTAACAAGTTTTTCAAAATGAACAAACTAAGGTATGGTTTTGTTGGAAATTTGAAGGGCTTTTCAAAACTTATTTTTGTGTAATTTTGCTGTTCAAAAAGGCCCTCAAAGCAATCTTTTGGGTACTGTTTTTTAAAAAGAAAAGGACCAACTTGTAGTTTTGTTTTCTCCCAGGGTTTTTTGCAAATGCGCTTTGTCTTCTTCGTTGGGACAGGAAGCAGCTGCGTGGCTGCTGTGGACGTCGCCGTTGCCACGTCCATGCCTCAGCGAACGCGCCCGGATAAGCCACAGGACGTGACTCCCGCTGACCCACTGCACCCTCTCGCCCCTCCCTCACGGCTCTCTCTCTCTCTGCGCTCCGTAACCCTAACCCGAACCCTAACTCCGGCGAGATTGCAAGTCCTCGCCGTTGTGCACCGCCCCGGCGAAAACTGGCGACACGACGAGCTTCGCACGGCCTCCACCCACCTCCCTGCCAAAGGAATCGGGCCGGGATGGCCTAAATCCCCGCCGCCATCCATCATCTTCCCCACGGCCGGCGGAACTTCCTCGCCGTGATTCGTCGCCATCACTTCCTCTCCGGCCTCCCCGACACCTCCCTCGAGTTCCTGGTGAGCACCCGAGCGTCCCGGTGGTCTCCCCTTCCTCCCTCCCCCTCCGCATCTCTCCGCCGCCGACGTCCGACGCCCGAAGCCGCGAAACCTCCACGCCGGCAGGCTTCCGGCGACCAATAGGGGGCGGCGCCGCTACCATAGTGCTCGCCGTGATCCCCTCCTCCTCGTGGTAGTCTCCGATTTCAAATTGGCGCGCGCAATCGATCGATTGCTTGATCGGAAGAGGAGTTTGTCTCCCGAGTGATGTCACTGTAACGTCACTATGACGTCACAAATACTAATTTCTTTTTTCCAGAAATAGTTAATAATTACAGAATTTGAATTAAAATGAAATCATTAATAACTTCATTTTTGTAACTCAGAAAAATATGAAAAATACATGGTTGAGTTCAGAAAAATATTTCAAACCCAAATATGTCACTTTCATATATGTTTGACAAACTTTATTTTTGGGCTTTATTTAAATGCAATTAAATCATCTAAAATAAAGAAAATAAGATTTTAATCAATAAAATCAGAAAAATACAAGTTATATACAAAAATGCTCAAAATGATAAATGCAATCCACTTATGATGTTTTTAAACCTATTTGAGCTATTAAAATTGCACTCACTTTTAGAATTGCCCGAATTGCCCTCCGGGGTCTATTTCGGGGCTGTTTTCCGATAAAAATGCTTAGCCATCATATGAACCGTAGCAAACCCTTGAACTTGTTTAGGTCTTTCATTCAAGTGCATTAACTTTGCCACGCATACATATTGTGCATTGCATCGATTCCATGTGTTGATTGTTTCTTTTCCGGTTTCTGCTTCTTATCGGTAGATCGCTGTCCGAAGAGAAGATCAACAAGTCCAGTGGCGAATACTTGATCTTAATCGACAAGTCAAGCACTTATCCGAAAGATCTATCTATTTGGTTTTCTTTTAAGCAAGGCAAGCATAACCTCTTATCTGCTCATATATGTTTTCCAATGACTTTTGCTTCTCGTATTTGCATTCGATTCCAAAGTATTTGGTGTCTATAGGTAGTGTTCCTCTATACTTTGCATAGCCAAAATACCATGATCCACTGCTCCTAGCCGCCTAGATTTGATTGTGCGCATCGCCAGAGCCTTATATATGCTATGCTTAGCTTTGTATACTTGCTTAGCTCTTCTCCATCCGGTTGATGAATCAGAGTTGCGGATGAATCTAGTAAGGCAGGATAACGTTGAAAGGTGAGCTATGTGTGTTTAACCTGACTAAGGCTTGGATAGGAGGCCACTTGGGAAGTGGTTGTTCGTCCTATACTTGCCACCCCTAGGACTAAGGTTTCGAGCGGAAGCCAAGATTGAGCGTGCAACCACACGCGGGGTCTAAGTAACCGCGCTCGACTAACTAACTTGTTTGGCCACATCCATGGGTCACGTAGTTTGAGAGTTCCATTCGGCAACGCAAATAAAACTTTCAAACGTTTTGGAAAAATGCTCCGCCTAGGGCGTGACCGGGGCCAAGTGATGGTCGTACACGGATCTTGACCCCGCCTCACAGAGACAGGTGCCGTCAGGAGGATGGCCAACACCCTGTTGACGGGGTGGCCCTGTCTTGGGTTGACTCATGGATATGGCTGGGCAAGGTAAAGGTCGTGGCCAACCACCCTCTGCCGCGCTCCCTTGGGAAGAGCGTTACCGCGTGGCGTTAACAGTCGGTTGGTACGTGTGGGTAAAGTGTACATCCCTGCAGGGCAATCTTTTCGAAAAGCCGTGTCCACGGTTATGGACAACTTGGTGAAGGCAAAGACCATAGATAACCTGAACATGACGTAAAACATGTTGACAATGATTGAAGGGTGCCTCCTCGGAGATGCCGAGAGGGGTGGACCTTGTAGAAAGTGAGATGTTGGAAAATGCAGTTGGTGGTTTCAAAAGATGATGATCTACAAGAGTTGAGTCCTTTCTCATCTATTTTGAAAACCCTCTACGAGACATGCTATTCTTCCTCGATTTGGAAAACAAACATTGCTTTACGCAAATCAGCCTTCATAAAACCCTTTATGAAACTAGCAGATATATAATAGGTTAACTAAGTCTTGTTGAGTACCTCCAGTACTCAGGTTTGCTTAAATTTGGTTCAGGTGAAGGTCTCACATCGGTGGTGTTTCAGCGTGGACATCGACGAGTAGTTTTGGGGTTCCCAGGTAGCAGCCTGGAATCTATGGGCTGGGACGTCGCTTTATGTTGCGGCCTCTTAGGCCTTTTTGGTTCTTGTTGATTAGCAACATAATTTGCCTTCTGTTGTCTGATGTAATGTTGGGTCATGTGACCTCTGGTTGTAAAGCTATACTAATACAGGCTCATTACAGTTTCTATGTCTAGAGTGTTGCTTTGATCGGTTGTTGGTTTCGAGCCCGTTGTTATACAGTTTTGGCTATGCCTGCATAGTTGTCGCAGTCGAGGGGTTGTGGAGCCGATGATCCATGTCCAAGCCCGCTTGCCGAGGATATTCGGCTTGGGGCGAGGTAACCCCAGTAACCCTCGATTGTTGTTGCACTTTCTGGACACATAGCAGCTCTGTATAACTTTGGTCCCGTTCCTTCAGTTTCATACGACTCGTGAACGCTTGGGTATACATATCTGGTTATGACTAGCATGGACACAAGGAGTAGTAGACCAGGGATCCGGACTACGTGCCGATGAATCCGGTCTGCCTGCTGTTGTTTGTTGCGGCCGGAGCTGGTAACCCTGAAGCCCTTGTGGGTCCATTGCTAGGAGCACATGACAGTTTGTATATCTCTGGGTCCGGGGTCAGACAGGTCATGGTATCAGAGTAGGACTGCCTGTAGGAAACCCTTTGCTATTGGTCGATGTTGAGTCTAGTGTTTGTGAAAACTATTTTGAACTTGCAAATGAATTGTGAAAACCTTCTTAGGAACTCTTTTTACTCCTTATCTGGTTTTACTTCAACTCTGAGTCATCTTATCTCATTTGATTTGAAAAGGTGTTCCTCTGTTCTGTTACCTTCAAAACTAGGTTCAAAACCGTTGGGTGTTTTCTTTCCGGTACTTCGTGTCAGGTTGCTAACCTCTCAAGTTTTGACTAACTCAAGTCATCCGATCTATCAATTCCATTTCCGGGGTTGCATCTCTGTGTGATTCCCCGGTTGTTCGTTTATGTGATATGGCTTGTTTCCTTCACATAATGTCCTATATCTTGCCTCCGTTGAACTATCATGTACCATTCCATTTTTTTCTCCTTTCATGAATTCGTTATTCATGGTTCCTTTCCTTTTTACTCAGGATGTCCGGTGGTACTCGTAGACGTCGTGGACGTAATCCTCCTGAGGCAGAAGTTCCGCCTTCTCCCACAATGGCGCAGGTTCTGTAGAATATGGAGACCAACCGCCTGAGAAGTGAACATCTTCTTGAACGTGTGGCGCAGAATACTGAACGTCGCGCTGAAGGTGTTACACTTGGGAGTTTTCTCAAAGCTCAGCCTCCTACCTTTGCTGATTCCAAGGAGCCTCTGGATGCCGATGACTGGCTCCGTACAATGGAGTGCAAGTTTGTTGCTCTCCATGTCCAAGATAATGACCGAGTGAACTTTGCCACTTACAAGCTAGAAGGTGTTGCTGGTGCTTGGTGGGAAGGTTTCTTAGCGTTGCAGGCGCCAGGACATGAGGTCACCTGGGCAGAGTTCTATGTTGCGTTCCGTGATGCTTATATCCCAAAGGCAATCATGGACTTTAAAAGGAAGGAATTCCTCGATCTCACCCAAGGCAACATGAATGTTGAACCTTACGGGCGTGAATTCATCTGTTTGGCCTGTTATGCTCCTCGTGATGTCAGAAATGATGAGGACAAGCAGGAACTATTTCGGAAGGGTCTGAACCCAACCCTCTGTTATGAGTTGCTTCCTTTCAAATTCAAGAGTTTCCAGGAGTTGTACAATCAGGCTATTACCCTTGAATATGGCAGAAAGGAGATGGAGATTGCTGTAAAACGGGATGCTGATAATTCTTGTGCAACTTCCTCTGGCTCCAAGAAGCGCCGTGTGTTCATACCATACAGTGCTATTCCTAGAGCCCCGTTTGCACCCAGTTATGAGGGACACGTCCCTCATCCGCCTCCATCAGTTGCTAAACCACTTGATCTTATGTGTTTCAAGTGTGGTCAGCCGGGTCATCTTTCTCGAGAGTGTCTTCAAAAGAAAATTGGTCGTGGAGTTCCTCCGCCCAAGAAAAATATGAAGAACACCGGTACAATACATGCTTGTTTAACACATGTTACACTTGAGAAGGCTCAAGATGATCCAAGCATTCTTTGGAGTACAATTCGAGTTAACTCCATTCTGGCTACAGCGTTGTTTGACTCTGGAGCATCCCATACCTTCATGTCAGAGAAGTTCACTGAAATGCATGGGATACCTTTCCAGAAGATGTCCAAGTCTTTGGTGGTCCAGTCCCCAGGGCTTAGTTGGCGAACCACGATGGTTACCCCAGATCTCATGATCGATATTGGGTATCGGTGGTTCCCTACCACCTTCTATGCCTTAAAGTCAACTGACATTGATGTCATTCTAGGCATGGATTGGCTCAAAAAGTTTGGAGCTGTAATTGACTGTGCGGACAAGTCCATCGTTTTGACAGATCCTTCTGGTGCTAGTGTGAAATGTTGGACGTGTGCAGATCTAGCTCCATCAGTGTGTCATCAACTTTCACCCGAATCACAATTATACTCTATGCAAGCTGACTACCCTCCTGAAATTCATGAGTTGCCAGTAGTCAGCGAGTTTCCTGATGTGTTCCCTGAAGAGTTACCTGGCATGCTACCTGATCGAAGTGTGGAAGTTGTCATCGAGCTGGTCCCTAGCACCGCTCCTATGTCCAAAAGACCTTATCGTATGGCCCCAGAAAGCAGGCGGTCCCTAGCACCCGTCTCGGTGGCCACGGCCACTTCCGAGCAGGCGGTCACCCAGGAAGACGCCGAGATGGAGGAATCCGCCGCCGTGCAGACGGGGGCGGATGCCACTCAAGCCGGCACCGAAGAAGCAGCTACCGCCAGCGCCACTGAAGAAACTGCTGCCAAGGCCGCCGCCGAGGAAACATCAGCCAAGGCCAGCGCCGAGAACATCTCCTCTTCAACTTGAAGCAACCTGCAATCTTTTCTTTCACTTGAACATTTTATCAGATCCCCGGGATGCCGGGAGCAGATGTAACAGACTACCTTTATCTTGCTTGCTACTCAGTTTTTATGCCCACTCGGTTTATGTTGACATTAATCAATTTGAACGACACTGGCTTAATGCCGAGTTGTGTTTCCATGCGAGTCCCCGAGTAGCTTTTCTCATTCACCCTGTCTTTTCATCTCTGCTCTACCTGCGACTTGTCGCTTGTTTGGTATTCGAGTCACAAGAATCAAAGAACAAGGCTGCAAATACTTAGCCGCTAGAAAACAATCATGATAACGCAGCCCACCACCTAGCCGAGAAGACGAAAACAGGGAACAAAAAGTAACCGACAATCTACTCGGTTCCTGCACTCTTTCTTCCTTAGTGATTTTCGTGTGCTCATTGACCTTTTGCTTGTTCTCTTGCTTGCCATGAAGCCGGGTTTCGGACAGCAGCGGAGTCGAAGAGTTGGCATATAGGTTTAAACACAGTACTCAATGCACTTTTGAGTTCTGAAGTGAAGCAACCGAATAGACAAAAGAACAAACCGAGCAAAAACACTTAGAGCAATTTTGGACGAGGGCAGTCCCCGAGAACAATTTTAGATTGCAGAGTAGAATTTCAACTCGGATGAAAGGGTACATACACATCTTTGCTTACGAATGAAAACGACGAAGTAGAGCTACATTCCAGGGGCGCTTGGTTTCCTCTCCAGCTTTATCTGCCCTGTTCGCCTGCGACGGGCGCACATCTACAAGATAGTACGCGTCATTGTGCAGCGCTTTGCTGACAATGAAAGGCCCTTCCCATGGAGGAGACAACTTGTGCATCCCGGCTGTGCGCTGCACAAGCCTAAGGACCATGTCTCCTTCTCGGAAAACCCTTGGGTTCACCTTTCGGCTATGATAGCGCCGCAGGTTTTGCTGGTAGATAGCCGAACGTGACAGAGTCAGCTCTCTTGCTTCTTCAAGCAGGTCAACGTCGTCTTCTCGAGCTTCTCTCGCCTCCACCTCAGTGTAGAGGGCTACTCGGGGGGAGTCATGCTCTAAGTCTATTGGCAACACGGCCTCAGCCCCGTATACCAAGAAGAATGGCGTGTAGCCGGTTGACCGGTTAGGGGTAGTCCTTAGACTCCACAACACCGCTGGCAACTCCTCTAGCCAACACCCAGGTGTTTTCAGCAGTGGCTCAATCAGCCTCGGCTTGATGCCTGCCAGTACCATCCCATTTGCTCTCTCAACTTGCCCATTGGAGGCAGGGTGCGCGACTGACGCAACGTCAAGTCGGATATGCTTATCTCTGCAGAATCGCACCATTGCCCCCTCTGCAAAGTTGGTGCCGTTGTCGGTGATGATACTGTGCGGGTAGCCATATCTCATGATCACATCTTTCACAAACTTCACAGCTGTGACTCCATCGCACTTCCGAATAGGCTTCACCTCGATCCACTTGGTGAACTTGTCCACCATGACCAAGATATGTGTCATATTGCCCTTAGCCGGCTTGAAAGGACCAACCATATCCAAGCACCAAACAGCAAACGGCCATGTGATAGGAATTGTTTTCAACTCGGATGCTGGCATGTGAATCTTACTTGCGAACATCTGGCAGCCGGCGCACTTCCTCACAATGTCCTCAGCTTGCTGCAATGCAGTGAGCCAGTAGAAGCCATGCCGAAAAGCTTTCTTGACTAAAGCCCGAGAAGAGGCGTGATGCCCACATTCCCCTTGATGTATCTCCACCAGGATTTCTTCTCCTTCCTCTGGGCTCACACAGCGTTGCAGCACACCAGTGGCACTTCTCTTGTGCAGCACGTCTCGGACTAAGGCGTAGCCCTTGGATCTTCTCTGAATCTGCCTCGCAGTCACCTCATCTTCAGGTAAAGTACCGTCCCTTAGAAAGGATAATATGGGCATTGCCCAGCTCGGTGTCTCCCGCACGGGAAACACTGGTTCGTCCATTTCCATTGGGACAGGCTCTGGTGGTTGCACAGGAGGAGTAGGAGCGCTTCTCTGCAGCCCAGATCGATTGGCGAGAACTTCTTCAATGAGTGCAACAGCTTCTGGGTTGAGGGCGGCAGTCCCCGAGTAAGGAGTGGCAGTCCCCGGGTAAGGAATGGCAGTCCCCGGGTAGGGAGTGGCAGTCCCCGGGTAGGGAACGGCAGTCCCCGAGTAAGGAGCGGCAGTCCCCGAGTATAGGACGGCAGTCCCCGGGTTCCCTGCAGCACTCTCCCAGTCAATCTCCATTGGGTCTGATTCTTCACTTGGCAGAGAGGGAACAAAGATAGATTCCGAGTTGGGGGAAGGCTTGATGGATGGCTTCCTCAATTGCTCCAAGGCAATCCCTGCCGGGATGGACTGCCGAGAAGATCCCAACTTGGACAGCTCATCTGCTGCTTCGTTCTCTGCTCGGTGAATATGCTGGAACTCACAGCCTTCAAAAAACCCAGTCATTGACTGCACCAGGAAACGATATGATGCCATGTTGGCATCCAAAGCATCCCAGGTACCTGAGACTTGCTGCACCACTAGATCTGAGTCACCATAGCATATAATGCGCTGCACGCCAACCTCCTTTGCTACTCGCAAGACATGCACAACTGCCTCGTACTCGGCTACATTGTTGGATGCCTTGAAGTGAATCTGCAACACATACTTGAGCTGATCGCGCTTGGGCGATGTAAGCACAACGCCAGCACCAAGGCCTTCTTTCACCTTTGAGCCATCAAAGTGCATCTTCCAATAGTTGGAAACTGGAGCGGGAGGTTCATACTGCATCTCGGCCCAGTCCACAAGAAATTCCGCCAGTACCTGAGACTTGATTGCTTCTCTTCTCGTATACGCGGGAGCGTACGCGGCTAGCTCGATCGCCCACTTGGCTACCCTGCCACTCGCCTCCTTGTTACCCATGATATCCGAGATGGGAGCTGAGCTCACAACAGTGATGGGATGCTCCTGGAAGTAATGCTTTAGCTTCCTGGCGCCCAGGTACACACCATATGTCATCTTCTGGTAGTGAGGATAGTTTTGCTTGGAACTGGACAGCACTTCACTGAGATAATAGACTGGGCGCTGCACACTCTTGCCTTCTTCTTCTCGCTCCACCACTATCACCACGCTGACTACTCGGTTAGTCGCGGCAATGTACAGCAGCATAGGCTCCTTGGGTAGCGGACTAGCCAAGACGGGAGCACTAGCCAGCATTGCTTTCAGCTCATTGAATGCCACATCCGCCTGCGGAGTCCAGACAAACTTGTCGCTTTTCTTCATCAGCTGGTACAGAGGTAGAGCCTTCTCGCCCATTCGGCCCAGGAAACGGCTCAGAGATGCCAAACAACCAGTGAACTTCTGCACATCTTTCAATGATCTCGGCAAAGACATGCTTTCAATAGCTTTTATCTTAGACGGATTGGCTTCAATGCCCCGACTAGAAACGAGAAAGCCGAGTAGCTTTCCAGCTGGTACACCAAAGGTGCACTTACTCGGATTCAGTTTCATTTTGTACCTGCGTAGGTTAGCAAAGGTTTCCTCCAAGTCGGCAAGCAGAGTATGTGTTTTATTCGTTTTGATGACAATGTCATCTACGTACACCTGCACATTCTTGCCGAGTTGGTCATGCAAGCATTTCTGCATGCATCTCTGATAGGTTGCACCCGCATTCCTCAGGCCAAAACACATGACACGATAGCAATAAGCCCCGTACGGGGTAATGAAAGCAGTCTTTATTTGATCAGCAGGGTTGAGTGCAATCTGGTGGAAACCAGAGTAGGCATCTATGAAAGACAACAGCTCACAGCCGGCAGTGGAATCGATCACCTGATCGATGCGAGGTAGCGGGAAAGGATCCTTGGGGCATGCCTTGTTCAAGTCGGTGTAGTCGACACACATGCGCCATGCGGTGGCAGCCTTGGGATCTTCCTTTTTCTTCTCGACCATGACCGGGTTGGCCAACCAGTCCGGGTGCAGCACCTCCATGATGAAGTTACTGATCAGCAGCTTGGTGATTTGATCACCGATGGCCTTCCTTCTCTCATCCCCGAAACGGCGTAAAGCCTGCTTTACGGGCTTGGCGTCAGGACGCACATGCAAAGAGTGCTCAACCAACTCCCTCGGGACCCCTGGTAGATCTTCATTGGTCCAGGCGAAAACATCCCGATTCTCACGGAGGAAGTGGATGAGCGCGCTTTCCTATTTCTCCGCCAACCCGGCACCAATGATGGCCACGCGCTCCGGGAACTCGGGGTCAACCTGAACAGTCTTGGTCTCCTTGGCAGCTTGAAAAGCAGTACCATGCTGGGTACTCGGCACACCCTGCGCGCCAGCTTGTGCGGACTGAGCCATGGCCACCACCTCGTACATCTTCTTCTTCTCGGCAGCAATCACCATCGATTCTGCCAGCTGAGAGCTAGCAGAGGCACACTCCATGGACTTCTTGTAATCTCCCGAGATAGTGATAATGCCATTGGGCCCGGGGATCTTCATCTTCAGGTAAGCCACATGAGTGGAGGCCATGAACTTGCTCAGAGCGGGCCTGCCGAGTAGAGCATGATAGGGGCTCTGATGATCCACTACTTCAAACTGCAGGCGCTCAGTGCGGCAGTTCTCCCGAGTACCGAATAGCACATCAATCCACACTCGGCCAATCGGGTTGCATGAGATCCCGGGCACAATGCCATGGAAAGTGGTCTTGCTAGGCAGCATCATGTTCTCGGCTAGGCCAAGCTTCTCGAGTGTGTCCTTGTACACAATGTTGATGATGCTGCCGTTGTCGATCAGCACCTTGCTGAACCTCACATTCTTCTCGGGGCCCAAGAAGGTGGGATCCAGCACCAAGGCATAGGTACCCGGATTGGGCATCACCTTGGGGTGATCTGCCCGAGTCCACCTGATCTCCTGGTCGCACCAGTACATGTAGTGGGGGACAGCAGGAATCACTGCATTGACCTCCATGGCCCGCCTGTGCTGTGACTGCTTGTCGACTGCCTCGGAAGTGAAGATCATATAGCTCTCATGGTGCTCTTGGTACTGGTTAGGGCCATTGCCCCCATTGTTGCCATTGTTGCCATTGTTGTTGCCCTGATAGTTGTTGTTGCCTCTGTTGTTGTTGTTGCGGTTGTAGTTGTTGTTGTTGTTGTTGCGGTACCTCTCGTTGTTGAAGTTCTGGTTGGCTCCTAAAGCCACCTGGTTGACATTCTCTCTTCTCGGATAGACTGGCGGCCGAGTTGCGGGAGCGCGAGTAGGCTGAACAGTAGCATTGGCAGCTGGCAGAGGAGGAGGAGGAGGCAAGCCATCACTCTTGATCACATCCCACCATTCGCATTGTCGAGTAGTATGGTTCGCAGGCCTTGAGGGGTGATGAGTGTGAAAGCTGCATGGGCCATCCTTCATGTCATCGAAGACAAACTTCTTCGGCTGCTCGGAGTTCCCGCTACTCGGCTGCGCAGTGCGGAACGGTTTCTTGTTGCCCTGGCCCTGGCTCTGGTTCTGCCCGTAGGCCCCAGCAGGTTTCTGCCTTTGGCCACCACCGCCTCCGACATTCACTGCATTCACCTCTTCGGGATCATACCGAGTATCTACTCGGCGCTTGTTGCGGAACTCGTTGCGCTTGCTGCTGTTGAAGTTTCTTCTCGGCTCAGAGGAATCCATCAGTGGCTGAGTAGGATCACCGAGTGCGTACTGATCCGCAATCTTGATGGTCTCGGCCAGGGTGTTGGGCATCTCCCTCTGCAATCTCTGCCACAGCATGCTGCCATGTCGGCAACCCTGCGCAAACCAAGTGATGGCCTGTGCTTCATTCACACCCTCACAGGTGTTCCTCAAGGTGCTCCACCGAGTAAGGTACTCGCGGTCCGTCTCGTCTTCTCGCTGCCGGCAAGCCGACAACTGCTGTGGCCTATTCGGCCTCTTGTAGGTGCTGGTGAAGTTGCTGATGAAGGCATCCGAGAAGTCCAGCCAGCAGTTAATGCTGTTCTTGGGCAAGTTGTTGAGCCAAGTGCGAGCTGGACCCTCTAGCATCTGCGGCACATAGCGCACCGCCCATCTCCTGTTGCCGTTCGCGATATGGACCGCGGTGACGTAGTCGTTGAGCCAATCTTCAGGCTTGGTGCTACCATTGTAGCTCTTGGTGCCTCTCGCGAGCTGAAAGCCCTTCACGGAAGGCTCATTCATGATGCGCGGGCCAAAGCACTCGGGGCCAGGAGGACCCGTGCTCTCAAGCCGCGCCGACAAGCTGATACGGTCCAACTGGTGCCTTGCATCTCCAGGCGCCAACACGCGCTCTCCCACACGGTCATGGATGTCATAACCAGCCATCTCCATAGCCGAGTAGCCATCATCATACCTATCCACCTGCATTGCAGCAGGCTGCTCCACCGGGTTGGCGACTGGCGCCACTGGGCGCGGCTGCTGCCTCTGCCGAGTAGGCGGAGCTGCGGGTTGCCGAGAAGTACCCGGGCGTGCGGCTTCTCGGACACGGCTTTGAGCCTGATGGGCTTGAGAGCCTGCTCTCGCAGCGTTGTGTTCCTGCCCGGGCTGCTGCGGCACAGCAACCTGTTTCGCGGCAGCGGCCGGGTCATACACCTGCATTTGCCTGTCTCTACCCGTACGCCCGCTGCGGCTCTTCTCGCGGCTAGGATGCGGAGATGAGGCTTGATCGTTAGATCTAGCCGCGTGCGAATGAACCACTTGCGAAGCTCCAGCTCCCGGGTTGGCCTTCCGGAACTCCTCGTTCTGCCTGGCGGCCTCCAGCACCAGCTCGCCTAGCCTCTCCTGCTGCCTGCGACGCGCCTCTCCCTCTAGGCGCGGCAACTCGGCAGCCACAGCCTCCGCAGCTCGCAGCGTCTTGGCGGGTGTGCTGTACCTTGGCCTTGTGAAGGTGTTCGCGGTGGCGGACTGCGCGGGCTCCTCCGCAACAGTCGCCATCTCGGCGCCTAGGTTGCGCCGCGTAGCGCCTACCCTGCTAGGCCTCCTGGCGACCGGCGTGAAGCCGTGAGCCTTGTTGTACTCGAGCTGGTCCAGGCTCAGCTCCAACCTGATCTTCTCCAACTCCGCCTGCTCGGCGAGCAGCTCCTGGCGTTGCCGCTCGAGCTGCTCCCTCTCGGCTAGGAGCTCGAGGTCGGTGGGAGTGGGCATCCCGGTTCGCGCAGCTGACGCGGGGATGACCGTAGACGTGGAAGGCGGCAGGTTGCTCTCCTTCTCGTAGGGCCGGCGTGTCCTGCCACCCGCGGGCGGGTCGTCGACCTCCTCGACGACGGCCGCAGCGCCAGTAGCAGCTGCGCCAGCGTTCGCCGCCAAGCCCGTCACCATCACCTCCGCGCAGCACGCAGAGCTGCATGCGGGCCTTCCGCGAGCAGCAACAACCGCGGGAGGATCCTCCGCGTCGTGCACCAACTCGGGGTAGGTGTCGTTGGCGACGGTGGCGACGTAGACGAGGTGAGAGCCGAAGGAGATCACCGAGCCGCCCTCCGGCATGGCCTTGCCGCCGAAACAGCCAGCGTTGTCGGTGACGAAGTCGAAGGAGCCGAATCTGTGGACAAGGCCACAAACTACGCGCTCCGCTGATGAAGATCCCGTCCGAACAGAAACTCCAACCAGCGCCGCTGGTTGCCCCACGGTGGGCGCCAACTGTCGTGGTGGTGTCACGGCAGATGCCATAGGATGGCTAAAGATGTGGGGACGATGGACGCTGGAGGTGTCCGGGGAGGGATCACGCGACGAATAGCCGCGTGAGGTAAGATCCACACAACACAAACAACACGATGTACCCAGGTTCAGGGCCCTCGTGAGGAGGTAAAACCCCTACTCCTGCCTTTCTCTATGTATTACGGTGTCTCTCCGAGTAGGTACAATACGAATGATATCGCTACCGAGTAGCCCATTGCCCCTCTCCGAGTAGAGCTAGGTCAAGCACTTAGGGATTCTAGGGTTTTCAGGGAGCCTGTATGAGCGTGTGTCTAAGAACCTCTGGGAGCATGCCTCGCGCAGGAGGCGGCGGGGCACCTTATATACATGGTGCCCAGCCGGATACGTCCAAATCCTAGACAAGTGTCGACATAGTGTGCACACTGTCCTTTCTCCGAGTACCCGCTGACAGCTTTGGTCGTTGGTCTTGGCTGCTTCTATAAAGTCGTTGGGCAAAACTAGGGGACAGACTGGTATCACTGTACCTAGTCACAGAGTAGGCCCCCCTTATCCTGCCACCGACTGCTTCCATGCTGTCACTGTCAGGCAGGCCGTCCCCACGTGAACAGTAGTTCGAATGCTGCCAAGTACGGACCCAGGATACGCGGGATCCTGTGTCAGAACGGCTCCTTTGACTTCCTGCCCGAGTAGTTTCCCGCCAAATGTTCCCGCCAATTGTACTCGGGCCAAACCTTCTACTCGACATGGTAGAAACTGATTGATATCTCCTTCTGGCCATCTTGAGGTGAGACCGAGTAGCAGTCGACCGGGTAGCGAGTACCCGGTAGTCGGCTACTCGACCAAACCTCTCTTCTGTAAGCGGCCTTTACCACCCGTCTTTACCCTACTCGGGGGTAACCCCCCGACATGCCAGTAGTCAGCGAGTTTCCTGATGTGTTCCCTGAAGAGTTACCTGGCATGCTACCTGATCGAAGTGTGGAAGTTGTCATCGAGCTGGTCCCTAGCACCGCTCCTATGTCCAAAAGACCTTATCGTATGGCCCCAGAAGAGTTGGCTGAATTGAAGCGACAAATAGAGGAGTTAGAAGAAAAAGGTTTCATCCAACCTAGTACATCTTCTTGGGGTTTTCCGACCATCTTTGTTAAGAAGCGGGATACAAATGTTCCGCGTCTCGTTGTTGATTATCGGCCGCTGAATGCAGTGACCATCAAAAACAAGTATCCTCTTCCAAGAATCAACGACCTGTTTGATCAGTTAGTTGGTGCAACTGTCTTTTCCAAGATGGACCTACGATCAGGATACCATCAAATAAAGATCAGAAAAGAGGACATTCCTAAAACGGCTTTCACTACTCGTTATGGTCTTTATGAGTATACCATTATGTCCTTTGGTCTTACCAATGCTCCGGCTACATTTATGAGGCTTATGAACTCGGTATTCATGGGGTATCTCGACAAGTTCGTCATGGTCTACATCGATGATATCTTGGTATATTCCAAAACCGAAGATGAACATGTCGAACACTTGCGTTTGGTGTTATCCAAACTCAGTGAGCACAAGTTGTATGCCAAGTTCTCTAAATCTGAGTTCTGGTTGAAAGAGCTCATCTATCTCGGACACGTGGTGTCTGCCGAAGGTGTTGCCGTGATTCCAGAAAAGGTCCAAACAATTCTGGATTGGGAAGCACCTAAATCAGTCAAGGATGTTCGGAGTTTTCTCGGGATGGCAGGTTATTACCGTCGATTCATCGAGAACTTCTCCAAAATTGCCAAACCTATGACTGAACTTCTGAAGAAGGGCAAGAAGTTTGAGTGGTCAGAAAAGGCAGAAGAGAGTTTCCAAACTCTGAAAACTAAACTGACTACCGCTCCTGTGCTTGCTCTTCCTGATACGAGCAAGGACTTCGTTATCTTCTATGATGCCTCGCAACAAGGACTCGGTTGTGTGTTAATGCAAGAGGGTCATGTGGTGTCCTATGGTTCTCGTCAATTGAAACCACATGAGCCCAACTACCCAACTCATGACCTCGAGCTAGCAGCTGTGGTCCATGCTCTCAAGCAGTGGCGTCATTACCTTCTTGGTAACCGTTGCGAGCTATACTGAGATCATCAAAGTCTGAAATATCAGTTCACCCAACCGGATCTGAATCTCAGACAGAGAAGATGGTTGGAAGTAATCAAGGACTTTGATTTGGGTCTCAACTATCAACCCGGCAAGGCCAATGTCGTGGCTGACGCGCTAAGTCGGAAGTCTTACTGTAACAACGTGATGATACAGAAAGCTCAACCTTCTCTTCATGAGGATTTTTCCAAGCTCAACCTTGAAATTGTTCCCTCTGGGTATATAGCTAACCTGGAAATAAAACCTTCTCTTGAGGATCAAATCAAAGAGGCCCAGAAGCATAATGTGGGCATTGCCAAGATCAAGAAAAACGTTGCTAGCGGAGTTGCTAAATGTTTCTCGGTTGATGATCAAGGCATCGTTTATTTCAACAACCGTCTGGTTGTGCCAAAGAAGCGAAGTCTGAGAAATCTAATACTCCAAGAGGCTCATGATACACCTCTTTCCATCCACCCTGGTAGTACGAAGATGTATCAGGACCTACGTCCAAAGTTCTGGTGGACCCGGATGAAGCGAGAAATCGCTCAGTATGTTGCTGAATGCGATGTCTGTCGTCGTCTGAAATCTGAACATCAAAGACCAGCCGTTGTTCTTCAACCTCTACCGATTCCTGAATGGAAATGGGATGAAATTGGTATGGACTTCATTACTGGTCTTCCCAAATCAGAATGGGTCACAATGCTATTTGGGTAGTGGTTGATCGACTGTCTAAGGTTGCTCACTTCCTTCCTATTCGAGACGGTATCAACACTAGTCAATTGGCAGAGCTGTACATATCTCAAATAGTCAATCTTCACGGAGTTCCTAAAAGGATTGTTTCAGATCGTGGAAGTACTTTTGTTTCCAGATTCTGGGGTTGTCTTCAAGAGTCTATGGGAACTCGTCTTTCCTTCAGCACCGCTTATCATCCACAAACTGGTGGTCAAACCGAAAGAGTGAATCAAATTCTTGAGGACATGCTTCGAGCTTGTGTTATCTCCTTCGTTAAGGATTGGGAAAAGTTCCTTCCCTTTGCTGAGTTCACTTATAACAACAGTTATCAATCCAGTATCGGCAAGGCTCCTTTCGAAGTTCTGTATGGCCGTAAATGTCGAACTCCGCTGAATTGGTCTGAAACCGGTGAAAGATCATTCTTCCGACCGGATACAATCAAGGAAGCAGAAGAAACTGTTCGCATCATTCGTGACCGTTTGAAAACAGCTCAATCTCGTCAGAAGAGTTATTATGATCGTCGTCATCAAGACGTTCGTTACGAAATCGGCGAGAAAGCTTATCTTCGAGTCACACCTTTGAAAGGTGGAAAACATTTCGGAATCAAAGGCAAACTGGCTCCTCGTTACATTGGTCCATTCCCCATCATCGGGAAACGAGGTTAAGTTTCATATCAGCTACAGTTGCCTCCAGGATTTCCAGATGTTCATGATGTATTCCATGTCTCCCAACTAAAACGTTGCTTCAAAGATCCTGTCCGTGGTGTGGACCACGAGACTATCAAGCTCAAGGAAGATCTCTCTTACAAAGAGGTCCCTGTCTGTATCCTTGATGAGGCCGAACGAAGAACTCGCAGTCAAACCATCAAGTTCCTCAAAGTTCAATGGTCACATCATTCCGAGAACGAAGCAACCTCGGAACGAGAGGATCGCTTGCGATCTAAGTACCCCGATTTCTTTTATAAAACCTAGGAATCTCGGGACGATATTCTTGTAAGGGGGTAGACTTGTAACAGCCCTACTTTGTAATAAAGTTGCGTTGTGTGTTGTGTACATGGCATACACGCATGGAAAACTTTGGTAAATTTTTTGCATTTGTTATAACAAGTGAAATGACAAAAATCACTTAAACAAGCAACCTACAAAGTTGTTCTAACAAGTTTTTCAAAATGAACAAACTAAGTTATGGTTTTGTTGGAAATTTGAAGAGCTTTTCAAAACTTATTTTTGTGTAATTTTTGCTGTTCAAAAAGGCCCTCAAAACAATCTTTTGGGTACTGTTTTTTAAAAAGAAAAGGACCAACTTGTAGTTTCGTTTTCTCCCAGGGTTTTTTTGCAAATGCGCTTTGTCTTCTTCGTTGGGACAGGAAGCAGTTGCGTGGCTGCTGTGGACGTCGCCGTTGCCACGTCCATGCCTCAGCGAACGCGCCAGGATAAGCCACAGGAGGTGACTCCCGCTGACCCACTGCACCCTCTCGCCCCCTCCGTCACGGCTCTCTCTCTCTCTGCGCTCCGTAACCCTAACCCGAACCCTAACTCCGGCGAGATTGCAAGTCCTCGCCGTTGTGCACCGCCCCGGAGAAAACTGGCGACACGACGAGCTTCGCACGGCCTCCACCCACCTCCCTGCCAAAGGAATCGGGACGGGATGGCCTAAATCGCCGCCGCCATCCATCATCTTCCCCACGGCCGGCGGAACTTCCTCGCTGCGATTCGTCGCCGTCACTTCCTCTCCGGCCTCCCCGACCCCCCCCCCCTCGAGTTCCTGGTGAGCACCCGAGCGTCCCGGTGGTCTCCCCTTCCTCCCTCCCCCTCCGCATCTCTCCGCCGCCGACGTCTGACGCCCGACGCTGCGAAACCTCCACGCCGGCAGGCTTCCGGCGACCAATAGGGGGCGGCGCCGCTACCATAGTGCTCGCTGTGATCCCCTCCGCCTCGTGGTAGTCTCCGATTTCAAATTGGCGCGCGCAATCGATCGATTGCTTGATCGGAAGAGGAGTTTGTCTCCCGAGTGATGTCACTGTAACGTCACTATGACGTCACAATTACTAATTTCTTTTTTCCAGAAATAGTTAATAATTACAGAATTTGAATTAAAATGAAATAATTAATAACTTCATTTTTGTAACTCAGAAAAATATGAAAAATACATGGTTGAGTTCAGAAAAATATTTCAAACCCAAATATGTCACTTTCATATATGTTTGACAAACTTAATATTTGGGCTTTATTTAAATGCAATTAAATCATCTAAAATAAAGAAAATAAGATTTTAATCAATAAAATCAGAAAAATACAAGTTATATACCAAAATGCTCAAAATGATAAATGCAATCCACTTATGATGTTTTTAAACCTATTTGAGCTATTAAAATTGCACTCACTTTTAGAATTGCCCGAATTGCCCTCCGGGGTCTATTTCGGGGCTGTTTTTCGATAAAAATGCTTAACCATCATATGAACCGTAGCAAACCCTTGAACTTGTTTAGGTCTTTCATTCAAGTGCATTAACTTTGCCACGCATACATATTGTGCATTGCATCGATTCCATGTGTTGATTGTTTCGTTTCCGGTTTCTGCTTCTTATCGGTAGAACGCTGTCCGAAGAGAAGATCAACAAGTCCAGTGGCGAATACTTGATCTTAATCGACAAGTCAAGTTATCCAGAAGATCTATCTATTTGGTTTTCTTTTAAGCAAGGCAAGCATAACCTCTTATCTGCTCATACATGTTTTCCAATGACTTTTGGTTCTCGTATTTGCATTCGATTCCAAAGTATTTGGTGTCTATAGGTAGTGTTCCCCTATACTTTGCATAGCCAAAATACCATGATCCACTGCTCCTAGCCGCCTAGATTTGATTGTGTGCATCGCCAGAGCCTTATATATGCTATGCTTAGCTTTGTATACTTGCTTAGCTCTGCTCCATCCGGTTGATGAATCAGAGTTGCGGATGAATCTAGTAAGGCGGGATAACGTGGAAAGGTGAGCTATGTGTGTTTAACCTGACTAAGGCTTGGATAGGAGGCCACTTGGGAAGTGGTTGTTCGTCCTATACTTGCCACCTCTAGGACTAAGGTTTCGAGCGGAAGCCAAGACTGAGCGTGCAACCACACGCGGGGTCTAAGTAACCGCGCTCGACTAACTAACTTGTTTGGCCACATCCATGGGTCACGTAGTTTGAGAGTTCCATTCGGCAACGCAAATAAAACTTTCAAACGTTTTGGAAAAATGCTCCGCCTAGGGCGTGACCGGGGCCAAGTGATGGACGTACACGAATCTTGACCCCGCCTCATAGAGATAGGTGCCGTCAGGAGGATGGCCAACTCCCTGTTGACGGGGTGGCCCTGTCTTGGGTTGACTCATGGATATGGCTGGGCAAGGTAAAGGTCGTGGCCAACCACCCTCTGCCGCGCTCCCTTGGGAAGAGCGTTACCGCGTGGCATTAAGAGTCGGTTGGTACGTGTGGGTAAAGTGTACATCCCTGCAGGGCAATCTTTTCGAAAAGCCGTGTCCACGGTTATGGACAACTTGGTGAAGGCAAAGACCATAGATAACCTGAACATGACGTAAAACATGTTGACAATGATTGAAGGGTGCCTCCTCGGAGATGCCGAGAGGGGTGGCCCTTGTAGAAAGTGAGATGTTGGGAAATGCAGTTGGTGGTTTCAAAAGATGATGATCTACAAGAGTTGAGTCCTTTCTCATCTGTTTTGAAAACCCTCTACAAGACGTGCTATTCTTCCTTGATTTGGAAAACAAACATTGCTTTACGCAAATCAGCCTTCATAAAACTCTTTATGAAACTAGCAGATATATAATAGGTTAACTAAGTCTTGTTGAGTACCTCCAGTACTCAGGTTTGCTTAAATTTGGTTCAGGTGAAGGTCTCACATCGGTGGTGTTTCAGCGTGGACATCGACGAGTAGTTTTGGGTTCCCAGGTAGCAGCCTGGAATCTATGGGCTGGGACGTCGCTTTATGTTGCGGCCTCTTAGGCCTTTTTGGTTCTTGTTGATTAGCAACATAATTTGCCTTCCGTTGTCTGGTGTAATGTTGGGTCATGTGACCTCTGGTTGTAAAGCTAAACTCTAGTAATACAGGCTCATTATAGTTTCTATGTCTAGAGTGTTGCTTTGATCGGTTGTTGGTTTCGAGCCCGTTGTTATACAGTTTTGGCTATGCCTGCATAGTTGTCGCAGTCGAGGGGTTGTGGAGCCGATGATTCATGTCCGAGCCCGCCTGCCGAAGATATTCGGCCTGGGGCGAGGTAACCCCAGTAACCCTCGATTGTTGTTGCACTTTCTGGACACATAGCAGCTCTGTATAACTTTGGTCCCGTTCCTTCAGTTTCATCCGACTCGTGGACGCTTGGGTATACATATCTGGTTATGACTTGCATGGACACAAGGAGTAGTAGTCCGGGGATCCGGACTACGTGCCGATGAATCCGGTCTGCCTGCTGTTGTTTGTTGCGGCCGGGGCTGGTAACCCTGAAGCCCTTGTGGGTCCATTGCTAGGAGCACATGACAGTTTGTATATCTCTGGGTCCGGGGTCTGACAGGTGGCCAAGCGAGACCCGGATTTTGAGCTCGTAGCCGCCGTGCACGCTATCCCCGAGTGGACAGAACCGTTTCTGGCCTACCTGTCACGGGGCGAGTTACCATCACAGGAAGTTTTAGCCAGGCAAATTCTGAGACGAGCAAAAGGTTATTCTATCATCAATGGCGAGTTGTATAAGAGAAGTACAACAGGAGTCTTTTTGCGCTGTGTAGCACCAGAAGAAGGCCAGCAGATTTTGAAGGAGATCCATGAAGGTGATTGTGGGCATCATGCCTCCACAAGATCCCTCGTGGCTAAAGAATGCCGGCACGGTTTTTTCTGGCTCACAGCCTTAGCAGACGCGGAGCGCTTGGTGGCAAGGTGTGATGGATGTCAAAGGTACGCTCGCCAAATCCATGTGTCGGCTATGGAGTTGCGAACAATCCCGCTGACCTGGCCGTTTTCAGTTTGGGGTATGGATATGGTAGGCCCCTTTCACATGTCACCTTGCAAAAAGACTCATCTTGTTGTGGCTATTGATAAGTTTACCAAGTGGGTTGAAGCTATGCCAGTCACCAGTTGTGAAGCAATCACAGCAGTCAAGTTCCTGAAAAGGATTATCTATCGGTTTGGATATCCCCACAGCATAATAACAGACAATGGAACCAACATGTCCTTAGGAGAGATGGAGAAATTCTGTGGAAACAACGGCATCCGCCTCGACGTAGCCTCGGTAGCCCATCCACAAGCTAATGGACAGGTGGAGAGGGCAAACCAGGAGTTACTGCGTGGGTTGAAACCACGGTTGAGAGTCCCGTGCCTCAGAGCTGCTGGAGCATGGGTCGAAGAGTTACCATCAGTGGTTTGGGGAATTAACACTACACCTAACAGATCTACTCAGATGACCCCGTTTTTATGGTTTATGGTGCAGAGGCAGTGTTGCCGAGTGACATTATTCATGATTCACCCCGAGTGGCGGCTTATGTTGAGGTCGAGAATGAGAAGACCCGGTAAGATGTCGTGGATATGCTAGAAGAGCACAGGGAGCAAGCTTTGGAGAGATCAGCCATATATCAGCAGGATTTGAGACGATACCACAGCCGGCGGGTCAAAACCCGGGTCTTCCAGGAAGGGGACCTGGTATTACGCTTAGTACAATCAAAGGAGGGAAAGCATAAGTTATCTCCGCCATGGGAAGGCCCGTTCATCATAAGCCGGAATTTGCACAACAGATCATATTACTTAGTAGATGCAAGAGAAGAGTCGGATACTATCAACGACACCACCCACACCACTTCATCTATACAAGAGAGGGAAAGACCATGGAACGTGGCTCAGCTACGTCCCTACTACACTTAGCATAGGCTAGGTTTACAAGTTGAATTGCACGCTGTAACAGGCAGCAGGTTTCAGACGCACTCTTTTCCTATCCAGGGTACCTAAGGAGACTGGAGGGTTTTTAATGAGGCGGCTTGCTGACCTAACCTTTCTCATATCAATAAGGAGATGGTTAAATTATGATATTGTTAGTTGTTTCCTTGTTTATTTCTGTTAAGTTTTTTATCTTTCTGTTTTTACCTTCTGTTTTTACTTTATCAGGTAAGTATCAGCCGTTTGATTATAGTACATTAGGGTTAATATTTTTGGGGCTGATTGCTTGAATAGCACAGCTATAATCTCATGACCCGGACACGATTCCATTAAGTTAAGAGGACCGATTACTTGCAATAGGTACGGTTACAATCTTATAACTGGACAATAGAGCCAAATTTTCTTGATTTCTCTTGTTTAAGCTTGATGTGACTCGCAATAGTGTGGCGTGACTTGCTAACGTGTAATCACAATCAGTCATGATGCCCATTGGGACTTGCCTGACCCTGTTTTTACACAGTTATAACAGCACTGAATATCCACGCGAAAGCCGGCTTACAACAAAGAGGATCAAAAGGGTCATCCAAACCAGAAGTTATGCGGGGTAAAAGGCTATTGCCGGAAACTCACGATGTATTCAGCATAGCTTCAAAATTTATATGGGCAGCTACATATTTTCGGCCCTGGAATAAACAGGTAGTTTTTCTTCAACACCACTAATCCCTAGACTCGGAAATTGGGGTCTTGGGGACTTGGGAAGTTGAGAAAAACAACAAATTGTGTAGCTATTGAGCTCGAAACCCAAAAAACCGAGTCTTGGTGACTTGGGGACTTGGGAATTTGAAAAAAGCAATAAGTTGTTAGCCATCAAGCTTGAAACCCAAAAACCCGACTCTTAGTGATTTGGGGGCTTGGGGACTTGAAAAGGAAAAAAATCAATCAGTCAAAGATCCTGAGACCCGGAAACCGAGTCCCATGGATGGGGAAAAAGAGAAAATATCAGAAAAGCGGCAAAAAAGTATAAGACTGGGAAAAAGCATATCAAGGTGGATGGCCAAAAGGGCCACCAAAAGCTAGTAAAGATTAAACGTATTACAAACCAAGGAAATAGTATCAAAAGTGCACAGGCGCACTATTAAAAGAATAATTGTATCAGGCATATTACATAATGCCTACTGGCCGAATAAGTGTTTTGGGGCAAGAAACAATAAAACTTCACTCGGCATCCATAGCCGAGTCATCAACAGTATCTTTGGCGGTCGGGTCTTCAACATGCTCATCGGTGGTCTTCCCTGCTCCCATGTCCGGGTTAGTTGCAGTATCGGCGCGAGCTGGGGGAGGAACAGCCGGAGTAGAGGAGGAAGGCACAGTATCGGCCTCAGCTTTCTTCTTGGCTACTTCCTCCTTCCACCGGGCCAGCATGTCGAAGGGTCGAGGGAGATCAGATGGAACCGGCTTGTCATCAGCATTGTAGGGTGGGGTGAGCTTGCTCACATCCATATTGTCGGCTATCAAGCTTGCCGAATGACGCACCTGAGCATGGATAGACTTGTAGTCCTTGCCAGTGAACCTTGAGCCGTCGTTGTTAAACTCGGGGAACCCACTCACGAGCGTTGCCGGCTCAAGCCTAGGAAAATAGGCCTTGGCCAGAGCAAGCCCGCGGGTTACCCCAACCCGACACGTTGAATATTTCCAGTGCTCAATCCAGGCGGGGATAGTCGAGCATGCCTCGAGTATCTTGTCCGCACCGCCACAAGCCCCAGGCCACTTCAAAGCCTCCAGGGTCCATTTGGTCCCCACAGAGAATTGCCGGATCACGGCCTTCAGTGTCTTTAGCTTCTCAACATCATCTTCATCCATAGCCTCCTCACTCGGAGCTACAGGATACCAGAAAAATTAAAGCAATGAGATTTGGGTTACAAACCTTGCAGAACGAGAAATCCGGGTTATATTCAGTAAAGTTAGGATCTCTTACCAAGCAGAGAGCGGTAAGTGTCGGCAATCTGGGTTGAAATTTTCTTCAGCGCACCCTCAGCATTTTGGGATCGCTTCTTGTATTTCTTGACATCCTTGGCAAGGTCCTTCACCTCGGCTTCCAGCTCTTCCCGCAGATTGGTCTCGGCCTGGAGGAGTTCGTTGGTTTTTGCCAACATTTCCTTAGACCGGGTCACGTGCGCCTGCGGAAGTAGACAAGGAAAAGTCAGTCGGATGCATGGTAAAACCGGGTATGAAAGGTTATACAGCTATGGAAGTACCGAGTAAACTTGATATAGTTAACTCGGAACTTGGGGACTGGATGAATACACAAGCAACATTGGTTAAGTTACCTGGTGCTCAGCTGCTAGGGACTCAAGGATATCCCTTTGATTGGTCTTCAGAGAGAAGAGCTCAGTTAACATCCCTTCAAAATCAAGATCGCCAAGTTTCGACCTGGAGGAGCTGGGGTTCTGGTTACCCGGGGGCGGGGTCCTTTCCTGCTTTAGGAGTGGGGTCACCCCTCCGTGATCCCAGGAACTCGACATCCTCATCTCCTGGTTGGTGTGTTGGCATGGGAAAGTCGGTTTCCTGCTCAACCGGGTCTTTCAGTTGTTCCTCTTCTTCTTCTGCGCCGCCAGCTACGGGCTTCACAACATCCTCCGGGTCTTCCATAGCCGGGTTATCAACATTCATATCCTCAGGATCACTGATTGTGACCTTGGCCCTGAGACAGAGAAAAAGAAAACAGTTAGTAGATGATAAGCAAAAGATGTGGAAAATACTAGAATATTGAATAACAAGGAAAATAGGTTACCCGGTATTCACGACGAAATCCGGTGGGAGATCGTTGCTGGACCCAGAAGACGCTGATAAAGAGTCAGAGAGTGAGACCCGGAGCTGACCGGCTAAGGGATGATTTGGAGATGGAAATTTCCGAGGCATATGGGATGTATGAGTTTGGGAAGTACCGGCTCGGCGAGCGTGTGATGAAGGAATACCCGGGTGAAGAGGATCGTCACCCGGGGAATTCCGGGCTACCCTTCGTTTGGTCGAGGCAGGTTCCTTCAAGTACGATGAATCGGTTAGACGATGGTTAAGTTCGCACATATTGGCGTACGAATATGGCTTGGAGGCAATGGAGGAATAGGGCACCTTGAAAACAACACCCCGGGTTTTCCTCTTCGCCCCAATCTCCACCTCCGGCTCAGCTTCACTCTCGTCCGACTGAGTGTCTTCTTTGTCCTCTAGCTCTGGAAAATAAGGAGCATTGTCGGAAAGGAGAAAGATTTGCTGACCCAGGTCTTTATCAGATTAAGCCCAAGGAGACCTTGGGCGGATAGCACAGCAAGCTTATGAAGGAAAGGCTGGATAGATTGCCTCTCGGCCTCGGAGGCAAAGGAATTGAGGTTATCGGACAAAGTAAGGGTATCATTGGAGAAACCCGGCAATGGCTTTCGCCGGGTAAAGAGGTATCTTGGCAGTAAAAGTAGGTTTTTTGCCAGTGTTTGACGTGTGTATGGAGGCTAAGAGTCGGCATCAAGGAATTTTTCCGTCTCTGAATCGAGACTCCCCCACAAACTAGGAGGGGCCCGTCGCCACTCTCTCGGGATGGTTTGCATTGAAAGAGTTCGAGGAACAAAGCTAGGTTGGGAGGAATGCATAAATATGCTTCACATAAGACTATGAAATGGCAGATGTTAAGCATAGAATTGGGGCCGATATCGAATACCCGGATCTTGTAGTGGTCCAGGAGCTCCCGGAAGAAAGGGTGACCCGGGGGGCGAAAACCCCGGATCACGTGCTCGACGAAGACCACCACCTCATCTAGGCCTGGTGAAGGCCGGGTATCCGCCAATGGATCTCGGACCGGGTGGGCAGGACACCCGACTCGGCCAGCTCATCAAGGTTAGCCTTATTGATAGTCGATTTCGCCCAGTTGGCGGAAATCGACTGACCCGGCTTTTGCTTGCCGGCCGGGTTTTTGCCTTTTGCCTTGGCGCTGGCCTTAGGAGCCATGGAGCGTAGATCTAAAAGGAGTAAAATGCAAGTGTGTGAATGTCAAGAGACCCAGAAAGTGCAGCTATTCGATATAATGAGAAGAAGAAAAAGTGAAAGCACCAAGTGTTTGCGAGATTGGGCAAATGAATCTATTCAAAGAATGCGTGGAGAAAAAATGTGAGATTGCAGGCAGTGAAAATGTGCTGAGAGGCATAGATGTGAAATTAACTAAAGCACAGAGCCGTGGAAAAACATGAACTTAGGGATTACACGGGCATGCCAAACTAGTGGGGGAATAATGGAAAGCTAGAAGATGAGATTGTATCCTAAAGTATACGCGCAAAATCAAAGGAAAAAGGGGATCTAGATCTAAGTAATCAAGGGATTTACCAGATGGATTGAAGGAGATGCGCGACGGCGGCGGTGCCCTGAGATCTCCGGTGGCCCGATTGGAGGCCTGCTCGGGGGCGTTGCGGCGGTGGTTGACGGCGGCGTTGCGGGCGCGGACGGTGGCGACCTGGCGGCGGCGGAGCAACTCCGGTGGCGTCCTTGCGGGCGGCGGCGTAGCTCCGTTGACGCGAGCTCGAGCTAGGGCTCGCGGGCGCGAGTGGAGTGAAGAGAGAGAGAGAGAAGAAGGAGAAATTAACCGGTGGATCTAGGATTGACCCCTGGAGGCCTATTTATAGGTGTGGGGGAAAAGCCCTAGGTTTAGGCGGCAAGCGCAAAATTTTGGGAGAAAAAAGATCCGGCCCGGAAATTTGGGGATAAGCACCAAAATATCTGTTGCGGGATATCCGGATAGAGTTCATGATTGATTGCGAGCGTGATATTCGGATTAATAAGTAGTGATGCTGATGCCGGGTCTCGTCACGTTTCCTCGGAGTGTTGACCCGGGAAAATGGTGTTTTGACTCGGGAAAACCGGGTTATTATATGGACCGCCCATGGAGTAAGGCCTAGCTATTATCAAAGCACCCTAACCCGGTATTTTATGAACTCGAATGATTATTGTTTTGCAGGGAATAGCGTGCGCTTCATGGTTGAGCCCGAGAAGCCCAAGCTATTCTGGGGACTACTGATGGAGGGATGATAACCCGGTAGGCCAATGCTAAGGTGAAACCCGGCCCAAAGGGAATCGCGCAAGACACGGCTCAAGGAGGAGGAGTTTCTAGAAGGCCCAAGAAGGAGCATAGGCTTAGTAACCCGTGCCTTGGGGGTTAAGATTAGGAAACTTGGGGTCGTGTGCGGTTTCCGGGTAGGATTCCGGGTGTACCTTGAATAGGAAACTAGGGAGCCGGGTAGCATATAAACCGGCCCCTAGGGTTAGAGAAACAGAGCTTCACCAGATATTCGAGTATCCTGTAATAAGAGAGCTGATAGTAGTAACCCTAGATCGGAGACTCGGCGACATTGCCGCCAGAGCTACCAGATCGATTGATAGCATGATTTCCCCTGAGCTAAACCCTCTCCCAAACACCAGAGTCGATTTGCCCCAAAGTAAGTTACCCCTGGTAACGTCTGCCGTGATTATCCCACGACAGATATATTACCCAATAATTCTTCAGCTTCATCTATAGTTCTTTCCCTGAAACTACAACCAGCACAACTATTTAGGTATGTCCTTGATTCAGTGGTTAGTCTATTATAAAATATATCAATAAGCTCATTGTTAGGTATACTATGGTCAGGACTACCCTTGAGGGTAGCACAAAACCTCCCCCAAGCTTTAGTCAGTTTCTTGTCCTCCAATTGCTTGAAGTTAAAAATCTTTTGTTAAGCAACATGTTGCATATGAGCAGGAAAATATATCTCGCAAAAGACACGAGTCAAGCATTGAGGAGTATTAATGCAACCATAAGGAAACTTATCATACCAAAATTTAGCCTCCCCTTTTAATAAGAAAGGTATCCACTTAACAACATAATAGCCTCTTATCAAATTCTCATGAGAAAATAACATGCCAATCTCAAACAATTTAGTCAAGTGGGCCACGACATCATTATTTTCTATACCATAAAAGGGTTCAGTTTCAACCATAGGAATAAGTGAAAGATCAATAGAGAAATCAAACTTCTCATTTTTAATGTCCACAGGAGATTTAGCAAATTCAGGCTCAAGACTAAACTTGTTTTTCATGGAATGTTTCTCAAGTAGCTCCTTAGAGGTCTCGGGATCAGGAGCAGTTTCATCAATCATATATTATTTAAAGAACTCATCATCAAGTGTATAAGTATGCTCTAAATAATCACTCTTATCATTATTAAGATCAGGTCGTTCAGGTGATTGTTAAGGTGTAAATAACAGTTTATAAAAAAATTCAGCATGTTCAATTTCTTTAGCTCTAGCAATTTGTGTGTATAAAAAGGAACCTAGAGAACCAAAGGTATTAAGCACAGTAGAATCATCATAAAATTCATCCGACATAGTATTAGACTCGGCATTAGTAGCACACAAAGCATGCAATGGGGGTAATAAGCTTACTTAAAATAGAAGGTGAATCAAGAGCAACTCGGTGTTTAGAGTTGTACCTTTCCTTGTGGTGGAAGGCAATATTGGAACCTTAGGATTAGTAGTATTTCCCATGATGGTTAATAAATTGTAGCGAACAACATAATTCTCAAGTGAGCTTAGAAGTAAAGCTATACTCCCCGGCAACGACGCCAAAAAATAGTCTTGATGACCCACAAGTGTAGAGGATCACAACAGTCTTTGAGGGTAAAGATAGCCCAATTTATTGATTCGAAAAAAGGGGATCAAAAGAATATTTATAAGCCTTAACAACTGAGTTGTCAATTCAGCTGTACCTGAAAAGTATCTTGCTTCACACAATTTATTAGTAGTAACGGTTATATATTGGCAACCGTGGTTTAATAGTAACAATAGCAGTAAAACTTCAGTAGCAATAGTAACAACAAATGAAAACACCGTAGGCATAGGGATGGATGTACAGGCGTTGCATGAATAAGATTAACCATATAATAAAGTTAACAAAGGGCAACACAAATATATAAGAGAGTATCCAAATCACAAACTATCATAGGCATGTTTCCTGGAAATTGTCGTACGTTCTTGCAATAAGAACTTGCACGACGTCTTTGTCCTACCATCTCGTTGCTGCGGGGCCAAAAAGAAATAATGGTAATTAAGGTACTTGTTCTACCAAGCACCAGAGCAAAGCATTAACATACGGTGGAAATATGTAATCCTCAAACTAGAGTCCATACCCTCCGATATCCCAACCATGTCACCTTGCGGTCTCGGGTTCTGGACAATAATAAGTGTGTACAACTAGTAGATATGATCCGAAACAACAATTATACTCCTGAAAATATAACATGTTCACATATGAAATTATGGCACTCGGGCTCTAAGTGACAAGTATTAAGCACTCCTGACAATAATAAACAATAATAGTGGAAACTAGGCATCAAGCCCTAACAATCTTGTGATCTATTACATGATTAATCTCATCCAATTCCTACCACCCCCTTTGCCTATAGTAGTAAATTACTCACACATCAAAGGGGGAATCATGGAGGGTTCATGGAGAGGTGATGTCGATGGTGATGGTGACGATCTCCCTCTAATCCTTGGCCCGACAGGGTGCCAAAACATGAATTTCTGTCTCCCGAACTAGAGTTTCGGTTTTCCGCGGAGCTACAGATCGTATTCGGGAAAATCCTTCGGGGGTTCTGTGTTTCGGGGACGAAGGAGGCTTTATGCCAAAGGATACCCTGGGGATGGTCCCAGGCCCCTAGGGGCCCTCCAGGCACGACCAGAGGGTCTGCGGCTGTCGAGACATCGTAGTAGTTTTCATAGACGGGGGTGCCATGAGACTACGGTAGAGACGTGGGGTAACGGGATCGCATGGTGGACAGTGAACACAGGATTTACCCAGGTTCGGTACGTCGCGACAGTACGACGTGTATACTCCTGCACTTCTCACTAATCAGGACTAAAGCCTGGAAACAGGATTACAATGTGAGGTTTAGATCTAGCTACTCGCAGAGGATCAACTTCTCGGCGAGTTGGCCTACAGCTTCTCTGTTATTCGTTATTAAACTTATCTCCCGTCCGGCTTTATATAATAGCCGGATTAGGGCTTACAGAATAGGAAACCTAGAAGACTACGGTAACTATAACTTGGAAGCTAAGGAATCCGTCTTCTTCTCCAAGCCAGATCACGTGGGCCGTGATCCGGGTCCTTCTAGAATCCGGCTTCTGTGCGTCGAGTTACTGGGCCGCCCAATGAACCTTAGCCCACTACCACTTGGGCCACCCTGGTAATGCGGCACTTTGACTACCATCTGATATACCCCTAGTTGGTATATATCCGACAGTAGCCCCCAAGAAGGATTAAAACTCTGATTCTTCGTCTTTCGCCAAGCGTGCTTTGTCCGAGAAATTGCAATCAGCAGTCTTGATTCTTCTTATTCTTCTTTTGAAAGAGATGGTAACGTAAAACTCGGAATCCTGAAAATCCGGCTTTTCTCTCGCGATCCTTCGTGGAGAAGGAACTTCCTACGTCAGCGCTTGAGACGTGCTGACGTAAGGGACGCTTGGGTTTCACGCGGGAAACCCAGTAACGTATCTCTGACAGATTCTCACGGGAAACGAGGAGATAGCTATCATTACCCTGTCGTTTCATTTCCCGGATTTTCTGGCGAGTGACACGCGTTGATCATCCAACGGTCAATATAGCCGTTGGCACGTATCTTGACGGATTTCCGGCTATAAATAGCCGTCTTCGTCCCCGCTGAAAATCTTCCGCACTCTCACTCTCCACGCCATTGCTGCGCACGAGCTCTCGAGCGAAGAACCGTCCCGAGCGCACATCGCACCCAGAGCACACCGGAGACGCAACGCGCCGCCACCAAATGGCAACCTCGCCGTCTTCCCCCACTCGCTCCACCGCAAACACCATCGACGAACTCATCAGTGACCTAGATTCACAGCTAGGATCACCGAAGCGCGCCGGCGACGAGCCGGAAAAGACCGCGGCCTCTGCGGCGGGCGGAGAGGATCTTTCCGCCGCCGCGAACGTTGCGGGCTCGAGCTCCACACCTTCCCCGCCTTTTGCTCCCGAGACGGCGGAGGAGAAGATCGAGCTCCTCGGCGACGAGCTCGCCGCTGCGGAAGCCGCTGCGTCCGCCGCCGCCGGAGCGGATGAAGAGGTGGAAACTGCAGGCAATTGGATTGCCTGCAGCATTCCGCCAGCCCTCCTTCCAAACCTGGAAAAGGAGGGTCTGATTCTTAAAGGGAAATGGCGGCTTCCTGAGGACGAGAACGAGCTGATGCCGAAAGACGGCGAAAGGGTTCTTCTTTCCTCCCATCTCTTAAGAGTTATGGGACTTCCGCCTTCTGCTTTCTTCCTCCAAATCCTCTCCCACTACAACATCCAACCCCATAACCTGCCACCCAACTCCATTCTCTATATGGCCGGATTTCAGGCCTTATTCGAGGGTTACTTAGGCTTAGAACCTAGGTTAGATTTTTGGATGTATTGTTTCGGGGTTAAGCGGAACTCCTCGGAGGGCGCACTCCCGACTTGCGGAACCGTCTCCTTTACTCTTCGGAGATTTAGGGAAGATTGGTTCCCCAAGATCAAAACATCGGAATCCGTCAAATTTTGGACGGGTTCCTTCTTCTACCATCCCGATGTGCCTTTCCCAAAAAAGGCCATCGGGGTTCCACCTTTTTCCAACACTGCTGCCGTTCCCTAGGACAATTGGGGAACGGAAGCCGTCCAGGTTCTGCCGCCTGATCTTCTAAGGATCAAGCGGCGCATCGCCAAGCTCACTTCCTCCAATCCACCTCTAACTGGCGTGGACACGGTCCTTTGCTGGTTAGATAGGAGGATCCAGCCATTGGCCAATCACGGTGGCCGCCTCTTGTGCGACTACACGGGTGCCAACGACCCAATGCGGACATCCATCAAGGATTGGTCCCCAAGGGATCTTCGACGGCGCGCAAACTAGTTGGTCGCATCTCGCGACCAATACGAAGCGAGTCGGCCGATGTATACGGCCGACAATCCGGCTCCCAAGGTATTTTTTCCGTCATTTGGTTGGAGTTTTAACATTCTTTCTCGGATTTTCCTACTTCTAGCTCTAATTTTTATTTTCAACAGTTCGCTGAACTTCCAGACTCGGAGTTAGCCTCCGAAGCTGAGCTGGATGCCTTTCGTACTGCCACTACAGGTGGGCGCAAGCGCAAGAAGATTTCTTCCTCTGAGGAAGTTATCGACCTTGACGGAATTCCCGTCGCCACTTCCAGGTTAGATCTTCTGGGTTCTTTTCTTTCATGGAAATTTTTCTTCCATCTTCGGAGTTTTAACTTTTTCGGGTTTTTTGTTTTTAGCCTGCCTCCCTCCAACCTAAAGCCGAAGAAGCTGAAGAAACACAAAGTTGTTTCCAGCCGAGGCGGTCAACCTTCTCCCGTCATCGCCCCGGACACACTGTCCATGATGGCGGAAGAGCACGCTGCAGCCCCCAACACCAAGCCACTAGAGCCCAGCCAGCCCGTTGTGTCGAACACGGACACGAGGGATAGGGCGGCTCCAGAGGTGGGAAAATCTTCTCGGACATTTGACGAGGAGATTCCCACCTTTGACAAGGACTTCAAGATTATCAATGACGGCCTAAGCGCAGCCGGAAATCTTTTTGCGGAATACGCAAAAGGGTTCAAAGAAAACTTGGCGGGTTTGCAACGAATGAGCCAGGTATGTAACTCTAGCCCCCAAGCATTAAACAAAATGCATGCTTTTTTGCTTTGATGCTTTTTGTAATCATTCTTTTCCTTGCTATGTTCCAGCAAACCGCCGAAGCCATTAACATGGAAGTTTTCAACAAACTCTCCATCAAGAATAAGGAAGTTAGAAGTCTTCTTTCTATTCTTGAAGAGAGAGAGGCGGAGCTGGCATCGTCTCAGCTCGCGTTGTCGGAAACAACAGGTAAACATTTGTCCTCTGAAGTTTTCGATTTAACTTTTTTGTCTAAGTACTTTTTCCGGGAGTGTTCTGAACTCGGAATTTTCCTTGCTTTTCAGCTGCTTTGGCTGAGGCCAAGCAAATAGCTGAAGACGCCGGCAATGCCGAAAATCTCCGAAAGGAGAATTTGGATCTTCATAAGGATCTTGTGAAGACTCGAAAATATTTGGAAGCCAGCAATCTGGCCCTTGGAGTTGCTAATTCCAAGGCTTCCGAACAGGCGGAGAAGGACAAATCCACCATTCAGGATTTGGAAAACGCCCTAAACCTTCGCCTGGAGGAAATCTCCGAGATTGACAAGCTTATCGGTAAGTTACTGATACTTTTACCATTTTTCCATGTCTTGCTTTCTTTCTCTGTTTTTCACCTAACCCTTTTGGTTGTTTTGTTGGAAAAACAGGAGACACCCCAGATGGCACTCGGATTGAAGGAATCCGAGCCTTTGGGAAGACATGGACTTCGATCAGAGCTGCTGGAATGCAGCTGGTCAATAAGTTCCTTCCCGCAAGGACTGGGGAGTTCTCGGAGGTTGAAAAACTTCCGGGTGCCATCATGGAGGTGGCGGAGTCCAGGGAGTCCACCCTACGTTCCGCTGCACGGGGTGGTGCGCGCATGGCACTCGGCCTTATGCGTATGCACTACCCTGGTGCTAAATCTTGGCGCGTGGCGTCCGGTGTCCCTCAAGGATACACGGATACTCAGCGAAATACCATCTTTGATGGAATCAAAGGCCACGCCACCCAGATTGCCTCCATGGTGAATATCTCCGTCAATTATCCAGAAGAGGAGATCCCTCCAATCCCCGAGGATGATAGCAGCGAGGAGGAGTCGGATGATTGAAGGGCTTCCTTAAACCTGGATAATGAAAATAGACAATAGGAGCATTACTGTTCTTTCAATGTAATTCAAAATGTAATGTTTCTATTTGTATGAATGTAAACTCCGCCTTTTGCAGTCTTAATTATTAAATTCTTTGCAAGGTTTTCGGATTTTACTATTCCTTTATCTTCTAAGTTCTCTGGCATATATGTTTTAACTGTCCTTAGTGTTTAAAATGGCTCAAATAGCAATATGAATCATCATGCCGAGTAACTGGGTGTAACCAATCAGTTGAAACTCGGAAACATGGATCATGCTAAAGGCATTTTTACTAACTAGCTCCAGTAACCCAACACATATGCAAACAGATAATGCTCAGAGAAACGAGGAATTTTTTTAAATGAAACTTGGGCACGCAGGCAATTCAAGTTCCCTTTAGCCGTTCAAGCAGGCTGAAAATCATTCAGTTTTGTAACACCGAGCACGCAGGCACAATTCGGGTTAACATTGAGTATTTTGTAAGATCATTGGGAAATAGAGAAGGTGGAATCATGCTTTGTACTGTAATAAACTTGTAAAAACATGGATACCAGAATTCCAACAACTTTATTTCATGATCTCAAAAGATGTTTACATAGATATTGAGCTAAGTATAGAAGGGACATAACTGCTAGATACTCCAAGGCTTTCACTATCCATTCGAATTTATCGGATTTCTTCAGCAACTTGTAGAGTGGTAGGGCTTTATCCCCCAGCCGACTAATAAATCTGCTGACGGCAGCGGCGGAACCCGTCAATCTTTGGACATCTTTTACGCACGTAGGCTTCGAGATGTTCAAGATGGCTTTGATCTTTTCCGGGTTAACTTCTATTCCTCTGTGAGAAACGATGAAACCCAGAAGTTTTCCTGAGGGAACCCCGAATACACACTTAGATGGATTTAACTTCATCTTGTAAGTGCGCAAGTTTTCGAAAGTTTCTCGCAAATCCTCAAGGAGTGTATCTTTTTCCTTGGTTACGACAGCAATATCGTCCACGTAAACATGGACGTTTTTGCCAATCTGACTATGCAGACAACGTTGCATGCAACGCTGGTAGGTTGCACCTGCGTTCTTCAGGCCAAATGGCATGGTTACGTAATAGTACGTCCCGTACGGGGTTATGAAATAAGTCTTAATTTGATCTTCCTTTTTCATGCGTATTTGGTGGTACCCGGAGTATGCATTCAAAAAGCATAAAAGCTCAGAGCCTGCAGTGGCATCTATTATTTGATCGATGCGCGGTAACGCGAACCAATCGTTCGGACACAATTTGTTCAAGCCTGTGTAATCTATACACATTCTAAGAGCAGTAGTGTCTTTCTTCGGTACTAATACCGGGTTTGCAGACCATTCAGTGTGGATTACTTCCTGGATGAAATCTGCTGCTAAAACCCGGATAATTTCCTTGCCAATAGCCTTCCGTCTTCTTCCGTCAAATCGACGAAGACCTTGTTTGACAGGTTTTGATCCTGGAATTACCTTGAGTTGGTGCTCAGCAAGTTCCCTGGGTACGCCTGGCATGTCAGCTGGACACCAGGCAAAAATATCCCAGTTCTCACGGAGGAACTTGATGAGCTCGCCTTCCTATTTTTCAGTCATCCCAGTCCCTACGACGACAAATTTTGTCGGATCTTTGGGATCTAGGATTACCTGTCTTGTATTCTCGGATGCCTTGAAGCTGTCTGTCGGCTTCCGGGTTTCTTTTCCTGCCGGCATTTCTGTCGGCGACACCTCCTTGGCTAATTCCTTCAGTTCTTCCTTTGCTATAACTCTCTGAGCGCAAAGGGCATTTTCTTTCTCCAACTCGTTTGCCAGCTTGAAGTCACCAGCTATGGTGATTACTCCTCCTTTGGGTCCTGGCATCTTCAGCTTGTTATAGATGTAACATGATCTTGCCATGAATTTGGCGAAAGCTGGACGTCCGAGTATTGCGTGATACACGCTTTCGAACGGCACTACTTCGAAGGATACTTTTTCCTGCCGGAAGTGATCTTTATCTCCGAAGGTGAAATCTAGGGAAATTTCTCCTAGGGATCGTGCTTGTCTGCCAGGAACAATACCATGGAAGCGTATGTTGCTGTAATTGAGCTGGGACTCGGAAATCTTCAGATGCTTCAGTGTATCCATGTACATTATGTTAATGCTGGATCCTCCATCCATCAACACTCTTCTTAGCCTAGTATTCTGGACAATAGGGCTTACGACAAGAGCTTGTGTGCCGGGTTCAGGGATATTCCCGGGATGATCAGACTGATCCCAGGTAATTGGTGTGTTGGAGTACTTCAAGAATTTCGGGGTTGCCGGAACAACCGCGTTTATTTCTCGAAGTGTTCTTTTGGAAACCTTTGCTGACGGAGTTGCCAGGAATGTTAGCATTGCCTCTCCGTCAACTCTCGGAAATTTGGGTTCGCCCTTTCGCTGTTGTTCCTGGATTTTTTCATCAGTGTCCGATTCACTGTCTTCTTTGTCAGCTTCTGGCTTTTGTTTGGCGGGTTTCCTTTTGGAACCCTTCCCCTTATTTCCGGATCCTGCGCTGTTTTTCATGTGCTTATTCAGCCGGCATTGCGCGTTTGTGTGGGTGGGTTTCCCAAATTGTGAATGGTGGACACAAGGTTCCGACTTAATCCTCTCCCACTCCTCTGGAGTGTAGTTGATTGGATCTGTACTGCGTCCTTTCCACTTATTCCCTTTTTCACTTCCAAAGGCTATAATGACCTCTTTAGGTTTTGTCGTTGTTTCTGGAGTTCCTTTTTTTGTCAGAACGAGGGGTTTTCTTGGCAAGTATCAGTGATTCGATATTGCCTCCTCTTGCTCTGATGTCGTCTTCGGCTGCAGCGTTCTCGTTGGCGGTTGTAAGCATAGATCCGAGATCTTTGTGCTGCTTGGAACCAACCATGAACGGTACAAGTCCGGGTTTTAGGCCACTGACAAAAGCATGCATTGCTTGTACGTCAGTTACTCCAGAACAACTATTCTTCATTGCCGTCCATCTGGAGATGAAATCCACGTATGGTTCATCCTCGAATTGGGTGCAACGGTTCAGCTTGTTGATGCTGTTCGGGCGTTTGTATGTTCCCCGGAAATGCTGAGTAAATACTCTAGCCATATCATCCCAGCTGTCGACAGTTCTTGATGGTAATCCATTGATCCAATCCTTGGCTCCGTCCAGTAACATTAGGGGAAGAAACTTGACAGCTTCCAGGTCTGTCCCATTGTTGATCTGGACGGCTGTATAGTAGTCTGAGAGCCAGGTGTCCGGGTTTGTGCTGCCGATATATTTTTGGTAGGTTGGACCAACTTTGGCGAAGCCAGAATGCAGGGTTATCCTTCGGATCCTGTCAGTTTAACACTTAGGACCAAAGTATAGATCATCCTTTTCCGCTCTATCAATATGTGCGGAATATCTTCCAGCTGAATGGACAGAAGGGGATCTACTCCTTTCTTTTCCATTGTTGCGCGGACGCGCTTTTCCGGGATTGTACCTATCTCTTCCATGATCACGTCCTTTTGGATTAGGCGGAGTCCTGCTCCTGTGCCTTTCTTTATCCTTAGGAGGTGTCCGGGATCTCTCACGTCTGTGAGGTATATCGTATCTTCCGGCTTTCTCAGCTGGGTTTCTCGGAGGTGGCATTGTTTTGCCGTCATTACGGTATTTTTCTTCCCGATCGTGGGGTTTGAGTCCACCTTTCGGGGGATGGGATCCGGTTCGGGACGCTTCATCCCTATTGTCGGGGTTTTTCTTGTCTTTTCTCGGATCCTCTTTTTTATCCTTTGAATTGTCTGAATCTCCAGGTTCCTCTGGTCCAGGTGCTCCAGCGGCGCAAGTAGCTGCTTTGCATAGGGCGGAGTTATCCTGCAGTCTTCCCGATCGCTCTTGGGCCCGCTGTTGTTGTTGCAATGCTTTTCCTAGGAAAGCATACACCCCCTGGAGCTTTTCACCATTAGAGTACAAATCATTGTTGAGGATGGCAAACGCTGCTTCCACGTTTTCTGCTGCGGTTTTGTATATTGGTTCGCCTCTGGCATCTTTGCCGTTTACCTGCTTTTGCCAAGATGGGTTGTGAACCCTTTCTTTTGGCGGCAGTACTTCCGGTCTTATGATTCCGGATAACCTTGTAGGTTTAATGCCAGATCTATTCTTTCTCTCGTACTCCTCGATTTCTTCCTTCATGAGCTTAATGTCATCCTGGGTTTTTTGGAGGTGTTCGCGAGTTCTGAGTAGATGTTGCTGTTGCCGTTGGAAGGCTCGTCTCCTGGCTTCCAGCATCTCAGGGGGTTCATTTACTCCCACTGGTGTTTGCAACAGCTGCTGTTCTTCCTGTTCCGTCATTGGCGGAGCAAGGATTTCTTTGATTTTCTTCTCCGCAGTCTTTGTTCCGCTAGCATCTCCTACTTCCAGGTTTTCATCAGCTAGATCAGCTGATTTTTTCTTCCGGATTTTGTATTGGATTTTCTTAGCAGCTCGGTGCTTTTTCTTGGAAGAGGGAGGTTTTTTGACACGCTCATCTTCTGTCAATTCCTTTACATTAGGAAATATCGGAGAAGTTTCTCCGTCTTCTCTCTCTTCCTCTGGCGGAGGGGTTTTAGGGCTTTCCTGGCTGCCGGCGTCCGTGGTATCAGCCGGTTTCGCCATTGGTACTTCATGGAATCCCTCTTGAAAAGATTTAACTTTCCTTTCGAAGGCGTCCGCGTCTTCGTCTTCGGAATCAAAATCATCTGATCCGGTTTCTGATTCTAATCTCGCATCAATGGCGGCTATTACAGAGTCAGCTTCCGAGTTCATCGTCATGTTGACAGATGTCGGATCTTCCGCCTGTATGACGGGTGTTGGGTCTTCCGTCTCTGTGACGGGTGCATTTTTGTCTGCCTCTTGCACGGGATTTCCGTCATCCGTGTTTTCGGCGACTTCGGATTGCACCATGCCGATAAAGTGTGTGTCACTTTTTTGTCAGCGATCTGAGCAGGATCCGGTATCATAGTCATCCTCGATTGGGTATAGGGCGGGTGGGATAAATTTGCTTCCACCGCAAAACCCCATTGCTTCTGCAGTTAGTCCGATAAAGATGTTAGCAGATCCGATTGGCAACACGCAAGCACTTACCAGGTGGTTTTGCGCCAGTATGTAGGATCCGTTGTCGAGGAAGCGTCCGACGTCGTCGTCGAACTCCAGGCTTCCGATAGTGATTGATCTTCCAATTCCGCCGAGTATCCCAGATCGGAACTTCACGCCTGACGTCGTTTGCCCATGGTGCGCGCCAACTGTCGAGACATCGTAGTGGTTTTCATAGACGGGGGTGCCATGAGACTACGGTAGAGACGTGGGGTAACGGGATCGCGTGCTGGACAGTGAACACAGGATTTACCCAGGTTCGGTACGTCGCGACAGTACGACGTGCCTACTCCTGCACTTCTCACTAATCAGGACCAAAGCCTGGAAACAGGATTACAATGTGAGGTTTAGATCTAGCTACTCGCAGAGGATCAACTTCTCGGCGAGTTGGCCTACAGCTTCTCTGTTATTCGTTATTAAACTTATCTCCCGTCCGGCTTTATATAATAGCCAGATTAGGGCTTACAGAATAGGAAACCTAGAAGACTACGGTAACTATAACTTGAAAGGTAAGGAATCCGTCTTCTCCTCCAAGCCAGATCACGTGGACCGTGATCCGGGTCCTTCTAGAATCCGGCTTCTGTGCGTCGAGTTACTGGGCCGCCCAATGAACCTTAGCCCACTACCACTTGGGCCACCCTGGTAATGCGGCACTTTGACTACCATCTGATATACCCCTAGTTGGTATATATTCGACAGCGGCTGGCACCCCTTAGAGGCCCAGTGGCCCCTTCTAGTTGTCCTTCGGGCTTCGGGAGTCTTCCGGGAAAGATAATTTTCTGAAATTTTCTGAGGAAATTGAATTTCTACACAAAACTAGACACCAAGGGTAATTCAGCTGAAAACAACGTCAGTCCATGTTAGTTTGATCCAAATCATACAATTTTGAGGAGAAATAACAAGAAAAGTGGTTGGAGAAATATACCTTTGGAACGTATCAGTGCGCCTCTATGATCCTATGGGATATGTTGCGTCGTCAAAACCTATAAGTGCATCTCCTCCTCTTTCTCGTACTCTCTGTAGCTCTGGACCCCCTTGTCCATGCTCTCTTTTTGATGAACTGCGCTAGCTACACCGTAGCTAGGCTTAGTGACTTAGGTTTAATCCATGGCTATCCTTGTTAGGGTTACTTCAATGAGCTCATTGGTTCACTAGGGCATATGTCCTAGGGCTGCGATAAATCTCCTAGGCCGCTCCTTCCCTCTCTTCTGGTTGCTTAGAGAGATTCATATCTCTTTAGTTGACTTTGTAGGTTCGAGGTGAATGGTGTAGATGTTTTCTTGACCATCTCAGCCGTCTGGAATGGCTTCTGGTATCCAAGTTGATACCAGACTATGTGATCTCTTCTGTAGGAGGCTATTCCTTAGCTTTCTTTAGTTCATTTTATGTTTTAAATACCTTTTCCATGTGTTGGCCTATGTGGCAGGCACTATGATGCGAAAAATTGCACTTGTGCATTATGTTGTGGATTTAGAACACTGTGGTGCCTCTATGAGTGTACACAGTAACGCTAAATCATGGCTTAATGCTTTCTTATGCTTCTTCCTTGCTGTAAAGTTTGTATTATTGCAAGTTTAATGTCCTCAATGAAATTAATCACTTGTGTGTGATTTGTTGTATAAGAACAGATTCTTACACACCTCCCCTGCTTTCCTCGGTGCTCTATGATCTTGTATAGATCATGGATACATGATAAGCACAGTTAGCAGTCTCCAAATCATGTACTATGTGATTCCTACAGGCTTGGAATTAACCTGCTGCTATTGTAGTGTTTCTTTAGCTTCAAGAGGACGAACAACCTTCTCCTTGTGGTTTTGCTTCCTCCTCCTAGCTACTTCAATTTTCCTAGTGTGTATATTTCTAGCCGCAGGTGATACCAGGTGTTCTTTGTCTGTTTCTTGTGAAGAACAAAGTCTTCTGGTTGTAGCTTGTGCATTGAAACTATATTATTATACTGTCCAGTGTTATGTTGAGGTGGTGACACCTCCTTGCATGCATTTGGTGATTCAGCTGCTTGCAGCTGGTTCCTGGTTTAAGTTTCAACCTATTGCGGCCATCCTTGTGAAATGTCTTATGCATGTGAGATATTTGTGTTGCTTAGTATGGAAGTTACTCGGCTGGGCTGAGATTACTTTCCTGGTCCAAGTATTCATGGGCTAGATGGTAGCATCAGTTCAACATGTGTTGGGATGCTTGTTGCTTATGGTTTGTGCTTACTATGCCTTATTTGCTACATGGATCATGTTCTTTTCCTTGTATTTCAAAGTTTTTCTTAGGATTATTAGTCCTGATGTTTTTTTATACTAGCAGATATTTCTCTTAGTGGCTTTTCTCTTATATGTATGCAATGCAGAAATAGATATCTTGGTTGGCATGTTATCTATTGGATTTACTTATGAATTATCCTCAAATTTCAAATTGTGACCTTATTTGAGCTTGTGTTTGGATTCCACAACTGTCTCTGTGGTTTATGTGCTATAATTTCATAGTGGTGCTTGTTGGCTTGCTGTCGCTAGTTGCTATGCCCCTCATCACTTCATTTGAGCTTGCTGGATTCATATATCGTTTGCGTTCTCACTATTTTGAGTACCTGGCTAATAATTCATCTTAGTCAGGGCTCCATTGCATCCAAAACATCGAAATTGCCCCACCATTGGTGAGGGCAAACATTTTAACATAACCAAAACTATTTTCTTTTGTTTTCTGTTTTGCAGGTTCAAGATTCCATTGAAAAGAAGATCAGAAGATGTAGTCTTCTAGGGTTTTATCTTAGGTTAGCTTTGTATAGGTTTAGAACTTTGTAATTATGGTATTTTTGTCATCTGTAATATACTTTGTAATACAATTTTGTATCCTAATATTTAAATATGAATGAAATTTGAATTCTGCTTGAAATATTTGAATGTGAATTTGTTATTTGAATATGTTTGTATATTGGAATGATCTTCCGTTGTATAATAATGCACTAGTCATCTATTTAAGTTAATCAATTCAATAATTCAAATGTCTACTTAACTTATTTGAATATCAAATGATTCAATTCCAATATACTTGGTTAATTTCAATTCCAGTGTTCAAAAATGAGATAAGACTTAACTCATTCATCGGGAATGATTTTGTTCACAAATGAGATAATAATAGATGTCTAAGACTTATCTCATTCATCAGGAATGAATTTTGTTTCAGAGGCTTGTTCTCCTTCCAATTCCCGCCAAATGGTTTTGTCAAAAACCCCGATCCCAAAATATATGAGTCGAGTGTAACTCAAGTGTTATTGCTAGATGTCGATGATTTGTTTCCATATCATCGGTTCCAACTCAACTTGTTCTCGTAACTAATTCTTTCACAAAAGCGTAAATTTTACCCTGATTTTACAAAGATGCATGAATGGAAGCATGTATAATTCTATATCTACCCTCACGTATCCTATAACTACGGGGTATTACATATCATGAACACTTGTATTATCATGCACAACATGATCATGGAGAGTAGATATACGTGGGAATGATGTTCGATGAGCCGTTCGATTCCAGGGCACTCTTCCGGATCCACAGCCGCGCGTGTCTGCTGAGTTTGACGATTTTCTCAATGCTTATCAGGAAATTCGTGATGAGAGAATTCACGCGCAACTATAAAGGCGCACTTGTGGGCTATCAGAGCATGTAGTTGACGAATTTAAATTATTTAAAATCTTGTAATAACTACTAACCTATTTGTAGTATTGTAAAATTATTGAACCAAGTTTTTTTTAGACTAAAAGGGAAACGTCCCCGGTTCCATTGATAAGGCTCAACGAAACCACGCCGAGCGAACGAGTTCATACAAAGCACGTCCAAGTTGTGTTCAGAAACGAGAATAAAATGCAGAAAAGTAAAAGACAGGTGTTTCTACAAGCAATAACAGTTTCTTGGGGGGGAGCCCACATGCCAGTAGACTGCAACTTTCCTCGCCATCCTTTTTGCCAAGCCTATTCCTTGTCCAGCTCCAGGATGGAAGTCGGGGTCTCCCAAGTGCCAGCGATCGCAGCTCTCTTTAGAGCCGGTGAACCCAGGTCTGCACTTGGGGTTGGAGGAGGGGATCTCCTGACAGTCTTCACCCCGGCTCCAGGAGCATGGGGGAGTTCAGGAGGTCCGAGAGCAGCGAGCAGATGCGTTCCATCCCCACCTGCATCTCCTCCTTAAAGATTGGCCTCCAACATCTTCAACAAGTTCAGAATAAGACGAAATACCTGGAGAATATTAATCCAAGGATGACCATTGAAAATAAGATCATTCCTGATTTTCTAGATGGACCAAAGAGCGGCAGAGCAAACAGAGTTGAGGACTGCATGTTTTTTGTTAGCTATCCAATATCTAGCAACAGATAAGAAATCATTCCCTAAATCAATGTTAAAGCATGGGAAATAAAAAGCCAGATTTTTTAGCAACAACACAATCAAAAAACAGATGAGTTATGGATTCATTGTCAAAACAGAAAATGCAGTCTTCAGGTTTGTTCAAGTGCCTCTTTTTGAGATTGTCTCTAGTCATTAGTTTGTTGTTGGCAAGCAACCAAAGAAAAATGTGTACCCTATGTGGGATATGTAGTTTCCACACACTTGGGGTGTACACAGGTTGCACCCCTCCGAAATTTATAACAGCGTATAGAGAAGAGGTGGAGTAAGTGCCCTTATCCTCATATTGCCAAACCAGGGAGCCAATGTTGTTTGTAAGGAGAACACCAGCTGTAATGCTCTGGAGGTCATGCCACTTTTGCTCTAGTAGAGGGGAGAAATTTCTCCTAAAGGTGAGTCTAAGCTGCCCATCAACTAAAGTGTGCTTGATGGTTTTGTTTTGTTTATTGCAAACAACATATATATCAAAGAATTGGACTGCTAGGGGGGAGTCCCCAAACCAGGTATCTTCCCAGAACCTGATTTTGCTCCCATCTCCAACTTTCCATTTGTAACCAAATTTAATGCTTTTGATAGCCCACATAACACCTTTCCAGAAACTAGAAACATTAGTGGTCCTACTACAGAAGATGTTTGGGTTAGAGGTGTTGTATTTTGCATCCACCATGGTTTCCCAGAGCTTGCCTTCATCAGTAATGTACCTCTTGAGCCAAGAGCCAAGCAGGCACAGGTTGATGTTAGCAAGATCAGAAACACCTAGGCCACCATACTCTTTTTTCAAACAAATGAGTTTCCAGTTAGCCAGGTGAAGTTTTCTATGTCCTTCAAAGTCATTCCACAAGCAGTTGGCCATATGACTATTGATTAGTTCTAGGGCCCATTTTGGGAATTTTAAAAAGGACATTAAGTAAATGGGGATACTAGCAAGGCAAGTTTTTATAAGGGTGAGCCTAGCTGCATAAGAAAGTAGTCTCCCTCTCCAACCAGCTATTCTTTTGAGGATTTTGTCAATGAGGGGTTGTATGTCCTCTCTCCTCAATTTATCATAGTGGAGAGGGATTCTGTCGTGGGATAATCACGGCAGACGTTACCGGGGGTAACTGATCTTGGGGCAAGACGACACATGCGTTTGGGAGAGGGTTTAGCTCAGAGGAAAACATGGTGCAATTCGATCTGGTAGCCGGCAATCAAAGTCGCCGAGTCTCCGATCTTGATATAACAACTCAACTCTGGGATTACACTAGATGCTCGATATCAAGCGATATTGCTAGGGTTCTTAGATCTCTGTCTAAACTAGACCTGGGGGTCGGTTTATAAAGCACCCATACCCCCTGGCTTATCCTCCAAGGCGCATCCTGGATCCTACCCGGACACGGCGCACAAACCCTAACTTTCCTTTACAGTAACCCACAATCCAGGTTACTGGGCCTACAAGCTTGGGCCTTCCACAAGTTTCCTCATCCTCAGCCAGATCCTGCGCACCGTCCTTTGGGCCGGGTTACTCCTTGGAGTTTGGCCTATCGGGTTATCATCCCCCCATCAGTAGTCCCCAGAATAGCCTGGGCTTCATGGATCCTCCTTGAAGCGCTCGCTATTCCCTGCAAAGACATCAGACACACATGCATATGGAGGCCGGGTTAAGATGCTTTGATATTCAGCTAGGCCTTACTCCATGGTGGCCATGTAGTAACCCGGGTTTTTCCTCCAAACACTTTGGTCTAATTTTCCAGGTCCAAACCCTAATAAAAATGCCAAGATCCCATACTCGATAATCGATCCTGACATCACGGGGTAAATCTCCTTCTTTCTTTTATCCAAATGCCTTGCTCAATATTTGGCGCATATCTCGCAGAATCCACGTGGATAACCATCACCCCACGATTTCCGGCTTCTGGCCGTTGAGATAGACTCACCCTTACCTTATAAATAGCACTTAGAGGGTAACCCTAAACCCATCACTACGCCTCAGCTTCCCCTTTCCTTCCTTGCTCCTTACACCCTCGCAGCACCACCGCAAGAAGCTCGTGCTTGTCATCGAAGCAAGATCGCCGCCGGCCGCGCCCGCCCTCGAGCCATCTCGCGCCGCCGTCAAGTGTCACCGTCGCGCCTTTATTCCTCTCGCCAAGAATTGCGAAGGGGCATTCGAGCCACACCGCTCGCTGCCGTCGCGCTAGACTCCAATCTCTCCAGTAAGCCTCTCGCAGCCGCTTAATTTAGCCCCGCAATTTTTCAATTCATCCAAGATCGGATCTAGGTCAACCCGTGAATCACTTTTCCGATTGCATCAAATTAGATCGATTCGATGCTCGCCAACTCCTTTAACCACCTGTTAGATAGTTACAACTCATCCTCCTACCATTACTAATCACCAAATCTCCTGTAAAATCGCTCGCAAACTTTCCCATCTAGATCCATTCCTCCTTGATTTTCCGCTCATTGCGTTAACACCCGGAAAACCCTCCTTTTCCAGCTATTTTGCTTGCAGTAGACACATGGGCAACCATCCATCTTCCCCAAATGCTTTTCCATACGTAAGTGACCAATAATTTCCACAATTGTACTTAACACCCGGATACCTTGTAATCTCCACCTCATAGCGTGATACCCGGATAATTTTTAGCTTCATACTTTCTTGATACCTTATACTCGGATAATCCAACACTCCCGGGTCTTATTTCCTATGCCTCTTTTTCTTGTGATTTGCAGGTTGATCCCATGGCTCCCAAACGACAAGGAAAACAGCCGACTCAGGCGAGGACTACCCAAACCATATATGCCAACTGGGGGCGTTCCACAGCTACGAAGGCCAAGTTGGACGAGCTAGCCGAATTAGGAATTCTCCCTTCTCAGAAGGACATTCACTGGAGGGCGCCGGGCAACGAGACCCGGCCCACACCCGCTGATAATGAGGTAATCTGCTTCGTAGAACACGTGACCCGGGGATTCCGTCCTCTGGGTCACCCTTTCTTCAGGGAGGTCTTAAGCCATTATGGCCTCCGGGTATTCGACATAGGGCCTAACTCTATGTTGAATATTACCCACTTCATCGTTCTATCCGAGTCGTACTTGTGCATACCGCCAAGTCTGACTCTCTTCATCGAACTATTCCAGTGTAAGCTGTGCCGCGAAAGTGGTGACGGAGCACTTCTTACTTGCGGCGGGGTATCCATCCAACGCCGCAAGAATTCACTGATGCCAACTCTCAATTTAAACTCCCACGTCAAACATTGGCAGCTGTCTTTCTTTTACTGCCACGATACCTCCCCAGACGGCGAAAAGAAACTGCCGGGTTACTCGGAAAACCTCCTCGAACCTTCCGAGTCTTTCAATGCCTTTGCGCCAGACTCAGACAGGGAGGCGATCCTTCCCTCATTAACCAAGATAGCCATCCTCTCAGCCCAAGGCCTCCTCGGGCTAAATTTAGTAAAAACATGGGTTGATTTTCGGATCCAACCCAACTCCATCCGCACCAAATTGATGTGCGAGTATTCGGGGCACACCACAGATGCACTCCGATACTCCACCAAGAGCTTTGCGACCGGCGATACCAACAAGACCATCAAGGGCTTCTTAACAGAGAAGCTGGAGGTGATAAAGGGCATCACCGGGTTACCCCCGTTTACTCGGGAAAACCTGGCTCCAGCGGTAATACCCGATATTCATAACTTATTTCCACATTTTGACTTGATACAGCTTCTAACCCTTAGTCTCATTCTTTTGTCTTAGGCTGATGACCCTTTCTGGAGAGTTGAACCCTTCCCCCCTTCCAGAGACCCGGAAGAAGAGGACGAGCCGGCTGATGACAGTGAAGGTATTTGCACAGAATTTGTATATCTTTACTTGTATTATTTTCCTCCCGTTTACCTTTTTTCCAACGAACACACACCCGGTTCGCAGGGCTGGAGGACGAAGGTGAGACCAACGAGGATGACCCGGAGGCAACCGAGTCTGACCAAGAGGCAACAGTTGGAGCCAAGAGGAAGGCCAGGGGGGCAGTTTCCAAGGTTCCTTTTTCCTCATTATCCTCTGAATCTTACTCCTTTGACGCCATGCGACGACTTAACCATCAATTATCAAATTCGTCGTGCTTGAAGGATTCTTTCCCAGCCAAACGCAGAGTAGCTCGGAGCTCCCCGGGTGAAGATCCCCTTAACCCGGGCATCTCTACCCCCTCGGTCCCTCGTGCCAGCGCTCCTCCGTCTCGTCCTTCTGACTCTCCTCAACGCCACCCTTCTCCTAACCATCCACGTGCCGGGCAATTCCGGGTTCCGTTAGTGGTCCCTGTGACGACCTCATCTGCTTCCAGCGGCGAGCTCCCGCCGGACTACACCGTGAATGCTGGGTAAGTTTATGCTACATGATTTCCTTTTACGTCTGACAAATTTCCACTCAAGCCACCGTCATCACTAATAACTGCCTTTTCTCATCTTTCTTTCAGCACTCAAGTCACCGTCAGTGACCCGGAAAACGTAGAAACAGATAACCATCGGGTGGAGAAGCCGACTGATAACGCAGACGCCGCGACTGGCGGTGATACGGCGAATAACCAGGAACAAGGCCCTCCGAACAATCCGCTTCCCCGAGCCGCCGGATCTCCTTCCTCATCGGAACCAGTAGACGAGGAGATCGAGGTTCTAGATACAAGGATGGGTTCTCCCAACCCGGGTACTCAAACTGTCCGGGTCTCGACTCCAAGGGCGGGGAGAGCCCCCCACCAGGCGACCAAGCTGCCGGCTCTTCCGGTACTCGATCCGAGGAACTGACGTTTGCCCAGATGCTGGAAACCCTGCGCACTTTAAGGGCTAATGAAGAAAACATCTTGGGGGCTTTAATAGCCAAACATGAGGTAAATCCGATTAATGTTGCTTGTGCCCTTGTCCAGTCCCCAAGTTCCGAGTGAATTGATTCATAATTTGCTTGGGACTTTATTATACAAGCGACTGATAACTTGCTCCTCTACCCGACTGATCCTTGTTTGCATGCATGCAGTCTTTCGTGACTCAATCTGAGGAGAAACTGGCAGACGCCACCAAGCTCATCGAAAAGGAGGTAGCTTTGCATGAAGCAGCCGAAGCTGAGGCCAGGAGGAATAGGCTGATAATGAGGAAATATAGGAAAAGGGCTCACAAAGCAGAAGATGATCTAACAAGCCTTTCTGTCCAAATATCAGACACATATCGCGCTTTACTTGGTACGTTTCCTCCTCCGGGTTTATCGTTTTGATAGATAGCAAGAGTTTTCCCGACTTACGTTTCCATTTTTTTAGGCCCGGACGAAACCATGCCGGAAGAGGATGACATTGCCAAGCTGAAAACCATGAAGAGCGTTATCCGGCAGCTATGTGCCGGAACCAAATGGATCCTGCAGGAATTACGGTGGCCGGGTAAAGGACATGTTGATCTGAAGAGGATGCTGGATGCCTTCTCCACTATTCCTGAGTGGATTTGGCACTGGAAACGCTCGTCTTGCCGGGTTGGAGTGACTCGGGGGCTTGCACTCGCCAAGGCTTATTTCCCTAAGCTCGAGCTAGCGAAGCTTATGGGCGGCTTCCCAGAGTTCAAGCTTGATGGGTCCAAGTTCTCGGTGAAGGATTTTCAGGCCGTCCAGAAGGAGGTCCGTTACCCGGCCAGCGTGATCGCTGACGAACTGGATGTTAATATCCTTGTTCCAGCATATGATGCTGCTGGTGAAGCAATTAAGTTGGATCTTCCCGAGCCGTATGATATGCTGGCTCGGTGGAAGGAGGAAGCTGCTGCGTTGAGGGCGGAGGCTGCCAAGAAGCAAGCTGAAGCCGTCTCTGCCCCCGCTACCTCAACACCAGTCGTTCCCCCTCCTGCACGGGCTGGTACCGCTGATCCGGGTGCTGCTGCTACCACCAATGAAGGCAGGGGCAAGGCCAAGATGAACGCCGAGTGACATCTGATCTCTAATGCCTCTTCTTATGCACTGGTTGGCCAACATGCTGCTTAAACAGTTATATTTTGGGTGGTGCGCCTGTGCACCTTTGATATCTTTTCACCGGGATTTTGTAATGCACGCTAAGGTCTTGATATACTCTATGCCTCTGCCGGCCTTTTTAAATTTATCCATTATTTGAGCTCATCTGTTCTCGATACCCGGCTTTCTTTATTGTTCCTTTTGTGAAAAACTCGATTTCCGGGTCTCATGGGTATTGACAAGCGGATTTGCTTCTAAGTCCCCAAGTCCCCAAGACTCGGATATTTGGGTTTTTGGAATTCTACAAGTAAGCAATTTTTTCTCTTTTCAAGATTTCAAGTCTCCCGGACCCGGATCTCCAAGTCTAGGACACTTGATCTTGAAAGGGGAACGAACTGCCTACTACTAAATTCGCAAAGATCCCTGAGTTGTTTCACATAGGATTTGAAGTTATGCTTAATAATCGTTGAGCTTCCAGCTGTTTAGCCTTGTACTCTGCATAACTTGTGGTTTAGATGACCCTTTTGACTATCTTGTACTATAAGCCGGCTTTCGCGTGGATACCATGTTGTTACATCTATACGAAAACGTAACCAGTCAAGCCCCGTCGGGTTCATGACTGACTGTAATCGTAAGCGAACAAATCATGCCACTTTAATGCGAGTCACATCGAGCTTTAGTAAGAATAGCCAAGAAATTTGGACTTCTTTGTCCGGTTATAAGATTGTAGCCGTACTCGTTTGCAAGTAATCGGCCCTTATAACTCATAGGCATCATGGTCGGGTCTTTGAGTTTGTAACTGTGCTATTCAAGCGACCAGCCCCCAAGACCTAGATATACGCATCATACTGAGAGTACATAACCTGATAATAACCATCTCTTTTCTTGATAATCACCTCTTTACTTGATATGAAAAAATCTAGGTCAGCAAGCCGCCTCATTAAAAACCCGTCCAGTCCCCAAGGGTACCCTGGATAGGAAAAGAGTACGTCTGAAAACCTGCTGCCTATTACATCGTTCAATTCCATATGCCAATACAATTTTTGCTAAGTATAATATGGACGTAGTTGAGCCACGTTCCACGGTCTGTCTCTTTCTTGCATAGATGAAGTGGTGTGAGCAGTGTCATTAACTGTGGTTGACTCTTCCCTTGCATCTATCAAGTAATATGACCCATTATGCAAATTCCGGCTTATGATAAATGGTCCTTCCCAGGGTGGTGATAACTTGTGCTTTCCTTCGTTCGACTGTACCAGGCGCAGAACCAGGTCTCCTTCCTGGAAGACCCGGGTTTTCACGTGCCGGCTATGATACCTTCGTAAATCCTGCTGATATATGGCTGATCTTTCCAGGGCTTGTTCCCTTTGCTCTTCTAACATATCCACGGCATCTTGCCGGGTCTTTTCATTCTCCACTTCGACGTATGCTGATACTCGTGGTGAATCATGAATAATATCACTCGGTAGTACTGCCTCCGCGCCATAGACCATGAAGAAGTGTGTCATCTGAGTAGATCTGTTAGGCGTAGTATTGATGCCCCAAACCACAGAAGGGAGTTCTTCGACCCATGCGCCAGCTGCCCTAATACAGGGGACTCGTAATCGTGGTTTTAACCCGCGTAGCAATTCTTGATTTGCCCTCTCCACTTGTCCGTTGGCCTGCGGATGAGCCACTGACGCGACGTCAAGTCGGATTCCATTGCTGCCACAGAACTTCTCCATCTCACCAAGGGACATGTTGGTTCCATTGTCGGTAATTATGCTGTGGGGATACCCGAACCGGTAGATAATCCTCTTCAGGAACTTGACTGCTGTGGCTGACTCGCAATTAGTAACTGGCATAACCTCAACCCACTTGGTAAACTTATCAATAGCCACCAAAAGATGTGTCTTCTTGCATGGTGACATATGAAAGGGGCCAACCATGTCCATACCCCAGACAGCGAACGGCCAAGTTAACGGGATGGTCCGTAACTCCATAGCCGGCACATGGGTTTGGCGAGCGTACCTTTGACACCCGTCACACCTTGCTACCAATCGTTCCGCATCTGCTAGAGCCGTGAGCCAGAAAAATCCGTGTCGATAAGCTTTAGCCACGAGAGATCTTGTGGATGCATGATGTCCACAGTCGCCTTCACGGATTTCCTTGAGAATCTGTCGGCCTTCTTCTGGCGCTACGCAGCGCAAAAAGACCCCTGCTGCGCTTCTCTTATATAATTCCCCGTTGATGATAGAATATCCCTTTGCTCGCCTCAAAATTTGCCTTGCTAATACCTCCTGCTGTGGTAACTCGCCTCGCGATAGGTAGGCCAAAAACGGTTCTGTCCATTCGGGAACAGTACGTACAGTAGCCACAAGTCCTGAATCCGGGTCTTGGTTTGCCAATTCCTCCTCTGACTCGGTTTTAACTGATGGTCGCCATAATTCATCCAGGAAAACGTTAGGTGGAACCGGCTCTCTGCGCGAGCCGAGTCTAGCGAGCGCGTCGGCTGCCTCATTCTTTCTTATGTCTATATGCTCCACCTCATACCCGGAAAAACATCCTGCGACCCTATCAACTTCCCTGCGGTATGCTGTCATAGTTGCGTCCTTTCTATCCCAAGTTCCTGACACCTGCTGTACCACAAGGTCCGAATCTCCGAAACACCGTATCCTCTTGACATTCATCTCCTTAGCTGCCCTTAGGCCGTGCAATATGGGCCTCATATTCGGCCACGTTGTTGGAACAGTCGAAGTGAATTTGTAGTACGTAACTTAATTTATCTCCTTTGGGTGACGTTAGCACCACCCCAGCTCCTGATCCCTCGTATTGCTTAGATCCATCGAAGTGCATGATCCATGATTCGGAATTTGGAACCATTGTAGTCATGCCTGTATGTGTCCAGTCGTTAACGAAATCAATTAAAGCTTGAGATTTGATTGCTGACCTGGGTTCGTAGTTGATGTGATAATCCCCCATCTCTATCGCCCATTTAGCTATTCTTCCCATCGCGTCCGAGTTTCTGATGATATCCGACATTGGTATTGAACTAACCACTGTTATGGGGTGTTCTTGGAAGTACGGCTTCAATTTCCGGCTAGCCATAAAGACCCCGAACACCAACTTTTGCCAATGTGGATAGCGCTGCTTTGCTTCTGATAATACCTCGCTGACGTAATAAACCGGTCTCTGAACCAGGTAACCCTTCCCATCCTCTTTGCGCTCCACAACAACTACTGCGCTGACGGCTCGGGGGCCAGCTGCTACGTATAGCAACATAGGCTCTTTAGGACCCGGGGTCGCTAGTACTGGTGCTTCAGATAACTGCTTCTTTAGTGCCTCAAACGCCTCATCCGCCTCTTGATCCCACACGAATTTATCTGATTTCCTCAAGAGCCGGTACAAGGGTATTGCCTTTTCTCCGAGTCTGGATATGAATCGGCTCAAGGCTGCTACGCAGCCCGTGAGCTTTTGAACATGCTTCAAATTTTCCGGTTTTTTCAGACTCTGGATGGCCTTGATTTTATCCGGGTTTGCCTCAATTCCTCTCTCAGAAACGATAAAGCCGAGTAATTTCCCGGCTGGAACTCCGAACACGCATTTTGTCGGGTTAAGCTTCATCTGGTACCTCCTCAAATTTTTGAACGTCTCCTTTAGATCATCGATAAATGTCTCCGCCTTCCTGGTCTTGATGACCACATCATCCACATAGGCATGAACGTTGCGTCCAATTTGGTCCTCGAAGCACTTTTGAATACACCGTTGGTAAGTTGCACCGGCGTTCTTCAATCCAAACGTCATAGTTTTATAACAGAAGGCCCCAAAAGGGGTTATGAATGATGTTTTCTCCCAATCCTCCCTCTTGAGCTTAATCTGATGATACCCGGAATACGCGTCCAGGAAGCATAATAGATCGCTTCCGGCTACTGCGTCTATAATCTGATCTATCCTTGGTAGCACGAACGGATCCTTTGGGCAATGCTTGTTGAGACTCGTAAAATCAATGCACATCCTCCACTCATTGGTCTTTTTCATCACTAGAACCGGGTTTGCCAACCAATCCGGGTGAAATACTTCCATGATAAAGCCGGCTGCCAATAGCCAAGCGATCTCTTCGCCTATGGCCTTCCTTCTTTCCTCATTCATTTTCCTCAAACCCTGCTTCACGGGCCTGGACTTGGGATCCACATGCAAACTGTGCTCGGCCAGCTCTGTAGGGATACCCGGCATGTCACTGGGTGTCCAGGCGAACACGTCTGCATTTGAACGAATAAACTCCACAAGTGCCTTCTCCTGTTCTTTTCCCAGGTTAGACCCTATGGTAAACTGCTTAGTGGAATCACCTTCGACAAAATCTATCTTCTTGGTGTCTTGTGCTGCCTTGAATTTTGCTCTCTCATCCTCAGTATTCGGCTTTTTCAAGGCTGTTCTATCATCCGGATTTACTTGAGACCGGTAATATTCGAGTTCTTCCTTTCTGCATGCTTGCTCGGCCATAACCGAATCTCCTTCGTCGCACTCGGCCGCTATATCCCGGTTCCCATGTATGGTGATGGTCCGTTTAGGACCCGGGATCTTTAGCTGTAAATACACGTAGCACGACCTAGCCATGAATTTGGCATAAGCCGGTCTTCCAAACAGTGCGTGATAAGGACTGCGCAATTTGACCACCTCGAAAGTGAGCCACTCAACTCGGTAATTATCCGTCGATTCTCCAAAAGCAACCTCCAAGGTGATCTTTCCCTCGGGGCTCGCCGAGTGACCTGGCACGATCCCATGAAAGATTGTCGAACTTTTCTGTAACTGGGACTCTTTAAGACTCACCCGTAAGAAGGTTTCCCAATAAAGGATGTTGATGCTACTTCCACCGTCCATCAGGACCCTCTTCAATTCGTAACCATTAACCTGTGGAGCAACCACCAATGTCAAGACTCCTGGACGCTCTACTTTTTCCGGATGATCTCTTCTACTCCACGTTACCTCTTGTTCCGCCCATCTAAGGTATTCCGGCGCGGCCGACGAAACCGAGTTTGCCGCTTGCTTTAATGTCTCTTTGTCCCTGCTAGAAGTTCCTGTAGTATGCACATGATATTGTCCTTTTAAATCAGGCGTACGTACCATACCGACGAAGATGTTGATCCGGCCGATCGTCACCATAGATCCGGACTCGAGGTGATCCGACTCTGGCCCCCAGCCGGAATCGTCCACCATCTTTTCTCCTTCGCGGTCGATGTAGATCTCACCCACGACAAGGTTTTCCATGTTCTTCCGAGCTTCTCCCGTAATGTAAACACCTTTGGACGCAGGCCCCACGGTGGGCGCCAACTGTCGTGGGATAATCACGGCAGACGTTACCGGGGGTAACTGATCTTGGGGCAAGACGACACAGGCGTTTGGGAGAGGGTTTAGCTCAGAGGAAAACATGGTGCAATTCGATCTGGTAGCCGGCAATCAAAGTCGCCGAGTCTCCGATCTTGATATAACAACTCAACTCTGGGATTACACTAGATGCTCGATATCAAGCGATATTGCTAGGGTTCTTAGATCTCTGTCTAAACTAGACCTGGGGGTCGGTTTATAAAGCACCCATACCCCCTGGCTTATCCTCCAAGGCGCATCCTGGATCCTACCCGGACACGGCGCACAAACCCTAACTTTCCTTTACAGTAACCCACAATCCGGGTTACTGGGCCTACAAGCTTGGGCCTTCCACAAGTTTCCTCATCCTCAGCCGGATCCTGCGCACCGTCCTTTGGGCCGGGTTACTCCTTGGAGTTTGGCCTATCGGGTTATCATCCCCCCATCAGATTCCTAGATATTTAATTGGGAAAGTACCAATAGTAACCCAATTATTTCAGTAAAAACTGGGATTTCCTCCTCAGTCAAGCCTAAAGGAATGAGCTCACTTTTAGCAGTTGATTCTCATTCCAGAGACCTGTTTAAAACACACCAAGACCCATTTGAGGTTGGTGGCCAGGGCAATGTCTTTTTGTGAAAAAAGGATGGTGTCATCTGCATATTGCAAGCAAATGACACCCCCAGGGAAAAGGTTAGAGCAGAGCCCCCTAATTATCCCTGCATCTGCAGCTTTGATAAGCATCCTAGTAAGTACATCTACCACTAGGTTAAAAAGGAGAGGGGAGAGGGGACCCCCCTGTCTTAGGCCTTTGCCAATTTCAAAGAAATTACCAATGATATTATTTAGCTTCACTCCAACTGACCCTTTGAGAACAATGCTCTTGATCCAAGAGATGAATTTGGGACCAAAACCTCTTTTTTCAAGCAGGTCAAGAAGGAAATCTAGGCTAACTTTATCAAAGGCTTTTTCATAATCTAGTTTAAGGACTATCCCCTTATTCTTACTTTGCACCACAGAGTGGATGGTCTCATGGGCAGTAACTACACTCTCTAGGATGAACCTGCCTTTGATGAATGTAGATTGGTTCAGAGAGGTGAGCTGGCCCATCAAAAAGCCAAGTCTATTTGTTAGCACTTTGGTGAAGATTTTAAAGGAACAGTTCAGAAGGCTAATGGGTCTGAATTTTTTCATACTACTAGCCTCAGGTTCCTTTGGGATCAAGGTTAAGATGGAAAAATTTAATCTAAAGATATCTAATTTCCCTTCATGGAAATCATTAAACATTTCCATGAGGTCCCCTTTGATAACATCCCAAATTTTTTGATAGAAGAGAAAAGGCAGCCCATCAGGCCCAGGTGCTCCATCAGAGTAGGATCCAAACACTGCATTTTAACCTATTCTTCAGAAAAAGCTCTCTCTAATAGAGAGTTTTGTTCAGAAGACACTCTTTCATCAGTGGAGAAGAAGTATTGTTGAAGGGAGGTTTCAGAAGGTTCATCTTTTTCAAAAAGATTCTTGTAAAAAGAAGTGGCAAAATCTAACATGGCTTTCTCTTCAGTAATGGGCCCCTCAGGTCCATCTAGAGAGTGCACTAGCATTTTCATCCTTCTCTGGTTAGCAACTGCATGGAAATAAGAGGTGTTTCTGTCACCCTCTTTTATGTCTCTATCTCTAGATCTTTGTTTGGCTTTAATCTCCTCTTTAAGCCAGATATTATTCATTTCAGAATAAATACTTTTAAGTCTAAGCTGCTCATCTGAGGTGAGTTCTTCTGTTTTAGCTCTGATATCCAAAACATCATACTCCTCCATCAGGTTGGCTTTGAGGGTCCTAATGATAAGGGGTAGCCCGATCTTCTCAGTGAACTCTCTTGATAACTTGATAAATAATGTGATACCTCGCTCTCTCCTTTGGCTAAACCCTGTTACCAATTGCAACAGCACTTAACCCCTTCGGATATTCGAGACTCCACACTCTTGCACACGTAGCCACCGACTACAAGTGGTCATGTTTCTCCTTATTCCCAGTGGAACAGCAGAATACACTCAGATTTGCAAAGGTATGATGATTCAAGATGAATGCTTCAAGCAATACAATCTAGAAGTCTAGGGTTTTTGTTTTAACGTAGTCTAACCTAATCTATGCGCCCCAAGGGGTATATATGAGGGGTGGGGTGCGGCCACAAGGTGCCTTGCGCAAGCAACACCCACCAACCCGAATAGGAACCCAACATGGGTCTAGTTTTGGACTTGGACTCAACCACAATAGATACAAACCGACCCATGCTAGGGGATTCGGCCATAATGGTATACAAACCATGTTTAACTATAATTGGACTCTATATGGCGCATAGGTACTTCCTTGTGGGCGCCCTCCTCTTGTTATGTCCCTCCATTAGTGTGGAATAACAATCTAGCACTTGTTTTCCACACTTGTAGAATTGTTTTCACCATGATCAACATTTGCTTGTAACTCCTCTCCATCCATGTGCATCATCTCTCCTTGTTCTCCCTCCTTAATGCTTGTGTTATCAACAAACCTAAGAATTAAAACATGCAAGGATTTAGGTAGTATAAAATTCTCATAATCACAAATGTTGTACTCAAGTAGGAGTGAATTCACCTGTTGTTGTAATAATTTAGTCCTTGATCTTGTCATAGGACCAATCCCCACTTCATCATTCTTTGTAGGAATATTATGTGAAATAATAGGTGAAACACTAGGGATGTCCTCATCATCCTCCCCTCCTTGAAAAGCCTTGATGTCCTCATCAAGGTCATCACCATGATATGGTGTCAAATCAGCAACATTGAAGGAATTACTCACTCCAAACTCATCAATTGGAAGATCTATCTTGTATGCATTGTCATTTATTTTTGCAATCACTTTGTAAGGACCAGCACCTCTTGGCAATAATTTTAATTTCCTTAGCTTAGGGAACCTATCCTTTCAAAAGTGCACCCATACTAAATCTCCCTCTTGAAAAATAACTTCCTTCCTCTTTTGATTTCTCTTTTGAGCTACATATTTCCCTTTCTTCTCAATAGCATCCATTGTCTTCTCATGTATCTTCCTCACAAAATCAGCCCTTTTAGATGCATCCATATTAGTTCTCTCTTGAATTGGAAGTGGTAACAAGTCTAGGGGTGTAGTAGGCCGAAATCCATAAACCACCTCAAAGGGACAAAAATTAGTGGTTGAATGCACAGCCCTATTATAAGCAAACTCCACATGTGGCAAACAATCTTCCCACTCCCTCAAATTCTTCTTGATCATGCTTCTCAACAATGTAGACAATGTCCTATTCACAACTTCAGTTTGCCCATCAGTTTGAGGGTGACAAGTAGTGGAGAATAATAATTTAGTGCCAAGCTTCCCCCATAGTGTCTTCCAAAAGTAGCTCATAAACTTGACATCTCTATCAGAAACAATTGTTCTTGGCACACCATGTAATCTCACAATTTCTCTAAAGAACAAATTGGCAATGTGAGAAGCATCATCACTCTTATGACAAGCAATGAAGTGTGCCATCTTGGAAAATCTGTCCACAACTACAAAGATGGAATCATGGTCTCTCTTTGTTCTTGGCAAACCCAACACGAAATCCATGCTAATATCCTCCCATGGTGTACTTGGTGATGGCAATGGTGTGTACAAACCGTGGGGCTTCAACTTGGATTTTGCCTTATTGCATGTAATGCATCTTTGCACCAATCTATACACATCTCTTCTCATATGTGCCCAATAAAAATTTTCAGCCAACATAAGCAATGTTTTCTCTCTTCCAAAGTGTCCCATCAAACCTCCACTATGAGATTCCTGTAATAAGAATAAACGCAAAGAACACTCGGGAATACATAATTTGTTAGCTCTAAACAAGTATCCATCATGTATATGAAATTTATCCCATGCCTTAACATTAGAACATTTATTAAATGGCATAGAAAATTCCTTATCATTAGCATATAGCTCTCTAATACCCTCCAAACCCGAGACCTTAATCTCTAAATTAGAAAGTAACATGTTTTTCCTTGACAAAGCATCAGCAACTACATTGTCCAATCCCTTTTTATGTTTAATTATGTATGGAAAAGACTCAATAAATTCAACCCATTTAGCATGTCTTTTATTCAAATTTGTTTGGCACTTTAAGAATTGCAATGCTTCATGATCACTATGTATAATAAATTCTTTAGGCCACAAGTAATGTTTCCACACCTCTAAAACTCTCACAAGTGCATATAATTCCTTATCATAAACAGAATAATTCAATTGTGCACCATGTAATTTTTCAGAAAAATAGGCAATAGGTTTCTTTTCTTGCATTAACACTCCTCCAATACCTATACCACTAGCATCACACTCAATCTCAAATTGTTTGTCAAAATTAGGAAGCATTAACAAAGGGGCCGAAATCAACTTCTCTTTAATAGCATCAAAAGCAATATCTTGTTCAACTCCCCACACAAATTCTACACCCTTTTTAGTGAGTTCATTCAAAGGTGCAGCAAGTGTACTAAAATCTTTGACAAATCTTCTATAAAAACCAGCTAGTCCATTAAAACTTCTTACTTGACTCACATTAGTAGGAATAGGCCAATTTTTAATAGCTTCAATTTTTGATTCATCTACTTCAATCCCATGTTTAGAAACAACATAACCAAGAAATATGACCTTATCTTTGCCAAAAGTGCACTTTTCCAAATTACCATACAATCTATGTTCTCTTAGCACTTGCAAAACTTGTCTAATATGATCAACATGCTCATGTTCATTGTGGCTATAAATAAGAATATCATCAAAATAGACTACCACAAATTTACCAATAAAATTTCTCAAAACATGGTTCATTAATCTCATGAAAGTACTAGGTGCATTAGTCAATCCAAAAGGCATAACTAACCACTCATATAAACCAAATTTTGTTTTAAAAGCTGTTTTCCACTCATCCCCCTCTTTCATCCTAATTTGATGATAACCACTACGCAAATCAATTTTAGAGAAAATAGCACTACCACTTAATTCATCTAACATGTCTTCCAAACGTGGTATAGGATGACGATGACGAATAGTGATATTGTTAATTGCTCTACAATCTACACACATGCGCCATGTACCATCTTTTTTAGGTACTAAAATAACAGGAACAGCACAAGGAGAAAGGCTTATCCGAATGTAACCTTTATCAAGAAGCTCTTGTACTTGTTTCTGAATCTCCTTTGTTTCTTGGGGATTAGTTCTATAGGGAGCTCGGTTTGGTAATGAGGATCCTGGAATCAAATCAATTTGGTGCTCAATACCCCTCAATGGTGGCAAACCCGAGGGCACCTCCTTGGGAAAAATATCCTCAAAATCCTGCAACACATGAGAAACACCAAGAGGAATAGGGGTCATGTCATTAGAAACTAAAATTTCTCCCTTGTGCATAAGCACTATAGGAAGCATAGTAGGATCCTCCCTAAATTCTCTCAAGTCCTCTCTAGTAGCTAGCATGCATAATAAGCTCACTCCCTCACTATTATTTTTTCCACTCGAATTGGATGCCCTATTTTCACTCACAACACTCAAATTTTCACTCTCTTTCTTTTCAACACTCTCAGGAATTTTTTGTCTAGATTCATTTACAATTTTTTGTGGTGTCATAGGTCTCAACACTATATCCTTCTCCTTCCACTTGAGTTGATAAGTATTTGCTCTCCCATCATGTATCACACTCCTATCAAATTGCCAAGGCCTCCCAAGCAACATGTGACAAACTGACATGGGCACCACATCACACTCAATGGTGTCTTTATAAGGCCCAATTTGGAATTCAACTCTCACCATGTGGGTAACCTTCATCTCTCCTTTATCACTAAGCCATTGAATATGATAAGGATGAGGATGTGTAATGTATCTCAACTTCAATTTTGCACACAAATCTTTGCTTGCCAAATTTCTGCAACTACCACCATCAATAATAACCTTGCAAGCCAATTGGGGACCAACAATTGCTCTTGTTTGAAATAAGTTGCATCTTTGACTTTCAGGACTTGGAAGAATACTCAATGTTCTAGGTGTGCAAACAAAAGTAGGATATGTGGAAGGATATGCATCAAGAGGACCATCATCATCATCATAAGCATCCTCTTGAGAAGGATCAGCATCATCACCAGTCTCATACTCACCATTGTCCTCATTAATAAGCATAATCTTTTTATTTGGACAATCCCTCTTGAAGTGGCCTTTACCTCCACATGTATGGCAGCTCATGTCCCTATTTCGAGCTGTAGAAGAAGTGGATCCACTTGCACTAGCTGCTGGTTGTGCTTGCCTCTTAGAAACAGAGGTAGTACTCTCGGATTTGGTAGTGGATACCCCACGGCTAGGGGTAGATTGTGACAATGGTGGTGAAGCAAAAGAAGACCTATTAGGGAAAGGTCTCCTTGGAGCCATAAGAGCCTCCTCGGCCAATTGCTTTTCTGTCTCCCTTGCGTGGTGCAACAAGTCATTCATATCATTATATTGTGTATGCCTCACAATGCTCTTAATTTTGAATTGCAAACCTGAAAGGAACCTTTGCATAGTATGCTCAACATCCTCCTTTACTCTAGCTATTTGCAATATCAACTCCATCTCTCTAAAATAAGCATCCACTGATTTTGTACCTTGTTTCAATTGTTGCAACTTGTCATATAAAGACCTCAAATAGTTCTTGGGCACAAATCTATCTCTCATAATTTGCTTCATCTCCCTCCAAGTGAGAACATCTGGTTCCCTATTTCTTGCCCTTGTTCTTGTAATATTATCCCACCATAGCAAAGCATAGCCATCAAAACTAGAGGAAGCAAGCTTGATTTTTCTCTCCTCAGAATAGTCATGCATCCTCCATAATTTCTCCATCTTGAGCTCCCACATGAGGTACTCCTCAACATCATCAGTATCAAAGTTGAGAGTAGGTAACATAAACTTGGGTTTACCAAGACCATCATCCTCACGGTTTTGCTCATTAACAGGAACTCTTCTTGCTTGAAACCCACGGCCAGCCCCATGATTTCCTCTTCCTCTACCTCGGCCTTGTTGGACATAATCATTATCCTCCTCTTCTTCCTCCTCGGCATCACCAAGGGCACTCCCACCATCCTCTCGGGCAGGAATTCTTTGATCCAATAAAGTGGCCAAGGCACCAATTCTAGCAGTCAATGTATCAATAGAGGTTTGCAATGTGGTAACTTGCTCTTGAGTAGCAGCAGCTGTTTCAGTCACAGTATCAATTTGAAGGCCCAAATTCTGAACATGTGTATCCATGTCCACTCCATGCTTATCAATAAGAGAATGCAACTCAGAATTTTTTGTAGCAATAGATGTAGTGATTTGTTCTTGCATCTCTTCCAAATCTGTCCACTTCACTTGTTCATCACCATGCTTCTTCATAGCCTGTGTAGAAACATCACTAGGAGCAACCATGATTAATGGGTTAGTGAAATAAACAAAGTGCTATAGGTTGTGGTGTTCTCTCTCAACTCACTAAAAACCAGCAAAAGAGGTGATCCTTACTGTTCCAAAGTGAATAGAAAATCTTACCACAAGTAATAGCAACTAATGTGACTTGGTGTGAAGAATAGAATACCCAGGGGTTTTTGCTCTCACAAAGGTAAAACAGGTTATATGGTGGGGCTTGGTATGGATACCTAACAATCACCAATTAACAAGTCCTATTGCTGTTTGTGAATGATACAAAATAACACCTAGGAAACACACACCAAAATTGGAGACAATTGTGGCAAAGCAAATATATGGAGGAAATTTTGCAATGCTCTAGAAAGACACTAGCCAAACTCAATGATAATCAGGCACAAGATTGCTCAATAGATGGTGTCAATGATAGCAATGAAAACAGCTCCAAATGATAGTAATAGCAAAATATCTCAATGGCCTTTCTTTTTGCTTTTTCTGTTTTTCTGTTTTTCTGTTTTTCTATTTTTTGTTTTTCTCTTTTTTTTTATACTTTTTATGGCCGAAAACAACTAAAGGAGCAAATGAAAATAACAGCTAGATCAATGTGACACAATATGATAATGAGCAGCCTGAAAAGAGCAATAAAATAGCTAGTCTTGTGGGCAAGGTACCTAATTTATTTGCTGTAGAAAGGCTTTGTCTAGGGTTCACAATGATTGGACTTGAAAACCTAATGAAAAGATCAAAGAAAAACAAAGAAAAACAACCTAAAACTAGCTAGGAACCCACGGCAGAGAACTGACTGTTTTCCTGCCGGCGGCAGAGAAACAGCTTGAGCTCGCGGCAGGCGATCACGGCAGAAAACTGCCCGTTTCTGTGCCGTACGGCAGAGCTAACACTCACGGCAGCGGCGGCAGAGATTTTGCGCGGAAACGAACTCACGGCAGAGCAAAACGTAACGAAAGCGTACCGTGCGCGCGGGTGGATCGGTGGTTTTGTAAGCGTGCACCGAGGACAATCCGAGTCCTACTAGAACCGTACCGCGGCAGCGAATTGGGTGGTTTTGGAGCTGCGGCAGGGATCAAATCCGAAGGCAAATAGAACCCAAACCCGAGAGAAACAAGTACTAATCGGATTGGAAACACAAAGCCTTGCGGGAAGCTAATTTTTTTGGGATTTTTGATATAGACTCGACTCGGAAAAAGAACAACTAAGAACCCTAACCCTAACCGAAACCTAATGACTCAAAAGGAGAAAAAGCAACGCAAGATCAAGACACAAAACAACACTAGAAATTGAAAACTAGTAATTATCTAAGGTTATGGCAAACACTACGACTATTTTTTGTGGCTTTTTCTGGATAGGTATAAGAACAACTCGAAACTAAAAGGATAGATACAGCTCACCGAGTAAACCCAGTAATCTGATACCAAGATGATAAGGGGTAGCCCGATCTTCTCAGTGAACTCTCTTGATAACTTGATAAATAATGTGATACCTCGCTCTCTCCTTTGGCTAAACCCTGTTACCAATTGCAACAGCACTTAACCCCTTCGGATATTCGAGACTCCACACTCTTGCACACGTAGCCACCGACTACAAGTGGTCCTGTTTCTCCTTATTCCCAGTGGAACAGCAGAATACACTCAGATTTGCAAAGGTATGATGATTCAAGATGAATGCTTCAAGCAATACAATCTAGAAGTCTAGGGTTTTTGTTTTAACGTAGTCTAACCTAATCTATGCGCCCCAAGGGGTATATATGAGGGGTGGGGTGCGGCCACAAGGTGCCTTGCGCAAGCAACACCCACCAACCCGAATAGGAACCCAACATGGGTCTAGTTTTGGACTTGGACTCAACCACAATAGATACAAACCGACCCATGCTAGGGGATTCGGCCATAATGGTATACAAACCATGTTTAACTATAATTGGACTCTATATGGCGCATAGGTACTTCCTTGTGGGCGCCCTCCTCTTGTTATGTCCCTCCATTAGTGTGGAATAACAATCTAGCACTTGTTTTCCACACTTGTAGAATTGTTTTCACCATGATCAACATTTGCTTGTAACTCCTCTCCATCCATGTGCATCATATCTCCTTGTTCTCCCTCCTTAATGCTTGTGTTATCAACAAACCTAAGAATTAAAACATGCAAGGATTTAGGTAGTATAAAATTCTCATAATCACAAATGTTGTACTCAAGTAGGAGTGGATTCACCTGTTGTTGTAATAATTTAGTCCTTGATCTTGTCATAGGACCAATCCTCACTTCATCATTCTTTGTAGGAATATTATGTGAAATAATAGGTGAAACACTAGGGATGTCCTCATCACCTAAGCTCAGCTTCAATGTTTCTACTCCACCCTTTAGGCCTACACCTAAACCTTCTAACCTTCTGTTGCCAGATGTCTATAGGGGAATTGGAAGTAGTGGGCAAAGCCCAGCAATCTATTACAAGTTGTTTAAAGTCATTCCTAAGCAACCACCATTTCTCAAATCTGTAAAGAGCTGGCTTGGGTGGAGTGGCATGTCCAGATTCCCACAGAATTGGAGTGTGGTCACTACCCAACCTAGGGAAGGCTCTAACAGTTGAGAGAGGGTAGAGAGCGTCTAGTTCTACATTACAAAAGATTCTATCTATGTTGGACATGATGAGATCATCTTGGTTATTGCCCCAAGTAAACCTTCTATTATTCATTCTAACTTCTAGTAGGCTCCAAATGCCAATCCAAGCATTGAATTTATCACTCCATTTGTGGTTGATAACTCCATTGCTCTTGTCACTTTGAAACCTAACTAGATTGAAATATCCACCAATGATGGTGTGCCCAGAATAGTTGATGAATAATTCATGGAGCTCAGAGATGAAGTCATCTTTTCTCTCTTCGTAGGAAGAGCCATAAACTGTAACTACTCTAATGGTGATATCTTTGTTCTTGGGCTTAACTATGACAGAGACAGAAAAATCTCTAATCTCCCAAGAAATGATATCAAAGGCATCAGTGTCCACTCCCACAAGGATGCCTCCAGCAGAGCCTATGGAAGGTAGATGGTTCCAAGAGAAGAACCTGTGCCCAACTAGGGACTTGAGATAGCTATCAGAGAAAAAAAATCCTTTTTGGTTTCTTGGAAACCAATCAGGTTGGCATGAGTTTTATTGAGCAGATCAATAATTGAATTCTTGCGGCCAGGGGCCTGAATACCCCTAGGATTCCAAAAAAACAAATATTCGTTTAAATAACCTTGTCCTAGGATGCTTGCCCCGTCTATGATTGTTTACTACAGTCTATTCTATTTCATCTAGGAGTTTATCAAACTCCTCTTCATCCTCCAGATGAGAGTGTTTGGATTTGGCAGGGCTAATGACTAATCTATTTTTAGGGGAATGAACAGGGGTAACCACTAGAAAATCATCAAGAGTAGGGATGTTGATACCTACAGTATCAGCCATTGAATGTAAGGTACTGGGGTGTAGAACAGAAAAGGGGTTTTGTTTGGATATACCTTTCAGTTTTGAAGCTGCAGGGATGACAGTTTCTAGGTTCTTCTTCTTGGCCAGCTGTTGTGCAAGCTGCACAATGGTGGCACCCCCAGTTGTAGCCTTGAGCTCTGCATGGTACCACAGAAAAGTCCCCATTTGCCTTCAGCACCTCTCCCATCATTGACTTGGGGAGCAATGATTATTGGAGGAGGGGCCTGTAGTTCAATCTGAGATTCAGCAAAGTCCTCTCTATCAGGGTCCTCATAGAAGAACTCTCCTTCTTGGGCCAGTTCCATCTCTTGGAGCAAGTTGATGGAAGCAGCATCAGGCTGCAGAGTGGAATTGATCCAGTCCAGTACCTTGTCATTTGCTGGGCTGTCAGAATGAAGTGGAATTAGCTTACTAGGGCCCACTGCTACTCTCTTATCTGCATAGATGCCAGCCACTTCCTGAACTTTTGCAGCCAGTCTCTCAAGGATAGCAACCTTTTGCTTGGAGATAGAGCTGCCACCCTGGCCCTGAATGTTTGGCTGAGTTTCCTTGCTAGCTGCAGTGGGGGTGTTCTTATTAGTTTCCATGCTGTGATGGGCCTCAGCCTCCTCATGTTGACTGTTGTGTTCTTCATGGTCTGGGGGGTGGATGTTTCCATCCACATCCTCTACTTCATTGCCAATTGCATTAGCTGGGCCCTCCACAGTGAAATGCACCTGATAGAGGTCACCAGCCACCTAAAAAACTCTCACTGCAGGAATTTTTGTGTGGTCTCTGCACTTGATCTTAACTCTGACTACCTCATAGAAGGATTTGAACATTCCAATCCAATCAACATCAAGGAAGATCGCAAAGGCAGTGACAAACTGCATGAGAGTAGTCCACTTGCACCAAGGTTGGTTTAAACCTCTAATCCGCAACCAAACCTCTTGGAGTTGAGAGAAGTAGTCCAGCTCACCATTTCAGACATGCACTTTGACATAAACTCCTTCTTTTGGCAGCCCAAAGCTTGGGTAGCCATCTACTTCTTCAACTTTGATGTGAGGAGGGAATTTGACTGCCTAATTTTCCATGGCCAATTGGTCTTGTAGATTGTTGTTAGGTCCTTGTAGAGCTCCTCCTTAGTGAGAGTACCAGCATCAATGTAAAGAAGTCCAGTGTTCTTTGGAGGAACAGGTTCAGACACCTGGAAGGGAAGTTCAATGTGCTAGAAGCCCAAACCAGGGGCTGCACTGCCTACAAACTTGGCAAGTTGCTGTGGCTGCTTCCTGACAGGACAGTGTTCAACTTCATGCTTAGAAGACCTGCAGATGAAGCAGGTTTTTGCAGAAGGATAGGCATCCTTGTGATGTCCAGGCTCTCCACAGTTGTAGCAGATGACCTCTGCATACAGGGCCCCTCCCTCACTAGCATTGGAGCTAGATCCAGCAGAATTGGCTTTCTCAGAAGGAGAGTCATGAGTTTTTGCTGATTCTACAGATTTGTCCTTAGCTTGCGGGGGCGGCTTCTTGATCTGAGGAGGATTCTTCTGTTTCTACGGCTGTGGCTGCTGCTGCACCTGCGGCTGGTTCACCTGTTGTGGCTGAAGCTGCTGCTGCCAATTCGTCTGATTGGGAGCTCCCGGCCCTTGCCATTGCCCTGGGAAACCTTGGAACGGCTAAGGAGGGAACTGCCCAGGGAACTGTTGCCACTGGTTGTATCCAAAGGGGGGGGGGTACGGTGGGAACTGCTGCTGCAGAGGGACGGGCTGCGATTGTACCTGAGGTGGCGGAATGGGGTAGCCGTAGTTGAAGGGGTCCGGTTGCGGCGGGGGAGGCTGCTCTTGCCATGGCCCTTTCTTGCCCCTGCCCCCTCTTCCACGACCGCGCGCTTTCTCCGCCATTAGGCACTTGAGTTGGATTTGAAGCAGCGAAAGGCAACTGGCACCCCTCGCCGGCAAGCTACCGAGGAAAAGGTGGGTCGGAACGTGGTCTAGCTCTTCTTCGAGGGAGGCGAGATGGCAGTCAGAGAGCTGGATGGATCTGGAGGAGAGTAGGTCTTTGCAGATCTAGACGAGGGAGGGTGGGTGGGTAGATGGAGGCGACAGGGGTATCCTCGTCTTCCCACAGCCGCCCAACGAAAAAATCCCACCCAAGCTGGTGGCCCTCGGGGGGGCACGTGCCATCACCATGGCCGCCCCAACTCTGCACCGGAGGAATCAGCGTCGCAGTCGAGAATCCACTTGGGCGTCGCCGGGCTGCTGATGGTCCAAAACAATGTCCGTTGTTCCTCTGCTGATCGCTACCAGGGTTGCCGCAGCCACCGCGTCGGAGAGACCGAAGAGCAAAATCCGGGCGCTCTTCCGGTGTGTGTGAGGGTAGCCCCGGAGCTTGCGAAGGTGAATTCTCCGACGGTGATGGGGAAGGGATGTACTTCCTTGGGCGGCCGCGCTTCCTCTTCGGTCCAAACATCACGGCACGAACGGGCTTTTTCCGCCCTGCAGCCCCCTCTACGTTTTCCTCGCCGCAGAGCCGCACTGTACCAAGTTTGCTGAGAGTTTTCGGATAGAAATTGGATTAAAACACAGGGTCGGCGTTTAGAGATAGTCCCCACCAAATTTGGTGACACGTATCTGAAGCCCTCAAGCTGGAGACAAAATAAATGAGTGCAGGCGCGCGAGATGCACTGATGCCTAAAAAACAGCCTGGAAGTCAGACGAGTCAGATGAGAGGTAAAACGGTCTCTGACTTCTTCTCAGGAAAAAAGGTAAACATTTTTCGTTCGTACACGCTAGAGCAGAGCCTTGCCTGACAGCAGCCAGTGGCGCTGCCACCCAGAAGTTTCGTGCTCAGCGTGTCGAGTAGAGCACCCAGCAACTTGCCACCCAGAAGTTACCGCCGCCGCAAGTTCCCAGTCCGCATCTCCACCTTGACCCTCCAGCTCTCGTCTTCAACAGTTCAGCTGAGTTGAGCTGCAAAGATATTTCCTTTTTTTTCCCTTTCTCCCTCCCAACTGCTCCGCACTTTCCTTCTCTTTTCCCTTGTTACGCTCGAGCTTCTCGCCGATCTGAGCACCGCCTAATCGTCCGCTCGATTGTGCCCCATGTTCTCGATCCTTGAGTAGCAGATAGACTAGTCGGTGCTCTGTTTCCGCTTCTGCTTCCTGCCCGGTCCAGATTAGATTTGCTTGTCCTCTTCCTTCTGTGCTGGGTGCTCCGCCCCAACTGGTCAAGATTTTCTACTCGTTGGTCTTGCTTGATTCGCTGCCCTTTCTTGGCGTTTAGTTCATTCTGTGCGGAATAGCCCGATTCTTAGCTTCAAGTCATATCCCCTTGTTACTCAACTATATATAATAAGTTGCCCTCACTCTGCCTTCTCGGAAGCAAAATCTCTTCTTGTTGAGTTGGAAGAAGAAGGGTAGACAAAGTTTGTGGCTGCCAATCTTGTATGCGCATCTTTCCCTTAGTAAGCTCCCATCGGGGTTGCCAATCATGAAATATTTGTGAACTATACGTTCCAGTTCGCTGTGTCAATGTCTCCTTTGGCTCTTCTCCCTGCTCTGCTCGTCCTCCTCTGCCCGTCTCTGGTTTTGGCTTCCGGGCCAACCCTTACATGGACCTGTGGAGATGACCAGTTTACTATACTGGAGACCTCTGATGGTCGTCACAACCTATCCATCAATGGGGTTTTGGTGCAGGACCGTGCTGAATGCTGCCAGAGGCTCCGCTCCTACTTTGAGAGCGGTTGCCTCCGCTGCGACGAGCAGTCCGAGGGGTGGAAGGGTGCGTGGATGCACTACTGCATCGATGGGAGTCAATCGAGCTATGGTGAGTGGCTTCTATGGTCCTGTTGATTAGTTGTTGTTATCTATCTAGCTTCAACTGCGTTCTCAGTTCTGTTTGGTATGTTTATGTTCGGATAAGAGCTTGGATTGCGCCCATGGTGATGTCGATTAAAATCTCATTCGGTACATAGTGTGGGTGTTAATTTTTGGTAGCGATTGGGTCGTACAAAAACATGATACTTGCTTTTATTAGTTTAAAGCTGTGTGCATCGATCTGATGCAGAGGCTGGGGATTATCCCATTTCAAAAAAAAAATGATTATTGCACTATTTTTGCGAACTCCATTAGAAGTTGAGAATTACCTTTAGTTGCAAATGCTATCTTACTGCAAGAGGGTACATCATAATGTGTAGCTGCTTCCATTATTTCTTCTCAGACTAATCATTGACAAGTATATTTTGGAACTTTTGCCTTTTTTATGACCCGTGTGTTCTGGCATGCACTGAGGAAATAGACAAACTGATTGATCATATCTAGACTCTAGCCTACATAATTGTTGTCTTCTTCAAATTATGAGTCATTCATGGAGACCAGCTAGTCGATAGTAGGTTTGAGGAATATGAAATCAGTTGTATACATGTATTATGTAATCTTTATTGTGGCTGTTGCAGCCTCTGAATTATTGTCTTCTTTTACGGGATGATACTTTGCAATATATTTTGTGTACGGATTGATACTTTGCAATATAAGTCGAATTGTTTAAACTTTGTGTACGAATCCATGCAGAGGCCCCGAGTATTTTCCCTTCTTCCCGAAAAAAAGATGAAATCAGTTGTATTTGTATGTTGTACTTGAATCTGTATGACTTTGTTTAAATTTTGTGTGCGGATTAATACTTTGCAATAAATAATCTTTATTGTGGCTGCTCTAGCCTCTGAATTGTTGTCTTCTTTTACGGGAATCCCACTTATATTACTGTTATAGGAACTAACCCTTAGCACAGTTTAGTGGTAGCTATGGGTGTACAGACCCACCACTCAGGTTCTGATCATCTTCCCACTCGAATCTGGGTGCCTATTTCTTCTTTTAATGAGAAGTTACCTAGTTCCTCCTAGGCAATCTACTTATTTTTCTATTATATGTCTTGCCACTTATATATGACAAATATTGTTTGCTAAGTTCTAATTTCCACATGTGCTTTGTTATGAAATGTAGTAACTTCACCTCCAAATATGCCAAGGAAGCTTTTGAAGCAGCCATCAGAAAATATTGCGAAAATTGAAGATGACCCATGTGGAAACATGGGACTGCATGAAAATAAACAGGATGCTGGTGATTCGTTGGAAGATGAGGATACTCTCCTGGCCGTGCCAGGTGTGCTCCTCCTATGCTGTGGTCTCATGCTTCCATGTTTTCACGCTGAAAGAAAAGAAGGAAGTAGACATAATACTACATCCATTCAACGCAATGCTGGTGAGTCAATGCAACATGCATTAATGTTCTTTGATATTGCGAAATCGCTAATTCTTGCTGTTATTTACTCTGGGATCAAAACTAAATGCACCATAATATTTGTTGTGTGGACTCGAATTGGAGCAGGCTATTTTGTGATAAACTTTAAAAAAAAAATCCATCTAGGGAAGCACTTTTTAGTAGATATATATTAGCCCTGGCCTCTGCATCCTAGATGTATCCAGTTTAAGCACTACACTCAGTATGGTTGGTCAACAGTAATGCATGCATGAGAATTTGGTTATAAAGATGTTGATGTTGGGGTAAAACAGGCATAGGTTGGTTTTCTAGAGTTATTAATTGAGTGCCTGTGTGTTGCTACGGAAGTGATAATAATAAAATATCCAATCATGTGGAAATAAATGTCCATACAAACTAATCACAAAATAAAATTGACTGAACTTCGTAAAAATAAGTTAATTTACAAATAAAACCGTCGCCCGTTCAAAAAATACAAATAAAACCGTAAACCTAAGTTAAATAAAGGCCCAAACAAGATAGTGGATATAGTGAACACATGATCCCACATGTCAGCAACTTAGGTTTGGTGATGAGGAGGTGAGATGACATATGGGATATGGACTTTGATATCTGCTGGAGTTAAGATGTCGACAAAAGAAGTTGATTCACTGTTGCAGGGGTTGGTAAATTTCTAATCTTCTATGTCCCAACTACTATGTCCATTACCATAGTAGGTCAGCTATTCCATTTCCCAACCTGCTGCATGAGCTTATGAGGGATTTACTTCTGTTAAGCTTTTACAATGTAATATCTCTGTCCAGTTTAATTAGCTTTCACCGTGTAATGTTGTTTCACTATTATATGTAGCTCTAGTCATGTTCATGGATTCTTGTCTCACCAGTTCCATTTAGATGTCCTTTCATCTTATTGCAGACAGAACGGTGAAAGAATTAATGGCCTAATACTTTTCACGTGGGTGAACCATATTGATTATGTCCCATCTATCTGATATGAAAATAAATGAGCAGTCAGCAGGTTTTTGGAGTAAATGTTGCCTAGAAGAACAAAAATAAAGTATTTGCAAACGAGAACCACTTTAGCAAATATTTAAATACTTCCATATTGCGTGAACTGTCTCAAATCCTCTTCTGAGTGCTAAACGGTTTGCAACGTAGTACCACTGCGATCTACTTTTTAATCTTTCTTGGAATCTTATCTGAATAATTTCATGCTTCTTCACAGTTGACTCTCTTTCATCCTTTGATGTAAGCACATCATCCGAGAAGGTCCCACCAACTCCACATCGAATACCTCCAAGCCCATCTAGATTCGCGCCGTCTCCGCATGTAGGTCGAGTCGGATCTGTTGACTTAAGCGTCCAGCAGATTCTCAGGGCGACTCAGAATTTCTCACATTCATTTAAATTGGGCGAAGGAGGATTTGGGACTGTCTACAGAGCGGTATTGTCAGATGGACAGGTTGTCGCAGTCAAGAGAGCTAAAAAGGTAGTGTTATGCCTATTTTTTTTATTATCTTTTGGTGTTATTATTGATAATCCATCAAACACTTTTGGCTTTTGATTTTTCATTATGATATTAATATTGAAGAGTTTATGTCAGATGAAAGTAGCCTAACTTATACAATTCCTGGGAGGACTTTTTATGCAGCAACTGTGAATTAAGTTCTTCTATTTTCTGTTAGCGGCACATAATGGGCTCTACTATTTTTACAGGATCAGTTTGCAGGCCCTAGAGACGAGTTCAGCAATGAAGTAGAGTTGCTTGCTAAGATTGACCACCGGAATTTGGTGAGATTACTGGGTTATACTGATAAAGGAAATGAGCGTATTATTATCACAGAGTTTGTTCCAAATGGCACTTTGAGAGAACACTTAGATGGTAAATAGCATTTCCTGCCCTTTCCCTTTTGTTTTATGTTCAAATTTAATACCCGCAAGTTTTTTTTATATGTATTTCTTCATCCATTCTGCAGGCCAACATGGCAGAACCCTGGATTTCAATCAGCGCCTAGAAATTGCGATTGATGTTGCTCATGCACTCACTTACCTCCATCTATATGCAGGTAGGCGATCTACTTCTGTAAATATTGATGTTCTGAAGCTTAAATATGTTATATGCAAAATTATGAACTCAGATGAAAAATATGATGGAATTGCATTAAGTAAAATAGCACATATACTAAGTATTATTTTTTATTAGCTATTTAGCCATGCCGATTATGAAAACATATTTTGATTAAATCTGTATAATGATGTTAAAAGGGACTGATAATTCTATACTGTGAACAGAGAAGACAATAATCCATCGCGATGTGAAGTCATCAAACATACTTCTGACAGACAGCTACCGAGCCAAGGTGTCTGACTTTGGATTTGCTAGAAGTGGCCCTAATGATACAGATAAGACGCACATTTCCACAAAAGTGAAAGGAACTGCTGGCTACCTGGACCCTGAGTACCTGAGGACATACCAGCTGACTACTAAAAGTGATGTCTTCTCCTTCGGTATACTTCTTGTAGAAATTATTTCTGCCCGTCGGCCTGTAGAGCTGAAGCGGGCCGCTGAAGAGAGGATCACTATCAGATGGGTATGTTATTACCTTTTTCCTTCATCTCTAGTTCATGGCAACAAGTTCTACTTGTGAGAAAGTGTGGTCTGTTAGCCCCTCACCATGCTCTTTAGGATGTCTATTTTGAATGTGTAGCCAACCTTAAACAATTTGACCAGTAAACATACACATAATTATTTCGACTTGTCATGAGGAAATGTTATTACTAGATTTATCATAACAGGACTACATACAATTATATTTTCCCATAATGTTTAACATCAGAGAGAATCTGAAGGACATATAACTCTCTGAATTTTCCGCAGACTTTCAAGAAATTCAATGAAGGCAACATGAGAGAGATATTGGACCCGTTGCTGGAGGATCGTGTGGACGAGGAGGTGCTGGAGAGGCTCCTTAGTTTGGCGTTCCAGTGCGCTGCTCCTACACGGGAGGACCGTCCGACCATGAAGGAAGTCGGGGAGCAGCTGTGGGAGATCAGGAAAGAATACGGAAAGAGCGTCAGGCGAGCGTGAAAATCGTGGAGAAGATGAGCTCTTTAACCACCGAGCAGAGCATATACGTATTCTTTGCATACACAATTGATGCTAATATTTTGTGCTCACAAAGTGTGCTCTTGAACAATGTACAGACAAACCAGTCATCTCTGTCTTCCTTCCTGTCTACTTTGGAGTCTAGCACTTTTTTATCCTTGGAGCTTACGGCCCATTTTGCTGACTGTGCATGCATTACATTTTGTGTCTGAAAACTTCCTCTGAATTTATATTGATTTAGATATAATTGAATTAAGTTTGTTTCTAGTCGGGCCAGTGCAATGCGCCACTTTTAGTAAAAAATAACTCCGGCCAGAACAGAAAGGGATCTAATCTAAGGGCAGCCGCCATCCCCGTACCTCTGGGTCCCTTCCTGCATAATGCGAGCGTGTAAAATCTTGCAGAGATTTTGGTTCTCTAGTTTTATGTTGATTCCCCTGTCATTGCTGAAAACCTCATTTGGACGCTTTTCTGTGTTGAAAGCTGATACTTCCATAAGTAGAAGTACCAATCATATGGGAACTCCTTTTTTTTTTTTTTTTGGAGAATACGTTGAGCTTTATTAATAAAAAATCACAGAGTTACAATCAGCCTCTAGGCTGTTAACTAAGAACTGGGGACAATCCGACAGCCAAACCTGAGACACCACATTTGTGCAAGCAAATTTACACAGCTATGGGATACATTATTGGCTGACCAGCGAACTGAACAAATTCTAAAAAACTGGAACACCGAACTAAGCTCACAGATGTCATCGATAATGGGCGAGATCACAGAACAGTCTCTACTTCCCACCTCCCATATCCGCACCAACTCGGTACAGTCCACCTCACAAATCACCCTAGGGAAATGCCTCTCTGCCGCATATGCTACTGCATCTCAGAGGGCAAGTGCCTCTATCGAGAGGGGATCTGACTGGGGACTCCTGTTTCTTATCGCCGAAAAACGTGCAACTACTCAACTCCTGCTTGATAAATAATCATCAAACTCAGGATCTCCAACTTAGGTATATGATTTTTTTTTTTGATGAAGGGCTTTTATTACTTAAAAAGTTTAAGTATTACAACCAGGCCTCTGCATAATGACATGCACACAGCCGCGAACCAACAAAAGCAAAAAGGTAAACTGCGACAAACTTAGGTATATGAATATGTACATCGACTTAGAAATAGACATTCCCAAATTATAGAATTAATTTTCTTTACCGATTATGAGATTAGAACTGAAACTATAAAGGTGTTTTGAAAATTCTAGTACAATATATATGGACAGGACACGCAGACATACTTTTGCCTGATTCATGTCCACGGAAGAAATGTGTAAGCGCAAGCATATGATTTTGCAAATAAGCAACATACATGTTTTGGTACAGCCTAAGCAACTGTGGACCGGTGTCATGGTAGAGAATTTAACATCTCATCTTCTCGGATGTTGCGACATCTTTCAGCGACCAGGATCAAGCATCCATGCCCATGTTGTACTGACCCATAAAAAAACACATTTTGACCTGAACCCCTTCTTGGATGCTTTTATGTTCCTCCAACATAATATCTGCAGCAGAAAATTGAAATGACTTAGGACGCGCCATATGAAGTAATGTCCAGGGTTCTGGTTAGGAAAATGGATTCACAGCTATTCTTAGATGGAGTAGTCATAGAAAGCGCTAAGATTAGTAAAAATGGCTTTCATGCTCGGCGTAGTGTCAATATGCGAACCATAGGTGATATGTCAAATATAGCAGTTCTAAACCAGCCGATGAGCTTCGTACCTTTCAGAGGCAACCCAAAAAAAGGAACCATGCATGACCATCGTCGGGCGAAATCCTGATACTACCAAAAAAAGTGTGTGGCTTCCCTTCCGCTCGCTCCCCATCCAACCCTTGCTCCATTCTCGTAGCATGCTTCCTAATGCTCTGCTGTCCCATTTGCCCCATTCCTTCTTCATGCATTTTCGTTTTCTCCTTACGTTTTACTTTGCTAAAAAATTTAGGCCATCTCTCTCACCAATTCCCCACTCCATTTCATGCGTCATTCTATCTTTTGTATTCTCAATGGAGTTGCCAAGGTAGGGTAAGGTTCCATTTGCATGGGGAAGAGGGAGGAGCGAATCCTTGTTGCTCAATCTCTCTTTCCCGTATTCCACATTTTCATTCCTGTTATCATTGCAACTTCATCTGAAAGGAGGAGCAAAAGATCCTTCTGTTGATCCAGGAAGAAAAGAAAAAGGGTGGCGCAACAGCTTGTACCATTCAAATGATTCCTTGATCTGAGAAAAGGGAAGGCTTGCAAAATTTGAAGCATGGAGGAGATGTCAAGCGAATCAGGATCAATCAATTGCGCAAGTAGTTCAAGCAACAATCAGGACACTCCAAATTCATTGGTGGATAAAGACGACGTCCTCGTTATTGGGGTGGTAAACGAATTAAAGGATGAGGGGGTGGCTATCGAGTTGAAGGAAGAAGCGGTGACTATTGAACTGAAGGAGGGGGTGTCTCTCGAATTGAAGGAGGAGGCATCTACCAAAATGGAGGGGATGGCTATTGACTTGAAAGAGGACGGAACAGCCACAGAACTGAAGGAGGAGGGAGCTGCAACTGACTCGAAGGAGGAGAGGGCTGCAACCGACTCGAGGGAGGAGGGAGCTGCAACCGACTCGAAGGAGGAAGGGGCTGCAACCGACTCAAAGGAGGATGTGGCCGCTGTCGACTTGAAGAACGAGGAGGCAAGGATCGAATTGGAGGAAAAGACAAGGTTAACCCAGAGGAGGGACTATGACAAGGCTATCGAACTGAAGGGGGACGGGACAAGGCTATTCCAGAAGCGGGACTATGAAGGTGCAGCCTCCACATTTGACAAGGCAATAAAGCTCTTGCCAAAGGAGCATGAGGATATCGCCTTCCTCCACTGCAACATTGCTGCGTGTTACATGCATATGAACCCTGAGGATTATGAACGTGCGGTTGATGAGTGCAATGCCGCACTGGAGGCATCACCGAAATATACAAAGGCATTACTGAAAAGGGCACGATGCTTTGAAGCATTGGATAGGCTGGATCTAGCTTGTAGCGATGTGGAAAAGGTGCTGAGCTTGGAACCGAACAATGTTACTGCACTGGAGCTCTTTGAGAGCATTAAGGAGGAGATGGAGGAGAAAGAAAATTTATTGGAGAATCAGGTTGGGTCACCGGTGGAGTCTATGACCATGTTTGCAAAAGAGAAGATCAAGAGGAAAGTATCTCGCAGATTTAGAAATTCAATAGTCCAGGAAGAGGTGTGGTTGATTCACGATGACAATATACAAGAGAATGATGAAGATGACAATGAAGAGAAGTGCAATGAAGAAAACCATATGAGGAGAGATTTAAGTAATGAAGAAAATGATGCCAAGGAGATGCAGTCGAGGCATAATCACGATGAAGATAACAGTTCAACAGAACAGAACCATGTAAAGCATGATAAGAAAAAACAAGGAGCAAACAATGAACACCAACAACTGCAGCATGCTTCTTGGGACATGGAAGAAATGCACCGCAAAGAAACGCAGAATCAAAACAAGCATGAAAAGCCCCTCAAGGAGATAAAGGTGAGAAGTGGTCAGCATCAGCAGGAAATGCATACAACGCAGAATCAGGTAGTCGATGTGGACAAGCGTCAAAAGCACATTGAGGAGGTACAAACCACTAGTCATAGCAAGCAAGAAACTCACACCGACATGTATGAAAGGTTTATCAATGGCAACCAAGTACGGCATGCTAGTCGTGGTGAGGACAATCAGGAAAAGCAAACTGCAAACAAACTAGCAAGTCATGGTAGAGATGAGAACCAAAAACAGACGAGGGAGAAGCGCACATATGCTAGCGATGGAGAAACGAAGACTGTAAAGTTTGTCTTGGGAGATGACATAAGGATTGCACTAGTTCCAGAAAATTGTAGTCTACTGCAATTGATAAACATAGCTCGGTGCAAGTACAGTCCCCACCTTAAGGCAATGCTTCTTAAATTTCAGGACATAGAGGGTGATTTGGTGACAATTACATCAACTGAAGAACTAAGGTGGGTTGAAGATCTGAAGCAAGGACCAACTCGATTGTACATAAAAGAAGTAAGTCCTGAACGTGAGATCACTAGGGACATCGTTATGCCCAGTACTCCTATTGCAACATTAGAAAGAAAGCATAGCATCTCTGAGTGCGGAAGTTCTAGGATTGCAGAAGAAAAGAACACATCATATGCTGATGACTGGATGGTGCAGTTTGCTCATCTATTCAAGAACCATGTTGGTTTTGATTCTGATGCGTACGTGGATCTCCGTGACCTTGGTACGCGGCTGTACTATGAAGCAATGGAAGACACCATCACAAGCGAAGAAGCTCAGGAGATATTTCATGCTGCAGAGGCAAAATTTCAGGAAATGGCAGCTTTAGCATTGTTTAATTGGGGCAACATACACATGTCTCGTGCAAAAAAGAGATTATGCTTATCTGAAGATGCTTCAAAGGAATCTGTACTTTCCCATGTCAAACGTGCATATGAGTTGGCATGTGCTGAATATGTCAAAGCTGGAAAGAAGTTTGAAGATACTGTGGATGTAAAACCTGACTTTTATGAAGGTCTTATTGCACTTGGACATCAACAGTTTGAGCAAGCAAAGCTTTCTTGGCTTTACGCAGATGCATGTAAGGTAGACATGGGAACTGAAGTACTAGAACTATTCAACCGTGCTGAGGATAATATGGAAAAAGGAATGGAGATGTGGGAGGGCATAGAATATTTGCGACTAAAAGGGATGTCTAAATCAAAAAAGGAGAAAATCCTACTGGATAAGTTGGGCCTGGATGGGCACCTCAAAGATTTAACACCAGATGAAGCGTTTGAACAAGCTTCAAATATACGATCACAGCTAAACATTTCATGGGGTACCATTCTTTATGAGCGTTCAGTAGTAGAATTCAAGTTAGGTCTTGCTAGCTGGGAGGAAAGTCTCACCGAAGCAATTGAAAAATTTAAGACTGGTGGAGCTTCCCTGGCAGATATCAGTGTAATGATAAAGAACCATTGTGCAAATGAGAAAACTCAAGAAGGTACGATGTAAGCATTTGTCCTTATTTTCGGCTTCTTTGTTCCTTGTTGCTAAATCATCAAAATCAAGACTTGCTAAATCATCAAATTACACTGGGAAATGTAACACTTTTGCAGCTCATGTTCATTGGGGGTGCATCTTTGATTATTTTTAAATGGACCACTAGTGTTAACTAAAACCTGTATATGGCTATTTGTATTAGTAGAGGCAAAAATGACTCTGTATCCTCGCAAGTGAACCACTAGCATGATGCATTTTCAATCATCCAACATATACGGAGTTATATGCTATATAAACACGAATATTAGGATCTGCCCTATTCGGACTGTAGCTTGCCAATATCCAAAGACAGTCGGTTTCAGCAGCGGATAGTAAGCTATAACCACAGCATCTGTTGTGCTACAATTTGTAGTGTCAGATTCTGGAAGCAACTTCAGTATTAGTTGAGAACTGTTTATGGTCAAGAAAAACAAGATTTTATGAACTTTTCTTAGTCATGCAATGCTTTACAAGTAGCAAAATTACTATTAGTCTTGGTGCTAACTGTTGACTGTTAAAATAAAACTTTACCACTCTGTTATGGTAGAGATTGAAATTTTAGATCCTCTTAACTACATTTAAGAGCATATAAGTTGTTAAGACTTTTTCTTTGTTATTCAGGATTGAGCTTCAAGATTGATGAGATAGTTCAAGCATGGAACGAAATGTACGATGCTAAAAAGTTGAAAAATGGTAGTTCTTCTTTCCGTCTTGAACCTTTATTTCGAAGGCAGCCTTCGAAGCTGCATAATATACTAGAGCACATAAAGCACACATGAGGTTGTACTTACCATAGGACTTGATGCTGTCGACATGGATACGAATGTTGATGCTAATTGCAAAAGGTAATTTCATTCTTTATTGAGATGTATTATGGATAATATTCCTAAATATTTATTTAATGTAATACACAGAAAATTAATTGCATCACCGTTTTTCGATGTGTGGAATCACTAATCTAACGATAACCAAGAACGGATACATAAAGAAAAAAGAAACGTGATATCATAAATCGCCATATCCCTCATGGAATGATCAAAGTGATCATACCAAATAACAATATAACGAAATGAACTGCGGGCACTGGGGCCACATTTCACTCTAATACTCCAACCCTTCCCAATAAATCATCTCTCCATCTAGACTTCCTCGCCAAAGGGCAGCAATGCTCCACAAAGAACATGATGGTCATGCCCCCCCCCCCCCCCCCCCACCACCACCAGACTATCTCCTCAGAGTCCTAGCGTCCACTGGCCCGGAAGTGGTGGCATCTAGATCAGGGCATCTAGCAGCTCCTGGTATAGGATGACAGCAGTGAGTGGCAGAAAAGGTGCAACATTTGCATCTCCTTAGACCCATAGATGGAGACAGCATGGCAGGGGCGGGAATGCCTCCATACTTGAGGAGGCCAGTACCTACCTTCGTTTTTCATTCTTCAGGCCTGGCACAGAGCACTTCAGTAGATGGTTTGCATGGTTTTGGATTGTAATTCTTGATGGTTTGATGTTCAGGGCTAAAGCCGGACTTTGCAAGAAGAGTTGAAAAGTTGTCATTTTCTCTATATTGTTGTAGAACAATGTATTATGGTGAAGTTCTATTGTTCTGCTCTTATTACTAATAATGGAGTTGGTTGTTACACTAATTATATAGTTCATCTATTATTGAAGAGTATGATCTATATAGAGGACGAAAGAAACACTTTCTCCCAAGGTTGATGACCAGTATTGAGCATTAGATAATCATTTGAAGAAAAAGGTCTACTTTTAGTCCCTCGATTGTTGCGACGGGTTTAATTTGCAATCCATTTTCAATACCGTTTAGTTGCACCTAAAACTCCCTGTACCGTAAAATTGTACCCCACCCAAATAGAAGGGTAGTTTTGAGCTCAGGTGGTCCTTGGCTAACTGATTTGACAGCCACCTCAGCCTCTTCGTCTAGATCTGCAAGCTCGCATATCGTTAACATGGGGATACTCCTCCATGTCACAATCACTCTACTCTAAGCCCACCAAGATGTCATTTGGTGGTACCCAGATCGGCAAGACGAGACATTACACATCTCCCCCTGGGCATGCCAGCTACATCCTGGTTATCTGCCTCCAGTTGTCTGTCGACCTAGCCTGTCACGCCATGGAGGTACCAGTTGCCGAATAATACCGTGTCTGACACCTGGAGCAGCCTGGTGGGTCAGGTCGATGGGCTCGTGTAGGCAGGTCACCATCAATGGCACTCACTTAGCTTATTGTTGGTGCATGCAATTAGTACTACAATTTGACCTGCAAAATATACTGTGACAATAGTTGAGGGACTAATTACAGACTTTAACCTAGTTTTAAAGATCTTTATCCCCCGCATAGACTGAACTCATCCTTGGTCTACCTTTTTTGCTCATTTAAGGCTTTATGTGTTATACTGTTAGTATTGTTTTTATTATTTGTTTGAGTTCTCAGCATATCTTTTCAATATATATGGGTTCCGTCAACTCATCTTATATTTCTACTATTTGTTTTATACGCTGTCTGTGAGCAAACCAATCCATATGCATGGTCGAATTTGAAATGATCTTAATGTGTTTTGCAGGCTGCTAGCTGTTTCGGAACTGTCTATATTCATGAACTGGACCGGATGATATTCCCAGTTCAAATAGAATAGCTGCTCAGGATGCACTTTGTGAAGTTTAGAAGATATTTCAGAAGCTGCACATCTGTTTTACCTATGCGAATACCCCAACTGTGTATTATTAGATACTTAGATAACCCAACTATTGTAGAAACTTATAAAGAGTTAAAGTTCAATGCAAACTTTCATAGTTTTGGAATGTCAGAATGGTATGCACTTCACTAGAAGGATTTGCCGTCCTAAATATGCTGAAAATAGAGTGCAGATCCATTTTCCGTGTGCATGAACAGTACTGGGTTGCTGCAGCACAGATGGAACCTGGCAATAGATTAGGGATAGGATCTTATCTGATTTGAAATCTTACTATATGTTTCATAGGGAGTATGATCCAGTAAGTTTCTCTCTATCAGAGATATATTTCCTTAGATTTACAGACTTATTCCTAGTGGTTAATAGTATTCCCAAATCACAATGTCCAGCTTTGATCTCCTTCTTGGCCACAAATTTTAGATCCATTCTGCCCTCCTCCGCCTAGTGTTAATTTACTTATAATGCCCTCTGACCGAATTTCACTCCAGTTATGTACTATCATACACTGCTCATATGAGGAGAAGAGAAAAGAACGACATGCTATCCAACTCATAACATTGCCTAACTGCAGTATTTACCATGAAGGAAGCTAAATTGTAGATATTGGCTGAAGTTGTGGAGAGAAGAGCTGACGATCCATTAAAACTTTGAGCACCTAAGAAGTCCCGGTGGCTACAGAAAAGGACAGAAGTGCACTGCATTTGGATGTATATTCATCTTCTGAAAACTCCTACTGTTTGATAACAACGACATCTAAAAGATAACCGCATAGATATATGTTAAAGGGTTCACGGAGCCAGAGGCACTCAGCTTGGTGAGTAACCATCTGGCTCTACTCTGTTAAAAGAGTTCTGCAACTTTTCGGTTGTCTGAGTAATGTGTTGGTACAGTGATTTGAAAGCTTTGTATCTTGATGCTAGATCATTTTTTGTTTGTTAGAAATGCAAGTTCTGTCGCGCAGTCGTGGTAATGTGACCAATAACGAGAAGAACATAAGATCACCTCAGCACGTCAAGAGACGCCAAAGCAACTCAATTAGCAACAGAACGACACGAAGACACCGCAATTGAGATCAACGAGGCTATTCCTTTTTTTTCCTGGTATAAGAAGTTCAACTCAGTGCGTACTCCGTTTCTAGCGCTCAACACAACAACAGGAGGACACAAGCGAACCTGATCCTAGGACAGGTCTGAATTCAAAGAGGGCCAGGGTTTGAGGATGACCTGAGAAGGGGTGGCCGCCGAAGTTGTGTTCCGCGGGTGTCTGATGGCCGGGAACTGCTCGCTGGGGTTTCTTGCTGCCGTGCCGGAGTCGGAATTGGGAGGAGGAGGCGGCGGTCAGGGCCAGCCAACGCCTCTTCCGCCGCGGCATTGCGGGAATTGCGTATTCAGTAGATGAAGGCGCAAGGGCAAACCCTGTTTTGGTCCACCGGACCAGTTTAGGTCGGCCTCCAACCCCAAACAGATCGAGGGACAGGTCCACGAACAATATTTTGCCCTCCCTGTCCCGCTCGTCAGGTATGAAGTGCCCTCCATCCACCCCCATCTAGGCCGACAGGAGGTGATGACGGCGGCATCATGACCGTAGCTCCGCCCTACAAACCCCGCCGCCCCCTCCGCTCCTTCCCCTCGACGTCCTCACCGATGTAGTTGATGTCCTCGGAAGCGCTCGGCCTTGCTGCAGTTGGGGGTGACCACCTCCGACTCCGCTGGTTGGGCACCAGGCACCCCCGATCTCCACCGATACAGAGAGTCGATAGGGCTCCTCTGACGAGCCACATCGAGCCAGGAGAGGTCGTCGTTCCCTCGACACCGTCACTGGAGCGTGGTGCCCAGCACCTATTCGGCATTTTGCTGCGCCGGGCGAAGGTACGCTCCTTCTATAACTGTAGGCACTGTGTTCTTGGCCCTGGCAATAAATTTGTCCAAATGATGTTGTAGATGGACGATTCGGACCACTTCTTCTACAACTATTTCATCGATACTTCACATGATTCGTGCGATGACGATACCGACATTCTCATGGCCGCTGCCACCCTCGTCCACAACTTTAATGAATAATCATTTGGAAGTTATGTAGGCTCGGTGCCTGGTCATGAAGGGGCTCTGGACCGGAACAGTGAAGGGGGGCAACGAGCAGCTATGGAAAGATTATTTCCATCCAGTCAAGCCCACATATCCTGCAAGTGTGTTTCGTTGTCGGTTCCGTATGTCGAGACCTTTGTTCTTGCGGATTCTCGAAGGAGTGGTGGAGCATGATGATAACTTTGAGTGCAAGTATGATGCTGCGCGAAAGCTTGGGTTCTCTTCTTATCAGAAATGTACTGCAACAATCATGATGCTTGCATATGGTGTTGCAGGCGATCTAGTTGATCAGTACTTGCGCATGAGTGCCATCACTTGCATTGATTCGATGCTGGAGTTCTGCAAAGCAGTGGTACAGGTGTTTGGTGAAGAGTATTTGAGAGAGCTAAATGTTGAAGACACTAAAAGATTGATGTCCATCAGCGAGGCAAGAGGCTGGCCTGAGATGCTTGGCAGTATAGATTGCATGCACTAGCAGCGGAAGAATTGTCCCTTTGCTTGGGAGGGGCGATACAGGGGAAATACGGGGAAGTGTGCAGTCATACTTGAAGCCGTGGCATCTCAAGATCTATGGATATGGCATTTTTTCTTCGGCATGGCTGACACTCACAATGACATCAACGTGCTTCAGAGTTTGCCTGTATTTGATAGGCTTGCCGAGGGCAATGCCCCGGTGATCAGTTATAAGGTGAATGGGCACCCATACACCAAGGGATACTATCTTGCTGATGACATATATCTCTCTTGGTCTATATTTGTGAAGACAATTCGCAACCCTGAAGGTGAAAAGAATCAAAGATTTTCTCGACAACAAGAGGCTGCTAGGAAGGATGTGGAGAGAGCATTTGGTGTGCTCTAGTCTCGTTCGGCGATTGTTCGGCACCCTGCTAGATCATGGGACAACAAGACGCTATGGGAGGTAATGACCGCTTGCGTGATCATGCACAACATGGTGGGCAAGGATGAGCGTGATGAAGAGCTCTACGACCAAGGCTGGAAATTTCAGAGTGAATTGGTTGCGCCAACGCCTAGACTAGCAACGTTTCAGGAGTATATGCACGTGCAACACGAGATCCAGGATCAAGCCACCCACAGGTCTCTTCATAAATATCTGGTCGAGCATATGTTAGGAAACTAGTAGCTCATTTTCCTATAATTTGGTGTAATCACGTGTGTCTTTCTGATTTGTCGCTCCTAAATCAGTGGTCCGGCCCACCTTCGGTCCGCGGGGCACCCTAAACAGACAAACATTGGTCCTTTGGGGGGGGGGGTTGGGTTTGCCCTAAGAGCATCTTCACTCGCGCCCCCAAGCCCCCCAAGCCCTTTCCCGTCCAGACCGGGCCCGACTCGCGCCACCCAACGGGCCTTCCCGTCAAACCCGCCTCCTAGGGGGTCCTGTGGGGTTCCGGACGATCCGGTGCGCGTCGTGGACCCGCCTGTCAGCGACACGGCCAAGCCCTCCAAAAAGCGCCACACAAAGCGCCCCTCTGTCGACTTTCCCTGTCTGCGCCCCGTTGAAGTAAAGTATGGGCACCTAGAGGGGGTGAATAGGTTCTACGACCAATTTTAATTTTTCTTTTGATTTAAGCTTGACACAAAGGTAAATTCTCTAGATAGTGCAACTAAGGTGAATTTATCTATATGACAAGGATAGCAATAAATGCAACTAGTACAACACTTAATGCAACAAGTACAACAATTAATGCAGCTAGTACAAGTGAGTAAAAGATAAGGGAACGAGGTAACCGATGGGGGGACGCGAAGACACGATGTATTCCCGAGTTCCTCCTTGTTAAGGGAGTACGTCTCGTTGGCGGGGTGTGAGCTCGCCACGAAGGCCTACTCAACGCCACAAAGGCCTCAGCCTATTCTCCGATGAACTCCGCCACAAAGGCCTAGTTCACTTTCCACTATTCAACCCCTTTGAGGCGGGGATCGAGTCCTTTACAAACAAGTTTGGGGCACACACCCACAACCAAATTGGGGGCTCCCAACACTCACAAATCACCAAGAGTAGCAAGAAGCCTAAGTTCTCCACAAGAGGAAACCCTAGGCAAAGATCCCTCAAGCAAATGAGAGGGGAAATGAAATCCGGTTGGTGAAGACGTAGATCGGGGGCTTCTCCTTCAATCCTCCAAAGATCAAGGCTTTTGGGTGGATGGATTGGGAGATCTAGCAAGGTGGGGGAGCTCCAACAATGGTGACTTTAATTCTGGACGAGCTAACCCAAGGTAGGTGGAGGGGAGGGGGTATTTATACCCCTCATAAAGTCTTGGAGCCATTGGAGCATTTCTTGCCAACTTCACACCGGAGACTCCGGTCTGAACATTTCGCAGAACCACCAGGCCGGAGACTCCGGACAGTCTCCGGTGTCCCTCCGGACTGGATGCAGCAGGCGACACCAAGTGCGCAACACTTAGAAAAGCTCCAGGAATCTTCAGTGCGGAGACTCCGGTATGGAGGACCGGAGACTCCGGTCTTGGCGTTGCGGTTAGACCTGGAGAGTGTCTGGGGTCGAGCGGAACCAACAGAACCCAGTCACACCGGAGACTCCGGACAGTCTCCGGTAAGACTCCGGTGTGAGTACCGCAGGCAACACCAGAAAGTACTTAGCCATTTCTTCAGCGGCAGCTCCCACACCGGAGACTCCGGTCTGAGAGTCCGGAGACTCCAGCCTGGAGAAAACTCCAGCGGACAGAATTCCTGGTGTTTTGCCCCTTTTTGCAACACCTCACCACTATATCAAATATGTTGTTTATGCCCTGAAATACATCAACACACTTAAGGATAGATGTGTTGTTAACAAACACCAAAACAAGATGATTTAAGCGCGTTTGCACTTTCAATCTCCCCCTTTTTGGGGTTTGATGAAAACACACATATTTGCAATAAAATCACAGCTAGGCTATGTTTGAAAAAGATCGAGCACTCACAAAGTGAGCTCCCCCTATATTTAACAAACAAAACCCTCTTGAACAACCACTAGTGAACAATAATACATACATGCATAGAGACAATAGATAAAGCAATAATAGATAATAATATGAAAGGATAGCTTCACCACGTGGTCTCAACACACATAACAACCATTGTTTACTAGAAAAGCAAAGCAACTAAGATAATGGGAACACAAGCCATAAAAGGCAAATCAAGTTCAAAGACTTGTGTTCCGAAGCAAATAAAAGCAAAGCAACCCATGCAAATCCGGAGAAGACAAAGCTACTTCTCCCCCTTTGGCATCGAGACACCAAAAAAGGGCAAAGAGCACTACGCAACCCAAGGGCTCAGTCATCGTCCTCATAATCATTGTCTTCATCATCATCCACCGGGTTCGTTGCCTCCTCATCATAATCTCCATCTTCATCTTCCTCATCATCTTCAGCATCAGAACCAGTATTGAAGAATCCAAGGTCCTCATCCTCATCCTCAGGCTGATCCTCAACATTTTCCTCTTCGAGTCACAGGGGGCCTGGCACGGTGGGTCGAAGAGGAAGGAGCTGAGGTAACATCCTCAAAGTCACCCCATGGGAACAGATCAATGTTCCACTCCTCATAAGACATAGTCACAGATGCGGTGGGAGGGGTAGTGGGAGGGGTACCCATAGGAGGAGTAGCTCCAAGCCCAGCGTGGTCATGCAACTTGGAGATCGTCTTCTTCAGCTCACGCCTCTCCTTATAGGCCACATGGTTCTCCTTGTGCACTGCAACTGTCATGCACAAAATGTTGCGCTGGAACCAAGAGAGCTTCTTCATCTCATCCCGAGTCTCCTCCCTGCTAGAGCGGCGAGTGGGAGGGTCAACATTCTTCCTCCTAGAGCGAGGAGGCGCCTCAGCGTCCCCCATGGGTGTGTCACCATCAGGAAGGTGAGAGGATAGAATCTGGAGAGAACCCACTGGGTGCTCAGTCTCGGTAGCCAAGCCAGGAAACTAATCAAGGATGAGCTTCATCACATAAGGAGCATACACAGGCACTTTCTTGATCTCGATCATAGCTGAGTATATCTCCTCCTTGATGAAATGCATAACATCAATCTCGAAACCCTCTCCATCAGGACCAGCAAGGTGACACTAGAAGGCCTGGTAGAGAAGGTTCACAAGGCCACCACGAATAGCATCCACATTCCTGGCCTTGGGAGCAATGTTGCAGCGAAAGATGCGAAGACAGATGTTGTAAACCCTCCTGAGATCCTTAGTTGTTCCAGTGCTAGATAGCTTCTCATACATCGGAGCCATGCTCTTCTTGTCATAGGCCACTCCATGAATATGCATACGGTGGACATTCCCTTCTCCCCAAGGGTAACCAAGAATCTCAGAAAAGCGCCTCATAGAAGACTCGCACTCAACAGACCCAAACATCCACTTCAAGGTAACATCATCCTCTTCACCAAAAGTGACAGTGGCAAAGAACTATTGAATGATAGAGGCATTGTAGTCCTGCTGAATGCCAACAAGATGCTCAAGACCTAGTTTCTTCGTGATCCAGATAGCCTCCTCAAAGTACCCAGAACTGCCGAGAGCCTCTAAGTCTAGAACTTTCTGGGGACATACAGGCTGCCTGAAACGGGAGTAGATCTCACTCATGATCAACTCAGACTCCCTCCTCCAGTAATGAGAAGTCTCAGCAGTACGGGCCATGGTGAAGAAAGGTCAAGCCCGCATAATCCTGTACTCCTTCTTGCTCATGGAAACCACAGAGGTGATCCTGCCATACTTAGCCTTCTTCACCACTTCAGTCCTCAGCCTAGCCTCATGCCTTTCTTTCTGGCGCCTCTTAGTCTCAAAGGTGTTCTTCTGACCGACTCTATCAGTGGCTTCATCAGTGACAAGGTAGTTGCGGGTGTGAGCACGGTAGGCAGGCTTGTTGGGATTTGAGGTCTTTGACTTCACCCTTTTCCCTGAAAGCACACACAAAACCAGAAACACAACAGCAGAGAGAAACCAAATGAGCATACATGTCCAATAAAAGTGCAGAAACAAAACAGAAACAGGAAGGATCAGTTCTGGGAGATTCACACCAGAGTCTCCGGTCTCGCAGACCAGAGTCTCCGGACTGACACCGGAGTCTCCGGACTGGGCGTCAACAACAGATATGAATCTGACACAACTAGTTCCTAGGATGTTTCTATCAGTTTCTACCAGGGATCAACAATCTAGGGTGATGCTACCAACAGCAGGTACAAACTCTCCAGAAAAATATACCTAGTCCTTAGATCTAGATGTAAAAACCAACAAATAGGGAGAGGATATGGTGTACCCTTGTCACCCTGGCCTGTCATTGAGCCTCCCTCAGATGGGAGAGGCAAGGGGAGTCGGTTTCCGGCGGTGGGAAACGGCCGAGGAGGAGCTCCTGGCGACGGCGGCGGCGCAACAAGTTATTGGGGGCGTGGGGGAAGTGGGGAATGAAACCCTAACTTCCCTCAGCCCCCGGTTTTTATACCGCGAAACCCCACACCGGAGTCTCCGGACTGGCCGGAGATTCTGGTGTGGCAGACCGGAGCCTCCGCACCTACGCCAGAAAACCCCCCAAAAGGACATGATATGCAAGAACCAACAAAACTTGTCTAAAAAGGTATCAAGAAGGGCGGAGAAGACTACATTGAATTCGGAGTCCCGTCAGAGAAGATAGGGGGAAAAGAACCCCCCCCCCCGGCCTCAAGGCCCAGCCAGGCCGGCCTCCCCCCACTCCAGGCCGGCCACCCGGCAGAGGGGACCGGCCCCCACCCCGGCCCCAGGCCGGCCACTGTAGCACCCTACCTTTTTACAAAGGTAGAATACCTGTGTACCTGCTATTCCCGGGATCACTGATAGCATACACATGACAAAATGAAATATTCATTGCAATAGCATCAATCCACAACGTATGATCCATTGGATACGAAATAAAATAGTCTTACAATTGGCATAGTCAACATAGACTAACCCCAAATAACAGAGTTCAAAGCAAATACAACGGAAAGCAATCTTCAATGAGCCCCTTCTCTTCATGAGCCACAGGCAGACATGTTGGAATGTAGACTCGAGATCCTAAACAGTTACTCATCATCTGAATGACCTGCACGTTGGAATATGCAGTCCCCACAGGGGAGGAAGTCAGTACAAACAATGTACTGGCAAGTGACACTTGTATGGTGGCAGTTTTAAGGAATAACTATCTACATGATATTTGGCTGGTGGAGTCTGGGCTATTTGCATAAAGCCAGTTTTGCCCTATATTTGATAAATCATTGAAAAATCTTTGAAAATCAACATGGGTAGACAAACCATGTAGTTTGATAAAGGCATCATGGGTAGACACACCATGAAGTTTGAAAAGGTAGCACAGAGGGGTAGACACACCATGTGATCTAGGAAAAGGTTTCTAGCATATTTTAATTCTTTCAGAAAAGATGAGGAGATCCTTCAGCACCAACTATGTCTAGTTTGCTCAACTGGCCCATAACCGGGGACACGGCTAAGATCTTAGTTTTTAACTCTGCAGAGGTTGTGCACTTTCACCTTGAGACTCATTTTCCCCGAGAGAAAAATGAGACAAGATCTTTGGGAAGAGGGATTCAACCATACCAGTATTGACTCGTTGCTCCTAAAATTCTACCACCCCTTGTCAATACAACAGGAGGAACCCCCACAACTTACTAAATCTTGGCAGAGCCCATATTACCTCAAGGCTGCACTAGAAGCTAACTATACATGGAAGACCTGCAGATCTCTTTAGTCCTGGGTGGCAATCCACAAGTGTACCCTTAGGTGACAACCACCACATCCATGGCCCTGGGAGTGGTTACCCAGGTGACGACCACCACATACATGGCCCTGAGTAGCCACTCAACATAATCCAAGCAATTACCAATCCACCCAGGTGTTTCATTGGGTTGTTAATTTTCAATTCTCAAAGTATCACAACCCAATAAATAGCAGCAGCAGTTGTGATATTGTTCTGGTATAGCTAAACTAGTACCTAGCAGGGGTTTCAGGTTGGCTACACACTACTAGGTGTTCTGAGCATAGCATATACTTGGAAAATAATAATATCACCTATCATGCACACTACTGAAAACTCTAATGCAATAAAAAGTGGGACATGAGCATCACTTGCCTTGGTAGCAGCAACCGGCGCAAGCACAACAATCACATGAGTTGAAATGATCTTCTCCAAAATATAAACAGGCAATAACATTACAAACATAAACACACTACTCAAACAATACAAACATAAACATGTATGCATGCATGAATGCAAGATTTTGTTTTTCACATGTTGGTGGTAGTGTTGAGGTGTGTATGGCATTATGAGAGGTTTATTTAGTTGATATAAGGTTCTGGTTGAGTTTTATCTCATTGCCTTAATTTAATTTCTCCAATTTAGTAGTCCATCTATAGATCTTTGGATTAATCAAATTTTAAACACACTTTTCAGCTTCTGTAAAATTTGGTCCTTGGTCTCCCTGGACAGAGGATATTAATACCAAGGTGACCTAATTGGTTTTACTCAAAAATAAATTTTTAAATTTGAATTATGAGCAGATTAGTGATTTGACTAAATTTGAAATAGAAAGTTTGTGCACGATACAAATTTGATTTTCTCTGGTTCCATGGTGTTCTACAAGTTCTAAGGAATCCAGAGACTACAAATTTACCAAAATTGGGACTGTAAAACTCAAACTATGAATTAAATGGTGTTTATGAGTGGTTTTGGCAAATTAAAAACTACTCCAAAATTTTATACAGAGACCACCTAATATTTTTTTTATATTCGGGCAGAGAATTTGATTAGCTTTCTATTGGTTCAAGTCTCAACATTTTTGGACCTATATTTATTTTTCTATTGAATTTACAGTGATACAGAAGTTTCTCTTTTTTTTAAAAAGGATTTAAACTATTTAAACGAGGGGAGGGGCTGACGTAGCAGCCGTGTGACGATACACGATTGGCTCGTACCGCTTCGCGCGGATCGCGCGCGGTGGCCGTGCGATTTAAGTCGCGGCGGGCGGTTGAGATGAGCCGTACCGCTTCGCGTAAGTGGGCGCGGGACGGCCGTTGGATTTAGATCCAAATGGCACGGATCTGGGCACCCGCGAGTGGCCGCTCCGGTACAACGGAGTTACGCCGGCCGCGGCGGCGCCATTGACGGTGTGGAGCCTAAGCGCGTAGAAAAGGGCGAGGGGGTACGGGGAAGTTACCTACGGGCAACGCGCGTCAAGGCGGAGAGGTTGGCGCGCGGAAGGGGTGGCGGCGCTTCCCGGTTACTCCGTGGACGCTCGCCGGAGTGGTCCGTGCGGCGATTCTTCTCGGCGTGGACGGCGTGGTCGAGAGGAGGCACCTGCGGCCGTGGGAAATGGTCAGGGGATGCGTGGGGCCGTGGGGAGGCAGGTGAGACTGTGAGAGAGGGGAAGGACGTCGGGGACTCACCGAATCGAGCTCTTCCGCGCGGTGGCCGTGCGGTTCCGGCGAGTTAGAACGGCAGCCTAGGGGCGTGGTTTTGCGAGGGGATAGGGGAGAAAGGGAGCGGGGGTTAGGGGTTTTATCGAGGCCGTTCGGGAGTGGAGGAAACGAGCGAGGAGAGGTGGCGAACGTGGGGGTCGCGCTCGGCGTTCTCCCGGCGAAATCGGAGGGAGGTTGGGGACGGTCGTCACCTTGACGCAGGCGTGGCGTCACTCGGGTCCACGTGACAGTGAGAGAGAGAGGGCCGCGGGCTGGGTTGTCTGGCACTCGCGCGGTAGATAGGGGAGTTGGGCCTTGGACCGTTGCGTGGGGAGAGTGAGGGGTAGGCTGGGCTGGGCTGGCCGGTTTCTTCTCTTTCCCCCTTTTTTTTGTTCTGTTTTATTTTTCTTTTCTGTTTTCTTTTATTACACTAAGGAAACCCCCAAACAAATAATTGAATGGGCCAACTAAAATTAGATGGTTTTGTAGAGTATTTAGATTGCAAGGTTTTGAACTTTTGGAAAGTTTTGGTGGCTTTTGAAAATTCAAATTTAGATCCAAAATGGATGAATTTGCATGGAGTCAATATAGGATTATTTTTAGAGGTAAAACCCATAGGGTTTTGTTTAGTGATGTTTAAATTTTTAAATGTGCTTTTGTGAGACTATGTTATGATGATATGTATGCATGCTTGTTTAAAAGTTTTGAAAAGACCTAGGATGTTACAGACTAACCCCCTTAAGATGAAGCACGTCCTCGGGCTTCGGAAAGGTTAGCAAATAGGTGAGGGTGATCTTCTGTGAGGTCTTCTTCACGTTCCCAGGTTGCTTCTTCCTCGATGTGGTGATTCCACTGAACTTTGCAAAATTTGATGGTCTTGGTACGGGTATTCCTCTCAGCTCTTTCCAGGATTTTGATGGGTTTCTCCTCATAAGTCAGGTCACTTTCTATTTGCACCTCTCCTAGGGGTACTGTATCACTCAAGGAAGTTTCTGACATCTCAGGATGACATTTCTTCAGCTGACTGACATGGAACACATTGTGTACTGCTGAAAGTACTTCTGGTAATTCCAATTCATAAGCTACCTCTCCTTTGCGAGATACCACTTTGAATGGTCCTATGAACCGTGGCACTAGTTTTCCTTTGATTCCAAATCTCTTCACACCTCTAAGGGGTGATACTCTCAAGTAGACTCTGTCTCCTATTTCATAAGAAACCTCTCTACGTTTGTTGTCAGCATAGCTTTTCTGTCTTGACTGTGCTATCTTCAGTCTATCCTTGATTAATCTAACTTTCTCTTCAGCCTCTTGAATGATGTCCGGATCAAAGAAGCTTCTTTCTCCTAAACCACTCCACAAAAGGGGTGTGGTACATTTCTTTCCATACAGGGCTTCAAACAGTGCCATCTCGATACTAGCTTGATAACTATTGTTATAAGAGAATTCTGCATAAGGCAAATTATCATCCCAACTAGATCCATAGTCTAGGACACATGCTCTTAGCATATCCTCCAGAATCTGGTTTACTCTCTCAGTTTGGCCATCTGTCTGAGGGTCAAATGCCGTACTGAACTCTAATCTGGTTCCTAATGATTCATGTAGTTGCTTCCAGAAGTGTGAGGTAAATTGGGTACCTCTGTCAGATACGATACTCTTGGGTACACCATGAAGACAGACAATTTTCTTCATATAGATATCAGCCAACTTTGCACTAGTATATGTGGTCTTTACGGGCACAAAGTGGGCTATCTTTGTCAGACGATCAACTACTACCCAAATTGAATCATATCCTGATTTGGTTCAGGGTAATCCAGTGATAACGTCCATACCAATTTGGTCCCATTTCGAGTCTGGCACCCTCAATGGTTGCAACAATCCTGCTGGTTTCTGGTGCACGACCTTTACTTTATTACAAACATCACATTTGGCTATGTATTCTGCAATATCTCTCTTCAAATTGTTCCACCAAAATCTTTCCTTCAAATCCATGTACATTTTGGTGTTACCAGGGTGAATGGAATAAGGTGACTCATGGGCTTCTTGGAAAATCAGTTTCCTCAACTCAGGGTCATTGGGTACACAAATACGTTTCTCGAACCAAACAGTTCCTTGCTCATCCTCTCTGAATTCGGTGGTCTTTCCTTCACTTAGTGCTTCTTTCAAGGTTTTCTTGATTGCTTCTATTTCCTTATCTCCTTCCTGACTTTTATGGATTCTATCCATCAGTGTTGGTTGAACCACTAGTGATGCTACAAATCCTTCAGGTACCACTTCCAAACTGAGGTCTTGGAGGGCTTTACATAGATCCTGGGATATCTCTTCGGTTGAGAGACAGTTTACATAAACCTTACGACTCAAGGCATCAGCCACTACATTAGCCTTACCGGGATGGTATTGCAGGCTCAGATCATAGTCCTTGATGAGTTCCAACCATCTCCTTTGTCTCATGTTCAAATCCTTTTGTGTGAAAATGTATTTCAAACTCTTGTGATCGGTTAAAACTTCACAACGCTTCCCCATTAAATACCGTCTCCATGTCTTCAAGGCATGAATCACTGAAGCCAGTTCAAGATCATGTGTGGGGTAGTTGATTTCATGTTTCTTAAGTTGCCTTGAAGCATAAGCTGCAACTCTACCTCCTTGCATGAGCACACTTCCTAATCCTTGACGTGAAGCGTCGCAGTAAACTTGGAATTCCTTCTCCAGATCAGGAAAACACAAAATAGGTGCAGACACTAATCTCTTCTTCAACTCTTGAAAGCTGGTCTCACAGGTTTCAGTCCATTCATACTTCTTCTCTTTCTTCAGTAGCTCAGTCATTGGTTTGGCGATCTTGGAGAAATTTTCAATGAATCTCCTATAGTAACCGGCCAAGCCTAAGAAGCTACGGATCTCTCCCACATTCTTGGGTGGTTCCCATTCCGTTACAGCAGTAACCTTTGAGGGGTCTACTGCAATTCCTTCTTTAGACACAATGTGTCCTAGAAATCCTACTTCACCCAGCCAGAACTCACACTTGCTAAACTTGGCATAAAGCTTGTGTTCCCTCAGTTTCTCCATTATCAGACGAAGGTGTTTCTCGTGTTCCTTAACACTCTTGGAGTAGATTTGTATGTCGTCAATGAAGACTACGACAAACTTATCGAGGAATTCCATGAACACCTTGTTCATCATAATCATGAAGTATGATGGGGCATTGGTTAAGCCAAAGGGCATCACCGTATACTCATATGAACCATATCTAGTGACAAAAGCAGTCTTGGGAATATCGTGTTCCCTAATCTTGAGTTGAAAATACCCAGACCGTAGGTCGATCTTGGAAAACACACTAGCTCCCTCCAACTGATCAAACAACTCATTGATTCTAGGTAGTGGGTATTTGTTCTTGATTGTCACCTCGTTCAATGAACGATAGTCCATAACTAAACGCTGACTTTTGTCCTTCTTCTGCACAAACAGAACTGGTGCTCCCCAAGGGGATGAACTTTCTCTTATGAATCCTTTACCCAACTGCTCCTCAAGTTGCTTTTTGAGTTCTTTCAGTTCATCTGTGGACATAGGGTAAGGTCTCTTTGCTATTGGGCCTGTGCCCGGAAGCAAATCAATCAGAAATTCCACATCTCTATCCGGTGGCATTCCTGGTAACTCATCTGGAAATACATCTGGGTATTCTCTCACCACAGACACTTGGTCTAGGCTAACCCCCTTAAGATGGTTTAGGCTAATATCTTTAGGTTCCAAGTGGGGTTTGTACCTAATTCTCTTTCCCTCTGGGGTTGATAATGTGATTGATCTATTGAAACAGTCTATGACTCCTCCATAGGTAGTCATCCAATCCATACCCAAGATAACATCTAGTCCTTTTGATGGTAGGATTACTAAGTGGGTTGGAAATTTGTGGGTTCTAATTTCTAGAATTAGTATCCCGCATTCACTATTGACAGACATCTCACCACCTGGGGAACTCACTTGGAATACTTTTCCTATTGATTTAATAGGTATTTTATTTTTGTCCACAAATTCCTTTGATATGAATGAATGCGATGCTCCAGTATCAAACAAAACTAATGCTGTAAAGGAGTTGAGTGGAAACGTACCCATCACAGCATCAGGTTCATTCATCACTTCTTCAACATCCAGGTGGTTCACCTGCCCTTTCTGTAATGGATTGGGCTTGGCAGGTTCAATAACCTTTGGTTCTGTGCATTGATCATCATAGTGTCCTTTCTTTTTGCACTTGAAGCACGTGACATCAGACACGTCCCTTTTTCCATTGGAGTTTGAGTGATGATGTCCATTGATTCCATTATGATGTCCATTTCGATGGCCGTTGTGATTACCATTGAAATGTCCATTGGAGCTATGGCCTCTGTACCCACCATTGAATGTGTGGCCATTGTTCCCGTTGAAGTGACCTCCATGCTTGTGACCACTATAGCCTCCGCTATTCTCAGAAGAGTGATGCCTCTTGTGAGATGTTTCAGTGTGGTTCTTGCCATTCCCAAACTTCCTCTTGCGGTTCTCCTCCTTGTTGATGTTGTTGTCCAGGGTGATATCCTGGTCAAGAAGTGTCTGATAGTTTGGAGCATATGCCACAGATAGTGGAATCTTCAGCTCTCCCTTGAGTCCACTCAAGAATTTCTCCTTCCTCTTGGCGTCAGTATCAATGTCCTCTGGGGCATACCTGGACAGTGCACAGAAATCATCCATGTATTCTTTCAGGGTCCTTCCACCTTGCTTCAGAGTGCGGAACTCATCTCTCTTCAGGTTCATAATGCCTGATGAGATGTGGGCATTACGAAAGCCAGCTCTGAATGTGTCCCAGTCTAGACCTTCCGCAGGATGGGTGATTTGAAATGTCTCCCACCATATTGCGGCTGGTCCCTCCAGCAGATGTGCGGTGAATCTGACCTTCTCCGCATCGTTGCACTCGCAAGCAACCAAGTCCTTGTTAACTGAACAGAGCCAGTCGTCAGCCACCATGGGCTCAGTAGCAGTGGAGAACTTGTTGGGCCTAAGCCTGAGGAATCTGGTAAGCCTATCAATAGGAGGTGGTGGTGGAGGGTTGTTGTTGTTGTTGTTGTTGTTGTTGTTGTTGTGGGTGTTGTTGTTGTGCTGCATGAACTGTGTCATCATCTGCATCAACTGAGTTTGGGCTGCCAACATTTGCTGAAATGCTTCTTGGGTTGGATCTGGTCATGGAGGCATCTGGGGTTTTAAGAATAGAGGAGAAATGAGATTGGAAGATGGGCCTAGTGGGAAATAAATTTCTACCCATGCACAAACATCAAACAAACCACAAACAAACTCACAAACAAAAGGTATAACAAAGGTTTTTAGGAAACTAAAAGAGTCGTGGGTACTGTGGTACTTCAAGTAGTAGGACAATACAGGAAAACTTAAACGAGATACAAAATCTAAGGGATCATCTAAAGGACACTAGATCTTGATTCTTCACTTGCGAGTCTCGAATAACTTGTAGTAGTGTGTGGACCTCAAGCGCTTCTTTAGAGGGGATCGGTTTCCCGTCGAGCTCTCCTCGATGTCAGGGTCGCTCTCAGAAGAACTCTCAAACACTCTCTCCTCAGGGTCCTCCTCTTCCTCTTCCTCTGCAGCTGGATCCAGATGGTCTTTCTCTGCAGCAGGTGCTTGGTGATTAACCGAGGCTGGGGGTACTATGGGCTCCTTCCCTCTCTGTGCCACCCCCAGTCAGGCTACTTCCCTCTGCAGTTCCTCAACTTGGTTCTTCAACTGGTCTCTCTCCTGCTTAACCTCGTCCATCTCACTGGAGTCCTTAGCGTAGTAAGCATTCTGCACTCGGAGGGTAGCAATTGTCGCATCCTTGAAATCAAGCTTTTCCCACAGATCATTGTTGATGTCATCCAGGTTCAACATTGCTTTCCCTAGATCCCTAAACTTCTTCTGTTGGATATCAAATGCCTCCATTTGATTTAGCATCTCCTCTTCCATGTTCGACATCACGAACTCTAACTCTGTGAGGTGATGACGTATAGGAGTAAGCTGTTGGTGGCTATGATCAATAGGTAATCCTGACTCATCCCTCTCTCCGAAGAGTCGGAAGACACTGCCGTGAGTGATATGGTATCGGTACCTGTGGCAGATGCGGGCGATGGCGTCAAGCATGGCTGAACTCACTGAAGCTGTGTAGTCTGGGTAGTACTGGACGTATTCCATGCCAGGGTCGTCTGGGTCCACTGTACGTCCAGAAATATGGGTCGTGATGCGCCACCTCTGAGCACCGGTAACATCAATAACCTCTGGCACACAGTGGAAGTGAGGAGCTGGCATTCCAATATCCATGGCTAGGTCATATAGGGTCTTACTCATCCAGAACTCTGCATCTCCAGCAAAAGCAAACCTATCATCGATGTCATCGCCAGCCGGGTCCATCTAAAATTTTGGAAAATGAAAGGGATAAGGTTAGCACAGGGTAAGAATATACAAGAATAGAACAAAGAAAAAGGCAAAAGCAAAACGAAAGTTTTCATAAGGGTTTGACATAGTTTTGTTCCTATGGTTTCAAATCCTAGGGTCTCGATCCTACAGGCAACACTATGCTCTGATACCATTTTGTAGCACCCTACCTTTTTACAAAGGTAGAATACCTGTGTACCTGCTATTCCCGGGATCACTGATAGCATACACATGACAAAATGAAATATTCATTGCAATAGCATCAATCTACAACGTATGATCCATTGGATACGAAATAAAATAGTCTTACAATTGGCATAGTCAACATAGACTAGCCCCAAATAACAGAGTTCAAAGCAAATACAACAGAAAGGAATCTTCAATGAGCCCCTTCTCTTCATGAGCCACAGGCAGACATGTTGGAATATAGACTCGAGATCCTAAACAGTTACTCATCATCTGAATGACCTGCACGTTGGAATATGCAGTCCCCACAGGGGAGGAAGTCAGTACAAACAATGTACTGGAAAGTGACACTTGTATGGTGGCAGTTTTGAGGAATAACTATCTACATGATATTTGGCTGGTGGAGTCTAGGCTATTTGCATAAAGCCAGTTTTGCCCTATATTTGATAAATCATTGAAAAATCTTTGAAAATCAACATGGGTAGACACACCATGTAGTTTGATAAAGGCATCATGGGTAGACACACCATGAAGTTTGAAAAGGTAGCACAGAGGGGTAGACACACCATGTGCTCTAGGAAAAGGTTTCTAGCATATTTTAATTCTTTCAGAAAAGATGAGGAGATCCTTCAGCACCAACTATGTCTAGTTTGCTCAACTGGCCCATAACCGGGGACACGACTAAGATCTTAGTTTTTAACTCTGCAGAGGTTGTGCACTTTCACCTTGAGACTCAGTTTCCCCGAGAGAAAATGAGACAAGATCTTTGGGAAGAGGGATTCAACCATACCAGTATTGACTCGTTGCTCCTAAAATTCTACCACCCCTTGTCAATACAACAGGAGGAACCCCCACAACTTACTAAATCTTGGCAGAGCCCATATTACCTCAAGGCTGCACTGGAAGCTAATTATACATGGAAGACCTGCAGATCTCTTTAGTCCTGGGTGGCAATCCACAAGTGTACCCTCAGGTGACAACCACCACATCCATGGCCCTGGGAGTGGTTACCCAGGTGACAACCACCACAGACATGGCCCTGAGTAGCCACTCAACATAATCCAAGCAATTACCAATCCACCCAGCTGTTTCATTGGGTTGTTAATTTTCAATTTTCAAAGTATCACAACCCAATAAATAGCAGCATCAGTTGCGATATTGTTCTGGTATAGCTAAACTAGTACCTAGCAGGGGTTTCAGGTTGGCTACACACTACTAGGTGTTCTGAGCATAGCATATACTTGGAAAATAATAATATCACCTATCATGCACACTACTGAAAACTCTAATGCAATAAAAAGTGGGACATGAGCATCACTTGCCTTGGTAGCAGCAACTGGCGCAAGCACAACAATCACAGGAGTTGAAAAGATCTTCTCCAAAATCTAAACAGGCAATAACATTACAAACATAAACACACTACTCAAACAATACAAACATAAACATGTATGCATGCATGAATGCAAGATTTTGTTTTTCACATGTTAGCTGTAGTGTTGAGGTGTGTATGGCATTATGAGAGGTTTATTTAGTTGATATAAGGTTCTGGTTGAGTTTTATCTCATTGCCTTAATTTAATTTCTCCAATTTAGTAGTCCATCTATAGATCTTTGGATTAATCAAATTTTAAACACACTTTTCAGCTTCTGTAAAATTTGGTCCTTGGTCTCACTGGACAGAGGATATTAATACCAAGGTGACCTAATTGGTTTTACTCAAAAATAATTTTTGAATTTGAATTATGAGCATATTAGTGATTTGACTAAATTTGAAATAGAAAGTGTGTGCACGATACAAATTTGATTTTCTCTGGTTCCATGGTGTTCTACAAGTTCTAAGGAATCCAGAGACTACAAATTTACCAAAATTGGCATTGTAAAACTCAAACTATGAATTAAATGGTGTTTATGAGTGGTTTTGGCAAATTAAAAACTACTCCAAAATTTTATACAGAGACCACCTAATATTTTTTTATATTCGGGCAGAGAATTTGATTAGCTTTCTATTGGCTCAAGTCTCAACATTTTTGGACCTATATTTATTTTTCTATTGAATTTACAGTGATACATAAGTTTCTGTTTTTTTTAAAAAAGGATTTAAACTATTTAAACGAGGGGAGGGGCTGACGTAGCAGCCGTGTGGCGATACACGATTGGCTCGTACCGTTTCGCGCGGATCGCGCGCGGTGGCCGTGCGATTTAAGTCACGGCGGACGGCTGAGATGAGCCGTACCGCTTCGCGTAAGTGGGCGCGGGACGGCCGTTGGATTTAGATCCAATGGCACGGATCTGGGCACCCGCGAGTGGCCGCTCCGGTACACCGGAGTTACGCCGGCCGCGGCGGCGCCATTGACGGTGTGGAGCCTAAGCGCGCAGAAAAGGGCGAGGGGGTACGGGGAAGTTACCTACGGGCAGCGCGCGTCAAGGCGGAGAGGTTGGCGCGCAGAAGGGGTGGCGGCGCTTCCCGGTTACTCGGTGGACGCTCGCCGGAGTGGTCTGTGCGGCGATTCTTCTCAGCGTGGACGGCGTGGTCGGGAGGAGGCACCTGCGGCCGTGGGAAATGGTCAGGGGATGCGCGGGGCCGTGGGGAGGCGGGTGAGACTAAGAGAGAGGGGAAGGACGTCGGGGACTCACCGGAATCGAGCTCTTCCGCGCGGTGGCCGTGCGGTTCCGGCGAGTTAGAACGGCAGCCTGGGGGCGTGGTTTTGCGAGGGGATAGGGGAGAAAGGGAGCGGGGGTTAGGGGTTTTATCGAGGCCGTTCGGGAGTGGAGGAAACGGGCGAGGAGAGGTGGCAAGCATGGGGGGGCGCTCGGCGTTCTCCCGGCGAAATCAGAGGGAGGTTGGGGACGGTCGTCACCGTGACGCAGGCATGGCGTCACTCGGGTCCACGTGACAGTGAGAGAGAGAGGGCCGCGGGCTGGGTTGTCTGGCACGCGCGCGGTAGATAGGGGAGTTGGGCCTTGGGCCGTTGCGTGGGGAGAGTGAGGGGTAGGCTGGGCTGGGCTGGCCGGTTTCTTCTCTTTCCCCCTTTTTTTTGTTCTGTTTTATTTTTCTTTTCTGTTTTCTTTTATTACACTAAGGAAACCCCCAAACAAATAATTGAATGGGCCAACTAAAATTAGATGGTTTTCTAGAGTATTTAGATTGCAAGGTTTTGAACTTTTGGAAAGTTTTGGTGGCTTTTGAAAATTCAAATTTAGATCCAAAATGGATGAATTTGCATGGAGTCAATATAGGATTATTTTTAGAGGTAAAACCCATAGGGTTTTGTTTAGTGATGTTTAAATTTTTAAATGTGCTTTTGTGAGACTATGTTATGATGATATGTATGCATGCTTGTTTAAAAGTTTTGAAAAGACCTAGGAGTTACAGCCACCCTCTCCCCCAGGCCGGGCACCCCTCCGAGGGAGCCGGCCTCCACCCCGGCCTCGGGCCGGCCCCTCCAGGCCGGCTGCCCCCTCTCCCACCTCGGCCTCGGGACGGCTGCCCTACCAGCCCCAGGCCGGGCCCTCCCAGGCCGGCGCGCCCTCGCCCACCTCGGCCTCAGGCCGGCGCGTCCTGGGGCACCCCTCTGCCCCCACCCCGGCCTCTAGGCCGGCCAGGCCGGGCTCCCAGGCCGGCGTGGCCTAAAATGCACGGAAAGGACCCGTTTTCGCCCCCGTTTTCACCTACTTCGACCCCCGGCTATATAAGGACGACCCTGAGCTAGATCTAGGGTTTTAGAGTTGAATTTAGAACATTTGGAGCTCAGCTCTCTTGTATCCCTCTTTGAGGAACTACTCCTACAGTGTGTACCTAGGAACGTATCAAGGCTACTCCTCGACTTCGTCGAGGATCGTATCAAGGCACATCCCAACTACTTGTCCTCTCCCTTTAGGGTTTCAGTCAAGAGTTGTCCAATCTTCCTCTCGTTAATCCTTGAGGTTCTATTGGCGTAGTGGTACCGGCTACGGGTGTGAGACGGTTTGTATCAAGGTGAGTTCAGTTGGATCGATTGTTCCGTAGGCGACCATCGGGGTTTAGTTGACGGGAGGTTGGATCTTTCGGTTCTTGCGATTTATCCCTCTTTGTGTGTTTTCCCCGCGATTACCCATGTTTCCCCCTCGATTCCCCATCTCGTGTTCTTCGTTCGTTCTTGTCGATTCGTGAAGATCGGGCCAATCTAGGAGTCCAACTCCATATCATCTGGTATCCAGAGCTAGGTTGACACGAATCCGACACCCACAACCCTCCCCATCCACCAATTTTTCTTCTATCCACCATAAATTCAGAAATTTCACCAAAAATAGCCGAAAGGGATTTCGACCGATCTGTTGATTTGTTGAGTTTTTCGTGGTTTTGCTTCCTAGATTTGTTGCCAAATACCATTCCCCACCTTTCTATTCAGCCACTTTTCCAATTTCGCCCAATTTTTTCTTGATTTTGAAGGAATTTCGAATTTGAGCCAAAATTTCAGAAAATCTCAGCTCTTCGATTTCCAGACAGATTTTGAAACTTGTTTTTCTGTCGTGGTGGTGATGGCTAGGTTGAGACTCCAAGTGCAGAGTGTGTAGCTAGTGGCAAGCATTCTTCCCCACGAGGGTGACTCGAGGGTTTATATCGAACTCTTGGGGAGCCAGTATTTCAGCAGTTGTCTTCCAAGCTTTCTCTAGGATCCTGCAAACAAGTAGAGAATTTTGTGCCCTCAACCTCACCAAGTGGTTGTCAAGCACAAGGTGTGAGACTTCTAAATTGCAATGCAAAACTGAAAGTAAATGTGCAATAATTAAATCTACTACTAAATGCAAATGAGAAAATAAATATGCAATGGATTGTTTTTGTATTTTTGTGATGCAAGTGGTGATGGAGATAATGTAAATTCGAATTGGAGATGCAAGTAAAGTAAAGTGCAAGTAAAGTAAATTGCAGCAAAGTAAGTAGAGTGTTTTCTTATAATTAAAATAGGACCGGGGTTCATGGTTTCACACTTGCATTCTCTCAAATAAAGTAGACGGTGGACATAAAGAATTACATGTGAGATTACAATAACATGTTTAACATTGAGTACTTTCATATGGGCATCACGTCCTAGCATAGAGATATCTACGGTCATATTGATCCCTCTTATACTCCACCAAGATGCGAAATAAATCATAACACCTCGATAATTAAGGAAAAACCAGAGTATAGCTTTAAGCAATGTGACATGAAGTTGAAGTAAGAACTTGCTAGATCTAGTCATGGAGATTGATTAGTGTCACTTCAAATCCCCGGTAACAAGGTACTCCTTTTTATCCCTAGTGAGGCAACTAAGAAAGGTTTAACAAAACCTAAGTGGATCGCTGAACTTCTGTCACTTTCACATCACTAGCCACCCCCCGTTACTCCAACTAATGCACCCATCACCCCACACACGCTCTCAAGAACTAGATTGATCAAAGCTAGCAAATAAGAACGGGGTACATAAGATACATCTACTCAAATAACTCAAGAGAAACAATTGCAATCTCAGATTCAATAACTCATAGAAAAGATCCACCACATAGGAATTACAACGGTGCCCGTAATCATGTGAGGCAGCTCATACGGATCTAATTAGTGAAGCACATAGAGAGAGATACAAGTGCTACTTCCACAAACCCATAGCCCTGGGGTGGACTACTCCCTCTTCCTGGAGATGTCGATGGAGATGACGTTGGAGGGGTAGGAGATCACACCGGCGGCGCCCCGCCGGAGTTTTCCCCCTCCAATCTGGAACTTCTGGTCTCTGTTTCGGTGTTTCGGCGGAGCTCCCTTCCGTAAGGGTACGGGGGACCCTTTTTATAGTCGGTTTTAGGTCAAGACAGAGTCGGTAAGTTGAAGATGGAAGGAATTGGGGCCACAGGGGCCAAAAGGGGGCCTCTCACGCGGCCAAGGAATCTGGCCGCGTGGAGGGTCCTCTTTTGGGCCTCTTTGCCCAATTCTCGTGGATCCTTCGCCCGCAAGTCTTCTCCTTCCAAGAAAATAACCCCCGCAGATTTTCAGGTGATTTCGCGGAAGTTTGCCCCCTGAAACGTTAAAAATATAGAAAACGGGGTTTCTGACAGGCAGGGTTAATTCCATAAAAGTTGGGGGACTTTTTAATTTAACCCCAAAATACTATAAAACATTTGATTATACCCTTATATGATGCAATATGTAATATAAAACCATGTGAAAATATGCAAAATTCATCTATGCATTTTACATGCATCAACATCCCCAAGCTTAACCCATGCTCGTCCTCGAGTATGAAGGTGATAAAACTAAGATGAGTTTTGCATATTGAAACAATCATGGGATATCAAGGAGGATTATTCATGCTACATATAATCAAATGATTAATACTAGAAATGAGTAGCAATATACAATTCATGTTGTAAGAAATATCAAATATGCAAGAAAAGATGCTTCATGAAAGTTCACAAAGTGTATAATGAAATAAAAGCACTACGGACCAAATGCATACATAAAATGAAAAATAAAATCCTATATTGGTCAAAGAATAGCATAATGGAGAATAGAAAATATGGAGGACACTTTGGAGAAAATTGAGTTGACGTAAAACATGATCAAGTCTTATTTAGCCTCTAAATTATTCAACTAAAATTACTAATTGAAATGTGGTATCCATTGATCTAGGACTCTCATTGCCCCTTTATCACTAGCATCTTAAAATTGTGAGTATTGAAGTAATGAGAATGACAAGGTGGTTGAAAGCCTCATGCCCCGTGAGTGTGAAAACCTACTCCATGATTACTCAACTTAAGATTCCTAATAAGCTTTGTACAATCATAATAAGTATTAATGACATCATAGAGAACCGCAAAGAGGTACCTCTTTCCCCATGACATGGAAACAAGCCCATGTTACAATGACAAGATGAACAAACGGAGTAGACTCATCATCCTTTTTATTTTCATTCACTATTATGCACAGCTTCTTATTTTATTATAGGATGTGTTGTAGAGTCACTCAAGCTGTAAGTAAATTTCCACCATGATAAAGCATGGCTTAGGTTAGCGGCCCAATGCGTTTCTCTAGTCATATAGATACTTACTCATCAAAACTTACTATTCCTCTATTTCATTTCGGCATGGCAGGAGTCCAAAAACAAAAGTACATGATATCAACCAAATGTAATTTTTTTTGTGCAATGTTGAAAGCTTTCCGGTGATACAAGTTTATAGCTAGCTCCCAACCACACACTTGTCAAAAACGAAACTTGTGGCTCCCATTATTGGGTCATGTTTATTAGATGCATAAAAAGTAAAGTGTGCCTTCAAAAGTTCGTGAGAGTCCTATCCCAAGTTCAACCCATGACAATTAATAAAGTGAATATCTTAATTTAGAACATAAATGACACAATAACATGGTGAACATACTCGGAATAGCAATGAAGCTAATGGGAAGATATGGTGGACTCACTGGAAATACTTTGCTAAGGAGTGTTGGAAACAAGTTTTTACTTGTTGGAATTTTTAAATTTTTGGGCTAGCAAGAGGGAGATAGTTGACCAGCTACTATGCATGCATATGTCCATAGAACTACTCATTTCATGACAAACTAAATAAACCAGCAATTAACATCAAGGACATGAATAAGAGATAGCTCAAGACAACATTATTGCAAATTTCTACACATAAAAAGCCTATAAATCATGCAAACATATGTAGCTCTTCAAATCAACCATGGAATCCCTATTCCAAGTCATAATACTAGCATCCAATACATTCCAACCCCAAACTCTAGTATCTCAATCTCATATAAAATGATGGTGGTGGTCTTATCAAAACAAAAATAAAAACAAAAAGTAGACGCTTCAAGTCTCTACGATAAATGCTTTGCTTAGAAAAACAGAAAGTAGACGTGTGCTAACCAAAAGAGTGTAGCTCCAGTGGGGTGTTCATCACATCCCAATCTTATGGCTTTCACCATTCTTGGATGTCTTGAGGCGCAGCTCCTCTATTCCCTGTGAAAAAAACTTCACAAAACATGTTTCTCCCATTCTTTTTCTGTGGGGTGAGATTAGCAAGGACAAACAAATCACATGCTTGCTGTGCAAAATTCCAAATCAAATGCTCCAGTAGATAGAAAATAAGGTTCATTATGTTGTATGTTCACTCTCTTGCTTGAAAGAATCATGGAAATTCGATTCCCAAGCCCAAAGAGTGCATAAAACAAAAGAAGGCAGAATCTGTCTAGAAAAGCAGCAGCAAAACGAACGTTTTTACCTAAGCTAGACTCGTCAAAAAATTAAGCCAATTTTTGTGCTTACAGAGGACGAAAAGTTGCAGAACATACTGAAATATTAGCTCAATCCGACATAACAATAAAAAACGTAAAATCATACGGTGAGCAGACTCGTGCTGAAACAGAAATTTCATGCACTAGGATAGCAACTTATAAGTCCAAATGGGTTTGACTTGACTCTTTATTGAAAACTCCAGAATTAAAACAAAAAAAAACTAATCTCTTGAGATAGCAAGAGGACACTAGGAAAATCCAAACAAAAACAACCGGGTTGCCTCCCGTAAAGCGCTTTCTTTATAGCCATATAGCTAGGCTTAACTTACTTGATAATCAAGAGGGATAAAGCTCATGAGGGAGCTTGTTCTTCAGCGTGCCCCTCTTCCTTGGGAAGTGCTCCATGATTTTCTTGTGAGGGAACTGAAACTTGACATTCCCTTCCTTGGAGTCTATGATTGCACCTGTAGTACGAAGAAAAGGGCTACCCAAAATAATAGGACTAAGGGATTTATCCCCCATATCCATAATAATGAAATCAACGGGTACGAAAGTCATGTGCAATTCAATCATAACATCTTTTACTTGTCCTAAAGAATTTTTAGTAGAGTTATCAGCAAGGACAAATTCACTTGAGCACTTTTCTAAATTTTCTAGTTCTAGCAATTCATATAATTCTTTAGAGAGTACCGATACACTAGAACCTAGATCTAACATAGCATGGTGAATTTCTTTTCCAATTGAAACTAGCACCTTGGGGATCCATGCATCCCCAAGCTTAGGAGGTATCATGGCCTCATTCTTGTACCTAGCAATTTTTTCTTGCAAGACATGATTAGCAATATAAGATCCAAAGCCAGGTTGATTAACATTTATAGTGGGATCACTAGCAAATTTTTGTAGAGTAGCAATAAGTTCTTGCAAGCTACTTTTTTCTAAATCAAGCAATGGATCCTTAATTTCAGTAAGCATCATAATTTCCTCTACTTTACTCTCTAATTTAGCTAGCATGCTTGATTTATGAGGACTAATTTCATGTTTGCTAGCAAGATAAGACATATATGGAAGTAAATATTCAGGGTACTTCACTATTTCATTCAGAGTTTCTTCTAAGCTAGTAGGGACATGCTCACTTGTATTCTCAGCAATTGATCAATATTTTCAATAATAGGAGCAGCAATAGTAATATAATTCATTCCTACACTAGGTTGTGCTTGTGGCTTTCCTACTGACATGCTTAATAGAGTTGCTTGATTATCAGCTAATTTTGACAATGCTTTATCTAAATTCGAAGATTGAAGTTGCAATCCTGTAATATCACTACTAATGGATGCAATAGACTTATTTAACTCATGTATCATAGCATTGTGACTAGCAACTTGTTCCATAAGCAATTTATTAGATTCATAAATTTCACTAGAAGGCTTCCACTTATTTTCATTAGCATTAGGATATGGAACAAAAGGTTTATTTGGCACATAAGGAGGTTTACTATATGAATTGTAAGCATTACCAAAACCATTGCTACCATAATTCCTAACAAAATTAACATCCACACTTTCAGAATTACTACCAACTAGCTCCTGCAAAGGCACATTCTCCATATTTTGTTTATTAATAAAAGCAAGAATAGTGTCCATTTTAGAAGACAAATCATTGGTTTCTTCAATTGAGTTTATTTTCTTAGTGGGATTGGGTGCTCTTTCAGTATTCCATTGACTATAATTTTGCAATATGCTTTCTAATATGCTCTTAGCCTCACCTACAGTTTTACTCATAAAGGCACCTCCAGCAGCAGAATCAAGTATATTTCTAGACATGTAGTTTAGACCATTATAAAAAGAGTGTAGTATGGTCCATTCATTTACTCCATGTTATGGGCATGTTCTAAGCATTAATTTAATTCTATCCCATGCCATGGCTACATGTTCATTATCATTTTGCCTAAATGAGAGGACATTATTCCTATTTTGCAAAATTTTAACGGGAGGATAATATTTCTTAATGAAAGCTTCTTTTAAATCATCCCAAGACTTTATACTAGCTGTAGGTAGTGAAAGTATCCACTCTTTAGCCTTTCCTCTAAGTGAAAAAGGAAATAATTTCAGTTTTAAAACACTACTTTCCACATTTTTAAATTTTTGCATATCACACATTTCCATGAAATCGTGAAGATGCATAGAGGCATCCTCCATAGCACTACCACCAAATTGCTCTCTAGTAATTAAATTCAATAAACTAGGACTTACTTCATAGCTTTCAGCTTGTATTTCAGGTGTAGTAATTGGCCTAGCAATGAATTGGTCATTGGGTGTATTTGTGTAGTCACATAATTTAGTTCTATCACCCATTTTAACAGTTTTTATGTAGTTTTTAATTTTTTATGCAAAACTGAAAAGTAAAGTAACTAGGCAAATTCGAAATACTAAAATAAACTAGATAACTAAATGCAAAACTAAAATGCAAACTAAAATAAAATATGCAAGACAAAACAAAAACAAGAACAAGAACAAAAAAAAAACAAAAACAAGACAAGAAACAAAACAATCTACTTGAAAGAAGGTGGAGATAGAAAGGACGGTACTCACGTAGGTGCAACCTCCCCAAGCTTAGGTGTTTGCACACCTTGTTGGTAATGAAGACTTCTGTGAGCTCCCTTGGACAACTCCTTCACCTATGGCTCCCCGGCAACGGCGCCAGAAAAACGCTTGATGGCTAGGTTGAGACTCCAAGTGCAGAGTGTGTAGCTAGTGGCAAGCCTTCTTCCCCACGAGGGTGACTCGAGGGTTTATATCGAACTCTTGGGGAGCCAGTATTTCAGCAGTTGTCTTCCAAGCTTCCTCCAGGATCCTGCAAACAAGTAGAGAATTTTGTGCCCTCAACCTCACCAAGTGGTTTTCAAGCACAAGGTGTGAGACTTCTAAATTGCAATGCAAAACTGAAAGTAAATGTGCAATAATTAAATCTACTACTAAATGCAAATGAGAAAATAAATATGCAATGGATTGTTTTGTATTTTTGTGACGCAAGTGGTGATGGAGATAATGTAAATTCGAATTGGAGATGCAAGTAAAGTAAAGTGCAAGTAAAGTAAATTGCAGCAAAGTAACTAGAGTGTTTTCTTATAATTAAAATAGGACCGGGGTTCATGGTTTCACACTTGCATTCTCTCAAATAAAGTAGACGGTGGACATAAAGAATTACATGTGAGATTACAATAACATGTTTAACATTGAGTACTTTCATATGGGCATCACATCCTAGCATAGAGATCTCTACGGTCATATTGATCCCTCTTATACTCCACCAAGATGCGAAATAAATCATAACACCTCGATAATTAAGGAAAAACCAGAGTATAGCTTTAAGCAATGTGACATGAAGTTGAAGTAAGAACTTGCTAGATCTAGTCATGGAGATTGATTAGTGTCACTTCAAATCCCCGGTAACAAGGTACTCCTTTTTATCCCTAGTGAGGTAACTAAGAAAGGTTTAACAAAACCTAAGTGGATCGCTGAACTTCTGTCACTTTCACAGCACTAGCCACCCCCCGTTACTCCAACTAATGCACCCATCACCACACACACGCTCTCAAGAACTAGATTGATCAAAGCTAGCAAATAAGAACGGGGTACATAAGATACATCTACTCAAATAACTCAAGAGAAACAATTGCAATCTCAGATTCAATAACTCATAGAAAAGATCCACCACATAGGAATTACAACGGTGCCCGTAATCATGTGAAGCAGCTCATACAGATCTAATTAGTGAAGCACATAGAGAGAGAGATACAAGTGCTACTTCCACAAACCCATAGCCCTGGGGTAGACTACTCCCTCTTCATGGAGATGTCGATGGAGATGACGTTGGAGGGGTAGGAGATCACACCGGCGGCGCCCCGCCGGAGTTTCCCCCTCCAATCTGGAACTTCTGGTCTCTGTTTCGGTGTTTCGGCGCGCTCCCTTCCGTAAGGGTACGGGGGACCCTTTTTATAGTCGGTTTTAGGTCAAGACGGAGTCGGTAAGTCGAAGACGGAAGGAATTGGGGCCACAGGGGCCAAAAGGGGGCCTCTCACGCGGCCAAGGAATCTGGCCGCGTGGAGGGTCCTCTTTTGGGCCTCCTTGCCCAATTCTCGTGGATCCTTCGCACGCAAGTCTTATCCTTCCAAGAAAATGACCCCCCGCAGATTTTCAGGTGATTTCGCGGAAGTTTGCCCCCTGAAACGTCAAAAATATAGAAAACGGGGTTTCTGACAGGCATGGTTAATTACATAAAAGTTGGGGGACTTTGTAATTTAACCCAAAAATACTATAAAACATTTGATTATACCCTTATATGATGCAATATGTAATAGAAAACCATGTGAAAATATGCAAAATTCATCTATGCATTTTACATGCATCAGGTGGTATCACGGCAGATGCCATAGGATGGCTAAAGTGTTGGGGCCGATGGACGCTGGAGGTATCCGGGGAGGGATCGCACGGCGAGTAGCCGCGCGTTAGGTATCTCTAGCACTGCAAACAAAAAGATCTACCCAGGTTCAGGGCCCTCGTGTGGAGGTAACACCCCTACTCCTGCCTCTCTCTCTATATGTGTGTTCTCCGAGTAGCCATAGTACACAGTATGCCTCTTGGCCGAGTAGCCACTCGGCTGTTCTCTCTAGCTCTAGTGTTGTCTCTAGCAATAAATGCAAAGTGAAGCAACGTCGTCTAACGTCCCTCGCGCAGGAGGGGGCAGGGCACCTTATATAGTGGTGCCCAGCCGAATAAAGAAAGACTATAAGGTACACTTGATGGGACATGCCCACTGCAGGATAGTGCACGCCTCCGGCTTCTCGCTGACGCGGGTGCGGGAAGTTGTCGCGCCGTTCGGGAGATGGGACCTGTCCACCCTGTCAGTGAGATAGGGTAGGCCCCTAGACCTGTCATGTCCCCTCTGTTAGTGACATGACTTGACAGGCGCCTACCACACTGTAGCCACGCCGTAGCGCGGATAATCACGCGCTCCGTAAGTTGAACCGCACGCCGGTATGGACGCATGATACGCGGGATCCTTGTCAGAACGACTCCATTGACTTCTGGCCCGAGTAGGATTGCCATCCGTCTACTCGGACCAACTTCTTTACTCGGTAGAACATAACTTCCTTGATATCTTCTCTTGGCCTCTGATGGATATGGCCGGATAGAAACCTACCGGGTAGCAAGTACCCGGGTAGCCGTCTACCCGGTCAACAGCACCTTTGACCTTCACTTTAACACCTGCTTTACCCCTACTCGGGGGTAACCCCCCGACATTAGTCACCAAAGCTGGTAGAGTCCAGTGAACTTGTTCGCTGGGCCCTGCCAGCTTAAACCAAATTTTCTTCTTGAATTAGTAACGCCGAGTTGTACTCCAACTTGAACCAATAACTCCTTCTCGAATCTCTTCAACTATGGTTGCGAGATAACCTTCCTGGTAGATGAGTAGAGAAATTTCTCTCCTGGGCTGCCGAGTAAAATAACTTAGTGAAATTTCGAACGCGATCCCGCCGAATCATACCAAATCCACCTCGACGCCTCGGTTCAACCGCAGGCCACGCGCCAGCCTCTGCGCGTAGGGCCCAAAGCCCGTTAGGTCACCTCAACCGTACTCGAGAGCCCACGATCCGGACGTGGGATTAATTGCGCCCGTTACGCGTGCGTTTTGCGCTGTGTGCGTTTCTAACGGTCAATTAACCCACGCCGCGCGATCATTACCCACGATCAATCCATCCGTAACGGCAATCCGCAGAGGAGAAATAAATACCCCCGCCCCGCCCACTTTTCCTCTTTCCTGTTCTTTCCAATCTCTTGCTCTTCGCCTCCTTCGCCTCCGTCGAGCATCCCGCCACCACGAATACTCGCTGCACCGCCGCGAGAGAGAAAGAGAGAAACGCATCTGCGCAACTCCGTTGAGATCTCCACCTCCTCCGAACATCTCCGCCTCCATGGCGCCCAGAGATCGCTCTGCTGCCGCCCGAGCCGGCTGGGAAGGCTCGGACGTGACGGCGGAGGATTGCCAGTGGCTCGTTAACACGCGCCGCGTTCCTCCCGGCATCGTCTGCCGCCATCCCAACGACGAGATCGAGCCGGAACCTCAAGAAGGTGAATATGTCGTTTTCCTATCCCACTTCAAACGCGGCTTCAGCCTTCCAATTTCTGATTTCTTCTCCGATTTCCTCCGCCACTTTGGCGCCCAACCTCACCATCTTCCTCCTAACGCAATCGTCATGCTCTCCATACATGCCGCCGTGTGTGAAGCTTTCCTGGGAGTTTATCCCACCATCCACACCTAGGCTAGGTACTTTTTCCTTCGCCGCCAAAAGGTTCCGAAACCTGGCGGTACCTCTGGCCCTTGCGAGATGACCAAAACAGGTGGCGCAATGATGCTCCGACGACAAACTGGTCATCACCCGAGAGTGAAGGGACTGGACACCGTGCGCAAATGGCAGCGCGGGTTCCTCTACGTCAAGAACGTAGCCTCCGAGGAGGGAAAGCCCATAGAAAACAGGATAGTGCTTCCATCATTCGTCAACTCACCGCCCTCCGGGCAGAATTGGGGCTATGACCCGAAGAAGAATGTGCCAGATGACGACTCGGTCGAGAAGCGCCTCACCGATCTGGTGAAGGCAGGGCTGATGCAGGATGACCCCATCGCCTGCTGGATCTCGCGCCGAGTACTCCCGCTCCAGTGCTGTGTGCACAAGATGTGCTACATGAGCGGTGCTCGGGACTGTACTAGGACGACGACGTTCGAGCTCAGCAAGGCGGATGTGGCCATCTGGGCCCGGTCCATCATGCAAACATCCCTCACCGAGAACTGGGCGTACGGCTTCGGGCCGTATAGCCGCACCAATCCCATCAAACAGGTTAGTGTTCTGTGCTCTGTGTTTGTACTCTGATACCGAATAGAATTCCTTAGCTTGATATGCTTAGTGTTTGCATGCTATTCCGAGTAGAACTCCTTAGCTTAATATGCTTTGTGTTTGCATCTACAGCACATCCCACGCCAACGAGAAGAAGATAATGAAGTTTTCACCGCCAACTGGACCAAGGACCGAGATGACGATGACGAGACCGCCTACGACACCCAGGATACCCTTTGTATCCCTAATGCCATCCAACCCGGTAAGTCTCGATCTGGTCCCTCTATTCGGGATTGGTCCGGGGATGACGAAGGTGACTGAGTTCATCTCTGTGCTCTTTAGTAGCATCCTTTGATTTCCTTCTCTGTTTCTAAACTCCTTCCTTCCTCTACTATGCAGAGGAGCCTGATGTGGATGACAATGAGGAACCCATGGAGGTTGATCCTCTGTCTGTGGCTGCTCCCAACACTCGGAAGAGGGTTGGCAGTGATGCCCAGGAACCCCCCCAAAGAAAACCAAGAAAGCCACTGCCAAGGCCGGTGCTTCCCGCAGGAGGAAACCCCCTACCAGCAAAGGGTAAGTGTCTTCTCCGAATAAAAACCTTGTTGCCGCTTCCTTTCCTCCCTCTTTCTGCTTCCTTTCTGAACTTATTTCTCCTTCCAGCGCCCCTCTCGACGCGGATGCTACAGCGGCCGCTCCTCGCCCAAAGAGAAAGATAGCTGTGCCCCGAGAGAAACTCGTAGAGCTCTCGGACGATGATGAAGACCAGGACCAGCAGGATAGGACGCGTGCGTCCTCCCCTGTCGACGTAGAAGAAGATCTCGGCGCTGAGAACACTGGCGCCGGTGATGACATTGATCCCCTCTCCGAGCAGCAACAGCTCGACGCGCAGCAAACTGCCCGAGATGCTGCCAGTGATGAGACACCACCACTTTCCCCAGCTGCATCAGCTGGGGAAAATACTGAAGATGCTGCTGGGCAGCTAATGATGCCGCTGTGGAGCGGCCAGACGCCACCTCCGAGCAGCAGCAAGACACCAACGCTGCTGCGCAAGATGATCCCGCGGTCGGGCCGCGGGTAGAAGACGTTACTGATACCAGGCCAGATCCCGCTGCAGAGCAGCGTGTAGAAGAAGACGTAGTGGAGCCCATCCACCAGGGCCAAGTGCAGCCCGACGCTGCACCGGGTAGCCGGCCTCTAGTGCCGCCAACCCAGCAGCTGACTCCACCCAGCGCACCGATTCCTCCACCAACTCAAACAACACCATCACCCCCGCCAACTCGTTCTACTCGCCAAGAGCCACCAGCTGCTTCTCGGCCAGACACTACTCCCAGCACTAGGAAGATTACTAAGTCTGGAACCGAGGCCATCCGGCAGCAGCCAAAGCACAACGCTTCGCAGGCCGGGCAGCAGATGCCGCCCCCAAGTCGCAAGGCGTGCCAGCCGGGAAGCCGGTGAAGAGCAAGCAGTTAGCACTCTCCGCGCCCACCTCCAGCACCAACCCGGCTGCTTCTGGATCTACTAGCTCCGTCAAGGAGCAAAGTGCAGGTGCTAGCGGCCGTGCGAAACCCATCTATCCGGAGTACATGATGACTTTATCCCAGCGCCACGAGATCTTACTGTCAAAGGGAGAAAGGAAGCTGGCTGCTCTGAAAGAAGGAAGCCGTGCCAACTTCCAAGTCCAAGGGGAAGAAGACCGCGACTCCTGATCTCTTGTCGCGTGGCGAAGAAGATGATGAGATCGAGGGAGAGGGCCTCACTGCCATCCTGAACCGAGTAGGCTTTGTTGACCCAGCCTGGAACAGCAAGGCGCACGACAACCCTACTTGGAATGGTCTTGAGTTGGGCCAGATTGACCACTACCGCACCGACTGGAACAAGGCCGATGTTGGTTCTGTTCCCATGACAATAGCCAGCCCCACCTGCACTTTGGCCGGGAAGCTGTTTGTCATGTGCAAGAGTGCCGAGGACATCGAGCAGAGCTATGTTGTAAGTCTTTTCTCTCCTTCTTGCATTTTCTGAGTTGCTGTTTTCCATTTCTCTTTTTTTTCTCTTTTCCTCTTAGCCATTCCCCCAGTCCCCGAGATTCGGGCCGAGTAGGCGAAAACTCAACCGAGTTGCCATCTACTCGGGCCAAATCTTCCAAACCACTTACACTTTTTCTCTTCTTCTCTGCAGAATAGCGTCCAGAAGAGGACGAGAGTGTTCCGTCGGCTACTCTGGAACCACCGCATCGCCAAGGACCGATTCGAGGCTCTTGAAGCTGAGAAGAAAGACGGCGCTGCGATGGAGCAGATGGCACTGGACCGCACTCTCCAGATCTCAGAAGTTGAAGGTAAGCTTTCAGCATTTCGGTTTGTGTGTTTTGTGTTTACGCCCGTGTTTGCTTTTTGCTTTATCATTGTTTTCTTTGCAGGCAAGCTCAAGGACCTGATGGAAAAACATCGCGATTGAGAAGTCTTCGCTGCCTCTGCCCAGAGCAAGACCCAAACTCTGGAAGGTGAGCCTTTTTTCCCTTTTCTCTGCAATTGTATCTTATTCACTTATCTGGTTACTCTGCTGACACTGTTGTTCTTCTCGCAGAAGAGTATAAGAAATTCTGGGAGCAGCACTTGAACTGCCTTATGCCTGCCAAGGTGCAGCAACAGTTGGAAACCCGAGAAGTGGAGATCGAGAAAGAGCGCGCCACCGAGAGGGCGGAGTATGAGAAGATGCAGGTCGACCTGAAGACTGCCCTCGAGGATGCCATCAACCAAGCTGCCGAGAAGGACGAGATTAAGAAGACTGCCAAGGCCAGAGAGAAAACGCTCGAGATGGAAATCTCGATGCTGAAGGAACACAACCGACAACTCGTTGTCCAGATCGCAGATTCGCGCAGCATCCAGGATAGGCACATCTCGAACGAGAATGAATGGAAGATCAAACTGGGAGCCCTGCTGGTGGATTTAGAACGTGAGTTACCTTTTCTCTGCACTTGACTTGCTTTTCTCTTCTCCGCCTTTTTCTATCTGGTTTTACCTCTTCTCTATCTCTGTTTCTGATCCCAACTAGATCCCTACGCAGATATCTTCCCGGAGCTACGCTCTGCTGGTGTGCATGCTGTGGAGAAGGCCAGACAGCTCCGGGCTGCATCAGGAATGCCCATTGACAATACTATCACCATCAGCGACTATCTCCTGAGTATCAAGTCGCATATCCGCTCCCTCAAGGGCCTGGGCACCTCCATGGTGTCCACTGGATTCAAACTCCACAAGCTGTTCTGGCCGGATCAGGATGTGCCAGAAACCTTTAGCGAGATCGCCGAGCACCTGGACGGAGTGAAGGCCGAGTTGAAGAAATGGCGCGCCTCTGCAGCTCGGGCAGGAGCTGACGAGTTGCTACACTTCATCATCAGCTGGTATGAAAACCTAGATCTCAACAGGATCCTCACAATCCGTGAAGACTCCAAGTGGACCAAGAACACTGATTGCGTCACTCACCGGAAAGCGGTAGCATACGAGATTGCCTCCTATGCCGACACCGCCACCTACATCGATGGCCTCCCTGAGCCAGAGACAGAACCTTAAGAAGAGGATGATGAGGATGACGACGATGACGATGCCGAGTCTGAGGACGAAGCCGCCAAGAGAGCATCCGAGAAGGGGAAGGCCAAGGTGATCGAAGGGACCGAGCAGCTGGTCGACACGGGGGAATCCGAGTTGGCCACCAACGCAGAGGCCGAGCAGCCGCAATCAGCGCTCAAGACGTCACCATCACCACCGAGATGACGATCGAACAGGCAGCTCCCGAGTTGGGCGCGGCTGGTGCTGCGACAACTGACGCCAACCCGTTGCCCAGGACCCAGTCTACCGCGTCCACCTCTGCAACGGATCCTATCTCGGTGGCCACAGCAACCTCCGAGACCAATGCCTCTGCCAACGCCGATGCGGACAACGCCGATTCTACAGTTGTGTAATTCCTGCAAACTTTGCGTTAAACTTTTATCAGATCCCCGGGATGCCGGGCGCAGATGTAACCGCACAATTATGTCTTTGTTGCTACTCAGTTTTTATTTTAGTTGAAGTTTTAGCAACTCTGGCTTAATGCCGGGTTGCGTTATTATGCAAGTCCCCGAGTTGCATTTTTTATCCACTCTCTCTTTTCGTCTCAGCTCTTACCTTCCACTTGTGGCTTTTTTGGTAGTCGAGTCATAAGATTTCAAAGTTTGAGTTTCAAATACTCAGCCACTTAGAAAAATTCATAGTAACGCTGCCCACCACTTAGCCGAAAAAAGACAACAAAAACAGAGAAGAACACCCTACTCGGTTGCTACACCTCTCTTCTCCTTAGCAATTTTCGTGTGTTCATTGACCTTTGGCTTGTTCTCTTGCTTGCCATGAAGCCGGGTTGCGGACAGCAGCAGAGTCAAAGAGTTGGCCCTTAGGTTTAAACACATTAATAAATATACTTATGAAATTCTAAGTAGAGCAACCGAGTAGACAAAGTAAAGCAGAGTAGAACAACACAGAACAAGTTTGGACAAGGGCAGTCCCCGAGTTTGAATTCGGAGTGCCTACTAGAATTTTAGCTCGGTTAAGGAGGTACATACAACTTTCTGCTCGCGAATGAAAACGGCGGAGTAGAGCTACATTCTAGGGGCGCTTAGATTCCTCTCCAGCTCTATCCGGCCTGTTCTTCTGGGGTGCCTGTGCGTCAACTAGATAGTAGGCATCATTGTGCAGAGCCTTGCTCACAATGAAAGGTCCTTCCCATGGAGGGGATAGCTTGTGCATCCCGGCCGTGCGCTGCACGATCCTAAGGACCATGTCTCCTTCTCGGAAAACCCTTGGGTTCACTTTCCGGCTGTGATAACGCCTCAAGTTTTGCTGATAAACAGCTGAACGTGACAGAGTTAACTCTGTTGCTTCTTTTAGCAGGTCAACGTCATTCTCTCGAGCTTCTCTCGCCTCCGCCTCAGTGTAGAGGGTTACTCGGGGCGAGTCATGCTCTAGGTCAGTGGGCAACACGGCCTCAGCTCCATATACCAGGAAGAATGGTGTGTATTCGGTTGATCGGTTAGGGGTAGTCCTTAGACTCCACAACATTGCCGGCAACTCGTCCAGCCAACACCCAGGTGTTCTCAGCAATGGCTCAATCAGCCTTGGCTTTATGCCGGATAGCACCATGCCATTTGCTCTCTCAACTTGCCCATTGGAGGCCGGATGCGCAACAGATGCAACATCTAGCCGAATCCGCTTCTCTCTGCAGAATCTTGCAAAAGAACCCTCAGCAAAGTTTGTGCCATTATCAGTGATAATGCTATGTGGGTAGCCGTATCTCAGGATCACATCCTTGAGGAAACTCACGGCTATGGCTCCATCACACTTCCGAATAGGCTTGACCTCGATCCACTTGGTGAACTTGTCAACCATGACCAAGATGTGAGTCATGTTGCCTCTAGCCAGCTTGAAAGGACCCACCATGTCCAAACACCAAACAACAAATGGCCAAGTAATGGGAATGGTCCTCGGAAGCTGGCATATGAATCTTACTTGCAAATCTCTGGCAGCCGTTGCACTTTCTCACTATATCTTCAGCTTGCTTCAAGGCAGTGAGCCAAAAGAAGCCATGCCGGAAAGCCTTGTTGACTAGAGCCCGAGAAGAGGCGTGATGTCCGCATTCTCCTTGGTGTATCTCCACAAGAATTTCTTCTCCTTCCTCTGGCTCGACGCAGCGTTGCAGCACGCCAGTGGGACTCCTTCTATGCAGCACCTTGTTGAAAATAGTATAGCCCTTGGATCTTCTCTGTATCTGCCTGGCTATAACCTCATCACTTGGCAAGGTGCCATCCGTTAGAAAGGATAATATGGGCAGAGCCCAACTCGGTGTCTCCCGCGTGGGAAACACTGGTTCGTCCACTTCCATTGGATCAGCCACCAAAACCTCTTCTGAGTTGGAGACGAGGGCACGAGTCCCCGAGTACTCGGAAAGGACCCCCTCGATGAACGCGACAATCCGCGGGTTGAATGGAGCAGTCCCCGGGTTGGAGGTGTCAGTCCCCGGGTTGGAGACGACAGTCCCCGGGTTCTCTTTTGCAGCCTCCCAGTCAATCTCCATTGGAACAGCTTCCTCGCCTGGCAGAGAAGGAACGAATATAGACTCCGAGTTAGGGGATGGCTTGATAGTTGGCTTTCTCAAATGCTCCAAGGAAATCCCAGCCGGGATGAACTGCCGAGAAGACCCCAACTTGGACAGCTCATCAGCTGCGTCATTCTCTGCTTGGTGTATATGTTGGAACTCACATCCTTCAAAGAAGCCAGTCATGGTTTGCACCAGAAACCGATATGAAGCCATGTTGGCATCCAGAGCATCCCAGGTGCCGGATACCTGCTGCACCACCAAATCAGAGTCGCCAAAACAGATGATGCGTTGCACACCAACCTCCTTGGCTACCTTCAAGCCGTGTACCACGGCCTCATACTCGGCCACATTGTTAGATGCCTTGAAATGAATCTGCAGCACATACTTGAGTTGATCTCGCTTGGGTGACGTAAGCACTACGCCAGCACCAAGGCCTTCCTTCACTTTGGAGCCATCAAAATGCATCTTCCAGTAGTTGGTTTCCGGCAAGGGAGGCTCATATTGCACCTCAGCCCAATCCACTAGAAAATCCGCCAGAATTTGTGACTTGATGGCTTCTCTTCTCACGTATAGAGGAGCGTACGCGGCTAGCTCGATTGCCCATTTGGCTACTCTGCCACTTGCTTCCTTGTTACCCATAATATCCGAGATGGTAGCAGAGCTCACCACTGTGATGGGATGCTCCTGGAAACGATGCTTCAGCTTCTTGGCGCCCTAGGTACACGCCGTAAGTCATCTTCTGGTAATGCGGGTAGTTCTGCTTGGAGCTGGATAGCACCTCACTGAGATAGTATACTGGCCGCTGCACAGTCTTGTCTTCCTCTTCTCTTTCCACCACAATCACCACACTGACTACTCGGTTGGTTGCCGCAATGTACAGCAACATTGGCTCTTTGGGTAGCGTACTAGCCAGGATGGGAGCGCTACCCAGCATAGCTTTCAACTCCTTGAATGCTACATCAGCTTGTGGTGTCCAGAAAAACTTGTCACTCTTCTTCATCAATTGATAAAGAGGCAAGGCCTTCTCGCCCATTCTGCCCAGGAAGCGGCTCAGAGAAGCCAGGCATCCAGTGAACCTTTGCACATCCTTCAGTGATCTCGGCAAAGACATGCTCTCTATAGCTTTTATCTTTGAAGGATTGTCCTCAATGCCCCGACTGGATACCAAGAAGCCGAGTAGCTTGCCAGCCGGGACGCCAAAGGTGCATTTAGTCGGATTCAACTTCATCTTGTACTTGCGCAAGTTGGCAAAGGTTTCCTCAATATCACTGAGTAGAGTATGTGTTTTATTCGTTTTGATGACAATGTCATCTACGTACACCTGCACATTTTTGCCAATTTGATCATGCAAGCATTTCTGCATGCATCTCTGATAGGTAGCCCCAGCATTCCGCAACCCAAAGCACATGACACGATAGCAATAAGCCCCATACGGGGTAATAAAGGCAGTCTTTATTTGATCATCCGGGTTGAGAGCTATCTGATGAAAACTAGAGTAGGCATCTATGAAAGACAAAAGCTCACAACCAGCAGTGGAATCGATCACCTGATCTATGCGGGGTAGCGGAAATGGATCCTTGGGGCAGGCCTTGTTCAGGTCGGTGTAGTCCACGCACATACGCCATGCGGTATCGGCCTTGGGGTCCTCCTTCTTCTTCTCAACCATAACCGGGTTGGCTAGCCAGTCCAGATGCAATACCTCCATGATAACGTTGCTTATCAGCAACTTGGTGATCTGATCACCGATAGCCTTCCTTCTCTCATCACCAAAACGGCGCACAGCCTGTTAAACCGGCTAAACCAACTCCCTCGGGACGCCCGGCAGATCCTCATTGGACCATGCAAAGACATCCCGATTCTCACGGAGGAAGTGGATGAGCTCGCTTTCCTATTTCTCTCCCAACCCGGCGCCAATGATGGCAACACGGTCTAGGAACTCAGGATCAACATGGACCTTCTTTGTCTCCTGGGACGCCTGGAATGCAGTTCCGTACTGGGAACTCGGCATGCCAGGCGCACCGACTTGCGCTGCTTGTGCCAAAGCCACCACCTCGTGTATCTTCTTCTTCTCGGCAGCAATGACCATGGACTCCGCTAGCTGAGAACTAGCAGACGCGCATTCCAAGGAACGCTTGTAATCACCCGAGATGGTGATGACTCCATTGGGACCAGGTATCTTCATCTTCAAGTAGGCAGCATGGGTAGAGGCCATGGACTTGCTGAGGGTAGGCCTACCGAGTAGAGCATGGTAGGGGCTCTGAAGACAACTACCTCAAACTACAGGCTCTCGGTGCGACAGTTCTCCCTGGTACCGAATAGAACATCCACCCAGATGCGGCCGATTGGAGCACAAGATACTCCCGGCACAATGCCATGGAAAGTGGTCTTGCTGGGTAGCAACATGTTCTCGTCAAGGCCGAGCTTCTCGAGTGTATCCCGATACATGATGTTGATGCTGCTGCCGTTGTCTATCAGCAGCTTGTTGAACCTGACATTCTTCTGAGTTCCCAAGAAGGTGGGATCCACCACCAGAGCATAGCTACCCGGGTTGGGCATCACCCTAGGATGGTCAGCTCTGGACCACGTGATCTCTTGGTTGCACCAGTGCAGGTAGTGAGGCACAGCTGGGATCACATCATTGACCTCCATCGCGCGCCTGTGCAGTGACTGCTTGTCGGCTGGCTCGGTGGTGAAGATCATGTAGCTCTCGTGGTGCTCCTGGTACTGGTTGCGGTCTCCCCCACCATTGTTGCCGTTGTTGTTGTTGTTGTTGTAGTTCCTGTTGTTGTTGTTGTAGTTGCGGTTGTTGTTGTTGTTGAAGTTGCGGTTGCCGTTGTTGTAGTTGCGGTTGGCTCCCTGAGCCACTTGGTTCACGTTCTCCCTTCTAGGAAACACTGCCGGCCTGGGAGCAGCTGCCCGAACAGGCTGCACGTTGGCTCCCGAGAGTGGCAGAGGAGGAGGAGGGGGCAGCTGACCAGCGTCTTCATTCTTGATTTGGTCCCACCAGCTGCACTGCCGGGTAGTGTGGTTGGCTGGCCTACTCGGATGCCGAGTATGGAAGCTGCATGGCCCAACCTTTATTTTCTCAAAGATAAAGCTCGGAACTGGATCCGGGTTGCCGCTACCCTGCTGGGGAGCATTGTATGGCTTCTTGATGCCTTGGCCCTGATTCTGGTTCTGCCCGTACTGGGCTCCAGCAGTTTTTTGCCTTTGGCTACCCCCAGCAGCCGTAGTCACAGCATTCACCTCCTCGGGATCATACCGAGTATCAATGCGGTCACCTCTGCGCTTGTTTCTGAAGTCATTGCGCCTGCTGCTGTCTTGGTGCTTCCTTCTCGGCTCAGGAGAATCGAGCAGAGGCTGAGTTGGGTCGCTGAGTGCATACATATCTGCAATCTTGATCGTCTCGGCGAGCGTACTCGGCATCTCTTTCTGCAGCTTCTGCCATAACATGCTGCCATGCTTGCAGCCCTGTGCAAACCAGGTAATGGCCTGGGCCTCATTCACACCCTCACAGGTTTTCCTCAAAGTACTCCACCGAGTAAGATATTCGCGGTCAGTCTCCTCCCCGCTGCTTGCAAGCGGACAGTTGCTGCGGCCTATTCGGCCTCTTGTAAGTGCTGGTGAAGTTGCTGATGAAGGCTTCCGAGAAGTCTAGCCAGCAGTTGATACTGTTCTTGGGCAGGTTATTGAGCCAAGTCCGAGCAGGGCCCTCCAGCATCCGCGGAACATACCGCACAGCCCATCTCCGGTTGCCGCCTCGATGTGCACAGCGGTAACATAGTCACTCAACCAGTCTTCCGGCTTGGTGCTGCCGTCATAGCATTTGGTCCCCCTAGCCAGCTGGAAATGGTTCACGGAGGGCTCCTCCATGATGCGGCGACCAAAGCAATCTGGGCCAGGTGGTCCCCTGTTCTCGAGCTGTGCAGCCGATTGATCCGGTCCAGCTTGTACCTTGCATCACTGGGCTCCAACATGCGGTCACCCAGACGGTCAGTGACATCTCTTGGGTCAGCATAGCCGGCTAGCCCCATCGCCGAGTAATCATCATCGTAGCGGTTCTCCTGCACAACTGCGGGCTGCACCACCGGGTTGGCTGCTGGCGCAGCCGCACGCGGCTGTGCTGCCGCTGGCTACCGCGTCCTCTGCCGAGTAGGCTGGGCGGCAGGACGCCGAGAAGGTCCTGCACGGTCTCCCTCTTGCCTCTTGCTATGAGCTTTATTGGCTTGATAGCCTGCTCCTGCAGTGTTGTGTTTCTGACCGGGCTGCCGCGGCACAGCGTGCTGTTTTGCGGCGACAGCCGGGTCGTACACCTGCATCTGTCTACTCTTCCCAGAGTGCACACTCTGGTCCCTTTCATTGCCGGGAAGCGGCGATGAGGCCTGATCCGTAGATCTGACCGCACGCGAGTGCACAATCTGAGAAGCGCCAGCACCCGGATTGGCTTTCCGGAACTCCTCGTTCTGCCTGCCAGCCTCTAGCACTAGCTCGTTGAGTCTCTCCTGCTGCCTAGCGTGCACGTCGCCAGTGAGATGCGGCAACTCAACAGCCACTGCCTCTTCAGCCCTAAGAGTTTTGGCAGGGGGTGCTATATCTAGGCCTACCAACAGTGACCAAACTAGCAGATTGGCTAGCATCCCTACCATCTCTAGCCAGCTCAGCGCCTAAGTTGCGACGAGTAACGCCTATCTTGCTAGGCAGCCTAGAAACAGGAGTAAAGCCATGCGCTGCATTGTACTCGTTTTGCGCCAGGTTAAGCTCAAGCCTAACCTTATCCAGTTCCTGGGTCTCCGCGAGTAGCGCTTGCCGCTGCTGCTCGATCTGCGCCCTCATGGCAGCGAGTTCCGCCTCGGTGGGTTGCGGCATGCCCAGCTGCACGGTTGCGCCTCCGCGAGCAACTGCTATCGCCGTGGACGTGGAAGGATCCACGTAGCCCGGAATGTTCTGGGGCTTCTCGTAGGTCTTGTGGCCCTTCGCACCAGCAGGTTCCTCGATGACGCCAGCGGTAGCGGCCGCACCCTTCCCGACTTCGATAGCCTGGGCCTGTCATCATCACCTCCACGCTGTCCGCAGAGCAGCCAGAAGGCTTCCCGCGGGCAGCGAGTACAGCAGGAGGATCTTCCACGACGAGCACCTCCTTCGGGAACTCGCGGATGACGGTGGTGGCGACGTAGACCAGATGCTCGCCTAAGGAGAGCACCGAGCCGCCTGCTGGCATGGACCTGTGATGCATGTAAAATGCATAGATGAATTTTGCATATTTTCACATGGTTTTCTATTACATATTGCATCATATAAGGGTATAATTCAATGGTTTATAGTATTTTGGGGTTAAATTACAAAGTCCCTCAACTTTTATGGAATTAACCCTGCGTGTCAGAAACCCCGTTTTCTATATTTTTGACGTTTCAGGGGGCAAACTTCCGCGAAATCACCTGAAAATCTGCGGGGGTCATTTTCTTGGAAGGAGAAGACTTGCGGGCGAAGGATCCACGAGAATTGGGCAAGGAGGCCCAAAAGAGGACCCTCCACGCGGCCAGATTCCTTGGCCGCGTGAGAGGCCCCCTTTTGGCCACTCTGGCCCCAATTCCTTCCATCTTCGACTTACCGACTCCGTCTTGACCTAAAACCGACTATAAAAAGGGTCCCCCGTACCCTTACGGAGGAGAGTGTCGCCGAAACACCGAAACACCGAAACAGAGACCAGAAGTTCCAGATTGGAGGGGGAAAACTCCGGCAGGGCGCCGCTGGTGTGATCTCCTACCCCTCCAACGTCGTCTCCATCGACATCTCCATGAAGAGGGAGTAGTCCACCCCAGGGCTATGGGTTTGTGGAAGTAGCACTTGTATCTCTCTCTCTATGTGCTTCACTAATTAGATCCGTATGAGCTGCCTCACATGATTACGGGCACCGTTGTAATTCCTATGTGGTGGATCTTTGCTATGAGTTATTGAATCTGAGATTGCAAATGTTTCTCTTGAGTTATTTGAGTAGATGTATCTTATGTACCCCGTTCTTATTTGCTAGCTTTGATCAATCTAGTTCTTGAGAGCGTGTGTGTGGTGATGGGTGCATTAGTTGGAGTAACGGGGGGTGGCTAGTGCTGTGAAAGTGATAGAAGTTCAGCGATCCACTTAGGTTTTGTTAAACCTTTCTTAGTTACCTCAGTAGGGATAAAAAGGAGTACCTTGTTACCGGGGATTTGAAGTGACACTAATCAATCTCCATGACTAGATCTAGAAAGTTCTTACTTCAACTTCATGTCACATTGCTTAAAGCTATACTCTGGTTTTTCCTTAATTATCGAGGTGTTATGATTTATTTCGCATCTTGGTGGAGTATAAGAGGGATCAATATGACTGTAGAGATCTCTATTCTAGGACGTGATGCCCATATGAAAGCACTCAATGTTAAACATGTTATTGTAATCTCACATGTAATTCTTTATGTCCACCGTCTACCACTTTATTTGAGAGAATGCAAGTGTGAAACCATGAACCCCGGTCCTATTTTAATTATAAGAAAACACTCTAGTTATTTTGCTGCAATTTACTTTACTTGCACTTTACTTTACTTACATCTCCAATTCGAATTTACATTATCTCCATCACCACTTGCATCACAAAAATACAAAAACAATCCATTGCATATTTATTTTCTCATTTGCATTTAGTAGTAGATTTAATTATTGCACATTTACTTTCAGTTTTACATTGCAATTTAGAAGTCTCACACCTTGTGCTTGACAACCACTTGGTGAGGTTAAGGGCACAAAATTCTCTACTTGTTTGCAAGATCCTGGAGGAAGCTTGGAAGACAACTGCTGAAATACTGGCTCCCCAAGAGTTCGATATAAACCCTCGAGTCACCCTCGTGGGGAAGAAGGCTTGCCACTAGCTACACACTCTGCACTTGGAGTCTCAACCTAGCCATCAGCCTGCCGCCGAAATCTCCGGCGTTGTCGGTGACGAAGTCGAAGGAGCTGAATCTGTGGACAAGGCCATAGACCACGCGCTCCCCTGAAGCTGAAATCGGTCTCGTCCGAATGTGAACTCCAGCCAGCGCCGCTGGTAGCCCCACGGTGGGCGCCAACTGTCGTGGTGGTATCACGTCAGATGCCATAGGATGGCTAAAGTGTTGGGGCCAATGGACTGTAGAGGTATCCGGGGAGGGATCGCACGGCGAGTAGCCGCGCGTTGGGTATCTCTAGCACTGCAAACAACAAGATCTACCCAGGTTTAGGGCCCTCGTGTGGAGGTAACACCCCTACTCCTGCCTCTCTCTCTATATGTGTGTTCTCCGAGTAGCCACAGTACACAGTATGCCTCTTGGCCGAGTAGCCACTCGGCTGTTCTCTCTAGCTCTAGTGTTGTCTCTAGCAATAAATGCGAAGTGAAGCAACGTCGTATAACGTCCCTCGCGCAGGAGGGGGCAGGGCACCTTATATAGTGGTGCCCAGCCGAATAAAGAAAGACTATAAGGTACACTTGATGGGACATGCCCACTGCAGGATAGCGCACGCCTCCGGCTTCTCGCTGACGCGGGTGCGGGAAGTCGTCGCGCCGTTCGGGAGATGGGACCTGTCCACCCTGTCAATGAGATAGGGTAGGCCCCTAGACCTGTCCTGTCCCCTCTGTCAGTGACATGACTTGACAGGCGCCTACCACACTGTAGCCACGCCGTAGCGCGGATAATCACGCGCTCCGTAAGTTGAACCGCACGCCGGTACGGACGCAGGATAAGCGGGATCCTTGTCAGAACGGCTCCATTGACTTCTGGCCCGAGTAGGATTGCCATCCGTCTACTCGGACCAACTTCTTTACTCGGTAGAACATAACTTCCTTGATATCTTCTCTTGGCCTCTGATGGATATGGCCGGATAGAAACCTATCGGGTAGCAAGTACCCGGGTAGCCGTCTACCCGGTCAACAGCACCTTTGACCTTCACTTTAACACCTGCCTTACCCCTACTCGGGGGTAACCCCCCGACATTTTCTTTGTCGTTTTTGAACCGAATTGAGTGCAACAAGTTGCCACACGATGCCCACGACACCATCTATGCTTCCACATCAACGGATCGCCACAACATCGACTCCCCCCGGCCGCAAGTTCGTGATCATCAATAAGAGAGGTATAACTTGCTTCTGCTTCCCCCAACCCATCCATGGTGTACCTTACCTATTTGGACTAGTTCTTTTACACCGCTAGGCATCACATTTGTGGCATCGAGAGTGCGAGTTTGGCGCTTGTGTGAGGTTAGCTACGAGTAGGCATTGGCATTTTGGAATCCTCAAAAGAGAAAATAAAAAAAAAGAGAAAATAGAAAAAAAGAAGCAAAGGATCGGTGCCAATTGCTTCCCATTGTAGGAACGTGTAGCTTTGCGTCACAAAAGAGAAAGAGTGACCGATTTCCACGGTGCGAATCTTGTTGCCTTTTCAAATTTGCGGTTTGAGCTAGCGCCCTCCTTGTGTTAGTGTGGCATTGAGCATTAGTCTACGTTAGGTCCATTTCGTCTTCGCTCGTCCATTGGCCGCACTAACCCCATTTGTCCCTTGCGTGTGTGTGTTCCACCATATTTCCATCCTCTAGGTTTGGTTTTTGTGCTAACTTTTCTTTGATTCTTCTCCATGTTTGACAACAAACTTTCTTCGGTTTTGTCGATTTTTCCTCGCCACTATCCTAACCTATTTGCCTTCCATATAAAGTGTGTGTGTTGTCATTTGCGGTTTCTTTCGATCTTTTTGGATTAGCTCTTGACATACCGCCCTACACCTAGGCTCGTCCACTAGCCTCAATACGACCAAAAAAGGTAACGTTGGGTAAGTGAGGCATCCATTTATTCAATATCACCCTTGTGTGTGTTTTTGAGATGGCTAGGGAAGGAGTATTCACAAGTCCGAGCTCGGAAGATGAAGGAAATCCATTCTACAACGACAATGCTTACGCCAACTTCGTCACCCACAATGACCACTTTCAACTCCGTGAACTCGTCAAGGACGGGTTGCAACGCTATGAGCATCGACTCCAAGAGCAAGAGGCTCGATTGAATGATCAAATGACGCGCATCAACATCAACTTGGATAATCTTGCCAATCACCGTCATTCATCATCGTCCTCAAGGTCTCGTCGCTCAAGCCACCACAATCAAGATCTTCACCAACCTCGTCGCCATGACCGCCATGATCGCCATGATCGCAACAACATGGAGGAGGGTGGACAACCTCAACAACCACAGCCACCTCCTCCCCAACCTCAACAAGCTCCGCGACAAAATTGGTATGAGGATAGCTCGTTATCACCACCACCTCGACATCGCTAAGGCCGTGGTGACCCTCTTCAACAACCGCAACGCCCGGACCTTCGACAACATCATCATCCTCCACCTCCACAAGGCCACACTCAAGACTATGGCCACAATGATTTCGTGGAAGATGCTCGTCAACATCGAAGGCCACCAAGGCGCAATGCGCGTCCCAACAACAATGACCGCCAAGAACATGATTGTCCTCAACACCCTCGAGATGAACAAGTGCTTCCGCAACACCCTCGCCAAGAACAAGAACGTCCTCGACAACAACACAATGACAATGTTGATAGTGAACGCCATGAAGCAAGACTCCGTCACCGCCAACAACCACCACCTAATGACCACCGGTGTCATCCTCCCCATCATGATCGCCACCGCCAAGACAATGAGGATGACCCCTATTATGATTCCCCTCCCGTTTATGATGAAGATCCCCATGAGCGACACCATGAGCGTCCCCATCGTCAACAAGAAGACAACAACATGAGTGCTCTTCGTTTCAATGTCCCCAAGTTCAATGGTGAAAATGATCCCGAAGAATATCTTGCTTAAGCTCTCAAAGTAGACAAGATCTTCGGCATTCACAACTTCACCGACAAGAAGATGGTTGCTCTAGCATCTTTGGAATTCGAAGGCTATGAAATCTTATGGTGGGATCGTCTACAAGCCGAAAGAGTCCGCAACCGCATTGCTCCTATTGCCACTTGGAATGAGATGAAGCAATTCATGCATGCTCGATTCGTTCTTCCACACTACAAGCATGACCTCTTCAAGAAGCTCCAAGAACTTCGTCAAGGTGTGAAGTCCGTTGATGAGTATTACAAGGAAATGGAGACATCTTTGATTCGATCTCATGTGATGGAATCTCAAGAGCAAACAATGGCCCGCTTCCTAAATGACCTCAACTATCCTATAAGGAAGATCGCCGAGTATCAACCGTATGAAAACATTGTGGCCCTTGTGCACCAAGCTCTCAAGGCGGAACGCCAAATTGCGGAAGATCTCAAGTACAACAAGAAAACGGATTTCTTCAACTCAAGACCATCATCCTCGTCTCCAATGACAGAAGTTCCTCCACCAACTACCAACAAGAGAAACCCTCGAGCCTCTAGTGCTCCCAACAAGTCTTCCCAACCATTCAAGAAGCAAGTGCCTTCCACCTCCTCTTCAAATGCTCCTCAAGTCAAGTCGAGCACTATTACTTGCTTCAAGTGTGGTGGTAGTGGACACAAGTCCTTTGAGTTTTCCAACAAGATGATCATGATTGTCAACCAAGACGGTGAACGTGATTCCATGAGTGAAGGCGAATACTATGCCTTGCATCAAGTTGCTCTCAACTCTTTGGACGTGCCCAAAGATGATGAAGAAAGTGTATATTGCGATGAGGACAAGAATCGCTCGCTAGTGGTGACAAGAGTCCTTACTACTTCTCCTCAAGATGAGCATGATCAACGGTGCAATCTCTTTCAAACTAGAGCCGGTATCGATGGCAAGTCAATCAAGGTCATCATCGATGAAGTTGCCACAACTTAGCTAGCAAAGAGCTTTGCGACAAACTCCAATTGACTTACAAGCAACATCCTCATCCATACCATGTCCAATGGCTTAGTGACTCCGGAACCTTCAAGATTCAACACATGGTCTCCGTGCATTTCAAGATTGGTCCCTATGAAGACACGGTGGATTGTGACGTTGTTCCTATGACTGTGTGTCATCTTCTTCTTGGTCGACCTTGGCAATACGACAAGCATACTATTCATGATGGGCGTACCAATCACTATAGCTTCAAGTGGAATAACAAGACAGTTGTGCTTCGTCCCATGTCTCCTAGCCAAGTGATCGCCGACAACGCCAAGACTCTTGCACGTAAACAAGAAGATCTCAAGTCTCGTGAGATGAGTGGTGAGAGAGTGATCCACCTAAAAGAGAGTGAGAGCCACAAGACAAATATGAGTGGAAAAATTCCGAGTGATTCCAAAGGCTTTGCCTTACTTGCCACCAAAATAGAGATGCGAGAGCTACGAAATGACCCAACCATACTACACTTTGTCCTATTGTGCAAAGGGGAAGCACTTGAAACTAACGACATGACAAATTTTCCTCCATCTTTGTTGCCTTTGTTGCAGGAATTTGAAGACGTCTTTCCCGATGAACTCCCTCCGGACCTTCCTCCTCGACAAGGAATCGAGCACCGCATTGACCTCATTCCGGGCGCGCCCCTCCCAAACCGCGCTCCTTACCGCACCAACCCCGAAGAGACTAAGGAGATTGAGCGCCAAATCCAAGAACTACTCGACAAAGGTTTTATTCGCGAATCTCTTAGCCCTTGTGCCGTGCCGGTTATCCTTGTTCCAAAGCAAGATTATACTTCTCGCATGTGTATGGATTGCCGGCCTATCAATGCTATCACCGTTAGATATAGACATCCTATTCCTAGGCTCGATGACATGCTTGATGAATTGAGTGGTGCTACTATCTTTTCCAAAATTGATCTTAAAAGTGGTTACCATCAAATTCGTATGAGTATAGGTGATGAATGGAAAAGGCTTTCAAAACAAAACTTGGTTTGTATGAACGGCTTGTTATGCCTTTTGGTCTTTCGAATGCCCCATCTACCTTCATGCGCCTCATGAATGAAGTTTTGCGTCCTTTCATTGGCAAATTTGTTGTGGTTTACTTCGACAACATCCTCATTTATAGCAAGTCTTTGGAAGATCATCTTGATCATGTTTCACAAGTATTGTTGGCTCTTTGCAAAGCAAAACTTTTCGCCAATCTTTCCAAATGCAATTTTTGCACCAACAAGCTTGTTTTCTTGGGTTTTGTGATCTCTTCCAATTGTATTGAAGTAGAAAACAAGAAGATTGAGGCAATTAGGAATTGGCCCAACCCTACTTCCGTGGGTGAGATAAGGCGTTTTCATGGCCTTGCCGGTTTCTATCGCCGCTTTGTCAAAGATTTTTCAACTATTGCTTTCCCTTTGAATGAGCTTACCAAAAAGAATGTACCTTTTGTTTGGGGCAACACGCAACAAAAAGCTTTCGACACACTTAATATATGTTTAACCAAAGCTCCTTTGCTTGTATTACCGTGTTTTGAGAAAACTTTTGAGATTGAATGTGATGCTAGTGGTATAGGAATTGGTGGCGTTCTCATGCAAAACGGACGCCCCGGAGCATACCATAGTGAAAAAATATATGGCGCTAAACTAAATTATCCAATCTATGATAAGGAACTTTTTTGCTTTGGTTCGAGTGTCAGAAGTTTGGCAACACTACCTTTGGCCTAAAGAATTTGTCATTCATTCCGATCACGAATCATTGAAATACTTGAAAAGCCAAACCAATTTGAACAAGAGGCATGCTAAGTGGGTAGAATTCATTGAATCTTTTCCTTATGTCATTAAGTATAAGAAAGGTAAAGAGAATGTGGTAGCGGATGCCTTGTCTAGAAAAGAGTGCCTACTTACACGTCTTGAAATCAATGTGATTGGTTTGGATGAGATCAAAGACTTATATGCTTTCGATGCTTTCTTTGGTCCTATCTTTGAGAAATGCTCGCCTAACCGAGGATTTGATGACTACTATCTTCACAAAGGTTTCTTGTTTAAGGCTAACAAATTGTGTATTCCCGAGTCCTCTATTCGTTTGTTGTTATTGAAGGAATCACATGAAGGAGGTCTCATGGGACACTTTGGACGCGACAAGACCTATGCCATGCTTTCCAACCACTACTATTGGCCCAAGATGAAGCATCAAGTTGAGAGACACGTCAAGAGATGTTCTACATGCCTCCGAGCTAAGTATACTTCCAACCCCCATGGTCTTTACATGCCATTGCCTATCCCACATGTACCTTGGAGTGATATTAGCATGGACTTTGTGTTAGGCCTCCCACGAACTAAAACCAACATGGATTCAATCTTTGTAGTTGTTGATCGTTTCTCTAAGATGGCACATTTCATTCCTTGCAACCGAACCGACGATGCTTCACATGTTGCCACTTTGTTTTTCAGGGAAATTGTGCATCTACATGGTGTACCTACTTCCATTGTCTCGGACCGCGACGTCAAGTTCACCTCATACTTTTGGAAGACGTTGATGGCCAAGCTCGGCGTCAAGCTACTCTTCTCCACCGCCTATCACCCACAAACGGATGGACAAACCGAGGTCGTCAACCGCACACTCTCTTCACTACTTCGAGCATTGATCAAGCCCAACATGAAGAATTGGGAGGAATGCATCCCACACGCCGAGTTCGCCTACAACCGTGCTCTACATCAAGCTACCAAGAAGAGTCCCTTCGAGATCGTCTACGGCTTCAACCCCAACACCACCCTCGACATACTTCCTTTGCCTCTACGCGAGCGAGAAAACATGGACATTGACAAGCACACCGACTACATCGAGAAGCTACATGACTCCACAAGAGCTACGCTTGAGAAGCATTCCGAGCACCGAGCCTCTATCATGAACAAGAACAAGAAACCAATGGTGTTCCAAGAAGGTGACCTCGTGTGGCTACACTTGTGCAAGGACCGGTTCCCCGAAAGGCGCAACTCCAAGCTCAAGCCAAGAGGCGACGACCCCTTCAAGGTCATCAAATGCATCAACAACAACGCCTACAAGCTCGACTTACCTCATCCACAACTCCTTCAATGTCAAGGACCTCTCTCCCTTCCATGGATACCCAAGTGATGAAGACGACACCGAGTCAAGGTCGACTCTTTTCCATGGATAACCAAGTGCACCAATGACAAGATCACGAGCAAAGGCCATTCATGATAAGGTGAACTCGCTCCTCTCGCTCCATACTTTCGGTGACTTGGCGGATGGTGCGCTACCTCATGGTTCAACACTTTGCGTGCTCATGTTCAAACCCACCATGGAGGCCCCGGAAAGCACCCAAGACGATGCGCGAGAAGGTATCAAGAAGGACGGAGAAGACGACATCGAATTCGGAGTCCCGAAGAAGAAGATAGGGGGGAAAGAACCCCCCCGGCCTCAAGGCCCGGCCAGGCCGGCCTCCCCCTACTCCAGGCCGGCCACCCGGCAGAGGGGACCGGCCCCCACCCCGGCCCCAGGCCGGCCACCCTCTCCCCCAGGACGGGCACCCGTCCGAGGGAGCCGGCCTCCACCCCGGCCTCGGGCCGGCCCCTCCAGGCCGACTGCCCCCTCTCCCACCTTGGCCTCGGGCCGGCCGCCCTGCCAGCCCCAGGCCGGCCCCTCCCAGGCCGGCGCGCCCTCGCCCACCTCGGCCTCAGGCCGGATGCCAGGCCGGCCCCTGGCCGGCGCGCCCTGGGGCGCCCCTCTGCCCCCACCCCGGCCTCTAGGCCGGCCAGGCCGGGCTCCCAGGCCGGCGTGGCCTAAAATGCACGGAAAGGACCCGTTTCTCCCCCGTTTTCACCTACTTCGACCCCCGGCTATATAAGGATGACCCTGAGCTAGATCTAGGGTTTTAGAGTTGAATTTAGAACATTTGGAGCTCAGCTCTCTTGTATCCCTCTTTGAGGAACTACTACTACGGTGTGTACCTAGGAACGTATCAAGGCTACTCCTCCGACTTCGTCGAGGATCGTATCAAGACACATCCCAACTACTTGTCCTCTCCCTTTAGGGTTTCAGTCAAGAGTTGCCCAATCTTCCTCTCGTTAATCCTTGAGGTTCTATTGGCATAGTGGTACCGGCTACGGGTGTGAGATGGTTTGTATCAAGGTGAGTTCAGTTGAATCGATTGTTCCGTAGGCGACCCTCCGGGTGTAGTTGACGGGAGGTTGGATCTTTCGGTTCTTGCGATTTATCCCTATTTGTGTGTTTTCCCCGCGATTACCCATGTTTCCCCCTCGATTCCCCATCTCGTGTTCTTCGTGTTCTTCGTTCGTTCTTGTCGATTCGTGAAGATCGGGCCAATCTAGGAGTCCAACTCCATATCAAAAGGTAAAAACAACATAGGGGAGGGAATCTTATACTCAAGAAAGTCTATAAACCATTTGGAAATCAAATTTGAGTATATCATCCGAAAAATGCCAAAATCCTCAAATTAGAACCAACTCTTCAAAGAAGAGGTTGGTGGCCTAGGCCACCATGTAAGAGTTCATGGTATGCAACCGCGAAGATATATCTTGGGGGCATTGCCATTACTCAACATTGAAGCTCACAATTCAACATTAGAAAAAGATAGATAACAATGATTTTTTGCTTTGGGCATAATGGGAGGAGCGAGAACCCAATGTGTTAGGATAACACTCCCCCTATTTCCATGCCTACACCTAAACTCGAACATGTTTCATCTATAGGGGTGTGTGCAAGATCCTCAAGTCAACTCCTAGAATCAATTACATTTAGTTCATTCCTCAAGAACAAGAATCTTGCATCATCAAGTGGCTTCGTGAAAATATCCGCAAGATTATCCTTGGAGGGCACATAAGATAGTGCAATATCCCCTCTTGCCACATTGTCTCGGATGAAATGATGGCGAATCTCAATGTGCTTCGTTCTTGTATGTTGCAAGGGATTGTATGCAATCTTGATGGAACTTTCATTGTCACACAAAAGAGGCACCTTATCCAAATGAACTCCATATTCCTTGAGAGTTTGCCTCATCCATAGCAATTGAGTGCAAGCACTTGCGGCGGCTACATACTCGGCTTCGGCGGTGGAGAGAGATATGCAATTTTGCTTCTTGGAAGACCAACTTACCAAGGACCTACCAAGAAATTGGCAAGCCTCGGAAGTAGACTTCCTATCATCTTGATCACCCGCCCAATCGGAATCCGTGTAGCCCTTGAGAGAAAATTGTTCCCCCTTTGGGTACCACAAAACAAATCTTGGGGTATGAACCAAATAACGAAAGATACTATGGACCGCCACCAAATGGCTATCCTTAGGAGCCGCTTGATACCTTTCACACACACCTACACTCAAAATGATATCGGGCCTAGATGCACAAAGATAGAGCAAAGAACCAATCATAGAACGATACAACTTTTGATCCACATATTTACCCTTCGGATTACGTGATAGGTGGCACTTCATTTGCATAGGAGATGCTTGATCTTAGCATCTTGGAATTTAAACCTCTTGATCATGTCTTGGGTATACTTGGCTTGAGAAATGAAAGTCCCACGAGCCAATTGATTGATCTCAAAGCCAAGAAAGAATTTAAGCTCACCCATCATAGACATCTCGAACCTGTCAGTCATAAGCTTAGAGAACTCATTATTGAAAGCTTGGTTAGTTGAGCCAAAGATAATATCGTCCACATAGAGTTGGAATATGAAAACCTCTCCCTTTACTCTCTTGGTGAAGAGAGTGGGGTCGATCTTCCCAACTTCGAAACCACGGTCATCCAACAATTCTCTAAGGTGCTCATACCAAGCACGAGGTGCTTGTTTGAGACCATAGAGAGCTTTGTCAAGTTTGTAGACATGGTTAGGAAAGTTGAGATTCTCGAACCCGGAGGTTGCTTCACATATACTTCCTCCTTTAGTGGACCATTTAAGAAAGCACTTTTCACATCCATTTGTTGCAATTTGAAATTATGAGAAGAAGCATAAGCAAGGAGGATACGGATGGACTCAAGGCAAGCCACGTGTGCATATGTTTCATAAAAATCAATGCCTTCAACTTGAGTGTAACCTTGAGCAACCAATCTATCCTTGTTCCTTATGACAATGCCATGCTCATCTTGCTTGTTCTTGAAAATCCACTTAGTGCCAATAACATTGTGGCAATCTTTGGGCTTCTCAACCAATCTCCAAACTTCGTTGCGCTCAAAGTTATTGAGCTCATCATGCATTGCTTCAACCCAATCGGAGTCCTCAAGAGCTTCAAACACTTTCTTAGGTTCCACCATAGAGATATGAGCTTGATGCTCACTAAAGTGTGCCAATTGCTTTCTTTTGGATATTCTAGCTTGAATATCCTCCAAGACCTTTTTGTCTTGGGCATAAATTTGCTTCAAAGCTCTTCTCATCCTTTTGACACGACGGGCTTCGATCCCCGCATTATTGCGCGGAGGGATCACTTGATCATCTTGATCATTTGGGTCCTCATCTTGACCAACTTGGCCTTGATCATCATCATCGTCATCATCAACAACAATATCTTCAACACTTGCTTCAACTTGAGGAGAGGATGAAGAGGATGGTAGATCTTGGCCTTGACCTTGACTCGCATTAGTGAGAGGAGTGGGTACGACTTGCGTAGTGTCTTGGTCAATGAGAGGAGTGTCTTGAACAATTCTTGGTTAGGTGTAATACTTGGCTCCTTGTATTTATCTTCTATTGTAGAGGAGGGATCCACTTGAGTAGAGCATAGTCCTTCTCAAGTCGCCATAAGGTGTCCCTCAATGGGGCGGAAAAATCCCACACACATCCTTCCTATGGCTTCTTGAGGTATTTCAACATCTACATTAGAAACATGAAATTGCGCCACTTGGGAGCCATCATTTTTCTCGAAAGCCACACTACAATATTCTATGACAATCCGCGAGGCTTTGTCAAAGACTCTATAAGTGTGGGATTCGGCACCGTAACCAACAAATATACCCTCAATAGTTTTGGATTGAAATTTAGACAACCTAACACCCTTGATCAAATAAAATCACTTACAACCGAATACACGGAAGTAGGAGACGTTGGGCTTGTTGCCAGTGAGGATCTCATATGGAGTCTTGTCCAAGCCTTTGCAGATGTAGATGCGGTTGGAGGAGTGGCATGCGGTGGATATGGCCTCGACCCATAAATATTGGGGAGAAGTGTACTCCGCCAACATGGTCGTTGCCATATCCAAGAGAGTGGGATTTTCCTTTCGGCAACACCATTTTGTTGAGGAGTGTAAGTGGCGGAGTATTGATGACGAATGCCTTCTTCACTAAGGAATTCATTCAAAGTATAGTTCTTGAACTCCAAACCATTATCACTCCTAATAGCCATGATTTGCACATTGTGTTGACGTTGCACTTCGTTGGAGAAGTCGATGCTGGTTTGTTGAGTTTCACTCTTTCACTTGAAGAAATAAACCCAAGTGTATCTTGAATAATCATCGACAATCACCAAGCAATACTTCTTGCCACCAAGACTTGCCTCGGGCACGGCACCAAAGAGATCAACATGGAGAAGCTCCAAGATCCTCTTTGATGAAATAATAGTCTTGGCCTTGTGCACCTTGTCATGCATCTTTCCTTCAACACACGACCTACAAACGCGATCCTTTGAAAAGGAAACATTTTCTTTTAGTCCGACAATAAGGCCACCTTTGTGAAGACTTTGCAAAGTTCTCATGTTGACATGGGACAAGCGGCGATGCCACAACCATCCCACGTCCGCCTTTCCGAAAAGACACATTGTTTGAGAGTTGGTAGACTTCGAAAAGTCCACCATGAACAACTCATTTTCAACATGTCCCACGTAAGTGACGTCAAGAGTCTTGCTCCTCAAAAGGACCACAATATCAACATAAAAAAGACGGAGAAACCCATCTTTCCAAGAGAGCGGACGGAAAGTAAATTGTAACCAAGGGATTCCACAAGCATGACATTCACGATAGTGATATCGGGAGCAACCACAACCTTGCCGAACCCAGATACCTTAGACGAGGACGAGTCTCCATAAGTGACGGTTGCTTGTATGTCATTTGGGCGCAACTCCGTCACAAGTTCTTTGCTTCCGGTCATATGGCTAGTTCATCCACTATCAATTATCCATTTAGTCCCACCGGAAGCATAGTCTTGCAAGAGATCATTGACTAGAGTTAGGACCCGATGAGGGTCCCTTCATGTTAGCAACAAGGGTCTTTGGAACCCAAATAGTATAGTCAATGAAACCCTCAATATGACCAACATATTTAGCTTGCACAACACCATAATAATCAACATATAAGAAATGGTGTGGATTGTTAGTTCCCGCGGAGGTGCTACGAGTAGTGTTGTCCCTCATGAAACTACTACTCGAGGCAACAATTTTTGCTTGAGCGGGTGTGCTACGAGTAGTGTTGTCCTAATGACAATACCACCCGAAGCACCATTGTTGGTCTTCTTCTTCTTCTTGTTCTTTTTCTTGGCTACATAGCCAAAACCTTGCTTGCCCACTTGTTGCCTAGGAGCACTCAATTGTGGTCTAGCAATGACCACACTAGAGCTAGGTGCAACCACTTGTGGGGTGGGAATCACAACCTTATCAACTTGAGGGCCTTTGCCCTTGAGCCTTGCTAGCTCATCCTTCAACCTAGCATTTTCCTCAATAATATTTGCATGATCACAAGAAGAAGTAGAGGTGCTAGGGTTGTTGGGTTGATTAAGTTGAGTTTGAAGTTGTTCATGCAACTCTTCGAGGGATGAGTGTTGGCTTTCCAAATCTTTGTGAGCCTTGGTTAGCTTTTCAAACTCCTCGGTTAGTTTACCATGAACAACCCCAAACTTGACTTTATCCTTTTTAGCCTTCTTATATTTAGCAATAGCAAGATCACGTTCCTTAGTGATGTTAGAGACAAGTTCATTATGAGTTAATTCAATAGATTCAAGTTCATCCTCTAGAGAAACTCTACCATCATGCTCTTCCTCAAGAGTCATAGAGAGGGATGCAATTTCATCCGCATCCCTTCTTTCAACCTCACCTATCTTCTCAAGAGCATATTGGGCCTCTCCCAATTGCCTCATGAGATACTCAAAGTACTACTTGGTCTCCCCTTGCATGTTAGACATAAAACATTCCAAGGAGACCCTCTCATCTTCTACTCTAAGACTAGAAAGCTGTTCTAGTTCACTAGGGGTCTTAGAGTTGGAAGAAGGTAATACCTCCGTGGCCTTAGCCATGAAGCACTTGGCATTTCGTTGAGGAAGATCTTAAGGGTACGTTGCATAGAAAACAAAAATTTTCCTACGCGCGATATACCAGAATGGCCAAGATCTAATCTGTGAGATGAAAGGCAACGGGGAGATAGAGAGTCTTGAGATAACATACCCTCGAAGACTCAAAGTGGTATGATATAAGATCTCGTTGTTGGCGTAGTCGTTCTCACGCCGATCCCGAGCGAGAAGAAGTGCACCGCAATCCGGCGGTGCCTCCGTAATCGGTCACACGTTCAGCTCGATGAAGACTTCCGTTCTCTCGATCCAGCGGGTTGCAGAAGTAGAGGATCCCCCGGAATTCCAGCAGCACGACGGCGTGGTGGTGGTGAAGAATCCCACGGTCAGGGCTTCGCCAAGCCGGAGACCATGGAATGGAGCAGCGGGTGAAAGGGAAAAGAAGTGGGCAAGTGTGTGTAGAAGAGGGAGCCCTCACCCTCCTTTTATAGGGGAGGGGGAGGCAGCCCAAAGGGGGGGGTGCGGCCAGCCATGGGTGCCCCCACCCCTTCCTCTCTTCATGTGAGTGGAAGCCCCACTCACACCCACTCAAAATTCCTTAATTTTCCACTTAGAAAATCCAAAGGTTTTTCTTTAACAAATAAATAAAACATTTTTATTTCTTTATTTATATTTGTTAATTCCATTAACAAACATTTGCATGCAGCACCTCGAACCATTTGTAGATTCTATTAACAACCATTCGACGAAAAACCCCTTGAACTATTTCAATTTTCCCCTGAAACAATTTTTCGGAGCTGCCCAAAATATTCTTCGGTATTCCGTATCCTCTCTAACGCTTCATCAAACCTTAAGTGTGTCACCCTACGGTTCACGAATATTATAGACATGATCGAGACTTCTCTCTGATCAATAATCAATAGCGGGATCTGGAGATCCGTGATGACTCCTATATATTCAACGATGACTCTCGTGATCGTGTGAACCTTTCAACGTCGTAACACTTTACCTTTGTATCGCGATATATTACTTGTCCGAGATCCAATCATCGGTATCCACCATACCTTGTTCGATCTCGTTATCCGACAAGTACTCTTTTCCCGTTCCCGTGATATAACATCCTTGTGAGCATATCACTTGCTTGCAAGCGGTGTCGATGTGATATCACCGAGAGGGCCCTGAGTATATCTATCCGTCATATTGGATGGACAAATCCCATTCTTGATCCATGAGCTTAAACTAACACTTTCCGAATATCTAATGCCACCTTTATAGTCACCCTGTTATAGTGTGACGTTTGATGTCATCAAAGTATTCTTTCGGTATTAGTGATTAACATGATCTCATGGTCTAAGGAACATTGTTACTCCGAATGTAAGACATAACAACAAAACTAAATGGCTTGATTGTATTGTTATACTTAGTTAGGGTTTAAGTTCATCATGTCATTCTCCTAATGACATGACCCCGTTATTAACAACATCCAATGTCTATGATCAGGAAACCTTGATCATCTGTCAATCAACGAGCTAGTTAAAAGAGAGGCTTCACTAGGAACGCTGGTTTGTTTATTAATCACACACATGTATTAATGTTTCCGGTTAATACAATTCTAGCATGAGAAATAAACATCTATCATAAACAAGGAATAACATAATAAACACTTTATTATTGCCTCTCGGGCATATTCCCTTCAGTCTCCCACTTGCACTAGGGGCAATAATCTATATTACATAGTGATGAATCTAACACCCATTGAGTTCTGGTGTTGATCAGGTTTTGCCTTTGAGAGAGGTTTAGTCAACGGATCTGCCACATTCAGATCCGTATGTACTTTGCAAATCTTCACATCCCCATCTGCGTCATGTTCACGGATGGAGTGAAAACGGCGCTTGATATGTTTGGAATTATTGTGAGACCTTGGCTCCTTAGCATTTGCTATGGCACCATTGTTGTCACAATAGATAACCATTGGATCCAACGCACTCGGAACCACGCCTAGTTCGGATGTGAACTCCTTCATCCAAACTGGTTCCTGTGTTGCCTCCGAGGCAGCAACATATTCGGCTTCTGTTGATGATCTCGCCACCACGGATTGCTTGGAACTCCTCCAGCTTACTGTTCCTCCATTCATAACAAATACGTACCCAGACTGAGACTTAGAGTCATCCGGATCAGTGTCGAAGCTAGCATCGACGTAACATCTTGCGACGAGCTCTTCTTCACCGCCATATACGAGAAACATATCCTTAGTTCTTCTCAAGTACTTAAAGATATTCTTGACCACCGTCCAGTGTTCCAAACCTGGATCGGATTGGTACCTACTAGTCAAACTAATAGCATGTGCCACATCCGGTCTTGTACATAGCATAACATACATGATAGAACCTATGGCTGAAGCATAGGGAGTCTTATTCATCTTTTCTCTATGTTCTGCTGTAGCTGGACACTGAGTCTTACTCAACGTTTTGCCTTGCAACATAGGTAAGAACCCCTTCCTACTATCTCCATTCTGAACTTCTTCAGAATCTTGTCAAGGTATGTACTTTGCGAAAGTCCAATTAAGCGTCTTGATATATCCTTGTAGATTTTGATGCCTAATATATAAGCTGCTTCACCGAGGTCTTTCATCGAAAAACTACTGTTCAAATAACCTTTTACGCTTTTTAAAAGTTCTATATCATTTCCAATCAACAATATGTCATCCACATATAGTAGTAGACATGCTACAGAGCTCCCACTCATTTTCTTGTAAATACAAGCTTCTCCGTATGTTTGGACAAATCTAAACCCTTTGATCACCTTATCAAAACGGAGGTTCCAACTCCGGGATGCTTGCTTCAGTCCATAAATGGAACGTTGAAGCTTACACACCTTGTCAGCATCCTTAGCATCAACAAAACCTTTGCGTTGCATTATATACAACTCTTCCTCAATGTCACCATTAAGAAACGCTGTTTTGACATCCATCTGCCAGATTTCATAATCGAAAAATGCAGCAACTGCTAACATAATCCTAACTGACTTAAGCATCGCTACTGGTGAGAAAGTCTCATCATAGTCAACTCCTTGAATTTGTCGGAAACCTTTTGCGACAAGTCGAGCTTTATAGACGGTCACATTACCATCAGCGTCAGTTTTCCTTTTAAAGATCCATTTGTTCTCAACAGCCTTGCGGTCATTGGATAAGTCCACCAAAGTCCAAACTTGGTTTCCATACATGGATCCTATTTCGGATTTCATGGCTTCAAGCCATTTGTTGGAATCTGGGCTCATCATCGCTTCATCATACGTCGCAGGGTCATCACCTCCATCTACCCTGAAGTTTAATACGGGATCTCCGTACAGTTCAGGAGCTGTACGTTCCCTATTTGACCTGCGAGGTGCGGCAGTTTCTTCTTTTGGAGTTTCATGATTTGGATCATTATCTCTCTCTTCAACTGACGGGGTCGGCACCGGAACAACTTCCGGCGTTGCGCTACTCGCCATTCCAAGAAGAGAAGGTTCCATAACCTCGTCGAGTTCTACCTTCCTACTATTCGCATCTTTCGAGAGAAACTCCTTCTCCAAAAAGGATCCATTCTTGGCAACGAAAATATTGCCTTCGGATCTGTAATAGAAGGTGTACCCTATTGTTTCTTTAGGATATCCTATGAAGACACATTTCCGCTTTGGGTTCGAGTTTATCAGGTTGAAGCTTCTTCACATAAACATCGCATCCCCAAACTTTTAGAAATGACAGCTTAGGTTTGTTTCCAAACCATAATTCATACGGTGTTGTTTCAACGGATTTAGATGGTGCCCTATTTAAAGTGAATGCATCGGTCTCTAGTACATAATCCCAAAACGACAGTGGAAAATCTGTAAGAGACATCATAGATCGAACCATATCCAATAAACTACGATTACGACGTTCGGAAACACCATTACGCTGTGGTGTTCCGACATGTGTGAGTTGTGAAACTATTCCACATTGTTTCATATGCATGCCAAACTCGTAACTTAGATATTAACCTCCACGATCAGACCGTAGAAATTTAATCTTTCTGTTACGATGATTTTCAACTTCACACTGAAATTCTTTGAACTTTTCAAACGTCTTAGATTTGTGTTTCATTAAGTAAATATACCCATATCTACTCAAATCATCTGTGAAAGTGACAAAATAACGATATCCACCGCATGTCGATACACTCATCGGTCCACACACATCAGTATGTATGATTTCCAGTAAGTCTGTCGCCCGTTCCATGGTTCGAGAAAACGGGGTTCTAGTCATCTTGCCCATAAGGGATGGTTCACATGTTTCAAATGATTCATAATCAAGTGATTCTAAGAGTCCATCAGAATGGTAGCTTGTTCATACGTTTAACACCAATATGACCTAAGCGGCAATGCCACATGTAAGTAGCAATATCATCATTTAACTTAATTCTTTTGGCACTCACATTATGAATATGTGTATCAATACTATCAAGATTCAAAAGAAATAAACCATTCTTCTCAGGTGCATGACCATAAAAGATATTATTCATATAAATCGAACAACCATTGTTCTCAGACTTAAAGGAATAACCATCCCGCATTAAGCAAGATCCAGAAACGATATTCATGCTTAATGCAGGCACCAAATAACAATTATTGAGGTTTATAACTAATCCCGATGGTAGACGTAGAGGCAGCGTCCCGACGGCGATCACATCAACTCTTGATCCATTGCCGACGCGCATCGTCACCTCATCCTTTGCCAGTGGTCGCTTATTCCGCAGCTCCTGTTTCGAGTTAGATATGTGAGCAACCAAACCAGTATCAAATACCCAGGTGCTACTGCGAGTACTAGTAAGGTACACATCAATAACAAGTATATGATATATACCTTTGTTTACTTTGTCGGCCTTCTTATCTGCCAGATACTTGGGGCAATTGCGCTTCCAGTGGCCAGGACCCTCGCAATAAAAGCACTCAGTCTCAGGCTTACGGCCATGCCTGGTTTTCTTCTCAGTAGCAGCAACAGATTTTCCACGCTTCTTGAAGTTTACCCTTGGCTTGCCTTTCTTGAAACTAGTGGTCTTATTGATCATCAACACTTGATGTTCTTTCTTGATCTCCACTTCAGCAGTTTTAAGCATCGAGAGAAGCTCAGGAAGAGACTTCTTCATGCTTTGCATATTATAGTTCATCACGAAGTTCTTGTAACTAGGTGGCAGAGATTGGAGAACACGATGTATCCCTAGCTCAATGGGAATCGATATTCCCAAGGCTATGAGCTTATCAGCGTACGCAGACATTTTGAGTAAGTGCTCACTAACGGAGCTGTTCTCTTCCATCATGTAGCTAAAGAACTTTTCTGAAGCGTCATAACTCTCAACTGCGACATGGGTATCGAAAATCATTTTCAATTCTCCCATTGTGGCATATGAAGTGCTGCTTCTCAAAACGTTTTCGCAGCTCTGGCTCTAATCCATAGAGGATGCCGCAGTGAACTATACTGTGGTCTTCTTGTTGAGTCAGATAAACATTTTTATCTTCATCAGAAGCATCATCAGCGGGCTGGTCTCCTAGAGGTGCATCAAGCACATAGAGCTTCTTGCAATCGGTGAGGAGAATCATCAGGTTAAGTGCCCAGTTGGTAAAGTTGCTCCCATTGTTCGCTAATTTCTCTTTCTCCATGAGCATATTGAAATTGAAGGTAGGTGGTGCCATGATCTACAACATATTTGCAAAGACTATTTAGACTATGTTTATGATAAATTAAGTTCAAGTTAATTCTAAAATTATCCCATGAACTCCCACTCAAAAACAACATCCCTCTTAGTCATCTTTAGTGATTACATGAACCAAATTCACTACACCGAAACCGATCATCACGTGAGACGGTGTAGTTGCAAAGGAGAACATCAACATGTTCATCATATCATCCATATGACTCATGCTTTACCTTTCGGTTACGTGTTCCGAGGCCATGTCTATACATGCTAGGCTCGCCAAGTAGAACCGTAGTATTGCGTGTGTTTCAAGGCCATGTCTGTACACGCTAGGCTTGAAAACACCCGTTGTATGCGAACGTTGAGTCTATCACACCCGATCATCACGTGGTGTCTCGAAACGACGAACTTTCTTAACGGTGCATACTTAAGGAAGAAAACATTATTATCTTGATATTATGTGAGAGGGATCATCTTATAATGCTACCGTTGCGATCTAAGAAAAATAAGATGCATAAAAGGATAAACATCACATGCATGGATAATGTGATATGATATGGTCCTTCTTGCACTTGATCTCCATATTGTGCATCATGGCATGATCTCCATCATTCCACCGGCGTGGCACCAAGGTTCGTGGCTCCTCCATCTTGATTGTCCATTACAACATATCACATGGATATGATATACAGCACACATGCCATAAAAATAAGACAACCATATGGCTCCAGCTGGTATGTCAGTAATTTACAAAAGATATCATATCATACATAACGTTTGTAATATTGACCATATCACATCACATGCCCTGCAAAAACAAGTTATACGCCTCTAATTTATTTTTGAATATTTTACGTGGCTTGGGCTTACGAGGATAGAACCGTTCATACCTACGTACAAGAACTACAACGTTGATAAAACATATTTTTTAACAACCCTTTGTAGATTAGATCTTAACTATAGTAGGAGAAACGGACACCCCCTTAGTCACAAGTGAGACAATTCTCGCGTACATAGTACACGCAAACTTAGTCTAGGGCAGCTTCATCCTACTATGCCACTAAGATCATAAAATACTCAAAGAGGCAAAAACATGATCATCAACGCCCACATACTCCTATGTGTTCTACCCGTACAATCCATCTACGTATAGATCCTGGCTCTGATACCACTTAAGGGTACGTTGCATAGAAAACAAAAAATTTCCTACGCGCGATATACCCGAATGGCCAAGATCTAATCTATGAGATGAAAGGCAACGGGGAGATAGAGAATCTTGAGATAACATACCCTCGAAGACTCAAAGTGGTACGAGATAAGATCTCGTTGTGGGCGTAGTCGTTCTCACGCCGATCCCGAGCGAGAAGAAGTGCACCGCAATCCAGCGGTGCCTCCGTAATCGGTCACACGTTCAGCTCGATGAAGACTTACGTTCCCTCGATCTAGCGGGTTGCGGAAGTAGAGGATCCCCCGGAATTCCAGCAGCACGACGACGTGGTGGTGGTGAAGAATCCCACGGTCAAGGCTTCGCCAAGCCGGAGACCATGGAATGGACCAGCGGGTGGAAGGGAAAAGAAGTGGGAAAGTGTGTGTAGAAGAGGGAGCCCTCACCCTCCTTTTATAGGGGAGGGGGAGGCAGCCCAAAGGGGGGGGGGTGCGGCCAGCCATGGGTGCCCTCACCCCTTCCTCTCTTCATGTGAGTGGAAGCCCCACTCACACCCACTCAAAATTCCTTAATTTTCCACTTAGAAAATCCAAAGGTTTTCTTTAATAAATAAATAAAACATTTTTATTTCTTTATTTATATTTGTTAATTCCATTAACAAACATTTGCATGCAGCACCTCGAACCATTTTTTAATTCTATTAACAACTATTTGACAAAAAACCCCTTGAACTATTTCAATTTTCCCCCGAAACAATTTTTCGGAGCTGCCCAAAATATTCTTCGGTATTCGTATCCTCTCTAACGCTTCATCGAACCTTAAGTGAGTCACCCTACGGTTCACGAATATTACAGACATGATCGAGACTCCTCTCCGATCAATAATCAACAGCGGGATCTGGAGATCCGTGAAGACTCCTATATATTTAACGATGACTCTCGTGATCGTGTGAACCTTTCAACGTCATAACAATTTCCCTTTGTCTCGCGATATATTACTTGTCCGAGATCCGATCATCGGTATCCACCATACCTTGTTCAATCTCGTTATCCGACAAGTACTCTTTTCTCGTTCCCGTGATATAACATCCTTGTGATCATATCACTTGCTTGCAAGCGGTGTCGATGTGATATCACCGAGAGGGCCCTGAGTATATCTATCTGTCATATTGGATGGACAAATCCCATTCTTGATCCATGAGTTTCAACTAACACTTTCCGAATATCTAATGCCACCTTTATAGTCACCCTTTTACGGTGTGACGTTTGATGTCATCAAAGTATTTTTCCGGTATTAGTGATTAACATGATCTCATGGTCTAAGGAACATTGTTACTCCGAATGTAAGACATACCAACAAAACTAAATTACTTGATCGTATTGTTATACTTAGTTAGGGTTTAAGTTCATCATGTCATTCTCCTAATGACATGACCCCGTTATTAACAACATCCAATGTCTATGATCAGGAAACCTTGATCATCTGTCAATCAACGAGCTAGTTAAAAGAGAGGCTTCTCTAGGAACGTTGGTTTGTTTGTTAATCACACACATGTATTAATGTTTCCGGTTAATAAAATTCTAGCATGAGAAATAAACATCTATCATAAACAAGGAATAACATAATAAACACTTTATTATTGGCTCTCGGGCATATTCCCTTCAAGATCGTCATTGGGGGATTCAAAGTGGGATGAAGATGATGGAATAGAAGCAATTGCTAGAGCGGCCACTTCACTTGTGGTTTCTTCTTCATCATCACTCCCGGAATCATACTCTTCTTGAGTCAAGAGCACAAACTTGGTGGGAGACTTCTTGTTGAATGGTTTCTTCTTGAAGTGGGGTTTCTTGTACTCAACCTTGGACTTGTCCTTGCGAACGAGCTTGCCACTATGGAGCTCTCAATTCTCATAGGGATACTCCGCAATGAAGTGGTGCTTGTCTTGGAAATTGAAGCAAGATCTCACTTTTTGAGCCCCATCATTGCCATAGCGAGACCTTGTCTTCTCCTCAACAAATTTCTTGCCCTTGGGAGAATTGTTCCAAAACTTTTGCACGGCGAGAGCAATGAGATCCTTTAGAACGGGGTCATAGTCATGTTCCTTCAAAGGAGGCAATGCCTCTTCTCCTTCTTCTTCATTCTCAACCTCTCTTGATAAAGCCTTGGCCTTCAAAGAAACGGATGCTCCTCTGTGCATTCCAATGGCCCTAGCACGGTTGTCAAGAGCATTCTTGGTTTGCACTTTATAGGAGCACATTTCTTGCATCACTTGAGTTGAGGTCATGGAAGAGAAATCAAGTCTTCCTTGAATGCTCTTCATGTCCGCGCCCTCAAATGGCATTATGGCAATCATGTACTTCCTCTTGATCCAAGCATCATCAATGTACTTGGCACCAACATTTGAGAAGGTGGTGGCAAGAGTCTAGAGTCTCCGGTACATGTCCACATGATCCTCTCCATCATGCATATAGAATCCTTTGGCCTCATTGGTCAAGGAATCATATCTATTCCTTTGCATGCTCTCATTGCCCGCAAACATGATGACAAGAGAGTCCCATGTTTCTTTGGCGGTGGAATATTGTTGAAGATGCAGCATGTGGTTAGGACCCACGGCTTGTTGAAGAATGGACAAAGCGGTGTAGTTGAGTTGGCAATCTACGGCTTCTCTTCTTGTTAGGTTCTTGGGATCAAATGGCTTGTATCCATCACGAGTGATCCTCCAAAGATCTATACAAGAAGAGTTCAAGTGAGTTTCCATGTAATATTGCCATTCACGAAAAGAAAAAGCATCAATTTTAGGTGGATCTCCCCTAGGGATTATATGAGGATGAGGGACGGGGGGATCGAGAGAATATCGTCCTTCAACGGAGTGATATCCTTCGTCTCCATCTGTGCCCTTCTTGGTGGAGTTTTCGACGGGAGCAATTTTAGATGGATCACCATCTACCATTTTCTTGGCGCCCTCCGGATTAGTTTCCGGAGGAGTAGATTCGGCTACCTCCGGTCCTTTGGCTTTGAGGAGTTGTGCCAAGGCTTGACGCAACTCATGAAATTTGGTGTCTATGGATGAGGTCAATGAGGTTCTCAACTCATTGAGATCATCCATGGTCACCTTTGCCACGGACGTTTCGGTATCCAAATCGTCTCCCATACTAAAACTCTTAGGCGGTTAAGCCCGATAGAAGAGCCGAGGCTCTGATACCAATTAAAAGTAAAGTATGGGCACCTAGAGGGGAGGGTGAATAGGTGCTACGACCAATTTTAATTTTTCTTTTGATTTAGGCTTGACACAAAGGTAAATTCTCTAGATAGTGCAACTAAGGTGAATTTACCTATATGAAAAGGATAGCAATAAATGAAACTAGTACAACACTTAATGCAACAAGTACAATAATTAATGCAGCTAGTACAAGTGAGTAAAAGATAAGGGAACGAGGTAACCGATGGGGGGACGCGGAGACATGATGTATTCCCGAGTTCTTCCTTGTTAAGGGAGTACGCATCGTTGGAGGGGTGTGAGCTCGCCACGAAGGCCTACTCAACTCCACAAAGGCCTCACCCTATTCTCCGATGAGCTCCGCCACAAAGGCCTAGTTCACCTTCCACTATTGAACCCCTTTGAGGCGGGGATCGAGTCCTTTACAAACAAGTTGGGGCACACACCCACAACCAAATTGGGGGCTCCCAACACTCACAAATCACCAAGACTAGCAAGAAGCCTAGGTTCTCCATAAGAGGAAACCCTAGGCAAAGATCCCTCAAGCAAATGAGAGGGGAAATGAAATCCGGTTGGTGAAGACGTAGATCGGGGGCTTCTCCTTCAATCCTCCAAAGATCAAGGCTTTTGGGTGGATGGATTGGGAGATCTAGCAAGGTGGGGGAGCTCCAACAATGGTGTCTTTAATTCTAGACGAGCTAACCCAAGGTAGGTAGAGGGGAGGGGGTATTTATACCCCTCATAAAGTCTTGGATCCGTTGGAGCATTTCTGCCAACTTCACACCGGAGACTCCGGTCTGAAAATTTCACAGAACCACCAAGCCGGAGACGCCGGACATTCTCTGGTGTCCCTCCGGACTGGATGCAGCAGGCGACACCAAGTGCGCAACACTTGGAAAAGCTCCAGGAATGTTCAGTGCGGAGACTCCGGTCTGGAGGACCGGAGACTCCGATCTTGGCGTTGCGGTTAGACCTGGAGAGTGTCTGGGGTCGAGCGGAACCAACAGAACCCAGTCACACCGGAGACTCCGGACAGTCTCCGGTAAGACTCCGGTGTGAGTACCGCAGGCGACACCAGAAAGTCCTTAGTCATTTCTTCAGCGGAAGCTCCCACACCGGAGACTCCGGTCTAAGAGTCCGGAGACTCCGGCCTGGAGAAAACTCCAGCAGACAGAATTCCTGGTGTTTTTCCCCTTTTTGCAACACCTCACCACTATATCAAATATGTTGTTTATGCACTGAAATACATCAACACATGTCGCACCCTGATTTCTAGGGGATACTCACCGTACGAACTGGATAGCAGATGCTTGGATTATGGGGCATAACTGCTCCCACGTCCTAGCTTCCTGGTAGGCCTGCGCTTATGCGCGACAACACAAGCCCTGCTACTCCATCGTCGATGTAAACTATCCACTAGAGATCAAAGGCACTTCCGTCGACGTACTTCAAACCATACACACATGGTACGTCAACGGCGTTGAACAACTGATATCACAACAGATCTCTACGACACAAAAGATTGAAATAACTTGCAAATGGCTCTCATTAGAGCAGAGATAGCAAATACAATCATTCAGAGGGCACATGCCCCAACAATTCATCATTACATCACAGCGGAAGCATTCAACATGTCTGAGTACAGACAAGAACCAAATAGGCCTAAGAGGCCGGAAACGAAAAGACGGAGCCCATCCACGAAGTCTCGGATCCTGCCCGGGTCCGCTATCTACTCGTCAGCAGTCTCGTCATACTCCACGTAGTTGCCACCATGTAGATCCTCGGAAACGTAGGTCTGCGGAAACCACAGCCCCAAAGGGGTCAGTACATAAACGTACTGGCAAGCAAGACTCACAGTTCACCAAAGTGTAACCCGTCAACACCAAGCACAGATGCCTTGGGTTCAACGGAAGAGAGGGGATATAAAAGATGTTGCAACTGGCTGCGCTAACCAACTACAGAGATTCTATCACTTCCGGCTAACAGAAAGGAGATAAGATCGAGGATTGTAACCAACTGAAAGATAACTTCAAACAAACCCATCCTGGATCTCGCCCCTTATCCAAAGAAGCAATCCGAGGATAACTCACACAGTTGTATTAAAGGTGAATCAAGTTATTGTGTCATCAACCTATTACTAGTCAAGTTATTAATCATTGGGTGTAACATGTTGGATCATTATGTTTAAGTTGTCCTGAGTACTTGTTAGCCAGTACTTTCACCAAGTAATCCATAACCGCGGAAAACACGGCTTCTCGAGAAGATTATCCCTGCAGGGTTGCACCAATTTTGCCGTACACTCATCAATATCCCGCCAGATGGGATGCCTCCCACCAAGCGGGGCACTCAACACAACCAACCATTCTTCGCATCAAGACCAAAGAACCTTGGGCGCACGGCTAATCAAGCCCCAAAGAAAAGGGACCCTCATAGCACTCTAAGACCGTTTCCCCCTATATGCCAACTACGAAAGTTCCACCCTGGCCTGGGCTCGCAAAAACATGCATGCGGCAAATGGAAAACACGAACTAAATGAGGCGATTTGGACGAGATGCGAATCAGGTCAAGTTGAGGGGGGCGCCCATACTCGCTTCCCAAATGCGGGTAGTGCGCTCATCATGGATCAGTAGACAAGACCCTTTTCCTATTAGGGTCGACACTAGCAGGCTTCAAAACCTCTCATGGGCCTCCTGCCGGTGCCTTATCATCAAATTTATTATTAATAGTAACATTAGCATGATTGATTGATTAACATCGAGCCCCCAGAACATAATAACAATATAGTAACTGAAAGTAACGGGTAACAGACTCGAGCAAAAGCAACCTAAGCATGCTAGTAAGACACTGGCTCAACCAAAGGGTGATAGGAGTGGAGGTGAGGCAATTTCAAGGTTAAGGGATTCATGTGATGGGTTCGTAACAGAAATAACTACTACTAGGGCTAGCAGAAAAGAACAACGGAAAGTATCGGTAACCAATGTTGAAAGGAACACAGTGGTTCATGTGAGTGATAACTTGCCTGCGAAACCCAGTAGCCTGGTACTGAGCTAACTCCTTAGAAGGGGTGTCGTAAGTATCGTCGGTCTCAACGTCGTCGTATATCCGGGAAGAAGCAAACAAACATTGCAGAAAGATAAACAATCAATATAATGGCATAGGTGCACAAACATGGGATGATGCATGTCATGTTAATAGATTCATCAGAATAAACTACTTGACAAGATAACACAATTTAATTGGACCCACATGCAATTGGATTGCATATGAAAAGCCCATGAATTATGGTTGAATTAATTGTTTTACAACTAATCATTATTTGTAAGTGTGTTAGCATGATGCATGGATGAGGAAAACAGCAAAATAACAACAATAGAACCAAATGGAAATAAGTTTTAACAAGTCTGGAAATTCATTTATTAAGTGTTGGAATTTTGGTTACTTAAAGGTGTCACACAAGCATTTGTTGTTTTCATCAAATTAAATTGTTCAAAACAGATCACCAAGTTTATATTTGAAAAGAAAACAAGATTTTAGTTGGAATACATGTTTCACTTGTTGAAAAAGGGATTTCAAATAAATTATTTATGAATTACACAAGTTTAAGCAAGAATTAAATGAATTTAATTCAAACATGAACTTAAATGAATTTTTATTTGTTCAAAACATTAAGTGAGATTCATATTTGAAAAGTTTATACTTTTGTGGTTTGAAAACATATTTTATATGCCCCAAAAGAATTTGTTTTGATCAAGTTATAAATTTAACAATATTAAATGAATTAAATAAGATTTAAATTATTTAACCACTTTTAATTATTCAAAACATGAAACAAAATTTATATTTGGAAAGGTGGTTTAATTTTGCATGGAAAACATATTTCATTTGTGGAAATTGGTTTTAAAATGAGCAAGTTGTTATTTTGGCAATTTTAAATGCAATAAATAGGAAACAGTTGTTTTCAGCAATTTAAATTATTCAAAACAGCAAAAAAAATTTATATTTGGAAAGTACATGAAAAATTGATTGGAAAACATATTTAGTTTGTGGAATTTGGAATTTTTATGAACAAGTTATGAATTTTGCAAGTTTAAGTGAATTTCACAAGTTTTCAAATTTTGCACCAATTTAAAATATTCAAAACAGTAAACAAATTTTATATTTGGATAGAACATTTAATTTGGGACAGAAAACATATTTAAAAAGTTAAAATTGGAGTTAAAATTATTTTCTTATGCAATTTACAAGATTTGGGGTAAATCTGCCATTTTTAACTTATTAGGGACTTGGAAATATTATTTCAGGGGTCTAGATTTTATACCAGGGGCCTAGGTGTGATTTCCTATAAGTTCTAGGACCAAAACATTGCAAAACAAAAAGGTTTTTAATTGTGCAGGGGGTGGGAATTGATCCCTGCACCTCCTGCTACGCTGGGGGAACAGAACCAGTAGGGTGGTGGATCGAGTTGTGATAGAGAGGGAGCAGCGGTGAGGATAAGGTTCACGAAATTGCACTGTACAATTCGGAATAAAGGGAAAAAGGTGGGGTTGGGGGGATTCGACCCCGCGACCTCCAGTGCGCGCATAAGGAGTGCTACCAGTTGCGCTGCTGCTGAGTTGCTGATGGGAGATGAAACTGACGAAGGAAGTGTTGTATTTCTGCGGCTGTAACTGAATTTCGCAGCGATCTGAACCTGACGGACAGAGAAGATCGGCCAGCGCCAGCGATCGCTGCTACTGCTACCTTGGTGGCGCCGGGGTGCTGCTGCTCGAGTGGGGGAGGGTGCGGCCAAGGAGAGGGAGGAGGCGAGTGGGGGAGAGAGGCCTCACCTCGGGCGGCAGGGGAAGGCAGTCGGTGCAGACTTGGTCGATGCAGGCAGTGGCGACCGGCGGCGGAAACGGCGGACGGCGCCGGAGCTCCGGGGGCTCCCGGCGGACACCGAGGGCACCGGGAGGACGAGGGGAGCGGGGCGGTTCCATTCCCACGCCCGGCTGCTCCTCGAGGTGGCCATGGCGGTGAGGGCGACGACGACTAGCGAAGGTAGAACAGAACAGAAACTAATAAAACTTCTTTATTCTGTGAATTACAAAACTTTGACCTGGTCCTAGAGATGAACGAGGTTCTGTAGTTTGTTTCTCCTGACATCCCAAGGTGGAATGTTTTGACGGAACTCAAGAGGAACTGCATTGGAAGAATCCAACACACCTAAGCAACTTGGTTTCCAAACAACGGACGGAGTTCGGGAAGCAGCTAAGAGTAGGAACGTGCTCTGGAAAATCCTGAGATCACGTTGGATGCACGGGTTAATACTCATGTGTAGAACCCATGCCAAAAGGTTGGTATAGCTGAACCAAGAAGAAAGATATGAGAATCATAAAGAGCATTGTTGTCATGGTCCCTTTTGATTCCTAGAGAAAACCTATGGCTATTGAAGATGATGTTACCTAGCCATCCTGAGGTAGAACAGATTCCTCAGGATCCAAAGAAACAGAACTTGGGTTAAAGGTCAGCATCCTGTACTGATAGCGTGAGCATTACATGGTTAAGAAACCACATGGTTCATCGGCCCACGTGTGGCTGTACGCTCAGTCTTGGCTCGAAGGCGAGAACTCGCTCCTAGGGGCATGAACAGGACAAAACGCCACAACCCATCGTGGCCTCACATCCATGCCGTGATTAGTCAAGTTATCCAAGGTAATTCAAACCATAAACACCTGACATAGAAGATTCACGCATTGAACAGATTCATCAACTAGGCATGGCTAAGCAAGACTCACAAGGTTTAGCGGAGCGCGCACAAACAAGCCTATAGCTGCTAGGTGCAGTGGATCAGGATATCTAGGTTATGCAATATATAGGAGAACTCTATCTACTGACATCAAATAGTTTGGAACCGAATGCAAAGTACGAGATTGAAATCACTTTGAAATCATATATGAGCAGATAAGAGGTTATGCTTGCCTTGGTTATAAGAAAACCAGATAAAGATCTTCTGGAATAAGTGCTTGACTTGTCGGTTAAGATCAAGTATTCGTCGTTGGATTGCTGGCCTTCACTTCGGAGTGGCGTTCTACCGAGAGGGAAACAACACCGAAAAAGAAATAACAATCAACATGGCATCGATGCAATGCACAACATGTATGCATGATCAAGTTAATGCACTAAAATAAAGCCCTAGGCATGATCGTTGGGTTGCTAGGGTTCATATGTCAGTTATGTAGATTTTCTGAAATTTGCCCGAAATAGACCCCGGAGGGGGTTTCGGACGATTATGGAAGTGAGTGCAATTTAAAGTGCTCAAATGGGTTTGAAAACATCATAACTAGATTGTACTTGTCATTTTGAGCAATTTGATATATAACTTTTAATTTTCTAATTTTAGTGAATAAAAACTTATTTTTCTATTTTAAATGAATTAAACCACATTAAATAAAGCCATTTTTTGGACTTTCTCAAACATATATGAAAATGACATATATGGGTAGAGAATATTTTTCTGATCAACTCTATACTTTCATTTTATTTTTCTGAGAAATATTTTAATAGTTATTGAATTTTCCAAATTACACCATTTTCTGGAATTATTTAAAAAGGAAATTATGACATCACAAAGATGTCACTGTGACATCACAGGGGGATGAACTTCTCTGATTCCCCACAGAAGGATTCGAATTCGAACGAATTAGTGTGCAATGTTGGAATCAAAGGGCACCACGACGTAGAGTGGCTCGAGAGGGACCTAGGGGAGGCGGCGCCGCTTGCTAAACGTCGCCGGGAGCTCGCCGGCGAGCTTGCGCGGCGGCGGCCCGCGGTGGTGATCGACGGCGCATCGATTCGGAGGGAGAGGAAGGAAGAGGAGGGGTCCTGGAGGCTCACCACTTCACCACGGAGCTCATGGAAGGGTCGGAGGAGCAAGACGGGGCCGGAATCGGCCGGAATCGCCCTCGACGGCCGGCGGCCGGAATTGGGGAAGAAGCACCCGATTGGCGCGATCCTTAGCTTCCCGGCTCGCGTGGCTCAACAGGGACGTAGAGGAGAGCTTGGAGAAGCTCGTGGCAGTCTCGATTTGCTCCCGGACGGCCGGAATCAACGGCGTGGCGCGTCGGCCGTACGGTAGTGTTAGGGTTTCGTTCGTTCTTAGCAGAGAGAGGAGGGGGTTCGGATGTGGGAGAGGAGGTGGACCACGGCGCTCTCCCTGGAGTCCTATCTGCAGAGAGAGGCCAACCAGGAGGTGGCAAACGGCGAAGGAGCTGCCTCCACGCAGCTGCTTCCTCTAACCCGAGGTAGAAGACAAAGTAAAAAAAAACGAAAACCCCCTAGAATTCTGAAATTTACACATTGGTCCTTTTCTTTTATAAAACAGAACTGAAAACAAACTTTTGAGGGCCTTTTTGAAAGAATAAAATTTGGCAAAAATTATCTTTGAAAACCTTATGAAATTTGCAAGCTCACCATGTATTTGCTTTCCAAAAATGAAATTATTTTTAGAACAAAATTTGGGTGATCACTTTTAGTGATTTTTGGTCATTTCATTTGTTATTTTCAAATGCAAAATTTTAACCAATGTTTTTATGCATGTATGAGATGACACAACACCACACACCCTTTGCTATCAAAATTGGGATGTTACACACCTAGAAGCTTGAAGGTCAACAGGAAGCCCCGGAGGGCGCCGTGGGCGAGGGAGAACTCGCGCCATTCTTCGCACGAGGTCATATGACCGGCTCCGCCTGTGATGACCGGCGCCCACCAGGTTCCACATCAACCCTTCATGACCCAGCCCGGATGCTCCGGCTCGCACCCCCATATCTTGTGGGGACCCCAGACTAGCAGTCCGAGACCTCCAGTATGCATACATTCACGATCCCATGATCAGTTAGTCGTGAACAACATACTCGAGTTGGCATTGCAGATTACAACATCCACTACACGAATACACGGCTTACACAACTGGTCACTTGACTCAGTTGAAAACAACTGCCACGCAGGGCAGGAACACACACAAAAAACAGCGGAAGACTGCAAAACACACTCGTGGTAAACCCAAGTCACGCCTTGACTACCTACAGGCTACCGACTCGGAGACGTTCCTAGTTCGCATAGCCGTCAGCGACACCATCTTCTTCAGGTTCTCCGGGTTTCTGCTCGAAATCTGACTAAGACAATAGCCAGGGACGAAACCATTCATGAGTACGTTTGAATGTACTCCTGCAAGTCACCCTAAATGAAAGCTAAACATGCAAGTATGCATATATAAAGGTGGTAGGAAGGCTTTAATTAGGGCTCAACTAGCCATGATGAATTTAAGACCCATCATAGTTGCACAAGTTTTATTTTTCTTTGTTGAAGAAGATACTTCAAAAGATATTTCATTTCTCTTGTAGATATAGCATGTCCACAAGGTTTTGATAAAGCCTTCTAAATAAAGAAAACATTTCTCTTTGCAAAACTTCTTGGAAAAAAAAACACATCTTTAAGATCCTCATTTATCCGGTACCTCAAAGGTACAATCATTCCCTTTCCACGTACCTCCCAGGTACAAGTTCCAAAACACTTTTCCAGCTTTTCGAAAACATTGACACAATGCTAGCTACATGGCCATTCAACTGTCCATATCCGAGGACGCGGCTATTCTGAATAGTTTTACTCTGCAGAGATGTACACAATCCACAAGATCCAGTACATCCGCCGTGAACAACCACGGACTGTTCGAGACAGTATGCAAACACCGGATAACTGGTCCTAAGGGCATCTCCAGCCGTTGCGCCCCCCGAGGGCCCAAAACACCGCCGTTTTGGTGCCGCCGCGGCGCTAAACGGCGCTATTCTGGAACCTGGGGGGGCGCGTTTCCCAGTCGCGTCCGAAGCCCAAGAATCGGCCCAAACAAACGCAAATTTAAAAGAGGCGAAATTTTATTGAAATTTTTAAACTGCGTACATATTCGGCGCGAATTTACAGCTAGTACGAAAAATTTAAACTAAAGCTAACTACTTAAGCCCGAGGCTGGCGGCGATCGCCTGGCTGTAGTCGCCGCCGTCGTCGTCGTCGTCGCTGGGGGCGTCGCCGGGGCGCTTGCTTCCCCCCTGTCCCTCGTCGCCGCTGCCGCAATCCCACCTGCTCACCTCGAGCGCCTGCTGGATCACGCCGTCGTCGTCGGAGTCGGAGGCGTCGAGAACGATGTACACGTTCTCCTTCTGCGGCGGTGTGGAGGGACTCGGAGGCCGCCTCGCTGCCGCCCGCCACGCCATTACGCCGGCAGCCTTTGGGCGGGGCGCATGCACTGGGCGGCCGCCACGCCATAAACGCCGGCAGCCTTTGACCGCACGGTAGCCGAGAAGACGATCACGGGCGGTTCTGTTCCCGCGCTTTTCTCGTCGCGTCGCTGACAGGGCTGGCCCACGCGCGCGGCCGCGCAGTTTCGCCCCCCCAGGCCGAACCCAGCGGTCTGGGTTTGGCCTGGGTGCCGCGGCGCTATTTAGCGCCGAAACGGCGCTATTTGGGCCGCTGGGGGGGGCCGAGTGGTGAAGAAGCGGCGCTATTCGCCGCTTCCGCCGCGAAAAAAACCCCCTGGGGGGCTCTGGGGGGGACGGCTGGAGATGCCCTAACCATCCACTATGTCAGTGCTAGTAAATGACTACCTCTTCAACTGGGTTTGTTCTCCCCGGCACCGAGTGAGTCAGCCGTATCGATCCGGTTTCCCCTGACAACACACCGCCATGGCAGGAGACCCAATTGCTGCAACCGGTAGTGAACTTAATCCCACACTGTGAATGTCCCATTCTCCCTCCTGGCGACAATTCGGTTCGGGGGACTCTAACCCCTATAGCACTTTGAGGTAGACACGGACTAACACCGACAAGCAATTAGCTAGACCCCGTTCCCATATTGGGGTAATGTGGCAGCACGGCTTGGTTGTCCGGCGAAGACTAGGTTATGTGTCATTTTTGGAAAACAAGTCGAAAACATTTCCTTCTTCACAAACCTCCCTCGGACAAGGTCCCACCTTTCCTCGGGGTTTTTCCAAGCTTTTGCTTTCCAAAAACATCAAGTTAAAATGTCCACTAGGGGACTTAAGTTGATTAAGTGAGGATACTAAAATATCTAAAGGGCTTGGTAACACCAAGATTATATAGTGGATATAACGTATTAGACACATAAAATAAATAGTGGTATAGTCCACTTAAAAGAATAGTTTTTGAATCAAACTTTTGTAGAACTTCAGAAGTAAAACATGCATGATAGATAATGATAAGTAAAACAACAGCAAGCATTTAGAATGGCTTGCCTTGGCTCTGGTCTTGGTCTTGCTCTTGAAATAAACAAGAGTTGCAAATAAAAACCTCTCCGGGAAATAATACCGTCTTCGTTATCTAACGCCGTAAACACTAAAAGGAAAACACCCAATCAGAACCAAACAAAGGCAAGCACTTGATAAAATGTAAACATACAGCAAGCATTTCATCAAACAAGTACACTCACAAACAAAATTACTAGGGTGCACACCAACAAGCAAAACATGCATAGACAACACACATGAATAACACTAGAATAGGTGCTATGGATCCTCAACCAAAATGGCATGAGTTCAGTGGGTGTGCCACTCTCATATCATGCTCAAATAAGGTTAAATGACTCTCTGGTCATTCATGAGGATGAGCAAAATAACAACAAAACAACCTAGGAACACATATACATGCATAGGAAAATATTATCAAGCAATACTACAAGCCCATAGTAACTAATGCTTTTCTAATCATGGATAATTAATAAAACCAGTACCAAAGCAACCTAATAAAAGAGACAAATCAATAACAAACATACCATGGCATCACTCAATGCATGAGAATAACCATGGAGCCAAACAACTCTTAAAACTAGACAAGAAAAAGGGCTATTTAGACAAGCAGACATGCATAACCATAAGATATTATTAAACATGATTTATTCTAACATGATGGATCTATAAGATGACATCCACATAACAGAGAAAACAACACCTAGACATGCTAGTAATATCAAAATAACAACCTAAACAATTTATCAAAAACTAAGCATGCAAATAACTACTATGGCAGAAATCACCTAAAACTAGCATGGCATGCCAAAATTATCTAGAGCTCACTCAAGCATGCAAGCAAGTAGAATAAGGTAGAATAACAGTAGCTATGCTATGGAAAACAATACTAAATCATTTATTTAATTCATCAAACCAATATGAAGAATAACATAATTTTAACCTATTTTTACTAGGGAAAACACCCTAAGAGAATAAAACTATAACAACCATGGCTTTTCACACACATTTTCCTAACATGATAATGACACACTCAAAACATAAATAAAACATGTATTGATATCCTACACATGCTAGGAATCAATTTTATAACAAAATAATATAACACACAATTTAAATAAGGGCATAGCAATAAAATGCAGGAAAGAGCTAAACACTAAATATTGCACCATTCCTATTCTGTAACTCCTAACATCATGAAAATCTAGTATGAGGTGCTCCTAGTCACTAGAAAACCAACACAATTGGATTCACATCAAAATTCATCACCAATAAAATTAAACAATTCACAGAAGTGCTCTCTGGCCTAAAAACTAACATGCATGCCATTTTCACACAACAACTCAAGTCAACACAAGGCCAATTGCACAAGATAGATATTATGAAGGGATACTCAGAACAGTTGAGTTTGAATGATTTGGATACTCAAAACTCAAGTTATGAATTAAATGGTGAAATAGAGTACCTCTGACATTTATTTTATTTCTCCTAAACTGTAACACAAAAACTAGATCTGCAAGTTGGATGTGGTTAGAAAAATGTAGATCTACATCTGTGATTTTTAGTTTGGCATGATTCAGTTGTTAACATTTTTAGTTTGAATTAAAGTAAAGCAGTAGATCTGGATCTGCAGAAAAACAGAAAACAAAACAACCTGCACAAGGAAATACAGGCCGGATCTGCGAGCTGGGCCGGCCTGTTAGGCGCTCTGCCGCGCGGGAAGAGATTCAAACGCGAGGCGGGCCGCGGCTGGGCCAAGCCCAACAGCCAAGATTGAGGCGAATCGGTACCGCGCCGTCGGATCCTAGATGGAGGGCGCGGATGAGGCCACGCGGGCACAGGCCGACGGTGACCAAGCGACACGGCGGTGTCCGCTCCGGCCACCGCTGAGGAACGGCCAGCTCGCCCCCGGGCTCTCCCGTGGTCTCCTGGTAACGCAGGAAGTACCAGGGGGTTCAGGGAGACAAGGCGGAGCCTATGCACCCGCTGGTGCTTGAAAAAGGAGGCCGGAACGGGGTGGTCGCCGGGGATCCGCGGCAGCGGGACAAGGTCGCAGTCGACGGCGTCCCTGCAGCCAATGGAGGTAGAAATAAAAGGGGGCATGAGCTTTCTGAGCATTCAAGGAAGGTAGGGAGACCAAGGAGAGTGTCGTGAACTGTAACATCCCAAGTATGAAAACAACCCCTAGAATGTTTGTTTCTTGTTATTTTATGTTTTGCATCATGGCATCTTAATCATTGCATTTGTTTTCATCTGTTTTCCTTTGTTTTCCCAATTGAAATTCAAACAATATTCAAATGTTTTGTTTCATACTTGCTCTGTTACAATTTTCCAAATAAAAAGTTCAAATAAAACCTCCATTTGTTTCCATTAAAATGAAAAGCTCAAACTATTAATTTGTTCTTTTTAACAATTCACTTAATTCAAATTTTATTCAAATTCAATTACAAACAGCAACCATTTTGAAATTATGAAACTTACAAAACAAATCAATCAATTGTTTCAAATAAACATGAATTTTAAAAATCTTTTAGGTTGCTTAAGTTTCAATTAATCACTTAATTCAAATATTCAATTAAATTCAATTATTTTCCAAACAACAACATAAATCAAAATTTTTGAAAGCAAAAGATTGCACAATGTTGCTGTTGCAATAATCAATCTACAAAAATTTATCCCTAAATTTTCTACCCAAAAACCCTACCCCTTTTCTTCCTATTTCTTTTCTGCAAAAAAAAACAAACAAAACAGAACAGTTAAAACAAAAAAAAAATAGCAGAGGGGGAGAGGCAGGCCAGTGAGCAGGCCCAGCCCACCAAACCGGCCTGCATACCCCCCACTCCTTCTCCTACCTGTACGGCGCTCGATGCCGCTGTCCACGTCACCGTATGGCGAGCAGGGACGGCCACGACGCGCTCACCTCTCCCTTATAATCCCTACCCCCGAGCTCCCTGCTAGCCCTAGACTCCACCTCCACCTCTCCCTCGAGCGCCGCCATTTTTCTTCTCTCTTTCCGCTCGCTGCTCCTCTCTGAACCTCACCTTCACCGACCGCCACCTCTGAACCTCTCCGATGATCGCCGCCGTTACCAAGCGCCTCCTTGCTGGCTAGCCGGGAACGGATTCCCCGTCGCCTCCTCGATCCCCTCGACACCTCCACGACACCGGGGACCTCTCGGAGCGCCGCCGCCATCCTCGTCGCTGTCGCCACCGTCGCCTCCTCCCCGAGCCTCTGTTTCTCCTTCATCGCCGGTGAGCCCACCTCACCATCTCCCTTCCCTCTCTGTCACGTGCACGCACACGGCACGCACCCGTGCCCCATCAGCGAGCACGCAGCAGCTGCTGCATCGCAGCACGTCGCCGGCGAGCGTCGAAACGCGGCCAAAGTTCAGTGACTGAACTGCAAACGTTCAGTTAGCACGCTATCTGAATAATATCCTCATTGCGCATCCTTACCTGACAAGAATTGATTCTCCACCGCAGTGGCAACCGCACACGCACGCGCTCACGGGGTCGAGGGTTCGATCCCTGCCCTTTGCGGAATAAAACCCCAATTTTTGCACAGCAAGCGCTGACAGGTGGGCCTCCCTGTCAGCGTCACTGCAGCCACGCGCACACCACGCGGGCCACCGTGGCCCAGGGGCCCCTCTGTCAGTGGCTTGGGCTAGCCACTGTGAGGTGTAGTTTGTTTTCTGCCTTTTACTTTTTAATTTAAGTCCAAAGTATTTACAGATTAGTCCCTGTTTTTGAAATGCAAATAACTTTTGAAATTCAAATCCAAATAATGCAAATGAAATATGTATTCTGCACCAAATTAAATTCTCTACATGAATAAAGCATTTGTTTTCTGTTTTGAACATTTCAAATTGTTTCAAAATTCAAATTCAAACAACTCCTTTTCAATTTGGTTAAATTCATAACTAATTCAAACTTAATTCAAATAACACAAATAAAATATGATTTCCATGCTAAATTGAACCACCTTTCCAAATATAAATTTTGTTTCATGTTTTGAATAATTAAAATTGGTTAAATATTTTAAACCTTGTTTAAATCATTTAAATTTGCTAAATTCATAACTTGCTCAAATTAAATTATTTTTGAACATATAAAATATGTTTTCAAACCAGAAAAGTATAAACTTTTCAAATATGAATTTGGTTTAATGTTTTGAACAAATAAAAATGCAAATAATTTCATACTTGAATTAAATTCATTTAAATCTTGTTTAAACTTGTTTAATTCCCAATTAATTCATATTAATTCCTTTTTCAATAATTGAAACATGTAATCCACCTAAAATTGTGTGTCCTTTCCAAATATGCACTTTGTTATCTGTTTTGAACAATATAAATTGGTCAAAACAACAAATGCTTGTGTAGCACCTTTAAAGAACCAAAATTTCATAACTTAATAAATAAAATTCCAAACTTGGTAAACTTCATTTCAAATTGTTTCTATTGTTGTTTTCTTTTTGTTTTCCTCATCCATGCATCTTGCTAATGCACTTTCACCTGTTGGTTAGTTGTAAAACAATTATTTCAACCTAAATACATGGGTTTTCCATGTGCAATCCAAATTGCATATGGGTCCATTTAAACATGTCACCATGTCAGCTATCTTATCTTTGATGCATCAATTAAATTGTCATGCATCATCCCATGTTTGTGCATTATGCCATGTTATTGATTGTTTGTCTCTCTGCGTTGTTTGTTTGCTTCTTCTCGAATAGACGACGACGTTGAGACAGACGAGGTTTACGACACTACTTCTGAGGAGTTAGCTCAGTACCAGGCTGCTGAGTTTGCAGGCAAGTATTCACTCACATGAACCATTGTGTTCCTTTCCACACTGGATACCGATACTTTCCGTTGTCTATTCTGCTAGCCTTATGAATCGTTGCTTGTGTTCGATCCTATCACATGTATCCTTAACCCTGATATAGCCTCACCTCCACATCTATAACCCCGTTGCTTGTTGCCTGTGTCTTACTAGCATGCTTAGGGTTGTTTATGATCGAGTCTGCTGTCCGTTATTTCTGTTACCATATTTATTATGTTCTGGGGCTCGATGTTTAAACAATCAACCTGTTAATATTTGAGGTAATGCTAATTTGATGATAAGGCACCGGCAGGAGGCCCGGCGTGGTTTTGAGGCCTGCTAGTGTCGACCCTAATTAGGAAAAGGGTCTTGTCTACTGATCCATGAGGAGCGCACTAACCGCATGTGGGAAGCGTGTATGGGCGCCCCCCTCAATTTGATTCGATTCGCATCTCGTCCAAATCGCCACACTTAGTTCGGGCTTTCCATTTGATGCACTCATATGCAGGTACGAACCCGAGGCCAGGGTGGAACTTTTGTAGTCGACATTTAGGGCGGCGTGGTCTTAGAGTGCTATGAGGGTCCCCATTTTCTTCGTGGGGGCTCGATTAGCCGCGCACGCACAGCACGTGGTTCTTTGGGCTTGATGCGAAGAAGAGTTGAGTTGTGTTGAGTGCCCCGCTTGGTGGAAGGCATTCCATCTGGCGGGTTATTCTTACGTGTACGGCCAAATTGGTGCACCCCTGTAGGGTTAAATCTTCTCGAGAAGCCGTGTTTTCCGCGGTTATGGTTGACTTGGTGAAAGTACTGGCTAACAAGTACTCAGAACAACTTGCACCTAACTAATGATAACTTGACTAGTAATAGACTTATTGACACAATAACTTGAACCATCATTAATCCAACTGTGTGAGTTATCCTCGGATTGCTTCTTTGGATAAGGGGCGAGATCCAGGATGGGTTTGTTTGGTGGTTAGTTGTAGTTGGTTACGATACGCTATCTTATCTCCTTTCTGTTAGCCGGAAGGTATAGCATGTATCTGTAGTTGGTTAGTGCAGCCCGCTGCCGCATCTTTTGTATCACCTATTCTTCCGTTGAACCCAAAGCATCTGTACTTGGTGTTGCCGGGTACACTATGGTATCTTGTGAGTCTTGCTTGCCAGTACGTTTATGTACTGACCCCTTTGGGGCTGTGGTTTCCGCAGACTACGTTTCCGATGATCCCCATGGAGGCTACTACGTGGAGTATGACGAGGCTGCTGACGAGTAGATAGCGGACCCGGGCAGGATCCGAGACATCGTGGATGGGCTCCGTCTTTTCGTTTCCGGCCTCTTAGGCCTATTTGGATCTTGTCTGTACTCAGACACTTTGGATGCTTCCGCTGTGTTGTAATGATGAATTGTTGGGACATGTGTCCTCTGGATTATTGTATTTGCTATCTCTGCTCTAGTGAGAGCTATTTGCAACTTATTTCAATCTTTTGTGTCTTAGAGATATGTTGTGATATCAGTTGTTCCAATGCCATTGACGTACCATGTGTGTATGTTATGAAGTACGTCAACGGAAGTGTCCTGATTTCTATGGGATGGTTTGCGCAGACGATGGATAGTAGAGAATGGTTGTCACACGTTTACGTGTTGGCCTGCTCATATTGAGATGCGGGTGCCGGTATGCCCCGTAAGCCATTTGTTCTACTATTTAGCGGAATGTGAGTATGCTCTTATAGTCCGGGTGCGACATGAACCACCCCTGTCCGTGGCTCGACGTGTTGCTCGCCGGTGGGCCGTGGTGCTCGATTCCGGTGATGAAGGAGGAATCAGAGGGGGATTTTGGGGTTGGGCTCAATTGAGGTGGAGTTAGAGTAGTGCGACCCGTTGGACAGCGAGGGGATGAATAGGGGATGTCTAGCCGCAGAGCTCGGCGCTCGGCTCCCATGGCGGCCACGGTGGTCGAGGGCGGGTTGATCAACGAGGGGTTCTTCGGGAGATTTGAGGCTAGGAAGATGGGGTATGGTGGTAGTGTTCTCAAGGCGAGATATGGAGGTAAGAGGCTCACGGGAGCATTGGCAATCGACGGATTTGGCTCTGCACCCGTAGGTGTTCGACAGGAGCTAGAGGTCGAAGGAGAGCGAGCTGGGGGAGAGGAGGGGCACGGGCGTGATCTAGGAACGGCCTTGGAGCTATTAGACAAGGCCTCAAAGATCGGCATGCCGCCCACGCGTTGGAACGCGAGGGACGTGTCGAGGATGCCCTGGGCGCCACGGCCAGCTCATGGCTAAGGAAGAAGGGACAAGGAGAGGGGGGTGGGTTTCTTCCAGAGTTGTTCACGGGGTGAGAGGGGTGTGCTGGCGCAAGGGCTGCCCCTGGTTTGGTCTGTGGTGGTGGATAGAGAAGAAGGGAGGGTGAGCACCATCCTTGGCCACTAGTGGTTGGATGAGCTAGGGAGAGAGAGAAAAATGGTGGATCAGCTAGACCATGTCTAGGAGGTGAGAATGGATATTTTTCATCTCTCAGAACAGGAGAGGGGTAGAGAGAGTGAAATCATTGATCAAGACATGGATGAACTCATCAATGTCCAAAAAGACCAGGAGTTGTTTTTGATAGTTTTCACCAAAATTTTGAATAGAACAGATATGGAATATCATGTCCATTGGATAGAGTATGAAAAATGGAGTCTAGGGATGGTAGCCTCAAGAGTTTTTGAAAATATTTCTTTCACAAAATTTTGGAAATTAAAAAATGGCAGAAACTGTTTTTAAATGTTTTCTCCAAAATTTTCAAAACAACTTGCACATGTTTTTTTATAAGTAAGTCCCACATGACCATAGGCATGTTGGGTAATTTTTCCAAGATTTTAGGAAATACTTTTCTTCACAAAATATTTTAAAATCCATTTCTGGCCTTTTGGAAAATGGAAAATAATAAATAGTAAAATGCTTTTAAAACAAATATTTTTGAGTTGGGATATAGGTCTCAAAAGTGATTTTTAATAAATAACTCTTTTGAAAATATTAGCGGCACCAAGTGGAAAAAGGGTGAAAACAGGAGTTTATTTAATAGGTGAAAAACCATGAGAGATAAATAATTAAATGGCCTTTGCAAAATAAATGGACCATAAGAAGGTGATGTATAGGTCATGGAGATTACAATAGTAGGTTCATTGGGCCTGAAAACAAAGAGGAGTGGTTTGGAGTAACCAGGGCAAATTGCTTCATAATAAAGGAGATATGATCATTATTTTGGGGATGCCTTCAATAGGACTTTGATAGATGATAACAAAGGGTTTCAATATCCAAATTAACAACTTGGATAGATATAATAGATATATACAAAGAGATTTATGATGATGCATTGTGAAAAGAATAAAATAGGACATAAGAGCATGTCTCCAAAGTTGGAAGTTTTTAGGAAAGCAGAGGATAAAATGGACATGTGATGGAATATGATATAGATGCATGATCTTGTTATTAATAGGTTTTATTTTATTTAAACAACACACATTAACCAACAAACAGAAATAAATACTTCAAGCAAGCACAAGATAAAATCACACAACAATGCAGATAAAATAACAAGTCACACAAGATCATTCCAACAACTGAGTTCTTCAAATTAATTTCCAGGTGTTTCTATCAAGTGTTAATTTTAGGTAGTGATCAAGGCATACCATGACAAGAGGGTTTTGTAAAAATGTTTATCTCAAAGCTTGTTATTTCCAAAAGAATATAATTTAGGTCAAACACAGGGGTAACATAATCCCCTCTTATAGTTTTTGCAAAAGAAGGAAGTGAGAAGGAGTTTTTGAAATACTTGCAAAAACATCTTGGTTGAAAACAGGTTGGAGATGATTAGCTCCAAAATACTTTTCATATAGTTTTGGAAATTATCTTTTGTTTTTCTACAAACTTGGTCTTTGGGTTTCCTTTAAAATCAAAACATTTTCAAAAAGGTTTTTACCAAAACAGGGTGATGGAAGAAGATGATAAGTTTTCTTGTCATGACTTGATCACAAGGGTTGGGTTTTAGGAAAGTTAAAAACATTGGTTTTAATGTTAGTTGTTAACAAACTCAAACACAAACACAAACAACAACCAAATAGAAATGAAAACACAAGCATGAGTCAAACATATTAAAAAGTTTTTGTTGGCCCTGATTTTTGGGTTATTGAAAACAAGTTTTCCTGTCTCCCAAAAATTAGGCTGTTACATATCTTGCGGGCTATCTTGTCTAGCAGATGGAGGCAAGGTCCCAAGACGTTTTGTAGGTACACGGCAAACTCAAATCCATGGAGATCGGCGTACTCCCCGTGGACCGGCGAAGGAGGTAGAATCGGACGTGCCAGCGGCTGCGCGGGCACGACGTCTCTCCCGCTGTTGCGTCCTCCACCGCGACCATGGCGGGCGGGCGCTTGCGCTGGAGTCCAATCTGGATCCGCATCAACGTAGTTACAACCCCCGCTCCTGCCGCGTCCACGCGCTCCACCGCGTCCTCGGTGGGCGACCAGGGAAGAACTACCCCGCGGAGGAGATGCGCTGAAGCGTGGGCTGCGAGCGTGATAAGGAACAAGGCCCCAAGAGGGAAGCCTGGCCCCCTCAACCGAAGAAGATACCGCCATCGGGGAAGCCTCACCGATGTGGTGAGGAAGGCGTGCCATGGAGATATCAAGAAGCAAAGAGCAGTGGGGGAGGGAGGCACGACGATGGGCTATATATGCTGGCCGGGATCTAAGACGCATGGCCCTCCCCTGCATCTCGCATTAGCTGTTGCCTCGGGAACATGCGCCTCCCTCGCCCAGTCCACACCTCGGGCTCGCGTCAACAATTGGGGCATGGCCCCGCAACCGAGGCGTCCACGCTACCATGCCACGCATGAGGGCTACTATCGACAACCATCCCACGGGGGGGGGGGGGGGAGTGAGAATACACGGATAACGTGAGCCCACCTGTATGGTATGGCGTAGTTACTTCCAAGCTAACCTGTTGTCATTCGCTGTCCCACCTGCAGGAAGTTTGACTATTAGGCCTGACACAAGTGGAGGAGCCACGAGGGAAGGCGCCTCACTAGGAGTCTACCTGGGAGCAGTGTAGGTGGACGAGGGGCTCCACGTGGAAGGAAGCCGACCAGTGTATGCCACGTGTAGAGCAAGTAGCCCGATCCGGGTTAGAGCAATACTAGCGCCACAACGTGGTGCAGGCAAGGGGCGAGCTGTCCCCCGATGCAGATTGGTCGTTCCACCTGCCACGGGCGGCAAGTGTCCTCACACCTGGACTCCTGGAGCGCATGCATCATGACAGGTGTGGTGGTATCTCGAAGAAAAAAAGGAAGACATCAGTCCAAAGGAACGAGGAGGTGATAAAGTGGAGAAAGAGGAGCAGAAAAGGATACATAGACGTAGAGGAGGAGTAGGAGAGAAGTAGCTAGAGTCCGCGGGATGCATTCCGCTCTCGGAGCCCTTCATATCCACTGTTGTAATCCGCTCATCCACTACAATTCTAGATCATACATGCAGTACATAGGGATCCATCTAAAGATGGCATGAAATGGGTAAAAACTGTGTCCGTGTGCCTTGTGTCATGCCCCTTTTTTACCTCAACTGAGTAGATTCGGAAGCAGTAATATCCCCTGCCCCGTCTATCGAGCAAATCGGGGAGTGGACATCGGCCTCTCCTGGTGTCTGTGTTTTTAAACGTGTCGAGTCTTCTTATTTAGGTTCACGGCCGGCGGTGCCATAAGCCTCCTGATAGAACTGTGGGTGGAAACACGCAAGAGTGGAAACGAGGACACGATTTTACCCAGGTTCGGCACGTCGCAACTATGGCGGCGTTCCTACTCCTGCAATCATAGTAAATCAGGGCTGAAGCCTAAAGTATACAAAGTACAATGTGAGTATGGTTTCGCTAACTCGGCGAGGATAAACATTCCGGCGAGTTGGCTTCTAGCTATTCGAACTCTTGTTCTCTTCTCTGTCTTTCGACAACTCTCGTCCAACTTTATATAGATAGCTGGACTAGGGCTTACAGGAAGGAAACCTAGAAGACTACTGAAAGTATTCATATTCTTGGAAAGTAAGACATCCGACTTCTTCTCCACGTCGGACCACATATTGGGCCGTGAACCGGGTTCTTCTAGAATCGACCTTTCGTGTGTCAGCTTACTGGGATGCCCAATAGACGCTGTCCATTGCCTGCGGGCCACCCTGGTAACCCGGCCTTTGGCCTCTGCCGGATATAACCCTAATTGGAATACATCCGACAGTAGGCCCCAAGGAGAGGTAAGACTTCTATTCGTCATATTTTTCCAGATTTCTTGCCTTTCGAAAAATCAAACGACCGTCTTGAATCATCTTTTCAACCAAATGTTCATGCCAATCTCCGTTTTTGGGAATCTGGAATTTCTTCCACGAATCTTCGCGGAGAAGAGACTTGTGACGTAAGCGAGAAAATCATGCTCACGTCACGGACGTTTGGTTTCAGTCAAAGTCTGAAAACATATCTCTGACAGATTTTGCACGGGAATTGAGGAGATAACCATCATTTCGCCGGCTCACCATATCCCGATATTTCTGCGAGACACGCGTCAATCATCCAACAACTAATTTAGCCATTGGGGGTAATCTCAATGGTAAAGGCAGGTATAAATAGCCTCTCGGTTCCTCCGTATTCCTCTTCTCCCCATTTGTGTGACCGACCCGAGACCACTCCATCTCCCAAGCGCTCCCGCTTCCGAAAGAGAGAAAACCTTGCGAGAGTTCGCATCATCGGCGGCCTGGGCTCTATCCTAAAGTAGCGCCACTAGCAAATGGACGCCAAAAGCCAGCCCCGCACGACCGAGGTCTCCGTCGACCCCACGCTCATGGTGCCCGCCACGGGCCCCGTGGTTCCTCCCACGCACCCCTATGCCATTGCATCGACAGTGTAGGCATCCTAGTCATCCGCTCCGGTGGCTCTTCCGGTCACCACCACCGTTACTACAAAGACTACCGCGGAAATTACGGTGGGTGGAGATCCCACTTCCGCCTCTGGATTGACACTCCCCCCACATCCTCTGTTCTTCCTCCTCCCGTCCCCAAATCTAGAGATGGGGACACTGCTCACACTGGCGAGGACGCAGAAGGTAACGCCGCCGGCGGTGGTGAAGAAGATGAAGGAGGGGAAGCCGGTAATTGGAGTCAGTGCAATACTGCATTGACCCTTTTGTCGTGCCTGGAGGAGGACTGATTCTTGCAGAAGGGAAAATGGCGGATGGAGAGTGAAGACACCGAACCTCAGCCAAAAGACGAAGAAAGGGTGATCCTTGCATCCCACATTTTGCAAGGTATGGGATTCCTGCCTTCCGACTTCTTTATCCAAGTCGTCCAACACTACGGGGTTCAACCCCACAATCTTCCTCCAAATTCCATTCTGTACATGGCCGGCTTCTAGGCTTTATTTGAAGGATATCTAGGAATAGAACCTAGACTAGATTTCTTTCAGTGCTGCTTCAATGTGAAGCAAAACACCTTTGATGGACTTCTTCCATACTAGGGGACCATATCCTTTAACCTGCGCCAAGGCAGGGAGATATGGTTTCCAAAAATCAAGACCTCGGAATCCTTCAATTTTTTGACGGTTGCTTCTTCTATCATATGGATGTCGTGTATCCTGGAAAGGATACCGGCATTCCGTCTTTTGACAATTCTGTGGCTACTTGATGACCCACAAGTATAGGGGGTGTATCGTATTACTTTCGATAAATAAGATTGTCGAACCCAAGAATGAGCAGAAGGTGTTGACAAGAAGGTTGGATAGATGATTCACTATAAACACTAGCAAACAGGTTTTTGGTGGTTTTTGATATAGCAGATATATAAAGTGCGAGTAAATAAAAGACAGTAATAATAATTGCAGCAAGTGTCCCAATCATTTTTAGAGCAAAGGACAAGCCGACTGGTTTACTTATGATGACCAAACGTTCTCGATGACACATGGGAATTTCGTCAAGCGCGTTCGTTTCATACAGTTGATGTATTGTTTTGATAGGTGTTGTGTGGGTGAACCTATGCTAATGCACCACCCTACTAGGACTAATACATACTTTTGATTAAACTCCTTCAAGCATCTGCAACTACAAGAATGTAATTAAGATAAATCTAACCACAGCCTTAAACTCTGGGATCCTACACTCCCTCGTGCATCAGTTTCCTAACGGGGGTTTAGGTTTCTGTCACTGCGGCAACCCCACAATTAGTAGCAAATACAAAATGCAACCCTCTAGGCCCATCAAGGTGATGTGTCATGTAGTCGACATTCACATGACACCACTAGAAGAATAGCACCACAACTTAAATACCAAACCATTAAATATTACTGCAACATAATTCCACTACTAACATCTTGACTTCTCCCATGTCCTCAAGAACTAAACGAACTAATCACAAGACATCATATGGTCATAATCAGAGGTGATATAATGATGAATAACAATTTGTTCATAAAGTACAAACACCGATAAACCTCGTAAGCATCAACTACTAACAAGTAATCCACACCGGGAGAGAGATCTAGTGGAAAACAACAATATAGAACCCTAATTGTTACAACGGGATGGAGGTGGATGGTGAGGATGATGGTACTGGTGATGATGATGATGACGATGATGATCTTGATGATGCTCGGTGCGATGACGGTGATGATGGTGATGATTTCCCCAATCAGGGGAGGAATTTCCCAGACAGATTTCTTTCTGCCGGAGAGCTTTTCTCTCTCTGTTGTTTTCCGCCCTAAGGAAGCGGCGGAATATTTCCTCAATGGTTACCCTGGTCTTAGGGTTCATTGGGGATTAAGTATGCGAAAGGGGCTACCAGTGGTGGGCAGTGTGGCCACACCACGTGGCGGCGCGACCAAGGGGGGCGCCACCAGGTGGTGTGGGCCACTGGTGGCCCCCCTTTGGCTCCCCTCCTAGCTAGCTCCATCATCTGGCAATTTAAGACTTCTCCGATGTTTCCCTTATTCTTCTAATCTTCATAAATAGTGTATCTTGATGGTGCTTTTTCCAACAGATTTCTGGTCCCGGTGAATTATTCTCCAATAATTGTAAAACATGCAAAATAGATGAAATATAATAAGTATCATCTCTAAATACGAAATATATCGATGAATAACAGTAAATTACAATATAAAATAGTGATGCAAAATGGACGTATCCACTCCCCCAAGCATAGAACTCGCTTGTCCCCAAGCGAAAGTAAACTCAGTAAACATGACCATAGGATTATGGAGTGAAGTGTCGATAAATAAAATATGGACAATATGCATCACATTTATCAATACACAAGTCATTCTAGACAGCATTCCTCTCATATAACTTAACTGGAAACTAGTATAAGAAGTCACAATAAAGGTGCAAAGAGAAAATCATAATTGGTTATGGCAAACTTTGCTATTGGCCAGAGAACAATTAACAGATTGTACTCATCTTTCGATCAGAGTATTTATATTAGAGCTTATATTGCAGAATTTAAATGCTCAATCATAACAATCTTCTTACATTCATTGATACTTTCGAAGTGATATTCATTTAGATAAAAACAGTATACTAAACAAGGAAGGATAAAAGACATGATTGAATAAATCAACATATATATGGTTGTATCACAACAAGTCGAATGCTTGCTTAAGACAGAAGGGAATAGGTGCACTGACTCAACATAAAAGTAAAATGTAGGCCCTTTGTAGAGGGAAGCAGAGATTAACTCATGTGCTAGAGATTTTTTTTCATAAACAGAGGTAGTGAAAACAATTTTAAGAGAGGTGTATGTCTATGTCAACGAATCAGCAAACATACAATACATTAATTCACAAGCTAACTAGAGTCTACAACAGCGGTTCCCATTGAAGGACGCTACTAGGGTCAGTAGATCATCCCTCTTCTCTTTTGTTTACACAATTATGGTTTAACTGATAAATTAGGGGCAAAAAGAGTGAAGAAAATTTATAGTAACCAAGTTTAGGGCTAGGCACCCCGTTGCCAGCTCTTCTAGCAGTTGGATCAGTGGATGCGCCACTAGTCCAGGTGTGTAAAGTACAATCAACGAGTGAAATAAAGACTGTCTACCTACTGAAAACTCATGTCTCCTCTGATGATTTTCGTGATGATAACAACACGGGTATGATCTCTAACCTTTTGGTTTAAGTGTCTACAAATGGCATCATATATAATTCACGATGTTATTATTGAGGAATTTTCACAAAGGAGTTCTGAAGAAGATTTATACTGCAGCCAGATTATTCAGGTGTTGCCCCCGGAAATTCGGGTGGATATAGGCTGGAATTTCCAGCCCCCTGCAAACGACTAAGTATTGAACTCCATCTGCCCGCGCACAGAAGCCGGGGCGGAAATTTTCCCGGAAATTTCCGAGGCAAATATCCGGCCCCCAGGTCCTTAGCATAATTTGGAGGTTTCGCAGGTGCCAGCGCACAGAATGTGGGGCGGATATTTGCCCGGAATATTCCGGGGCAAATTTCCGGCCCTCAGGGTCCTTAGTAGAATTTCAGCGTGGTTCTGCTTCCCGCGCGGAGAGATGGGGGCGGATTATTGGCCGGAATATTCCGGCCCCGGATTATTCAAAAATCCGCCCCCCGGATATTTCAAATATCCGGCCTGTCAGCCCCAAAAATTACCGGTCCTAACCTCGGAATATTCGAGCCCTGGTGCACTGCAACGGTCAGAATTTGGAGGAGGCTATAAATAGCTGTCTTCTTCCTCTAGACAGCTAGTTCGTCTATTCCTCTCTCTGCTCCATTGTTCAAGAGCTCAAAACGCCCAGATCTCCCTCCTCCTCCAACCAAACTCGATGCCCTTCAAGGATCTCATGGAGGAGGCCTAGATCTACCTTTCTACCAAGCCAATTTTTTAATTCCCATATCATACCTCTTGGAATCTTTTAGTCTCTTGGTTGCCTTGTCATCCTAGAGAAACCCTAGTGCTTGTAGCTTCCACCTTGTAGCAAGAAGCTTCAGATTGTTGAGATCCTCCATATCCCTTGTGGAGTAGCCTCAATCACTTCTAAAGGTATGGTCAACGCCTTCAAGTCGACCTCATAGTGGAAACGAGAATCTCCCTCACCAGAGAATCTCAAGGAGAACAAGGTGTGCACACCCGTGCTATTGAGGTGCGCCTAGGTGGCTCCCCACCTCTCCAACGTAGACGTACTTCTTTTAAGAAGGAACTACCGAAACATATCATTGTCTCCGTGTTTTTACTTGTGGTTATCTTGTGCCTTGCATTTACTTCTGTTGCATACTCGTTACTTGTCACTTAGGGTGTCTACCTAGTTGTACATCTAAATAACCAAGTTGTTTACTTCCTAAAGCCTCTCCGAAACTGAAAAAGGATTAAATTTGTAGGTCACCTATTCACCCCCTCTAGTTGACCTTTGTGTACTTTCAATTGGTACCAGAGCCTCGGCTCTTATATCGGGCTTAACCTCCTAAGAGTATCATGGTGAACGGAGATGATACTGAAACTTCTAAGGAGGAGCTCTCCAAAATGGCTGACACTATAGCTAACCTACAGAGAACGGTTTGTACCATCCAATCCCAATTGTCCAAGGTTAGCTCTAGTATTGGCTCGGAGGTGTCCTCCATCAAGAAGATGTTGGAGAACATGATGGGTAAACCTAAGGGGCACTCGAATTCTCCCCACGTCTCCGATGAGGATAGTTTGGAAGAGGAAACTATTCCGGACGATACCTAAATCGAAGAGAACATTGCCAAAGCTAAGGCTAACATCGCACAAAAGGCTAAATCCAAGGCAAAGGAGAGTTCCGGTGGTTCCAAGTCTCAAACGGCTAATGGTTCGGGGTCCAACTCAAAAGTTCCACCACCTCAAAATTATGACTCCATCCACCCAATTGTTTCCATGCCACACATTCTTAATGCTGTACTTCCTCCCATGCTTAACACTAATGAATTGTCTTCTTGGAAGTTTGAAATGGAGTCACATATTTCCGGATCGTGCACCGCATTGTGGAGGAGCATTATTCATGGGTTTCATCCTCATGACCCAAGCAACTTGACTCCAAGGGAGGATGTGGAATCTCAACTCAACAAGACCACACTTGTCATCATTCAGAAGGCTCTCCCAAGGGATCATCTCACTCACATTCGTGGTTGCAAGACCGCCAAGGAAGCTTGGGACAAGCTTGACACTTTGTTTCAAGGGAATGCTAGCATCCAATCTTCCAAGCATGATGTGGCCATTGACAAGTCCGAGAACTTCGTTATGCAAGAGGATGAGTCCCCCGAAGAGCTATATAGAAGAGTTTTCACCCTTGCCAACCAATTAAGATACTTTGGAAAGGAAGAGATCTCCGATGAGTGGATAAAGAGGAAATTTGTCAAAGCAATTGCACCCTTTGAGAAGAATATCTCCACTAGCATCCAAACAAGAGCGGACTACAATACTCTCAACTCCATTGGTGTGCTTAATGAGTTCATCGCCATCTCTCTATCACACAAGAGTGCGGATGATGCTCTCGCTCGCTCTAGAGGAATGGGAAAGTCACCCAACCTCGCCTTGAAGTCTAAGGCAATGGCTCGAGTTGAAGAAAGTGAATAAGAGGATGATGATGAGGAAGACTATGGGGACACCTACACAGGAGCTCACAACTGCATTGCTCTTGCTATGCACGGATATTGGAAGAGATGGGAAGCTCACAAGGCCGGCTCTCTGAGACCTCCACGAAACAAGAACTACAAGAAGAAGGGGGAGCGACCATGTGATGACCCAGCACACCACTGCATGTGTAGTGCGCAAGTCGATGACATAATACTCATAGAAGGACTTATCCGTGAATATTACATCCCTCAGAGTAGTACAACAGAAACATAGCAGGACCAGGCAAATCTATAGAATACAAACTTCAATACAAAATCTTGAGAATCTCTTTGATGAATCAAGAAGATCTCATACAAATGAAACATCAGAAGAAGCAATTCGAAGATCCAAGCTGGAGAAGAACTCTAGCTCAGAACTAAATCTACTATGGCTGATGTCAGCCCTAAACTACGGATTTTAACATCTAAGTCCAAGTATGGTCTTCACCTACACCTTGATAGCTTCTCCTCCACCAGCGTTGTTGATGACGAAGCTTGACTGGCTAAGTAGACTAAGACTCCACCTAGCTTCATGAGGTAGTGATGGCTTCACGATGACGACTTCCATAGGCTTCAACTCTAAGAAGGGGGTCAAACGGGAACGAATGAGTAACGAGCGTTACTCAGCAAGCTCATGATATATAGTGGATAGTTTGATGCACTAACTACAGCTTTAGAATCGAAAGAGTCGTAAGCTAATGCAAGGTTTTTGTAAATCTTTCTTCAAGAGGTTGCTTTTAATTCTGAAGACTATGCCCGCCAGATCTTCACAGGATTAGAACTTTCATGGAGTTTCCTTTCCTGCGGCGTTCGCAGCTCCTTCCCGGAACAAGGGGTAACATGCCACATCCTTTTACACTCTGCAGAGGTGCGTTACTTTACCCATGGACGACCAAGACCATGTTGCACAACCAGGTGTACATTCCTGTCCACTCCCACTCAGGTGTGGGCCCCGGTTGTTGGTCCAAGCCAAACCGTGCTTCTCCGCACAACGCATGCCCACCCATTTCTGCCAGCAGGTTGAACGCCTGATTCCACCCCTCATGATGGATATCTACGCACCCCTGGCAGACCATCATAGACCCGTAGAGTCCGTGGGAATTAAGGGATCCCACCCATGTGCATGTAGTCTCGCAAGACCTCCAGCGTACGTCTCTGGCAGCCCGTTGACATGCGAACGAGAAAAGATCACAGCTGACTTACTCCCCCCATAGAAGACCCATGGTTAACGCGAATTTACGGCGCAAGAATCCTGACGGCAGTTGTGATTAATTCCTAGGTAATACGTTCCCATGCAGATGGAACCTTCCTTTGACCTATTCATCTTACCATGGTCCCATCCGCCCACCAATCAGAACACTACTACTCGGGTAGTCATTCAATTAGTCGTATTATTATAAAAATATGATCATGCATTCTTTCGAGAGTAGGTGATAATACGATAGGGTTTTTGCAATTAGTTTGTTATGAAGTACTGCAAAAGATATGATAAAGTGATGAACTTGCCTGAGATTGAAATAACCATAATAATAAATGTCTTCGGGTTCTAGGGTCTCGTAGGAAATCCCGACATCTGAAAGATAGCAAAGTAGTCCTGATAAAGACTACAAAAAACAATGGCAAGATGGTACATGCATAGTAATGAGATGCATCGTGAATTAACCTGGAAAATACCCCAGCTTACAAGTGTAAGCTATGATCGATACGATAAGTTAATCACACATGTTTTAGGTGAGTTGTTTCGTTACTTGTGGTGATGTTGTTATTATTTGTTTTATACTTACATGTGTTTCATTTTTACTTAGCAAACAGATGTTATCATGTTTAAGTAGAAGTGTTGATTACTTGGTGAGTTAACAAGACAATAGCACATGAAAAATAATTATTGAGAAGGTAACAAACATGTTTGATTTTATGTTTCAAAAGTGTAGAGCTAATAACAATGAGTTTATTTGAAAATGATGGTTTAACATAACTAACTTTATCATCACAAAACTTGCTATTTACTTGTGATGATAAGTTTATTAGGTGTGAAAACAAGTTTATAAGTTGAATAAAATGTTTTATGTTTGACATATTTGAATTAGAAATGCTTTTCTCTTTAATTTGATATATCATTCAATGCTTTCTGAAAATATTTGAATAAATGATTAATTTATTAATTTTAAATGAACTAAATGACTAGGCAAATATTTCACTCATGATATCTTGGTCAAATGACTTTGTAAACATCATAGATGAATTGCATTTGTCATATGGAGCATTTTTGGATATAACTTGTATTTTTCTGATTTTATGAATTATTTCCTATTTTTCTCAATTTTAAATAATTTAATTTAATTAAAGAAAATATTAATTTTTAAACTATATCAAATATTTTTAAAAAGTTTATAATTATTTAGATTAAATTTTTCTAAACATCTCCATATTTTATTTATATTTTTCGGATTATTAGATTAAAATTTATTGAATTAATAGGGTTTATTAATTTTCTGCCAATATTCAAATTGACAGGTGGGTCCCACCTGTCAGTTTAATTTCTAATTACAAAATAAGAGGAAAGAAAAAGAAAAATGTTCATGACATCATGCTGACGTCATGACCACGTCATCAATGGGGGGGGGGATTGGTACTGTGAGGTTGCAATCGGTGGATCTAGCTCGAATTGGTTCAATCTGATGCTCCTAACAGGTAGAGGGGCTCTAGGAGAGTGTGAGGGTGGTAGTGATTGGACCATATGGTCGCCGGAGACTCGCCGGCGTGCAGTTGCATGGCGGCCGGTGGCGGTGCTTAATGAACTCGGCGAATATGGAAACGATTGATCAAAGCAAAGGCACCGTGGTGCTCTTCAGCTCACCAGGAACACGATGAGGTGGCCAGGGAAGCAAGGACTCGCCGGAATTGGCCGGAATCGACCGTGGCATCCAGCGGCCGGTGATGAAGAAGATGACCCGATTCGACCTCCTCCGGTCCTCCCAGCAAGCGAGACTCACAGGGGAGATAGAGGGCATCATGGCGGAGCTCGTGGTGGCCTCAGGTTCTCCGGGGATGGCCGGAGTCGACGGCGGTGAACGGTGGCCGTGGGTTAGGGTTAGGGTTTTCTCGGGTTCAAACACAGAGAAGGAGAGGCAACGAGCGAGAGAGAGTGTGAGGAGAGGCAGAGGGCAAGTAGGAGAAGCTCTCCTGCTTCTTATCCGTGCGAGGTCGCAAGCAGGGGGTGACAGCGACCACGGTGACTCGACGTCGACCGCCACTGCCTTCTGGCCGGAGATGAAAAAGAAAGGAACAAAACGTTTTCCAAATAACCCCCTGAGAGTTTTTACAATTTACAACAAAGTCCTTCTGTTTAAAAGAACCACAGTTTTCAGGGCCTTTCTGTAAACATAAAAAATAATAAAAATCAGTTTTGGAATCTTGATTAAATTTCCAAACTCACCATGTTTTTCTTTTTCAATTTTGAACAAGATCTAAATTTTATCCTTAGGGTGCTCTACTGAGGGGTTTTTGTGATTTCCAACTCCATTTCAACTTCAAATGGGTTTTAAATTTCTTTCATACATCCTAACATATGAATATAGCACAACCATCATGTTATTGAAATATTGGTGAACAATTTTAGATATTCATCTTTCAGAAAATCATTTGGTAACACTAATTAATAATATCTCTATGCACTGTCATGAAAATCACCCAGTATGGAATTTTATTCCATCTCAAACCAAATGCTTTTAATGGGTGAATAAACTTTTTTTTTCTTTAATGTAACTTTGTTATATTCATAGTTAAAACCTTTAGCAATTTTGGTTGACATTTTACTTAGGTGTGTGTACTCTAGGTTTGCTGTTTTCAGTACTTGATCAAGTGGAAAACATATGTGGTTTTTGGGATCTTATTTTCTTGTTTTCCACATAGGTTCCAATATGGATATTATCCCATGCTTGTTTTGGAACATGTAATCATGTACATGGTTATATGCAGATGAATTTTTGTTATCATCTGCTATTCTCATCTATGAAAAGGATTTGGAAAACAAGGTATTAAGCTTGTTTTCATCTACCTCCACATATCAAGACATGTGGATGCAAAACCTTGTTGTTATTTCTTAATGGATACTTGTTTCCATCTAAGAGGTTTACTATTTGTTCCTTATCTCTGTTGAGCTTGACAAGACATAGATGTTATGGATTCTCTAACATTAACTAATGCTTTACTGAATAAATTCTTCCTGAGAAAGTGTTGCTCCTTGTTGACTTCTTTTGCTTGATGTTCCTCTCTCTAGTTGCCACTAGTCTTCTGTTATCACCTTGTGTCACTTGCAAGTAATATCATCTCTTGGATTCCATATTCAATTATCTCACCCTTATGGTGAAAACAACCAGTTGTTCCAAGCAAAGATTTTACTTAGAAGATTATAAAAGAATGTAGAGTTGTTTTATAACATCAAGTTTCCATATGCATATAAGAAGAATTTGTTAACAAGTGGGCCAGACTTGCCTCCAAATTACTACTCATATAAATAGACAGAGATGTACTAGGTTATTCACCCTTCTGTTTGTTAGTGTATGACACTCAATTGTTTGAGTATACAAAAGTGATCTGTTAACAAGGTTGCAAGGCTTGTTATCAAACTACTTCTATATAGCACTAACATTGGAATATCATACTATTTCAAGAGGTTTAATAAGATCAGATCAAGATATATGAGTTGCCAAGTACTCTTATAGAAGATTAGAGTAGCCCTCCTAGCACACTCTAAATAATCTCCTTGAAGATCTTCTGGTCGTAGTTCCTCCTTTCTTGTGAGTTACTTCTCTTGCAGAATGATTTAGAGAAGATTAGAAACATGATAAAATAGTCTAGACAACATAACAAGATCTAGATTAAGAGTTAGTTCATGCTTTTATTATCCTTCCATAAACTTCTTATTTTATTTCCCATAAGATGTGTTCTTATATCATACATGATTGGTTTACTTAGTTTCCAATTTACTTCTTCTCATAGAGGTTATAACTTGTTGTTATTACTTAGTTGTATCCAGAGATACTTTAATTGTTTAATGATGATTTGGATAGAAATGTGGAGTGTTTATGGAATGATGCCTTAATAGTAAGTTGATCATATGGTTTATTGATGTGTTGAGCTTTCAGATACTCACTTACATAAGATGATTGAAACAATGAGCATGAGAAAGTGATTGAGCTAAATGTCTTTGATCATGGTTGTTAATTGGTTACTCAGGTTGCCATGTTGCGATTTTATCTTCTTGATTTGTATTCAAGATGCATGCATAGAGGTTTGGAAGGATCATATGTAATAGTCAAGGATTAATAGTAGTTGAAGAAGATTTGATTCTTCTCTTCGGTACTTCTTCTATGGTTGATGAGATATGTACATATTCGATAAATATGTTAATACAATTATTATGCCATTTCCCACTTGTGGGTTTTGAGTTAACACTTATTTGTATCACTTGGGTTCTATTGAAACTTTGTTATTTACTTATGAAGGTTCACTTAACAACTATAAGATAGTTTATAAAGGTATTGTGTGAATGGTTGATAACTTAAGAGTTGTTGTTTGAGAGGACACAACTCCTCTATTGATGAGATGGTTCAATTGTGTATTACACATTGGTGGAAGTATGATTATCAGTTGTGTGATTTGGGTACTCATCCCTCTTTGGGTTGTAGATATCTCATGAATTATCCCAAGTCACTTAAAGTATTGTGGTTAAGGTTGTTGAGAGTTTGTGTTGGTCACAACCAATTATGGTTCGTGTCATTAGATGATTTGGTTTGTTAAGATACTTGTTATAAAGATCATTCCAAATGTACTCTTGATCAGATGAACTAGACCTATTTCATCATGTCAAGTGAAACTTTGGTCACTTTGATTCGTTTAAACTTTCGCGCCAAAATTTTCCGTACTTTTAGATGCATGCTTTGAAAATGCACATATTATATTTAGATCCTTATAACTTCCCAAACACTGGGATGTTACAGACCAAGGACATGCTACAATTGTGGTAGTGCAAACCAGTTCGTGAAGGAGTTCCCTTTTGAGCCAAGAGAAGACAATGAAGGCAAGCTTGTTCGCAAAAACAAGGCCAAGGATCCACAAAACAAGAACTTCGCTAGAAGAGTACCAAGGGCTCTCTACGTTCAAGAAGGGGCGGTTTTGGAAACCTATATCTCTAGAGATGAAGGAGAAGATGAAGTGGTAGGTGTGGCTCATGTCGCCATAGCTATCGCCTCATCTCCGTCGATCTCTCTATTTGAATCCCCCAATGAGATTGTGGCTACCCGACCTACATGTCTTATGGCAAAAGCCACTTCAGTATGCTCTCCTAACTCCAAAACCATTATCACTAACCCTCCTTCATTATTGGATTGTGTTGAGAATATTTGTGAGGAGGATGGTGAGGATAAAGAGTTAGGCATTTGGCTAGCTAGCCTCAAAGGTGAGACTAAGGAGAAAGTGAATGCCCTTTTGCGGCAACTTGATGATGCTAACTCTCTTGTAGATGAAAAGGAGGAAATTATAATGACCTTGGAAAGCCATGGAGGTCAATCTTGCAATAACAAAGAGCTTGAAAAGGCTCTTGAGAATGAGCGTTCCATTCGTGCCTCTCTTGAGGAGAAATTATCTAGTCTTGAAGAAAATTTTGCCACGAGTGTCTCTAAGCTTAGGAAGGATAATGAACAATCTCTTGCTCTCATTAAAACACTTGAAAATGAAGAGTTGAAGCTAGGAATTTCTCACGAGGAACTTGTTACTAGTCATGAAAAACTAGAAAAGGAGTTCATGTCTCTTAAAGAAATTCATGACAAGCTAACCAAATCTCGTGACAATCTCCTAGCTCAACAATAAAATAAGCAAGTCATGTCATCCTCATCTACTAGCATTAGTACTTTTCCTAGAAACTCTTGTAGTGCAACTAATCTTGTAGGAAGTGAGAAGACTCTCAATGAGGTGGCTCCTCAAAGAGTCAAGAATGGAAAGGAGGGACTTGTCTATGTAGCCAAGTCAAAGAAGAAGTACAAGAAGAAGAACAAGAAGAAAGTCACCACTTCATCACAAGAAGTAAGATTTGTGAAAGAGGGAGAGGTGATAAAAGAGAAGGAGACCAACACCATTGTGGGTGGTGAGACCTGTAGAGGGAGAACCACTCATAATGACTTTGCCGGAAAATACAACCCATCTTATGTTCTTATGAAATCTAGAGATGGTCATGCGTATGCTAAATATGTTGGTACTTCCTATGGTGATGATTATCATTGGAGTATTTGGGTTCCAAAGACCCTTGTTGCTAACAAAAGAGGACCCATTCAACGATGGGTACCTAAATCAAGACACTAATCTATTCTAGGGAAGTGCTTCTGGATCGAGAAAATGGACGGTGGATAGTGGTGCATCCCAACATATGACCGGAAGCAATGACGCAATGAGTGATCTTCATCCTCCATTACCTCATCTCAGTTGTGTTACTATTGGTGATAACTCCGAACTAAAGGTATTGGGATGAGGCAAGGTAGCTATCTCAAATGACTTGTCAATTGAGAATGTTCTTCTTGTCGAGTCCCTTGGCTATAATCTCATCTCGGTTCTTCAACTTGCTAAAAGTGGTTTTACCTTGTTCTTTAATAAAGAGAATGTGATTTTCACTTGGGAGACGACTCTTAAAGTAGCCTTTGTTGGGCATGTCGAGAACGACATGTATGTAGTGGACTTCTCTAAAGGAGACACGTGTGCCGCGACATGCCTAATGGCTAAAGTTGATGTGGGTTGGCTATGGCATCGCCGGTTAGCTCACACCAATATTAGGACGTTGCATGACCTTCAAAGTGGTAATCATGTTCTAGGACTAACAAATGCTAAGTTTGCCAAAGATCATGTGTGTAGCTCTTGCGTTCTTGGAAAGCAACATGGAGAAGCTCACCCCACCAAGACCAACATCACCACCTCAAGAATCCTCAAGCTCATTCACTTGGAACTATTTGGTCCCCTATCATATGATAGTCTTGGAGGCAAAAAGTATTGCTTGGTGATTGTGGATGACTACTCGAGATATTGTTGGGTGTATTTCTTCAAGAGGAATAGTGAGACTCAAAAGCGGGTCATCGAGTTCATCACTTTGGTGGAGCGCCAACATAATGTGAGCATCATGGCTATCCAAAGTGATAATGGCTCTGAGTTCAAGAACTACTCCGTGGAGGGGTTTCTTAGCGAACAAGGAATTTCTCATCAATATTCCACTCCGTACACCCCTCAACAAAATGGTGTGGCGGAGAGAAAGAACCGGACACTAATGGATGTGGCAAGGACCATGATTGCGGAGTTCTCTTCTCCTTATAACTTTTGGGCCGAGGCCGTCTCCACCGCTTGTCACTCTAGCAACCGGTTGTATCTCCACAAGATCTTGAACAAGACCCCTTATGAGATTCTCACGAGCAAGAAACCGGATGTTTCATACTTCAAGGTCTTTGGGTGCAAGTGCTTCATTCGTAAGAGAGGTAAACTCTTGACGAAATTCGAGACCAAATCTTATGAGGGCATTTTTGTTGGTTATGCCACAAACGCTCACGCCTATAGAGTCTACAACAAGTCCACCGGACAAGTTGAAGAAGCTATAGACGTGGTGTTTGATGAGGATAATGGGTCCCAAGGGGGGCGTATAGATCATGGTGTTGTAGGATATGAAATTCCTGCCATCGTCATAAGAAGAATGGGGATTGGTGAAATAATCCCCCCTGAGGGTTACCGGATGACGGAGGGAGAAGGACTATGCTCTACTCAAGTGGAGACATTGACTACACCCATTGATACTCTAGCTACCCAATAAGATGCAGCAAGCCCTCAAGCTTCAAATCAAGACCAAGCTAATGATCAAGATCATTCCATCGATCAAGGCCAAGCTAACACTCAAGGCCAAGCTCATGATAAAGGCCAAGCTCACAATGAAGAACAAGAACAAGACACTCATGTTGGTGATAGAACTCAAAATATAAGAGATCCATCTCACGTTGATGAAAAAGATCAAGGGCAACATGGACATGACTCCGATGATGAAGGTGATGATCAATTCATATCCAAGGAGACTTTGGAGGAGATGCTAGCGCGTAGGGCGAAGAGAAGGCTAGATATCTTGCGCGTTCCGGTCAAACGGAGGACATGATTCTTGGACAAGTTCGTGGAAGGGTCTTCACAAGAAGATCAATATTGGCTTGAGGCTTTGCATTATGAGCTCAACAATTTCGAGCGCAATAAGGTGTGGAAGTTGGTGCCAAGACCCAAGAATTGCAAGAACGTCATCAGCACCAAGTGGATCTTCAACAACAAGCAAGATAAAGATGGCATCATCATTCGTAACAAGGCAAGATTGGTGGCTCAAGGTTTTTCTCAAGTCGAAGGTGTCGATTTCGGTGAAACTTTTGCTCCCGTAGCTCGTCTTGAATCAGTTCGTATCTTGCTTGCATATGATTCTCATCATAATTTCAAACTACAACAAATAGATGTGAAAAGTGCATTTTTAAATGGTACCATCCACGAGTTAGTCTATGTCAAGCAACCTCCGGGTTTCGAGGATCCCAACCACCCCGATTATGTCTACAAACTCGACAAGGAGCTCTATGGACTTAAACAAGCTCCACGTGCGTGGAACGAGCATCTTAAAGAGTTTCTAGTGGATCGTGGGTTCAATGTTGGCTTAATCGATTCCACCCTTTTCACCAAAAAGGTTGGAGGTGACTTGTTCATATGCCAACTCTATGTGGATGATATCATTTTTGGTTCTACTAACATCGCATTCAATGATGAGTTTTGCAAGCTTATGACGGATAAATTCAAGATGTCTATGATGGGCGAGTTGGAGTATTTCCTTGGCTTTGAGATCAAGCAACACCCAGAAGGCACATTCATCAAGCAAGCCAAGTATACTCAAGATATGCTCAAATGATTCAACATGCATGATGCCAAGCCTATGAAAACCCCCATGTCCACGACTATTGACTTGAAACCCGACCCGAATGGTAAAGAGGTAGATCAAAAGGTATACCGCTCCATGATTGGCTCTTTGCTCTACCTTTGTGCATCTAGACTCCATATCATGTATAGCGCAGGTAAATGTGCAAGGTTTCAAGCCTCTCCGAGACAAAGTCATTTTGAAGCGGTTAAGCGCATCTTTCGATATTTAGTTCATACCCCAAACTTCGGTCTTTGGTATCCCAAGGGTTCAAGATTTCAGCTCATTAGGTATTCGGATGCGGACTATGCGGGCGAGAAGACGGATAGAAAATCTACATCTGGTGGTTGTCAATTTCTTGGTCGCTCATTGGTATGTTAGTCTTCCAAGAAGCAAAATTGCATCGCCCTCTCCACCACCGAGGCCTAATACATCTCCGCGACAAGTTGTTGTGCTCAATTTTTATGGATGCGGCAAACATTGCGAGATTATGATATCAACTTTGACAAGGTCCCCCTCTTGTGCGACAATGAGAGTGCTATGAAGATCGCCTACAATCCCGTTCTTCACTCTAAGACAAAGCACATTGAGATACGGCATCATTTCATTCGGGATCATGTTGATAAGGGCGATATTTGATCTTTTCTATGTGCCGACCAAGGATCAACTCGCGGACATCTTCATGAAGGCCCTTGATGAACCAAGATTTCTTGGTGTGAGGAATGAACTAAATGTTATCGATGCGTCCAACTTATCTTTAACCCTTGCATAGTTACCTTCACTACACGTGCTATCTAGGTTTAGATGTAGGCATGGACATAGAGGGAGCGTATTTGAACTCATGAACCAACACTCCTCCTATCATGCACAAAACAATGAAAACTTCATGCAGATCTAGTCATTCTGTGACTTATTGTGCTTAAACTTGAGTCATACTTTTGGGCCCAAGATATATATTTGCGGCTCCTTGGTATACACTCAAACACGGTGGCTCCGGCCACCAACATCTTTTCTCTTTGATTTTGTTAGTTCTTTGTCATTTTTGTGTTTGTGTGCTCATCGCCATTGTTTTTGGTTTTCTCACTATTTTGGTGGCTCACATCTTTTATCTTTTTCCAAAAACTCGGTGTGCACGGGAACCCCTGATATTTGCCTCCAAAATTTTCTCCCATTTCCCATGTGCCTGCTCACAGAAGGCACTCCGGAATTTTGGGCGGAAATTTCCTGCGCAAATATCCGGGGGCCGGAATATTTCGTGTCTTATGCCCCGGAAATTTCCGGGGCTCGAGATTTTCCAAAAATTCAACCCCAAAATCCATCGTGCCCCCTCACAGAAGGCACACCGAATATTTGGGGCGGAATTTCCGGCCTAAATCTCCGATCCCCCGGAAATTTCCGGCCTTAATACCGGAATATTCCGGGGTAAGCGGCTGGGGGCTATAAATAAGCGATGGGAGGGGAGGTTCCACATTCTTTCCCCTCCCCTCGCCTCCACTTCGCCCCAACCGCAGCCGCTGCCTCCGAGCTTCCCGGGAGGCCCTCTCGCCTCCCTTCTTCGTCCTCCGGCTGCCTTTTGCGGATCAAGAGACCGCACATCCGTTCCTCACCCCATGGAGCCCGATGGTTCAAGCTCTAGGCCTCCCAAGGTGAGTACCTCTCGCAAGAGGTGGCGCAACTTAAGGGAAGATGATGATGGTACATTTGTTGATGAAGCGGAGACTCGCCATCGTCAGCGTGATGCAGAGAAAGAGTATGAGCGTCAGCGTGATGCCTCCAGGGCAGCTCGTAGGGCCAGCAAGCAATAGGGCAAGGCTGCACTCAACCTAGCCACCTTGTCTGTCTCTGAGTTCAAGGCATGGCACGCCAAGGCCTGGTACACTGAGGGTCCTCAAGACCCGACTATTGACTCTTGCTTCTGGCATGTGGATCAGGAAACTTTATTCAAGCAAGTACACTGTGATGAGCAACCCAGTTTGCCCCATGAAGTATATCAATTTTGCACACATGGCTGCCAATCCTTTCTACTTCAACAACTCTTTGCAGATTGCTGAGCTTCTTGGTCTGCGTCCACTCATGGAGACCCAATGCTCCTTCAACACCACCTATATTCAGCAGTTCTACTCCATTGTTGTCATTGATGATTCGGAGGATATTGGGATGTCATGGATGTATGGCCCTCACTTGCTCACCGCCACATTCCATGACTTTGTTGTTGAGCTTGGATATCCGTTTGCTAGTCTCAATGTCCCCCAGGGTACTCGCATGCACATTCACGGGATGGAGTATGAGAAGATAGGCTGACTGAGTTGTATGGTCCTCGTGGCACTGTGGGTTCTGCCAAGGGTCTCTTTCCTATTATGACATCCTGCTGCACATGTTCAGGGAGAATATTTCCCCTAGTGGTGGCAATGATGATGAGATCCGTGGTGGCTTGGTGAACCTCATGTACCACGCCTACCTGACTTTCACTGAGGGTGACCTTGCGGATACTGAGCGTCACAAGATTTATGTGATGGATTTCATCTTCAACGAGATCCACTTTGCTCTCTTCAACCGCGAGGTGCCTCCGTATGCTCCCCATATCATGAAGCTCATCAAGTCTCGGTACCCTGCTGAACTCCATGAGGATCTGGAGTTGGACTGTGATGAGCACAAGGATGTGAAGCTGTACAAGAAGAGCACCCACACTCAGCAGGCTGCTCATGATGTCGGTGCCACTGGTCAGGGACACAGTGATCCTCGCATGCGTCCAGCTCCTCCTGGTACCAAGAAGCGCTCCTGGCTCACTCGTTCCATTGAGAAGGTGATGTGCATGAATGTGTGCATCCACAAGGAAATCTACAATGCCTATGTCGAGCGCCGCAACATTCAGGAGAATCAGCGCACCACCATGACTGCTCTCAATATCTCCAATGTTCCTTCTCCTCTTCCTGACAGGATTCCTTACCGCAACTGGAACAACCGTGATGTGGACTGGGATCTGGATGTTGCTGATGATGAGGACATTGCCACTGCTAGCGAGGAGAAAGAATACACCCAGGCCTAGAGATTGTTCCATGGGACGTAGTGCTTCCTTCTCTCTTTTTGGTATCCTGATGCCAAAGGGGGAGAAGATCTAGTGATCGCGCGATTTGCTTGGGTGGGCTGCTTTGTTTGTTATTTTCTCGTGCTTTTTCGAACAACTTCGTTTTCTCCTGCGTGGATTTCAGTTTGGTGAACCTATATTATCGGTAGGCATGTCTCCTAAGTTATGACTATCTGTGTTCTTCTATTTCCTATTATCCTTTTGGATTATCACTATGCAAATACCCGTGTTGTCATCACTCACCAAAAAGGGGGAGATTGAAAGCTCATGTCTCCTCAGATGATTTTGGTGATGACAACAACGCGCGTATGATATCTAACCTTTTGGTTTAAGTGTCTACATATGGCCTCATATATAATTCACGATGTTATTCTTGAGGAATTTTCACAAAGGAGTTCTGAAGAAGATTTATACTGCAGCCGGAGTATTCAGGTGTTTCCCCTAGAAATTCCGGTGGATATAGACCGGAATTTGCGGTCCCAGCACCGGAATATTCCGGCCCCTTGGTTTCTTCAAATGACTAATTATTGAACTCCATCTGCCCGTGCACAGAAGCCGGGGCGGAAATTTGCCCGGAAATTTTCGGAGAAAATATCCGGCCCCCAGGTCCTTAGCAGAATTTGGAGGTTTCGCAGGTGCCCGCGCACAGAAGGTGGGGCGGATATTTGCCCAGAATATTCCGGGGCAAATTTCCGGCCCTCAGGTCCTTAGTAGAATTTCAGCGTGGTTCTGCTTCCTGCGCAGAGAGATGGGGGCGGATTATTGGCCGGAATATTCCGGCCCCGGATTATTCAAAAATCCGCCCCCCGGATATTTCAAATATCCGGCCTGTCAGCCCCGGAAATTACCAGTCCTAACCCCGTAATATTCCAGCCCTGGTGCACTGCAACGGTCAGAATTTGGAGGAGGCTATAAATAGCTGTCTTCTTCCTCTAGACAGCTAATTCGTCTATTCCTCTCTCTCCTCCATTGTTCAAGAGCTCAAAACGCCCAGATCTCCCTCCTCCTCCAACCAAACTCGATGCCCTTCAAGGATCTCATGGAGGAGGCCTAGATCTACCTTTCTACCAAGCCAAAAATTGTATTCCCATACCATAACTCTTGGGATCTTGTAATCTCTTGGTTGCCTTGTCATCCTAGAGAAACCCTAGTGCTTGTAGCTTCCACCTTGTAGCAAGAAGCTTCGGATTGTTGATAGCCTCCATCTCACTTGTGGAGTAGCCTCAATCACCTGTAAAGGTTTGGTCAACGCCTTCAAGTCGACCTCATAGTGGAAACGAGAATCTCCCTCACCGGAGAAGCTCAAGGAGAACAAGGTGTGCACATCCGTGCTATTGAGGAGCGCCTAGGTGGCTCCCCACCTCTCCAACGTAGACGTACTTCTTTTAAGAAGGAACTACGGGAAACATATCCTTGTCCCCGTGTTTTCACCTGTGGTTATCTTGTGCCTTGCATTTACTTCCGTTGCATAATCGTTACTTTTCACTTAGGGTGTCTACCTAGTTGTACATCTAGATAACCAAGTTGTTTACTTCATAAAGCCTCTCTAAAATTGAAAAAGGATTAAAATTTGTAGGTCACCTATTCACCCCCCTCTAGTTGACCTTTGTGTACTTTCACCTACGTCCTCATGAGCTAAAACATAACACAAAACAAGTATAAGTTTGAAGGTTTTAAAGGTAGCACACAAGCAATTTACTTGGAGTGGCGGTTAAATACCATATATAGCAAGGTATGGCGGACACAAAGCATGGTTTTTGGCTCAAGGTTTGGATGCACGAGAAGCATTCCCTCTCAGTACAGGTTTTTGGCTAGCAAGGCTGGGTAGCAAGCATAAGAGTTGAGGGAAAACAAGAAAATATACATGTGATAAGAACAATCATGCAATCTTCCTTGGAAGTACAAACAATCTTAACTTGAGAATACTAAGCTTATGAGCCAACAAGAAAGAAAGATAATGGAATACTATATTTGCATGCATCTTCCTCTTTTGTACTTAAGCCTCAAAGTATTGTTGCAACTGACCAATGCTAAGTTTGCGAAAACCAAATAGATTAACTTGATGCTGTCACATTGATACAAATACTAATAACAAGACCAATCATATAACAGAAATTGCAAACTGAAATAAGGTGTGCAGAAAGTAAATGATAAAACTTCCCATTTAATATTTCATTACGGCAACTCACACCAAGGGATACATCTATAACCAACTAAAGGAGAGATACTTCCACACTGCAAACCATCCTATATGATAACTTCTCTACTCATGATATGACTCTACTAAAAATTAAAAAAGGTGTGACACCACGGCACTCCCCCAAGCTTGGAACAAGACAAGGGGATGCCAATACCAATGACGGGTTACTCCTTCGGTGGTGGTGGTGAATCCTTCATTAAAATACGGAAACGCTCTAGCATCTCACAAAGTCTGTCGTTCTACTCTTGAAGTATCTCTACCTCACTCATTAGAGCTCGATATCGATCACAGAACTCATCCGCGACTCGAAGAGCTTCCTCTACTCTAGGGATGGGGCTGCGGCCTGGAACTGATGGTATTGGTCCCTGCATATTATGAGAAAAAGCACGTCCAACATTACTTGATGATATCCTCTTTACTTCCCTCTTGACACTCTGGTCCATGTTCTTGCGCTTGGGACCTTGGTGATCATCTTCCATAGGCTCCTTCCCCTTGTTGTTGTTGGAGGAGACCATGGTGCCTCTAAAACTGAAAACAGATCCTGACATAAACAAATTTTAACGAAAACATGATGAGAAAATGATATATGGACCTCGGGGATCCGGGGGATTAGATAACAAAAAGTTACATAACAAAAGGAAGGTGCATGGCGAAAATGGGTCGGAGACGGGCTCCGAGTCACCCACACCATGTGGTGGCGCGGCCAGGGGTGGGCCCGTGCCACCCGGTGGTGTGGTGCCCTCGGGCACCATCTCCTACCCTTTTTCAGCTCATTATTTTTGGTATTTTCTAAGAACAGCCAAAATATAAGTTGGAAGATAAAACATGAACTTTTTCTTACCAAAACTGTTACCATTTTGAAAGCAGACTATGCAGTTTCTGGAATCTTCTTTTTAATAAATTCCTTCGGAGTTACCACTTGAATAGTATCAACATCTTCATCATAAGAATCGCTAGAAATATAATGTTTGAGTCTTTGCCCATTCACCACTTGTGTAGTGTTATCTTTAAGGGAAACAATTTTCATTGCACCCGAACGATACACTTCTTCAATAACAAAAGGTCCTTCCCATATCGAGAGTAATTTTCCTGCAAAAAATCTGAGACGAGACCTATACAATATAACTTTCTCACCAACATGAAACTCACTTTTCAGAATTCTCCTATCATGCCATTTTTAACTTTCTCTTTAAAGAGTCTAGCATTTTCATAGGCTTCACTTCTCCATTCATCTAAAGAACTCAAGTCAAGCATCCTTTTCTTACCGGCAAGTTTAAAATTTCTATTTGGTTCTCTCACTGCCCAATAAGTTTTGTGTTCTAATTGTAAAGGAAAGTGAAAAGCTTTTCCATAAACCATTTTATAAGGAAACATACCCATAGGATTTTTATAAGAAGTTCTATAAGCCCATAAAGCATCATTTATCTTATCAACCCAATTTTTTCCTAGACTTATGAACAGTCTTTTGCAAGATAGATTTAATTTCTCTATTTGATAATTCTACTTGACCATTGTTTAAGGATGCTAAGCTGAGGCAATTCTATGATCAACATCATATTTAGCTAGGTTTTTTTTTTCTAAAACCACCATGAATAAAGTGAGAACCTCCATTAGTCATAAGATATCTAGGCACACCAAACGTAGGGAAAATAACATATTTAAGCATATTTTAATGTGGTTTCACCATCAGAATTCTTTGTAGGTATAGCTTCTACCCATTTAGTAACATAATCAACAACAACAAGTATATGAGTATAACCATTCGAAGGAGGAAAACAGACCCATAAAGTCAGAACCCCAACAATCAAAAGGCTCAATAACAAGAGAATAATTCATAGGCATTTCATTGCGTCTAGAAATATTACCAACTCTTTGACATTCATCAAAAGATAAAATAAACTATCGTGCATCTTTAAAGAGAGTAGGCCGATAGAAACCTGATTGTAGAACCTTCTATGCGGTTCTATCTCCAGCGTGATGTCCTCCATAAGCACTACCATGGCACTTTCTCAATATCTCTCGTTGTTCATGTTCTGGAACACATCTTCACATAATACCATCTACTCCTTCTTTATATAAGTGTGGATCATCCCAAAAATAATTCCTCAAATCATAAAAGAATTTCCTTCTTTGTTGAGCTGTAAAGGTTGGAGGCAAGTACTTGGAAACAATAAAGTTAGCATAATCTACATACCAAGGACTATCTCGCGAGCTTACTTTTATTGTAGCCAGCTGTTCATTTGGAAAACTATCATTAACAGGAATAGGGTCATAAGCAATGTTTTCCAATCTAGACAAATTATCAGCAACATGATTTTCATTACCCTTCCTATCTACAATATGCAAATCAAACTCTTGTAAAAGAAACACCCATCTAATAAGACTAGGCTTAGCATCTTTCTTTTCCATAAGGTATCTAATAGCAGCATGATCAGTATGAATAGTAACTTTTGAATCAACTATATAAGGTCTAAACTTATCACATGCAAAAACTACAACTAGGAACTCTTTTTCAGTGGTAGCATAATTCTTTTGAGCAGCATCAAGAGTCTTACTAGCATAATGAATAACATTCAATTTCTTATCTATTTTCTGTACAAGAACAACACCCATAGCAAAATCACTAACATCACACATAATTTCAAAGGGAAAATTCCAACCACGTGGTTGAACAATAGGAGCAGAAATTAAAGCCTTCCTTAATGTTTCGAAAGCTTCTTTGCAATCGTCATAAAAAACAAATTGTACGTCTTTTTGGAGAAGATTAGTAAGAGGATTTGATATTTTAGAGAAATCTTTAACAAACCTCCTATAGAAGCCAGCATGACCAAGAACACTACAAATACCTTTAACATGCCTGGGATAGGGCATTTTCTCAATTGCTTCAACTTTAGCTCTATCAACTTCATTAACCATGAAGTGACATTTCTCCCAATTAAGAACAAGATTTGTTTCCTCACATCTCTGCAAAACTTTATCAAGATTGTGCAAGCAGTTTCAAAGTAAGTCCCATAGACGGAGAAATCGTCCATGAATACTTCCACAATTTCTTCACAAAAACCATGAAAAATAGCAGACATGCATCTTTGAAACGTAGCAGGAGCAGTACACAAACCAAAAGGCATACGTCTAAAGCATAAGTTCCATAAGGACAAGTAAATGTTGTTTTCTCTTGATCTTGTTTCCTAACAGCAATTTGAGAAAACCCAGAATAACCATCAAGAAAACAAAAATGTGATTTGTTAGAGCATTTGATCAATAAAAGGTAAAGGATAATGATCTTCTTAGTAACTTTGTTAACTTTCCTAAAATCAATGCACATCCTATAACCAACTACTACTCTTTGCGGAATAAGCTCATCATTTTCATTTGGCACAACAGTCATTCCTCCTTTGTTAGGCACTACCAAATTCCGCGCGATCCGGAACGTTTCAATACCGTTGCGGATGGGCTCCAAACCGTCGCTAAGGGCAATCCGCGACGGTTTGCTCGACGGAGTGAGAACGTCCCTGATCGACTGTCACGGATGATTCTGCGACGTTAATTTGAACGGGAGAACGTTGAGGATATCCGCAACGTTCCAAAAATCATCGCGAGCATCTGGGCCGTCCGGTCCCGGCCCATTAAGCGGCAACGTTGTTTTTCGTCGTTGTCGGCTGACACGTGGCAAAGGATTAACTGACGACTGTTACCGTAATCAGCTGACGTCACAGTACAAGCAGCTTACGTCATTACGATCGCAACATTTTTGTTCGTCAAAAATAGATTCTGTTGAGGCCCCATTTATGACATCACCAATCAGTTCATGACGTCATAACCGCCGATCCCGTTCACGACGATTTTTGTCGTCGCGGCCTCGACCAATCATGTGAAACCATGTGGACGCCATCTGCGACGAACTTGCTAGCGTCGTGGTATGAGATGACGCAACGAGATGACGCCACGTGGAACAATCGTACGTCGCCACGTGTTTTTTTTGGGGACGATCTCCAGTCGTCGCTGGATACGCGGTGACGGAATTTTTTTCTGACCCAAAACGACGCCACGTGGATCAAGTGCACTGTGTCACGTGGCGCCCTTTTCCGCGATGTTTCTGTTTCGTTGTGGAACTACCCAGTCATAAAATGACAAGTGGACCATGTGCGCGTTTCCAGGTGGCACCTTTTCGTGACGTTTTTATCTTCGTTGTGGAACTGTCCAACCGTAAAACGATAGGTGGGCATGGCATACGGCACCATGTGTCCTAATCCGGGTGTGTTTTTACGTTACGATAGTATGACGTTTTTTTCATGCGAGATGGGTGCTTAAATCATCGTTCGAATTGACCTTTCCAGGTTCCATATGCAGAAAAGAAACCACATAGCAGGCATCAAATACAGAAATTGCAACACTAGTGGTTTATTTTACAGAAAAGCAAACCAACATACAGAAATTCAGCTTTCAGCAACACGACCATAGTTTTAATTACCACATATGCGCTGAGCTAACTGCTCAAGCAGGGCAACTCCTTCTTGTTGGCACGTTTTCAGCTCGTCTTGTTCCTTCCGCATTCCTTCCATTTCAAATGCAGACCGGAGCCTCATTCGCTCAGATTGTACATTCGCAGCCCTCAAATCAGCAATTGTGCTGCGCATATTGGCATCCCCCTCTCTCAACATGAGTTTGCACTTGTTGTTCAGACTTTGAAATACTTGTTTCCACACGAGATTTCTTCGACAAAGTATGCTTTCCACGATCCAGCATGACACCTAAAGTATCATCCTCATCCTCTGAAGCTGGTGTCGACATCATCCTTTTCTTGCTTGCCTATCAAGCATGCAAAGAAAATAGATGTCACTATGTACAGAAAACAGATGAAACTAGCAGGAGACCAGCAATGTACAGAAAATAGATGAAACTAACAGATGGCCAGCAATGTACAGAAAATATTTGTAAAATAGCATATGACAATCAAACAAGCGTGTCTGTAATGACAAATGACCTAGCATATGTCAAGCATGTCAGGAGCATAGATGGAAACCATGTTAAAATGACAACCACAATCTTAATTAGCTTGCCAAAACGTCTTATGGTATGGAATAAATGAAGTAGCACAAAATATATGACACGACAGTAATCAAACTGTTCAACACAAGATAAGTAAGATGTGCCCTAGTTGTTGTTTTTTTAACTAAAGGGAGTTTTTATTACTTAACGAGTTTTAAGCATTACACCCTAGTTGTTGTGATATCATGGAAGAATATTGAGCTGCCGAATTAGGGAATAACCTGCAACTCATTGTCCTCACTAAATAGGGATTGACATAACCAGTCTCCTTCACTGGAATCTGATTCCTCTTCAACATCATCCTTGGGATTGTACTCAGATCCAGAGTCTTCCTTCTTGATCTTCTTGGGTGTGAATACAGTAGGACATGAAAGAATACTTGCTAAAGACTTTACACCCATTTGATGCATCCTTGCACTGTTTGCCATGATAGTTCTGGCACGCTCTTCTTCCATGGGGTGTAGTGGTGATCCTAACATGAATAAATAACTCAAAGTAAGCTCCAAATATAAACACTTGGTAAGAACATAATACATCATCAAAAAATAAGGTACTCATCCTGTAAGAACAGTCCAGTGTAAGTAATATAAATTCTGATCGTAGATTCGTAACTAAGACTGATAGGATCATAAGCAAAGTGAGCTTAAACATATTAGTATACAGGCTGGAAATAAGCAAACTTTTACCGTAGGAAAACAAAGCTGGATAATTCTATTTTTATTTTTATGCAAGATTAGCAAGAAGGTCCCCCTAACGATTTCCATTAAAAGAAACCATGCACTCTTTTCTACTACGAAAGCAAATAATTAAATAAAGGAGCATCAGGAGGGCAACACACCCATTTCCGCTACATATTTGTCAGAATTAACTCATGGACAAGCCTCTGTTTACAACTATACAAAGTTATAAATGCAAAGCCAATAACAAAGACGGATATAAGGAACCATCAATCATACAACTAAACAGAGAAACAATTTAGAGAGATTTATTACATCAAACATTAGCAGGATAATTAAGAAGCATCGATTAAACAATATAGAGAGATTAATTGCATCGAACATAAGAAGAATCAAGCATACAATTAAACAGACAACTAATTCAGAAAGATTAATTGCATCAAACATATGAAGAACCATCAATCTTACTGCGTTTCGCGCCTTCAACCTTTACCCGTCTCGGCGTGGTTGCAGACATTGACGGTGAAGTTGCGGCGAGGTTGGAGACGAGGGGGCAGATTTGGACGTACATCGAGGTTAATGGCGAGGTGGCACACCAGCGAGCACACGAGGGCGAGTTGGAAACGAGGTGGCAGATCTGAACGTACGGCGAGGTTAATGACGAGGTGACACACCAGCGAGAACACAAAGGCGAGGTTGGTAACGATGTGGCAGACCGGTGAGCACGACGGCAAGGTAGCACACCAGGGAGCACACGACGACGAGGTTGGTGACGATGTGGCATACCGGTGAGCACGGCGGCGAGGTGGTGGTCCTGGACGGTGACCTGGGAGGGGTGGGGGATCTCGACGGCGACGTCGGAGATCTGGCAAGCGAGCTATACGACGATGTGTAAGAGGGGTGGGATCTAGTCTGGGAGGACGGGGACTGGAGGGGAGAAGGGCTCCCAGAAAGAAATTTTGAACTTGAAGAACTTACTGGCCCAGGAGGCCCTGAAAACTAAAGAGGTAAGAGAGCTCCAGGCAGAACTAGGGGATTATTTATGCAACCCAGAACCTTTCCTCAATGCAGCACGATTTTGAGGCTAGAGAGAAACTACTTCCTGCTAGAGCAGAAAAAACTGAGTAGAAACTGGAGGACACAGAGAGTAGTTTTCAGAATGTGAAGAAGTTGCTAGGCGAGACTACGAAAAGTGTATTTGATAAGCTACCTTCCCTCCGGTTTATCTCCTTATTTTCCTTTGTAACCCGGTTTCTCATATAGTTCTGGATCTAACTTTCAGGAAGAATGCATTCCAACAATCTGCAACTCCCAGATATGAAGCTAAAGGAAATTTTCACCTTGATCCTGCAATTATATGTTAGTGGGGGTGAATGTATCAAAGTTGTGAGAAACTGGGATAATGCCCCCCAAAAACTACATTATTTCATCGTTGAGCTTGCCAATGTGCCACAATGGATTGAGGAGCACAAAGTATCAGCCTGCCGCAAAGGATCCATACGGGTTATGTCACCGGCGAAAGCCTATCACCCGAAACTGAATTCAGATCTACTAGTTCGTGGGTTCCGTTGTTACCGGGTTGATGGTACCAGGTACGAGAAGAAAGATTTGCAAAGATTGAGAAAGAGTGTCGGTTCCAGGCATGCACCATTACAGAGAAGTTGAAGCATAAGGAGCTTCGTGCCAGTTTCTCCTCTTCAAGACAAACCGATATTTAGCCCCCGGGTCATGACTGTTGTTCACCAAGCACCGCAGAAAAGCCGGCTCTCGGTGCACTCCACAACTTCTCCTTCTGGGGTTCCTCAAACTGCAACTCCTGCTGTTTCTGCTCCTCCACGTTCATTGTATGAACCAGATAATACCTCTGATGCATTGGCTCAATTGGAGTGGAAGTATGTTCTAGAGTCTGATATACCAAAAACGGCTAGGAGTGTAGGCGATGTTGCTACTGATGATGCTGCGAAGGCCCGGGAGATTAAGGACCCGACCACTAGAGATGCTGGTTTAGATCCTGCACAATAGAAAGGAAAATTTGTTCTGTAAATAGAAAAACTTTTTTGGTGTGATAATAAATTCGGCCCTATGGGCTTGTAATAGTCTAGATAAACTGTTTTATTTCTAGTCCTATTCATTTTGTTAGTGCAAGTGTGCACTTATGCTACAATTTGGTTTGTAATAATCTAGAGTTTTGCAAGTTCTTTAAAATGTCCGGTTTATGTTTTATCGAACCTTTTTAAGTTCACAATAGAACTTGTTCTTGCTTTGATGACCCTTTTGGTGTATCTTTCCATATCATGCACATCCAGTTTATCGCGTGACTTATTCTAGTGTGTTTTCAACTCCGGTGAAGTTCAGGGTCAGAGTATATCCTGTTTAGGAGTATAAACTGATTAACTTTTCAGGTTCACATATAGGTCACCTTGTTGCGTGTATCCACTGACTGGCAGGCAAGTTTAACCAAGAAATATATTTTGGCATATATATGCCAGGTTCAAGGGATATGAACTGAGCTTTGGCTCTAGCCCCCCAAGTAACCTTATAACCAAAGATACAAAATAAAGACCCTTCCAAACTAAGATAAGTTGGTGAAATGACAGTGACCTGAATTGCAAAACCTGCCAGCTTTATTCCATTGATTATAATAAAGACATAATAATTAGAATGATACTATGTGTAATATGGTCGTAACAGAGCTCTAATCCATAGTCTTGGGGTCTCCTCCTGATATGTCCGTGACTTGTCAATATCACGCAAGTCAATGAGGTAGTATGATCCGTTGTGAAGATTTTTGCTAATCACAAACATTCCTTCCTAAGGTGGGCTCAGTTTATGCATCCCATCTTTTTTCAGAGTCGGACGTAGTACTAAGTCTCCTTCCTGGAAATTAAGAGTTCTGACTCTGGAACTATGATAACGACAGAGGTCTCGCTAATATATGGCGGATCTAGCACTACTAGGGAAAAGCTTACCCCAGGCGAACAAAAAAGGCCTACCACAGGCGCATTTCGGTTCGCCTGGGACCATATCGCCAGCGGTAATGGCTTACTCCAGGCGAATAGTAAAATGCGCCTGTGGTAAGTTGGCATACCCCAGGCGAATAGGCCTTGTGCGCCTGGGGTAATACTTTTACCTGTGGCGAACAAGCATTGTGCGCCTGGGGTACAGATGCGCCTGGGGTACCGTATTCTGTTCGCCTAGGGTATGGTTTTGCTATATCAAAATATAAAAGAAATCAAAATAACAGAATTACAGGAAAATGACAGAAATAAGTCTCAAAATGACCGAAATATACCATAGTCTCAAAATGACAGAATTAAGTTTTATAACAGAAATATTTTCGATCATCAACACATAGTTTCGATCATCACCATATAGTTCAACAAAATTACATAGTCTCGAAAAGAACCATACTACTAATTAATAAATCCAGGAGTTAGCTAGTCAGATGAAAATGATTATTTGTTCTAATTTGGGCTGATGTAGTGGATGACCATCATCATGTCCAAGTTGGGGATGTCACTATTCCTCATGGTGATCAGAATAGCTCGGCCAGCCTCCATACCAACTCTTGCGGAATGGAACTGCCTCCATGCTTGAGAGTTGAGGATGACGCGACCATCAACATTATCCCTGGTGATCGGAACTGCGGTGACATTTCCTGATTCTCGACGGCGTACTCCAATGGTACCTTTATGCTCCATGCCAGCACTGTCCGCTACCGCCATAGGTATTTTCTAGAACACACAATTCCAAGAAAGAATAAAAGCACAATGTCACATACCGGCCACATTATAACATAAGCAACTATAGGAGATGTTAGTGTTGGTGATGCGATGCATGAAAGGGGACCCGATGTAGCTATCTATCTGGGCAAGTCTCTGAAGGACACGGTCCTTCTCAAGCTCGCTAAGATTCGCTCTTTGAGAAACCACCACATGTTTCCATGGGCCCTCCTCGTCCATATCATCCTCAGTGTCCATATCATCCTCAGTGTTCCCAATTTCCTCCTCACTCCCGCCATCCTTGCTCGCAATCCCGCCCATATACAGAATTTTGATACGAGGTTGCGGTCCTTCCATAGAGAAGTGAATGTAATCACCTCCGCTTAAATTGTACTTGGCGATGATAGCCTGCAATTGTTCCCCGCAGAAGTAGGTCTTCTTTCTTTCTTTCTTCACTCGAAGAATGTAAGTGGTCCCGTGAACATTGAAATCCACGTTATTGCCAACTAACTCGTTGAACTCTTCGCGAAAATTGCATGGTAGAATCTAAAAAAGAAATATAAAGAATCTTTTGTTAAGAAACACAAGTCTCAAGCTAGATAGTAAAACGAAAGAACAAGTTAACATAAAAAGAATTGTTAATTACCAATGAATCAACGTCACCCTCGTGGAGCTGAAGCATAAAAGAAGTCCCGGTGAATCGTCCTTGGGCACATCGGGACCGACATACTTCGCAAGCCATGTTCTATTAAATTAAGAGAGTACACATAGAGGTTAGAGGAGCGTAGCTATCACAAAACAAAGACAAATGGCAGCACCTACCTATCACAAAACAAATGCACAAAAGCTATCTACTTTACTGGAATATCCAAAAACAATGCTGTGTGTGGTACCACCAGATTACTGTGTTCTAATTGCATGGTGGGGTTTGAACGCAGATAGAAAAAAGGATAAATGAGATGGGGACAAAAGTGATGGGTGCTTAGCCAAATAAAAAACTCCACAACATGCTATCGATCCGAACGCTCGTTGCTATGGATTTCCTCTGTTTTCTCGTTCCTAAGTTTTGCGTTTACGTTCCTAAATTGGGGACATAGACCATTGATTTGTCATGGAAATACGCATTATTGAAAATTAAATGTTGGAGATATAATGCACTACAAAGATCCGATAAGAGCACTGAATCCTGGAGCTCAAAGAAAGCAAACATTCCTCTGGATCCACGACGACGGGAGCACCGCGGCCACCAGGAGCAGGCGCACATCCTCTGGATCCACAACGACGACGGGAGGGCCGGAGTGGGCTGGGATGGAGGGGGGATGGGAGGGAGGGGGATGGGAGGGAGAGGGGCTGACCTGGATCAACAACAACGACGACGACGGAGTGGGCGACGACCTGCTCTGCTCCTCCTCGACACTGGCGATGGCGGCGGCGTGTGGGTGCGTGTGGGTGCGGGTGTGTAACATCCCAAGTCTGAAAAATAGCCTTTAGAATGTTTTGCTCTCTGTTATTTTATGTTTTGCATCATGGCATCATGTTGATTGCAATTGTTTTGCTTGTTTTCATTTGTTTTCCTTTGTTTTCTATTTGAGTTTCAAACCAAATCTCAAACCTTTTGTTTCATACTTGTGATGTTACAATTTCCAAAATGATATGTCAAAATAAAACAATCAATTGTTTCCAATAAAAGTTGTGATTCCAAACTATTGTTTTGTTTCTAACAAAATTCATTTAATACCAAACCCTTTTCAAATTCAATCAATTTCCAAAACAGCAACCCTTTTGGAAAATTATGAAAATGACAAAACCCTTTCATCATTTGTTTCCATTAAACTAAGGTTTAAACTAATTAAATTGTTGCTTTCAATATTTCACTTAATACCCAAAATTCATTTAAATCGCATTCCAATTCATTTAATTTTTCAAACAACAACCATTTGAATCAATGAAACAAAACACTCCAATCAATTTGCTTCAAAATAACTTGAGGGCCCAAAAAAAAACCAATTATATATTTCTTTTTAATAATAACTCACTTAATCTCAAATTATTCCAAATCTCAATCAAATTACAAATAGTATTTATATTTGAACTTTTTGTAAATTAAAACTTGGCAAGTGGTTGATGTTAACCTAAATAGCTATAACAAAAATTTTCCCTAAAATGTTCTACCCCAAATCTATCTCCTTTTCTTCCTAGTACATTTCAGCACAAAAAAAAATAGAAGGACAAAATAAAAAATAAAAGCCAACAGCTAGCAGGAGAGAGGGGCATGGCCCAGCCCAACTCCCCCTAAAGGCCCAATACCCCTTCCCCCAGTCGTCTTCTTCGTACGGCACAGCATCCGTGCTCCAACGTCGACATCGGAGATACAGGCAACGGCCATCCTTGTCCCCCTCCTCCTATATCTATGCCCTAGGGCTTCTGCCAGCCCTAACCCTACCCTAGCTCCCTCCTCCTCTTTCTCCCCCGCCTCCATCTTCCCTCTGCTCTCTCTCCCTGCAACCTTCCCCTTCTCTGTACCCAAACTGAACCGAAATTCTCCCCATCTTTCCCCGGCGATCGCCGGAGTTGTGGCCACCCACCGGCCAGGGCGGGTGCGGGAATGGAATCCCCGCACCGCCCTCTCCCTCCTCGACCTCTCGGCGGCCCCGGGGACCAAGCGCTGCGCCGCCGCCGTCCTCCTCAAGGCGCCGTCGCCTCCCTGTCCGCCCTCTGCTCCGCCCCGCCTCCTTCCGCTCGAGGGCCCCAAGGTGAGCGCCCCACCTTCCCCTTCCTCCCTCTCGCTCCCCTCCCTCTCCTCCATCACCTCCGAGTGCCCCACGCCCCGCAGCACAGCGATCGCTGTCCGCCGGCGCCCGTTCTGTTCCTTCCGTCGAGGTACAGTACGCGTACGTACAGAAACAGTTCAGTTATTCCGCGCATCTACACCTTATCTACCCCCCGTATCCACTTCCTACCAACAAACCGCATCCACCGCACTGGCAGAGACCACAGCACGCGAGCCCCGGGTTCCGGGATCGAGTCCCAGCGGCCACCCCTTTTGCTGCTTATTTCTCCAATTTAAGTGCAGTACCCGGTTTCTGAAACATATCCCCCCCGAGCCCCCTTTTCTATCACAAACAGCAGCTTAGCCCACTGGTTCTGTCCCTTTGCTCACAGAAGGAGGGCAGGGGTTCGAATCCCACCTCCCACCAATAAACCACCTTTTTTATTTTACATGTGTTTGGTCACAGAACTTGTCAGTAATCACCAATAGGCCCCTGGTAATTAATCTAGACCCCTGTAAAAATATTTCCTAAGTCCCTAGATGAATTAAAATGGCAGATTTGCACCAAATGTTCTAAAATGCATAAAAAATTCATCCCAACTCCAATTTTAACTTTTTAAATATGTTTTCTGTCCCAAATTGAATGTTCTATCCAAATATAAAATTTGTTTACTGTTTTGAATATTTTAAATTGGTGCAAAATTTGAAAACTTGTCAAATTCACTTAAACTTGCAAAATTCATAAGTTGTTCATAAAAATTCCAAATTCCACAAACTAAATATGTTTTTCAATCAACTTTTCATGTACTTTCCAAATATAAATTTTGTTTGCTGTTTTGAATTATTTAAATTGCTGAAAACAACTGTTTCTTGTTTATTGCATTTAAAATTGCCAAAATAATAACTTGCTCATTTTAAATCCAATTTCCACAAATGAAATATGTTTTCCATGCAAAATTAAACCCTCTTTCCAAATATAAAATTTGTTTCATGTTTTGAATAAGTAAAATTGGTTAAATAATTTAAACCCTATTTATTTCATTTAAAATTGCTAAATTCCTAACTTGATCAAATCAAATTCTTTTTGAACATGCAAAATATGTTTTCCAACCATAAAAGTATAAACTTTTCAAATATGAATTTGGTTTAATGTTTTGAACAAATAAAAATTCAAATAAGTTCATGTTTGAATTAAATTCATTTAATTCCTGCTTAAACTTGTTCCATTCATAAATAATTTATTTGAAATCCTTTTTCAACAAGTGAAACATGCAATCCACCTAAAATTGTGTGTTCTTATCAAATATAAACTTTGTTACCTATTTTGAACAATTAAACTTGTTGAAAACAACAATTACTTGTGTGACATGTTTTAAGTAACCAAACTTTCCAAACTTAATCAGTGATTTCCAAAACTTGTTCCAATCCTTTTTCACTTGCATCTATCATTGTTATCTGTTGTTATTTTGGTGTTATCATCATCCATGCATCATGCTAATCCAGTTTCATATAATGATTAGTTGTAAAACAATTAATTCAACCATAATTCATGGGCTTTCCATATGCAATCCAAATTGCATGTGGGTCCATTTAATCATGTTGTTACCTTGTCAACTAGTTTTGATGCATCAATTAAATGGTCATGCATCATCCCATGTTTGTGCACTATGCCATGATATTGATTGTTTATCTTTCTGCATTGTTTGTTTGCTTCTTCCCGGATAAACGACGACGTTGAGACCGACGATACTTACAACATCCCTTCTAAGGAGTTAGCTCAGTACCAGGCTACTGGGTTTGCAGGCAAGTTATCACTCACATGAACCATCGTGTTCCCTTCAACATTGATTACCGATACTTTCCGTTGTTCTTTTCTGCTAGCCTTAGTGGTAGTTGTTTCTGTTACGAACCCATCACATGAATCCCTTAACCTTGATATTGCCTCACCTCCACTCCTATCACCCCTTTGGTTGAGCCAGTGTCTTACTAGCATGCTTAGGTTGTTTTGCTCGAGTCTGTTACCCGTTACTTTCTGTTACTATTTTATTATGTTCTGGGGGCTCGATGTTTAATCAATCAATCAATCATGCTACTGTTATTATTAATAATAATTTGATGATAAGGCACCGGCAGGAGGCCCTTTGTGGTTTTGAGGCCTGCTAGTGTCGACCCTAATAGGAAAAGGGTCTTGTCTACTGATCCATGATGAGCGCACTAACCGCATGTGGGAAGCGAGTATGGGCGCCCCCCTCAATTTGACTCGATTCGCATCTCGTCCAAATCGCCTCATTTAGTTCGGGTTTTCCATTTGCTGCATCCATGATCTTGCGAGCCCTTGGTACCCGGGTGGAACTTTCGTAGTCGGCATATAGGGGGACACGGTCTTAGAGTGCTATGAGGGTCCCTTTTCTTCGGGGCTCGATTAGCCGTGCGCCCAAGGTTCTTTGGGCTTGATGCGAAGAAGAGTTGAGTTGTGTTGAGTGTCCCGCTTGGTGGAAGGGCCTTTCCATCTGGCGGGTTATTCATGCGTGTACGGCCAAATTGGTGCAACCCTGCGGGGATAATCTTCTCGAGGAGCCGTGTTTTCCGCGGTTATGGATTACTTGGTGAAAGTACTGGCTAACAAGTACTCAGGACAACTTAAACATAATGATCAAACATGTTACACCCAATGATTAATAACTTGACTAGTAATAGGTTGATGATACAATAACTTGATTCACCTTTAATACAACTGTGTGAGTTATCCTCGGATTGCTTCTTTGGATAAGGGGCGAGATCCAGGATGGGTTTGTTTGAAGTTATCTTTCAGTTGGTTACAATACTCGATCTTATCCCCTTTCTGTTAGTTGGAAGTTGTAGTTCTCTGTAGTTGGTTAGCGCAGCCAGTTGCAGCATCTTTTATGTCTCCTTCCTTCCGTTGAACCCAAAGCATCTGTGCTTGGTGTTGACGGGTTACACTTTGGTGAATTGTGAGTCTTGCTTGCCAGTACGTTTATGTACTGACCCCTTTGGGGCTGTGGTTTCCGCAGACGACGTTTCCGAGGATCTACATGGTGGCTACTACGTGGAGTATGACGAGACTGCTGACGAGTAGATAGCGGACCCGGGCAAGATCCGAGACCTCGTGGATGGGCTCCGTCTGTTCGTTTCCGGCCTCTTAGGCCTATTTGATTCTTGTCTGTACTCAGACATGTTGAATGCTTCCGCTGTGATGTAATGATGATATGTTGGGGCATGTGCCCTCTGAATGATTGTATTTGCTATCTCTGCTCTAATGAGAGCCATTTGCAACTTATTTCAATCTTTTGTGTCGTAGAGATCTGTTGTGATATCAGTTGTTCAACGCCGTTGACGTACCATGTGTGTATGGTTTGAAGTACGTCAATGGAAGTGTCCTGATTTCTATGGGATAGTTTACATCGACGGTGAACAGTAACGGTTGGTTGTCGCACATAAGTGCTGGCCTACTCGTAAGAGGACGCGGGTGCCGGTAAGCCCCGTAATCCAACCAAAATACTGTTCAGTTCGTACGGTGAGTATCCCCTAGAAGTCCGGGTGCGACAAATGGTATCAGAGCCTGTCTGCCTGTAGGATCCCTTTTTACTGATCGCAGTTGAGTCTAGAAACTATTTTGTAGCTATATAGGAAAAATGAAACGTGAGAGTAGGAATTCTGTCATTTTTCTTCTTTCCCCACCCACCCACCCTTTTCTGGTAAGGAAGTGTATCGTTGTTTTCCCTTCTCATCTAAACTTTCAAGTTAGGATTTCACGTATTCTGGTTTCTCTAGGATGGTTATATCTACTAGACCATAGAAATGGAGGTGGTTGTGACATGATTTATCATGTTGCCTACTCATGATTGAGAACGGAGGCGTGTAAGCCCCGGAAGCAGATCCTCTATTTCTTAAGCAGTAGATATTGATCCTTTAGAAGCCCGGATGGGTTTTCCGTAGTACCTTAGGAGTTTTGTTCTCGTTTTCCCGGTGTTGCTTCGTTATCCTGTTCTTCTCAACATCCTTTTCGTCCGTTCAAATCTTGTTGTTGTTTTCCACTTCAATTCTTCTACCGGCGTCTAATCAAAACTTCCCAAATATCAAGTCTATCTGGCCAGAAAGGTTGTTGTTGTTGTTGTTGATTCCAGGCTATGAGAGCTGGCATTCCTATCACCTGGGGTTGTTTCGAGGAAGCATTTCTAAATCACCACATTCCAGATAGTCTAATCTCCAAATGAATCAAGTTCTATCCAGCTATACACCCTCAATACAAAACATCTCCCTTTACTTGAAAATGTTCCGGTGGTTTGCTAATTCCCTGACGTCTATCCAATGTGCACGATGTGTTCCACGTGTCACAGCTCGAGAGGATCTTCCCAAGAAGTATCCGGACCTTTTCTTTTCTCAGTAGGAATCTCGGGGCGCGATTCCTTCAAGGGGGGGCGTTTTGTAACATCCCAAGTCTGAAAAATAGCCTTTAGAATGTTTTGCTCTCTGTTATTTTATGTTTTGCATCATGGCACCATGTTGATTGCAATTGTTTTGCTTGTTTTCATTTGTTTTCCTTTGTTTTCTATTTGAGTTTCAAACCAAATCTCAAACCTTTTGTTTCATACTTGTGATGTTACAATTTCCAAAATGATATGTCAAAATAAAACAATCAATTGTTTCCAATAAAAGTTGTGATTCCAAACTGTTGTTTTGTTTCTAACAAAATTCATTTAATACCAAACCCTTTTCAAATTCAATCAATTTCCAAAACAGCAACCCTTTTGGAAAATTATGAAAATGACAAAACCCTTTCATCATTTGTTTCCATTAAACTAAGGTTTAAACTAATTAAATTGTTGCTTTCAATATTTCACTTAATACCCAAAATTCATTTAAATCGCATTCCAATTCATTTAATTTTTCAAACAACAACCATTTGAATCAATGAAACAAAACACTCCAATCAATTTGCTTCAAAATAACTTGTGTGAGGACCCCAGACCGGCAGTCTGAAACCCTACGTATGCATACATTCACGATCCCAGAAAGATCAGTCGTGAACAACATACACAGTTGGCACACAGATATACATCATCCATTACACGAATACATAAAGGTATTACACAAATGATCACATGATCAAGTTTAACGCAACTGCCCATGGGGCAGGCAACTTATCAAACACAGCGGAAGACAAATAAAACACAACGTAGTTGAGCCCAAGTCACGCCTTAACCTACAGGCTGCTGACCCGGAGACGATCCTAGTTCGCAAAGCCGTCAACTCCGTACTTCTCTTCATAGATATCCTTTGGAGGCTCCTTCTCCAAATCTGATAAGTAGATACCAGGGGCGAAACCATAATGAGTACATTTGAATGTACTCAGCAAGACATCCATCATGTCACTTACCAACATGCAAATATGCTTATATGGTGGAATAGGTAGGCTATAAATAGGGTTCACTATCAATGGTGTTCATATATGATGACACCACAGTTGCAGTCAGGTTAATCTGTATCTTCGTTGAAGAAGATACTTCAGAATAAAATAATATAGTTTTATTTCTCTTGTAGATATCATATGTACAAGAGGTTTGGTAAAGTTTTGTTTAAAGAATATTTTCTCTTTGCAAAACTTCTTGGAATCAGTTTCCAGAATTCTTGCGTAGAGTAGAAAAGGTTTTGTTTGCAAAACATTTTGTTTTGTATAACATCATCTGGCTTTTCATCATCGACGATACCTCCACGGTATAAGTTTCCATTCCTTTCCGAACTTCACAAGTTCAACACTTCCTTTCCAAAATTCTCTTTCAAAAACTTCCTTTTTGAAAACATTGACACAATGCTAGCTACATGGCCATTCAACTGTCCATATCCGAGGACGCGGCTTCTTCGAAAAAGTTGTACTCTGCAGAGGTGTACACATCCACCAGATCCAGTACACCTCCCGTGAAACAACCACGGACTGTAACAACAGTATGTAAACATCAGGTATCTGATCATAACCATCCACTATGTTCAAGCTAGAATATGCCTATCTCTCAGTTTTAATCTCCTCGGCACCATGTCGCACATCGCCATGACAGGAGACTCAACCGATGCAACCGGAGGGAAAATTAATCCCACACTTTATATGCCTCAACATTGGGAGTTTTGACGACATTCGGTTCGAGGGTACGACGTCCCTTATAGCGATTGAGATAGCACACACTAATAAGAACAAACTTCAAGTTAAGCCCCGTTCCCATGTTGGGGTAGGGTGGCAGTACGGTAAAGGTTGTCCGGCGAAGACCAGGTTATGTGTCATTTTTGAAAAACACCACTTTCTCAAAAATGACCACTTCCACATTCCTCCGGAGAACAAGGATCCGCCTTTTCTCCGGGTTTTTCCGTAAAGCCTTTGTTTTGTAGAATCACAATTTTAGAGTGTCCACTTAGGGACTAGTATATTTGATGGTATTAAATACCATATGGTGGCTTATGGGCTTGGTATTACCAAGTTTAACTACTGGCATAATAATAACCTATAATATAGTATAGTAGTAAATTCCACCTCAAAAATAGTTTTGACAACCAAGTTTTTGGTAAAACTTCAGAAGTAAAACATGCATGATATTTAATGGTAAGTATTGTATCAGCAAGCAATCAGGATGGCTTGCCTGGTATCTCTTTGTGTCCCTGGTTGTTGGAGTGACTGGAACTTGAAACAGAGCTTCACGACACTTCCTTCCTCTTCGTTTTCTAACGCCGTAAAAAGAGAATAAAGGACACACATTCAGAACCAAACAAGACAAACAAGGCTACAAGTAATACATACAGCAAGCAATCAAGAAGTACCCCCCAAGTTCTCAATTTTTCCCTTAAGAAAAATTGGCATAAAAAACTATAGTTGAAAAGTCTGCTTTTTTTCTAGTGTTTATGTGTGGCCAATTCAATGATTTTTAGTTAAGAACACCATGGACCAGTGGGGTAGAGCACATGTTACTAGACAGTAGGGTGTCACATAAAACACATTTTGATGTCTAAAAATTCCCACAACAATCTCTATGGCTAGCACACATAATTTGCTAAATTACTCAAGTGGTGAAATAAGCTCATGACAACAAGTCAAACCTATTTTTCCACCATGAGGCAAACATACCAGTGGGTGTTCCACTAGCAAATATGCTCACCAAGAGGTTAATAAGCCTCTGGTCACTTTTATAAAAGTGCTCAAAACAAACAATCTAGCATCAAAAACTCCTACTCATACTAGTAGAAAATTTAGGAAAAATACTAGACTAGTTTAGGCTACACTAGTTAATTTTATGCACAAGTGTGCAAGCTAGCAGAGGCAAAATACTCCTCTAACCAGTACCATAAATGCTACTGGATCTCACAAAAATCTCATAAAAACATAGCTAGGAAACAAGGAAAAATATGCTTAAAATGCTTCACATGTGAGGAGATTTATTCCTAGTCATCCAAGTGCTACTCATGCTTTTGTGCTACTTAAGAGGAAATCTATCAGAGGTGAAAACCCTAAGGTAATAATGCCACAAGGACATTCCATCCTCTGGTTTCAACACCAAAGATTCATATTTTTCCCTAGGGGAAAACAAGACAAAAAGCATACATGAATATCCTAGTATGAAATCTAGTCCTTAAGCATTTCCATTGTAAACCTATTCCAAACACAAGCACCAAGTTTTCTAGAGGTTCTATAACCAAAATAACAGTACCTAAATGGTACTAGTTTCATGAGAATTAATCTAGCAATAAGCCTAAAAAGCATTTAAAGATCTATTCAAAACATATATAAAAGAAACACATCTAGTGTGGGGGAAATAATGTTTCCACCAAAAATGCAATGAAACCAGTGGGTGTTCCACTAGCATATCAAAGCATTAAGAGGTCACAAAGCCTCTGGTCCATTTGATAAAAATTAATAAAATGCTAAACTAGCACCTAGTGCAATAACCATACTAGTAGAAAATAATAGGGTGCTTAAATAAGCAAGGCAATGCTACTCATGCTATTATTTTCATACAAGTGAAAAACCTAGGGATCAAGTACTCATAACAACCTTATCAAAATGCTACTGGACCTATGGATACAACCCAAAAATATGTGGTCACAAAACCACAAATGATTATGTCAAAATTCCACACCTGAGGGAATTTTTCCATAACAAAACTCATAGTCATGACAAAGCTAATAGTGCTTCTCTACCAATTCCAATGCAACATAGCAGAGGTGATAACAACACAAACTAAGTACCAACATGGCACTGGATCCAATCAAAAATCCAAGTGCTTGCACATAATTTCATCACTCAAAAACCCTATGCAAAATATTAACTAGAGAATAATCATATGTTAATAACAAAAATCCTATTTCTTCTCCACTCAAGTCCACACCTTCTAACATGCTAAAATAGAAAATTAACACTTATAAAACAAGTTCACACAACTTATACATGCTAGAAAACAATATTGCTACACAAAAACATAATCACACAATTTAATTTCTTAAAATGCCAAAATGGCAGAAACAAGCAAAACAAAGATCTGTCCACCAAATTTTATAGGATGCTCTAAAAATTAAACCCTTCTAGGTTTAGATAGTCCTAAACATATACAAGACCATCCAATTTGTTTTGCATCAAAATTCATCTTTAATTAATTTATAAAAATCACCAAAGTGCTCACTGGTGTTTTACCAAATTGCATGCCATTTCAAAAATACAATGAATTTGGAAGAAAGGTTAACTTCTTCAGTTAGGAAATTTCAAGGGCTTTCCAATGCAATTGGCCTCACTTCATTCTGAGTTGTGAAATAAAAATGGTGCTCATTTTGGTGTTTCTGGTACCTGTTGCCAAATCATTTTTCATTTCAAATACATCCATCCAAATGTAGATCTACAACTTGGAGATGGTTCATATTTTGTTTCTTTACATCTGTGAATTTTCGTTTGGTAAAATTCATCTTTTAAGTTTCCTTTTTGAGCCAAAAGTAACCATGCTTGTTTTCTGCAAAAATTAAAATGGAAAAACTAGACAGATGGGCCAGATCTGGAGTTGGGCCGGCCAGATCAAAACCTACCGCGAGGGAAGCTAGCCACTGCCGCTGACCTGCGGGCCAGTAGGCCACGCGGCAGCCACGCGGGCAGGGCCGGGCCCCACGGGCCAGTTTGACTCTGAGCGCGCGGTCAAGGGGATGAGGTATGCACCACGTCACCATGACGCCACCCGCCGGCGGGAAGTTCTCCGGCGAGGTCATAGCCGCAGATTTCGAGCCCCATTTCGCGAAACAATTACATCTACGTGTTGAGCTCGTCGAGAGGAACCCAAAACGGGCGGTCTCGTTTCCAGGGAAGCACCCGAGCGCGGCCGGCGACACGGACACGGCGGCGGCCGGACTCGTCCCCGGCGCGGCGGCGAACTAAAGGGAGAGGGAGAGGGAAAATGCACGGCGGGGGTCTTCCTGCTTACCCTAAACGCGATGGAACCGACAGTGAGGTCGAAGGAGACTCGATGCGGCGCCGATCCCTCGTCGGAGTCCGCCGGACTCGAGGGAGGAGGATGGACGGCGCGGGCACCACGTCGCGTTCCCCTCCGATTCCTTCTGCAGAGATGACTAACTCGACGAGGCGGAGCGAATGGAACACTCGGCGGCCGGCGGCGAGCTCCGCAGCGGCCAAATCGACGGCGGCCACCCACGGCTAGGGTTTCGGTTTGGGATATTTTGAGAGGAGAGAGTAGAGACTTCGAGGGGGGGGAGAGGGAGCAGGTAAGAGGTGCACACGGGCCTTTTAATCATCTAGATTGCTTACCTTCGAAGGCAATGGAGCATGGGCTCCCATGGCGTCATCTACAGGAAGAAGAAGACCATGTGTGACTAGGATTACATTTTGGTCCCTGGAGAATTACAAGTAGGTCCCTGTACTCTCAGAAAATGGATGTTTTCCCTAAGCAAACAAAGTCATAATTTGAAATCCTTTTGCCCTAAATTCTTATTAGTATAGATACACAACATATGTGAAAATTGGCTCAATTGAATAAACTTGGTAGTTCAAAGTTGTTCAAATTTGAATTCTGACATAAATGGACATTGAATTTATTAACCTACTTAGGAGCTTCCAAAAATGATAATTTTTGGCACACATTCTTTATTTGATGTTTTCCTTATGTGGTAGAAAATTCAATTCATTTAGAGTTACTTCATAGAACAAACTTGTTCAAATTTCAAAAAGGTGCTGTCAAGAAAACAGGGGTTTTTGGAAACTTAAACAATTCAAAAACTTGTTTCCTTTTGTTTTTCATCCTCATTTATGATATAGAGCATGTGGTATTTATTTCATGGCATTTGGAAAAAGTTTATAGAACAAACTTGTTCAAAATCATCATTGTTGCTGTGGAGAAAAACCATGTTTTCAGGACTTTAATGGATTCAATTCTTGGTCTCCTCTTGTGTGTGTTCCTTATTTTATATAAGGAAGCAATGGTATTAATTTCAGCTCATTTGAGTAAAGTTTCCAATAGTAACTTGTTTTAGTTTTCTGTTTCTAGAAATATTGGAATTTCTATTTAATAAAACACTAGGCTTTTCTTTATCAATCCTTTGCCAAAATATTTATGACTAGAGATAGCAAGTCAATGCTCTCTAATACCTTTGTTTTTAATCTTGCAAGGTTGGAAAAACATTTGATAATATTTTGGTGAAACATTTAAGAATGCCTCCTTTTTCTGATATTTCTTTATGGAAATTTTATTAAGTGTTTCCTCTTCATTAATTTAGGTCTTGGAATTATATTCAACATGTATGAGGTTCATAAGATGTTCTTAAGTAAATATTGTCAAAGTCATTGGAACAATATGTTGAATATTTTTATCCCTGGAACAATATGTTGAATATTTTTAGTTCACTGCTTTGCTAACCTTTTAAGTTTGCAAGTTTATATAATTAGTTTGTTTGGTTGCACTTAAACAACCACAAACAAACACAACCAAGGTTTATTAGTAAAGCAATTAGCAAAACAACTGTGTTAACAGGTATTCCAAAATTGGGATGTGACAGGTCTTCCCCCCTTAAAAAGAATCTCGTCCCCGAGATTCACAAGCGAGGACTAAGGGAGGGCCAACAAACACAATTCTAGTGTTGGAGTGCAGGTGCTTCCCCCCTTTGACTTTTCTTGGGAGGTGGGGTACATCCCTAAATTAGCAAATTTACTTTAAAAATTTCTCTAGCTATCACTTTACTCAACCACCAAATTTTAAAATTTTCTGATAACATCACTACTGCCAACTAGTTCCTTTTAGTGCAGAACTACCTGGAAATGTACCATAAATTTTTACATGAGTTCTTAGCTAAATCCCACATATTACATACCACATATGGAGTGGTTTACCACTCTCATAACAAGGTATATAAGAAGCTAAAAATATAGCTTGTGGGTGCAAAGGTTAGGTTGCTAAGGTAAAAATAAACAGACAGAATAATACCCATGGCAGTGGATATTACTCACCACAAGAAACTATCACTTAATGTGTTCATGATTTTAGTTGGATGTTTTAGTTTCATTATCTACTCTTAAGCACAATCATAACACAAGTATAAACTCATGCTAAGGTAAAACATCTAACAAAATCCAATAAGCCAGCAAACAACACCACCGATGAATAGACTATTTATTCACTAGGTTATTGTTTATTAGAGGTTTTGGAATCCATCAATCGTGAACAATTAGCAAACAACCAGTAGCTAAAAACCAATTAATACAATCATAAAGATACTCTAAAACACCATCTTTACACAAGATGAAACTCCTATTTCACAGGCATAAAAACAGGACTGCACAAATAACACACTAGTATGAAAAATCTACACCAGCATGTTATAAGAGATAATCATATCCTATAACCATAGAACATGAAACTAAATAATTCATGGCATGATAACAGAAGTAATAACTTCCTAAACATGCTATATCAACACATATACTCATAAAATATAAAGAGGGTAATACTAGAGCAAAAATCACCATTTTCTAGTGGTGAAACTAGTTTCGCTCTAAAGAAGCAAACAATGCTATCATGATGTTTAAACTTAAACAAGCAAGTCATGAATATAAATGTACCTAATAACAGTACATAAAACTTACTCATGTTAGTAAGCACAAACACCAAAACAATTCCATGATACAACTATTAAACATGCAGAAATTTCTTCTAGCGATTTCTTTTTTCTTTAACCGATTACTAGCAAACAAGCAAGGTATAACTCACACAACCAGTAGCTATGCAATTAGTGAAAAGTTATCTAAACCTTTTCAAAAATCCATACACTCAATTTAAAATCATTCACAAACAATCTACCAATCCAGAGGAATTTATTTTATTTGCGAACAATTTAATTTCAGCACACGATAGTGAAACATTTCTTAACATGATACCCCTAAGGAATATTATGCTAACAAAAGGATCACACCTAAACATATTAGTATTTACTAATAAGAAATAAACTTCTCACTTGCATAAGTGAAAAGAAACAATTATATTTTCCATGGTGGAAAATAGAAATCAATCACATAGTGAAACATGCTATTTTCACACATGTATATGGTTGGGGATTTTCATCCTCAAGCCAAAATACAATGGGACCAGTGGGCTATTGCCTACTAATACCAAGTAAAAATAGGTACTAAGCCTCTGATTACTCATGAAAAACTTTGCATACTAGATAAAAATATAATGCTATTTAATCTAGTGCAACAATACTAGTACATACTGATAGCAATGCTTACACATGCTGTTTTATTAAAAGACATGCAAGCTAATATAGGTACAAGCATCAAAATATCAGTACCTAAATGGTACTGGACTCAAAGAAAACATAGCACAAAATCTACTAAGAAAGTATACACAGATCTAGTTCTCACAATACTTCCAATTAATAAACTAGAAGGTGACAAATGTTATTTCATTATTAATCTAGCTTCCAATCATGCACACACTTTCTAGGGTAGATTTATTGTAAGAATATAAGTTAGGAAGCAAGATTGAATAAAACACAAATTTATTTCAACCAAGACCACACAAAGAAACAAAAACAGGAAAACTGTTGTTTTCTAGATCTATCATAAACATTTCATGGTTTACTTAATTTCTAAATCCCGAATTTCATAGTACCTACAAAGTACAATAAGATTTGGTTTCCAAAGTAGATACACCTAATATCTTATTGACTATTAAACGAATAGATCATCATCTTAATTTTTTTGTGACTTCTCCTTTTTTACCAACTAGATTAAAAGGTGTCGTAAGTCATTTAATTCTTCGGTTTAGAAAGAGCTGTCAGTAGTTCGCATGCTTTGGTTAGGTGTCAACCTAAGATTAGACCAAGCATGTTAGTCTTGTTAACTTTCTATATAATCATGTTTGTCCGACAAGATACGACTAGCGTCATCGTACGTTGAATATTGAATTGTGCTCTTTTGATTGGCTTTTTAGGGGGTTGCGCATCATGGCATGTGAACACTTCTTTTGCACCTTTCTCCAGAGGAGGGAGGTATATAACTCTTTAAAAGGGGACTTCTCTTGTTTGGTCTTTTAAAAGGGAACATAAAAAGGTGCGACATTTAGCCAACATGGTAAAAAGAGTCTTTTGCAAACAGACAAACATAGAGGTTTTGGTCAGTATTTGTTGGTTTTCTTCACGCCTTTTCTTCTATGAGGGTTGTCGTTGTTGGAGTTTTAACTGTTGGAGTGCATCACTGGTAGCAATGCTATCAGCTCGTGTGGCTTGATGGTCCTCTATTTTTAGGTACAACGGTGCTTTCATCAATTGTGGGGGAGATGGTGGTGGTTCACGACGGGTCGCATTATGAAGCGAAAACAAGTATAAGTCTAAGCAACAAATTCTTGTTTTTGAATGCTTTACAAACATTTTTGCTTGCAAAAATTTAACAGGAGGCGATTCAAAAACAAGAGCGGGGCAAGCACAAATCTGCAAAATTTGAGCACCCTACAAACATATAAAAGCCTAGATGAACCAAAATCTACACCACACAATAGCACACAGTCCTACGGACACACATAAACAAGCCAAAACACACAAACAAGACTCCATTGGGGCTACGTCGGGGAAGGCGACTCATGGGGTAATCGCTAAATTACTCCAAGCTAGACTGATCCAAAATTCCTAGAAGTGGCTGAAGAACTATATCTACTTCTGGCCATCATTACTGTAGAGCTAGGCAATTATTTTGGTCTTCTCGGGACATCGGCAAGTATAAAAGTTTTTGTATGAAAACAAGATAAATAGAAGTAAAGTTTTGATAAAACTTTATGCAACAATCTGTTTTTGAAACTCCAACTATTTTCTGGACAGAAAACTTCCAAGACGAGAGATGTTTCAAAAACAGAGCGGAGCAGTTGCAAACAAGTAAGAAGTAAACTCTTAACCGAGAGAGATACTAACTCTGTAAGGCCCGCCCTTCGAACCACTGTTCAAGGACGCCCTTAATATGCATTTAGAATCTTTTGAAAAGATACAAAGGAGGGAAAATATACTAAAATTCCCGTAGATAAAAATAATGTAGATTGTAAATAGGTTTTTACTCAAAAATACTTTTCTTTCCTATCTGACGTCCATGCTAACTAAGGTCTCCTAAGGTCAGGATGGCTCTGATACCAACTCTGTGAGGACCCCAGACCGGCAGTCTGAAACCCTACGTATGCATACATTCACGATCCCAGAAAGATCAGTCGTGAACAACATACACAGTTGGCACACAGATATACATCATCCATTACACGAATACATAAAGGTATTACACAAATGATCACATGATCAAGTTTAACGCAACTGCCCATGGGGCAGGCAACTTATCAAACACAGCGGAAGACAAATAAAACACAACGTAGTTGAGCCCAAGTCACGCCTTAACCTACAGGCTGCTGACCCGGAGACGATCCTAGTTCGCAAAGCCGTCAACTCCGTACTTCTCTTCATAGATATCCTTTGGAGGCTCCTTCTCCAAATCTGATAAGTAGATACCAGGGGCGAAACCATAATGAGTACATTTGAATGTACTCAGCAAGACATCCATCATGTCACTTACCAACATGCAAATATGCTTATATGGTGGAATAGGTAGGCTATAAATAGGGTTCACTATCAATGGTGTTCATATATGATGACACCACAGTTGCAGTCAGGTTAATCTGTATCTTCGTTGAAGAAGATACTTCAGAATAAAATAATATAGTTTTATTTCTCTTGTAGATATCATATGTACAAGAGGTTTGGTAAAGTTTTGTTTAAAGAATATTTTCTCTTTGCAAAACTTCTTGGAATCAGTTTCCAGAATTCTTGCGTAGAGTAGAAAAGGTTTTGTTTGCAAAACATTTTGTTTTGTATAACATCATCTGGCTTTTCATCATCGACGATACCTCCACGGTATAAGTTTCCATTCCTTTCCGAACTTCACAAGTTCAACACTTCCTTTCCAAAATTCTCTTTCAAAAACTTCCTTTTTGAAAACATTGACACAATGCTAGCTACATGGCCATTCAACTGTCCATATCCGAGGACGCGGCTTCTTCGAAAAAGTTGTACTCTGCAGAGGTGTACACATCCACCAGATCCAGTACACCTCCCGTGAAACAACCACGGACTGTAACAACAGTATGTAAACATCAGGTATCTGATCATAACCATCCACTATGTTCAAGCTAGAATATGCCTATCTCTCAGTTTTAATCTCCTCGGCACCATGTCGCACATCGCCATGACAGGAGACTCAACCGATGCAACCGGAGGGAAAATTAATCCCACACTTTATATGCCTCAACATTGGGAGTTTTGACGACATTCGGTTCGAGGGTACGACGTCCCTTATAGCGATTGAGATAGCACACACTAATAAGAACAAACTTCAAGTTAAGCCCCGTTCCCATGTTGGGGTAGGGTGGCAGTACGGTAAAGGTTGTCCGGCGAAGACCAGGTTATGTGTCATTTTTGAAAAACACCACTTTCTCAAAAATGACCACTTCCACATTCCTCCGGAGAACAAGGATCCGCCTTTTCTCCGGGTTTTTCCGTAAAGCCTTTGTTTTGTAGAATCACAATTTTAGAGTGTCCACTTAGGGACTAGTATATTTGATGGTATTAAATACCATATGGTGGCTTATGGGCTTGGTATTACCAAGTTTAACTACTGGCATAATAATAACCTATAATATAGTATAGTAGTAAATTCCACCTCAAAAATAGTTTTGACAACCAAGTTTTTGGTAAAACTTCAGAAGTAAAACATGCATGATATTTAATGGTAAGTATTGTATCAGCAAGCAATCAGGATGGCTTGCCTGGTATCTCTTTGTGTCCCTGGTTGTTGGAGTGACTGGAACTTGAAACAGAGCTTCACGACACTTCCTTCCTCTTCGTTTTCTAACGCCGTAAAAAGAGAATAAAGGACACACATTCAGAACCAAACAAGACAAACAAGGCTACAAGTAATACATACAGCAAGCAATCAAGAAGTACCCCCCAAGTTCTCAATTTTTCCCTTAAGAAAAATTGGCATAAAAAACTATAGTTGAAAAGTCTGCTTTTTTTCTAGTGTTTATGTGTGGCCAATTCAATGATTTTTAGTTAAGAACACCATGGACCAGTGGGGTAGAGCACATGTTACTAGACAGTAGGGTGTCACATAAAACACATTTTGATGTCTAAAAATTCCCACAACAATCTCTATGGCTAGCACACATAATTTGCTAAATTACTCAAGTGGTGAAATAAGCTCATGACAACAAGTCAAACCTATTTTTCCACCATGAGGCAAACATACCAGTGGGTGTTCCACTAGCAAATATGCTCACCAAGAGGTTAATAAGCCTCTGGTCACTTTTATAAAAGTGCTCAAAACAAACAATCTAGCATCAAAAACTCCTACTCATACTAGTAGAAAATTTAGGAAAAATACTAGACTAGTTTAGGCTACACTAGTTAATTTTATGCACAAGTGTGCAAGCTAGCAGAGGCAAAATACTCCTCTAACCAGTACCATAAATGCTACTGGATCTCACAAAAATCTCATAAAAACATAGCTAGGAAACAAGGAAAAATATGCTTAAAATGCTTCACATGTGAGGAGATTTATTCCTAGTCATCCAAGTGCTACTCATGCTTTTGTGCTACTTAAGAGGAAATCTATCAGAGGTGAAAACCCTAAGGTAATAATGCCACAAGGACATTCCATCCTCTGGTTTCAACACCAAAGATTCATATTTTTCCCTAGGGGAAAACAAGACAAAAAGCATACATGAATATCCTAGTATGAAATCTAGTCCTTAAGCATTTCCATTGTAAACCTATTCCAAACACAAGCACCAAGTTTTCTAGAGGTTCTATAACCAAAATAACAGTACCTAAATGGTACTAGTTTCATGAGAATTAATCTAGCAATAAGCCTAAAAAGCATTTAAAGATCTATTCAAAACATATATAAAAGAAACACATCTAGTGTGGGGGAAATAATGTTTCCACCAAAAATGCAATGAAACCAGTGGGTGTTCCACTAGCATATCAAAGCATTAAGAGGTCACAAAGCCTCTGGTCCATTTGATAAAAATTAATAAAATGCTAAACTAGCACCTAGTGCAATAACCATACTAGTAGAAAATAATAGGGTGCTTAAATAAGCAAGGCAATGCTACTCATGCTATTATTTTCATACAAGTGAAAAACCTAGGGATCAAGTACTCATAACAACCTTATCAAAATGCTACTGGACCTATGGATACAACCCAAAAATATGTGGTCACAAAACCACAAATGATTATGTCAAAATTCCACACCTGAGGGAATTTTTCCATAACAAAACTCATAGTCATGACAAAGCTAATAGTGCTTCTCTACCAATTCCAATGCAACATAGCAGAGGTGATAACAACACAAACTAAGTACCAACATGGCACTGGATCCAATCAAAAATCCAAGTGCTTGCACATAATTTCATCACTCAAAAACCCTATGCAAAATATTAACTAGAGAATAATCATATGTTAATAACAAAAATCCTATTTCTTCTCCACTCAAGTCCACACCTTCTAACATGCTAAAATAGAAAATTAACACTTATAAAACAAGTTCACACAACTTATACATGCTAGAAAACAATATTGCTACACAAAAACATAATCACACAATTTAATTTCTTAAAATGCCAAAATGGCAGAAACAAGCAAAACAAAGATCTGTCCACCAAATTTTATAGGATGCTCTAAAAATTAAACCCTTCTAGGTTTAGATAGTCCTAAACATATACAAGACCATCCAATTTGTTTTGCATCAAAATTCATCTTTAATTAATTTATAAAAATCACCAAAGTGCTCACTGGTGTTTTACCAAATTGCATGCCATTTCAAAAATACAATGAATTTGGAAGAAAGGTTAACTTCTTCAGTTAGGAAATTTCAAGGGCTTTCCAATGCAATTGGCCTCACTTCATTCTGAGTTGTGAAATAAAAATGGTGCTCATTTTGGTGTTTCTGGTACCTGTTGCCAAATCATTTTTCATTTCAAATACATCCATCCAAATGTAGATCTACAACTTGGAGATGGTTCATATTTTGTTTCTTTACATCTGTGAATTTTCGTTTGGTAAAATTCATCTTTTAAGTTTCCTTTTTGAGCCAAAAGTAACCATGCTTGTTTTCTGCAAAAATTAAAATGGAAAAACTAGACAGATGGGCCAGATCTGGAGTTGGGCCGGCCAGATCAAAACCTACCGCGAGGGAAGCTAGCCACTGCCGCTGACCTGCGGGCCAGTAGGCCACGCGGCAGCCACGCGGGCAGGGCCGGGCCCCACGGGCCAGTTTGACTCTGAGCGCGCGGTCAAGGGGATGAGGTATGCACCACGTCACCATGACGCCACCCGCCGGCGGGAAGTTCTCCGGCGAGGTCATAGCCGCAGATTTCGAGCCCCATTTCGCGAAACAATTACATCTACGTGTTGAGCTCGTCGAGAGGAACCCAAAACGGGCGGTCTCGTTTCCAGGGAAGCACCCGAGCGCGGCCGGCGACACGGACACGGCGGCGGCCGGACTCGTCCCCGGCGCGGCGGCGAACTAAAGGGAGAGGGAGAGGGAAAATGCACGGCGGGGGTCTTCCTGCTTACCCTAAACGCGATGGAACCGACAGTGAGGTCGAAGGAGACTCGATGCGGCGCCGATCCCTCGTCGGAGTCCGCCGGACTCGAGGGAGGAGGATGGACGGCGCGGGCACCACGTCGCGTTCCCCTCCGATTCCTTCTGCAGAGATGACTAACTCGACGAGGCGGAGCGAATGGAACACTCGGCGGCCGGCGGCGAGCTCCGCAGCGGCCAAATCGACGGCGGCCACCCACGGCTAGGGTTTCGGTTTGGGATATTTTGAGAGGAGAGAGTAGAGACTTCGAGGGGGGGGAGAGGGAGCAGGTAAGAGGTGCACACGGGCCTTTTAATCATCTAGATTGCTTACCTTCGAAGGCAATGGAGCATGGGCTCCCATGGCGTCATCTACAGGAAGAAGAAGACCATGTGTGACTAGGATTACATTTTGGTCCCTGGAGAATTACAAGTAGGTCCCTGTACTCTCAGAAAATGGATGTTTTCCCTAAGCAAACAAAGTCATAATTTGAAATCCTTTTGCCCTAAATTCTTATTAGTATAGATACACAACATATGTGAAAATTGGCTCAATTGAATAAACTTGGTAGTTCAAAGTTGTTCAAATTTGAATTCTGACATAAATGGACATTGAATTTATTAACCTACTTAGGAGCTTCCAAAAATGATAATTTTTGGCACACATTCTTTATTTGATGTTTTCCTTATGTGGTAGAAAATTCAATTCATTTAGAGTTACTTCATAGAACAAACTTGTTCAAATTTCAAAAAGGTGCTGTCAAGAAAACAGGGGTTTTTGGAAACTTAAACAATTCAAAAACTTGTTTCCTTTTGTTTTTCATCCTCATTTATGATATAGAGCATGTGGTATTTATTTCATGGCATTTGGAAAAAGTTTATAGAACAAACTTGTTCAAAATCATCATTGTTGCTGTGGAGAAAAACCATGTTTTCAGGACTTTAATGGATTCAATTCTTGGTCTCCTCTTGTGTGTGTTCCTTATTTTATATAAGGAAGCAATGGTATTAATTTCAGCTCATTTGAGTAAAGTTTCCAATAGTAACTTGTTTTAGTTTTCTGTTTCTAGAAATATTGGAATTTCTATTTAATAAAACACTAGGCTTTTCTTTATCAATCCTTTGCCAAAATATTTATGACTAGAGATAGCAAGTCAATGCTCTCTAATACCTTTGTTTTTAATCTTGCAAGGTTGGAAAAACATTTGATAATATTTTGGTGAAACATTTAAGAATGCCTCCTTTTTCTGATATTTCTTTATGGAAATTTTATTAAGTGTTTCCTCTTCATTAATTTAGGTCTTGGAATTATATTCAACATGTATGAGGTTCATAAGATGTTCTTAAGTAAATATTGTCAAAGTCATTGGAACAATATGTTGAATATTTTTATCCCTGGAACAATATGTTGAATATTTTTAGTTCACTGCTTTGCTAACCTTTTAAGTTTGCAAGTTTATATAATTAGTTTGTTTGGTTGCACTTAAACAACCACAAACAAACACAACCAAGGTTTATTAGTAAAGCAATTAGCAAAACAACTGTGTTAACAGGTATTCCAAAATTGGGATGTGACAACTTGAGGGCCCAAAAAAAACCAATTATATATTTCTTTTTAATAATAACTCACTTAATCTCAAATTATTCCAAATCTCAATCAAATTACAAATAGTATTTATATTTGAACTTTTTGTAAATTAAAACTTGGCAAGTGGTTGATGTTAACCTAAATAGCTATAACAAAAATTTTCCCTAAAATGTTCTACCCCAAATCTATCTCCTTTTCTTCCTAGTACATTTCAGCACAAAAAAAAATAGAAGGACAAAATAAAAAATAAAAGCCAACAGCTAGCAGGAGAGAGGGGCATGGCCCAGCCCAACTCCCCCTAAAGGCCCAATACCCCTTCCCCCAGTCGTCTTCTTCGTACGGCACAGCATCCGTGCTCCAACGTCGACATCGGAGATACAGGCAACGGCCATCCTTGTCCCCCTCCTCCTATATCTATGCCCTAGGGCTTCTGCCAGCCCTAACCCTACCCTAGCTCCCTCCTCCTCTTTCTCCCCCGCCTCCATCTTCCCTCTGCTCTCTCTCCCTGCAACCTTCCCCTTCTCTGTACCCAAACTGAACCGAAATTCTCCCCATCTTTCCCCGGCGATCGCCGGAGTTGTGGCCACCCACCGGCCAGGGCGGGTGCGGGAATGGAATCCCCGCACCGCCCTCTCCCTCCTCGACCTCTCGGCGGCCCCGGGGACCAAGCGATGCGCCGCCGCCGTCCTCCTCAAGGCGCCGTCGCCTCCCTGTCCGCCCTCTGCTCCGCCCCGCCTCCTTCCGCTCGAGGGCCCCAAGGTGAGCGCCCCACCTTCCCCTTCCTCCCTCTCGCTCCCCTCCCTCTCCTCCATCACCTCCGAGCGCCCCACGCCCCGCAGCACAGCGATCGCTGTCCGCCGGCGCCCGTTCTGTTCCTTCCGTCGAGGTACAGTACGCGTACGTGCAGAAACAGTTCAGTTATTCCGCGCATCTACACCTTATCTACCCCCCGTATCCACTTCCTACCAACAAACCGCATCCACCGCACTGGCAGAGACCACAGCACGCGAGCCCCGGGTTCCGGGATCGAGTCCCAGCGGCCACCCCTTTTGCTGCTTATTTCTCCAATTTAAGTGCAGTACCCGGTTTCTGAAACATATCCCCCCCGAGCCCCCTTTTCTATCACAAACAGCAGCTTAGCCCACTGGTTCTGTCCCTTTGCTCACAGAAGGAGGGCAGGGGTTCGAATCCCACCTCCCACCAATAAACCACCTTTTTTATTTTACATGTGTTTGGTCACAGAACTTGTCAGTAATCACCAATAGGCCCCTGGTAATTAATCTAGACCCCTGTAAAAATATTTCCTAAGTCCCTAGATGAATTAAAATGGCAGATTTGCACCAAATGTTCTAAAATGCATAAAAAATTCATCCCAACTCCAATTTTAACTTTTTAAATATGTTTTCTGTCCCAAATTGAATGTTCTATCCAAATATAAAATTTGTTTACTGTTTTGAATATTTTAAATTGGTGCAAAATTTGAAAACTTGTCAAATTCACTTAAACTTGCAAAATTCATAAGTTGTTCATAAAAATTCCAAATTCCACAAACTAAATATGTTTTTCAATAAACTTTTCATGTACTTTCCAAATATAAATTTTGTTTGCTGTTTTGAATTATTTAAATTGCTGAAAACAACTGTTTCTTGTTTATTGCATTTAAAATTGCCAAAATAATAACTTGCTCATTTTAAATCCAATTTCCACAAATGAAATATGTTTTCCATGCAAAATTAAACCCTCTTTCCAAATATAAAATTTGTTTCATGTTTTCAATAAGTAAAATTGGTTAAATAATTTAAACCCTATTTATTTCATTTAAAATTGCTAAATTCCTAACTTGATCAAATCAAATTCTTTTTGAACATGCAAAATATGTTTTCCAACCATAAAAGTATAAACTTTTCAAATATGAATTTGGTTTAATGTTTTGAACAAATAAAAATTCAAATAAGTTCATGTTTGAATTAAATTCATTTAATTCCTGCTTAAACTTGTTCCATTCATAAATAATTTATTTGAAATCCTTTTTCAACAAGTGAAACATGCAATCCACCTAAAATTGTGTGTTCTTATCAAATATAAACTTTGTTACCTATTTTGAACAATTAAACTTGTTGAAAACAACAATTACTTGTGTGACATGTTTTAAGTAACCAAACTTTCCAAACTTAATCAGTGATTTCCAAAACTTGTTCCAATCCTTTTTCACTTGCATCTATCATTGTTATCTGTTGTTATTTTGGTGTTATCATCATCCATGCATCATGCTAATCCAGTTTCATATAATGATTAGTTGTAAAACAATTAATTCAACCATAATTCATGGGCTTTCCATATGCAATCCAAATTGCATGTGGGTCCATTTAATCATGTTGTTACCTTGTCAACTAGTTTTGATGCATCAATTAAATGGTCATGCATCATCCCATGTTTGTGCACTATGCCATGATATTGATTGTTTATCTTTCTGCATTGTTTGTTTGCTTCTTCCCGGATAAACGACGACGTTGAGACCGACGATACTTACAACATCCCTTCTAAGGAGTTAGCTCAGTACCAGGCTACTGGGTTTGCAGGCAAGTTATCACTCACATGAACCATCGTGTTCCCTTCAACATTGATTACCGATACTTTCCGTTGTTCTTTTCTGCTAGCCTTAGTGGTAGTTGTTTCTGTTACGAACCCATCACATGAATCCCTTAACCTTGATATTGCCTCACCTCCACTCCTATCACCCCTTTGGTTGAGCCAGTGTCTTACTAGCATGCTTAGGTTGTTTTGCTCGAGTCTGTTACCCGTTACTTTCTGTTACTATTTTATTATGTTCTGGGGGCTCGATGTTTAATCAATCAATCAATCATGCTACTGTTATTATTAATAATAATTTGATGATAAGGCACCGGCAGGAGGCCCTTTGTGGTTTTGAGGCCTGCTAGTGTCGACCCTAATAGGAAAAGGGTCTTGTCTACTGATCCATGATGAGCGCACTAACCGCATGTGGGAAGCGAGTATGGGCGCCCCCCTCAATTTGACTCGATTCGCATCTCGTCCAAATCGCCTCATTTAGTTCGGGTTTTCCATTTGCTGCATCCATGATCTTGCGAGCCCTTGGTACCCGGGTGGAACTTTCGTAGTCGGCATATAGGGGGACACGGTCTTAGAGTGCTATGAGGGTCCCTTTTCTTCGGGGCTCGATTAGCCGTGCGCCCAAGGTTCTTTGGGCTTGATGCGAAGAAGAGTTGAGTTGTGTTGAGTGTCCCGCTTGGTGGAAGGGCCTTTCCATCTGGCGGGTTATTCATGCGTGTACGGCCAAATTGGTGCAACCCTGCGGGGATAATCTTCTCGAGGAGCCGTGTTTTCCGCGGTTATGGATTACTTGGTGAAAGTACTGGCTAACAAGTACTCAGGACAACTTAAACATAATGATCAAACATGTTACACCCAATGATTAATAACTTGACTAGTAATAGGTTGATGATACAATAACTTGATTCACCTTTAATACAACTGTGTGAGTTATCCTCGGATTGCTTCTTTGGATAAGGGGCGAGATCCAGGATGGGTTTGTTTGAAGTTATCTTTCAGTTGGTTACAATACTCGATCTTATCCCCTTTCTGTTAGTTGGAAGTTGTAGTTCTCTGTAGTTGGTTAGCGCAGCCAGTTGCAGCATCTTTTATGTCTCCTTCCTTCCGTTGAACCCAAAGCATCTGTGCTTGGTGTTGACGGGTTACACTTTGGTGAATTGTGAGTCTTGCTTGCCAGTACGTTTATGTACTGACCCCTTTGGGGCTGTGGTTTCCGCAGACGACGTTTCCGAGGATCTACATGGTGGCTACTACGTGGAGTATGACGAGACTGCTGACGAGTAGATAGCGGACCCGGGCAAGATCCGAGACCTCGTGGATGGGCTCCGTCTGTTCGTTTCCAGCCTCTTAGGCCTATTTGATTCTTGTCTGTACTCAGACATGTTGAATGCTTCCGCTGTGATGTAATGATGATATGTTGGGGCATGTGCCCTCTGAATGATTGTATTTGCTATCTCTGCTCTAATGAGATCCATTTGCAACTTATTTCAATCTTTTGTGTCGTAGAGATCTGTTGTGATATCAGTTGTTCAACGCCGTTGACGTACCATGTGTGTATGGTTTGAAGTACGTCAATGGAAGTGTCCTGATTTCTATGGGATAGTTTACATCGACGGTGAACAGTAACGGTTGGTTGTCGCACATAAGTGCTGGCCTACTCGTAAGAGGACGCGGGTGCCGGTAAGCCCCGTAATCCAACCAAAATACTGTTCAGTTCGTACGGTGAGTATCCCCTAGAAGTCCGGGTGCGACAAATGGTATCAGAGCCTGTCTGCCTGTAGGATCCCTTTTTACTGGTCGCAGTTGAGTCTAGAAACTATTTTGTAGCTATATAGGAAAAATGAAACGTGAGAGTAGGAATTCTGTCATTTTTCTTCTTTCCCCACCCACCCACCCTTTTCTGGTAAGGAAGTGTATCGTTGTTTTCCCTTCTCATCTAAACTTTCAAGTTAGGATTTCACGTATTCTGGTTTCTCTAGGATGGTTATATCTACTAGACCATAGAAATGGAGGTGGTTGTGACATGATTTATCATGTTGCCTACTCATGATTGAGAACGGAGGCGTGTAAGCCCCGGAAGCAGATCCTCTATTTCTTAAGCAGTAGATATTGATCCTTTAGAAGCCCGGATGGGTTTTCCGTAGTACCTTAGGAGTTTTGTTCTCGTTTTCCCGGTGTTGCTTCGTTATCCTGTTCTTCTCAACATCCTTTTCGTCCGTTCAAATCTTGTTGTTGTTTTCCACTTCAATTCTTCTACCGGCGTCTAATCAAAACTTCCCAAATATCAAGTCTATCTGGCCAGAAAGGTTGTTGTTGTTGTTGTTGATTCCAGGCTATGAGAGCTGGCATTCCTATCACCTGGGGTTGTTTCGAGGAAGCATTTCTAAATCACCACATTCCAGATAGTCTAATCTCCAAATGAATCAAGTTCTATCCAGCTATACACCCTCAATACAAAACATCTCCCTTTACTTGAAAATGTTCCGGTGGTTTGCTAATTCCCTGACGTCTATCCAATGTGCACGATGTGTTCCACGTGTCACAGCTCGAGAGGATCTTCCCAAGAAGTATCCGGACCTTTTCTTTTCTCAGTAGGAATCTCGGGGCGCGATTCCTTCAAGGGGGGGCGTTTTGTAACATCCCAAGTCTGAAAAATAGCCTTTAGAATGTTTTGCTCTCTGTTATTTTATGTTTTGCATCATGGCATCATGTTGATTGCAATTGTTTTGCTTGTTTTCATTTGTTTTCCTTTGTTTTCTATTTGAGTTTCAAACCAAATCTCAAACCTTTTGTTTCATACTTGTGATGTTACAATTTCCAAAATGATATGTCAAAATAAAACAATCAATTGTTTCCAATAAAAGTTGTGATTCCAAACTGTTGTTTTGTTTCTAACAAAATTCATTTAATACCAAACCCTTTTCAAATTCAATCAATTTCCAAAACAGCAACCCTTTTGGAAAATTATGAAAATGACAAAACCCTTTCATCATTTGTTTCCATTAAACTAAGGTTTAAACTAATTAAATTGTTGCTTTCAATATTTCACTTAATACCCAAAATTCATTTAAATCGCATTCCAATTCATTTAATTTTTCAAACAACAACCATTTGAATCAATGAAACAAAACACTCCAATCAATTTGCTTCAAAATAACTTGAGGGCCCAAAAAAAACCAATTATATATTTCTTTTTAATAATAACTCACTTAATCTCAAATTATTCCAAATCTCAATCAAATTACAAATAGTATTTATATTTGAACTTTTTGTAAATTAAAACTTGGCAAGTGGTTGATGTTAACCTAAATAGCTATAACAAAAATTTTCCCTAAAATGTTCTACCCCAAATCTATCTCCTTTTCTTCCTAGTACATTTCAGCACAAAAAAAAATAGAAGGACAAAATAAAAAATAAAAGCCAACAGCTAGCAGGAGAGAGGGGCATGGCCCAGCCCAACTCCCCCTAAAGGCCCAATACCCCTTCCCCCAGTCGTCTTCTTCGTACGGCACAGCATCCGTGCTCCAACGTCGACATCGGAGATACAGGCAACGGCCATCCTTGTCCCCCTCCTCCTATATCTATGCCCTAGGGCTTCTGCCAGCCCTAACCCTACCCTAGCTCCCTCCTCCTCTTTCTCCCCCGCCTCCATCTTCCCTCTGCTCTCTCTCCCTGCAACCTTCCCCTTCTCTGTACCCAAACTGAACCGAAATTCTCCCCATCTTTCCCCGGCGATCGCCGGAGTTGTGGCCACCCACCGGCCAGGGCGGGTGCGGGAATGGAATCCCCGCACCGCCCTCTCCCTCCTCGACCTCTCGGCGGCCCCGGGGACCAAGCGCTGCGCCGCCGCCGTCCTCCTCAAGGTGCCGTCGCCTCCCTGTCCGCCCTCTGCTCCGCCCCGCCTCCTTCCGCTCGAGGGCCCCAAGGTGAGCGCCCCACCTTCCCCTTCCTCCCTCTCGCTCCCCTCCCTCTCCTCCATCACCTCCGAGCGCCCCACGCCCCGCAGCACAGCGATCGCTGTCCGCCGGCGCCCGTTCTGTTCCTTCCGTCGAGGTACAGTATGCGTACGTGCAGAAACAGTTCAGTTATTCCGCGCATCTACACCTTATCTACCCCCCGTATCCACTTCCTACCAACAAACCGCATCCACCGCACTGGCAGAGACCACAGCACGCGAGCCCCAGGTTCCGGGATCGAGTCCTAGCGGCCACCCCTTTTGCTGCTTATTTCTCCAATTTAAGTGCAGTACCCGGTTTCTGAAACATATCCCCCCCGAGCCCCCTTTTCTATCACAAACAGCAGCTTAGCCCACTGGTTCTGTCCCTTTGCTCACAGAAGGAGGGCAGGGGTTCGAATCCCACCTCCCACCAATAAACCACCTTTTTTATTTTACATGTGTTTGGTCACAGAACTTGTCAGTAATCACCAATAGGCCCCTGGTAATTAATCTAGACCCCTGTAAAAATATTTCCTAAGTCCCTAGATGAATTAAAATGGCAGATTTGCACCAAATGTTCTAAAATGCATAAAAAATTCATCCCAACTCCAATTTTAACTTTTTAAATATGTTTTCTGTCCCAAATTGAATGTTCTATCCAAATATAAAATTTGTTTACTGTTTTGAATATTTTAAATTGGTGCAAAATTTGAAAACTTGTCAAATTCACTTAAACTTGCAAAATTCATAAGTTGTTCATAAAAATTCCAAATTCCACAAACTAAATATGTTTTTCAATCAACTTTTCATGTAATTTCCAAATATAAATTTTGTTTGCTGTTTTGAATTATTTAAATTGCTGAAAACAACTGTTTCTTGTTTATTGCATTTAAAATTGCCAAAATAATAACTTGCTCATTTTAAATCCAATTTCCACAAATGAAATATGTTTTCCATGCAAAATTAAACCCTCTTTCCAAATATAAAATTTGTTTCATGTTTTGAATAAGTAAAATTGGTTAAATAATTTAAACCCTATTTATTTCATTTAAAATTGCTAAATTCCTAACTTGATCAAATCAAATTCTTTTTGAACATGCAAAATATGTTTTCCAACCATAAAAGTATAAACTTTTCAAATATGAATTTGGTTTAATGTTTTGAACAAATAAAAATTCAAATAAGTTCATGTTTGAATTAAATTCATTTAATTCCTGCTTAAACTTGTTCCATTCATAAATAATTTATTTGAAATCCTTTTTCAACAAGTGAAACATGCAATCCACCTAAAATTGTGTGTTCATTTAATACCTATTTTGAACAATTAAACTTGTTGAAAACAACAATTACTTGTGTGACATGTTTTAAGTAACCAAACTTTCCAAACTTAATCAGTGATTTCCAAAACTTGTTCCAATCCTTTTTCACTTGCATCTATCATTGTTATCTGTTGTTATTTTGGTGTTATCATCATCCATGCATCATGCTAATCCAGTTTCATATAATGATTAGTTGTAAAACAATTAATTCAACCATAATTCATGGGCTTTCCATATGCAATCCAAATTGCATGTGGGTCCATTTAATCATGTTGTTACCTTGTCAACTAGTTTTGATGCATCAATTAAATGGTCATGCATCATCCCATGTTTGTGCACTATGCCATGATATTGATTGTTTATCTTTCTGCATTGTTTGTTTGCTTCTTCCCGGATAAACGACGACGTTGAGACCGACGATACTTACGACATCCCTTCTAAGGAGTTAGCTCAGTACCAGGCTACTGGGTTTGCAGGCAAGTTATCACTCACATGAACCATCGTGTTCCCTTCAACATTGATTACCGATACTTTCCGTTGTTCTTTTCTGCTAGCCTTAGTGGTAGTTGTTTCTGTTACGAACCCATCACATGAATCCCTTAACCTTGATATTGCCTCACCTCCACTCCTATCACCCCTTTGGTTGAGCCAGTGTCTTACTAGCATGCTTAGGTTGTTTTGCTCGAGTCTGTTACCCGTTACTTTCTGTTACTATTTTATTATGTTCTGGGGGCTCGATGTTTAATCAATCAATCAATCATGCTACTGTTATTATTAATAATAATTTGATGATAAGGCACCGGCAGGAGGCCCTTTGTGGTTTTGAGGCCTGCTAGTGTCGACCCTAATAGGAAAAGGGTCTTGTCTACTGATCCATGATGAGCGCACTAACCACATGTGGGAAGCGAGTATGGGCGCCCCCCTCAATTTGACTCGATTCGCATCTCGTCCAAATCGCCTCATTTAGTTCGGGTTTTCCATTTGCTGCATGCATGATCTTGCGAGCCCTTGGTACCCGGGTGGAACTTTCGTAGTCGGCATATAGGGGGACACGGTCTTAGAGTGCTATGAGGGTCCTTTTTCTTCGGGGCTCGATTAGCCGTGCGCCCAAGGTTCTTTAAGCTTGATGCGAAGAAGAGTTGAGTTGTGTTGAGTGCCCCGCTTGGTGGAAGGGCCTTTCCATCTGGCGGGTTATTCATGCGTGTACGGCCAAATTGGTGCAACCCTGCAGGGATAATCTTCTCGAGGAGCCGTGTTTTCCGCGGTTATGGATTACTTGGTGAAAGTACTGGCTAACAAGTACTCAGGACAACTTAAACATAATGATCAAACATGTTACACCCAATGATTAATAACTTGACTAGTAATAGGTTGATGATACAATAACTTGATTCACCTTTAATACAACTGTGTGAGTTATCCTCGGATTGCTTCTTTGGATAAGGGGCGAGATCCAGGATGGGTTTGTTTGAAGTTATCTTTCAGTTGGTTACAATACTCGATCTTATCCCCTTTCTGTTAGTTGGAAGTTGTAGTTCTCTGTAGTTGGTTAGTGCAGCCAGTTGCAGCATCTTTTATGTCTCCTTCCTTCCGTTGAACCCAAAGCATCTGTGCTTGGTGTTGACGGGTTACACTTTGGTGAATTGTGAGTCTTGCTTGCCAGTACGTTTATGTACTGACCCCTTTGGGGCTGTGGTTTCCGCAGACGACGTTTCCGAGGATCTACATGGTGGCTACTACGTGGAGTATGACGAGACTGCTGACGAGTAGATAGCGGACCCGGGCAAGATCCGAGACCTCGTGGATGGGCTCCGTCTGTTCGTTTCCGGCCTCTTAGGCCTATTTGGTTCTTGTCTGTACTCAGACATGTTGAATGCTTCCGCTGTGATGTAATGATGATATGTTGGGGCATGTGCCCTCTGAATGATTGTATTTGCTATCTCTGCTCTAATGAGAGCCATTTGCAACTTATTTCAATCTTTTGTGTCGTAGAGATCTGTTGTGATATCAGTTGTTCAACGCCGTTGACGTACCATGTGTGTATGGTTTGAAGTACGTCAATGGAAGTGTCCTGATTTCTATGGGATAGTTTACATCGACGGTGAACAGTAACGGTTGGTTGTCGCACATAAGTGTTGGCCTACTCGTAAGAGGACGCGGGTGCCGGTAAGCCCCGTAATCCAACCAAAATACTGTTCAGTTCGTACGGTGAGTATCCCCTAGAAGTCCGGGTGCGACAGGGTGCAGGTGAGATCTGGTCACTTAGAATACTAAAGCATTGAGCTAAGCACATTGGCACCGGTTTGTGATACAACCCGGTTCTAAAAGGATCTGTCCACTGGGCCCCCCACCCTGCCGCAAATGGCCTCAAGGCCTTTAAGACCGGTTTGTGATACAAACCGGTTCTAAAGGATCTGTCCCCTGGGTCCCCCCTCCGCGCAGCAAATGGCCGCAAGGCCTTTAGCACCGGTTTGTGATACAAACCGGTTCTAAATGATCTGTCCCCTGGGCCCCTCTCTGCACAGCAAATGGCCGCAAGGCCTTTAGCACCGGTTTGTGATACAAACCGGTTCTAAAGGCCTTGCGTCCATTTGATGTGCGGAGAGGGGCCAGGGGACAGATCCTATAGAACCGGTTTGTATCACAAACCGGTCCTAAAGGTTTTCTCATTTTTTTGCAGCAACAGTGAGGGCTTACCCCAGGCGCAGAGGTTCGGCTTTCGTCTGGGGTATGTGTTATACCAGAGGCGAACATCTGCTCTATTCGCCTGGGGTAAACGAAGAGTGCCAGGGTGTGGTGTTGGGTGGCCCTGCCACACTTTACCCCAGTCGCTTCCGTAGTTGGTTCGCCTGGGGTAAGGGACTTACCGCAGGCGCATCGCTCCGCTGTTCGCCTGCGCTAAGTAGCCCAGGAGCGTCTACTTTCGTGTTCGCCTGTGGTAGGATATGCTGCTATAAGCAAATCTCTAGTAGTGTAGATGTCGCGAGTTCTCGTGCCTCTTCCAATGCATCCACTGAGTTTTGACGAGCTATCTCATTTTCATTTTCCACATATGCAGCAACTCTTGGTGATTCATGGCAGATATCACTTGGCAATACAGGCTCTGCACCATAGATTGAAAAAAAAAGGGTCTAAAATCCGTTGATCTGTTGGGAGTAGTTCGTATGCTCCATAACACAGCATGCGGTTCTTCCTCATAGCAACCTGCAGTACGTTCAATAGGAACCTGGAATCTGGGTTTAATACCTCGTAGCAACTCCTGGTTAGCTCGGTCTTCCTGTCCATTATATTGTGGGTGCACAACTGAAGCGAGGTCAAGTCTGATATGGTTCAGCTCACAAAATTTCTGCATTGCTCCCTCGAACAAGTTTTCCCGTTTATCGGTGACGATGCTATGTGGATAACCGAATTGAAAAATCAGTTTCTTTAGGAACTTGACCATTGTTTCTGCGTCACACTTTCTTACAGGTTCAGCCTCGACCCACTTTGTGAACTTGTCAACTGCAACTAGGAGGTGAGTTTTCTTGCCTGGTGACTTTTTGTAAGGTCCAACCATGTCAATCCCCGAGACTAGAAAAGGCCAGGTTATTGGAATCATTCGTAGATCCTGAGCTGGCATATGTTATTGTCTTGCATACAGGTCCGATCTGCAATTCTTTGCCCTCCCCCCTCTATTTTCCCTATGATCTAATGTATTGTATATATTTGATGTGTTTTATATGCCTAAAATAGTAGATTGAACATGTAGAATGTTTTTTGATGTGTTGTACCTATGATGTGATATACTTATGATGTGCTGGATTGATTGCTTTGGCGAATATTTTGTGTAATAAACTTTGTGTTAAATTGTAGTTGCAATTTTTTTGAAGAGTTGGACTTGGTTTCTTATGTATCCGAAGAAAACTAAAGAAGAAAGAGGATAAGGATTATGTTCACGAAACTATACTTTTAATTCACTCTTCATGCGATGGAATATCTAAGCACATAAAGGCTACCGAGCGATTTGGAGACCTTTACCGATGCTGAGAATAAACTCTCTCTTCGAAAGTATTTGTGGAAAGATATGTATCATGGGACTGAAGTTGCTTGCTATGATCAGCTTCGCCTTAAAACAAGAAACTTTCATGATTTGTGTGCTATGTTGCATGCATGGGAAGTGTGGTTTATGTGACAGTGTGTTTGTTGCTGTGGAAGAAGAGGTTACCATGTTCTTGATTGTTGTTGGTCATGGTTTGAAACTGAGGTTATTGCGAGGGAAGTACAAGAGGTCCTTATGGACTATTAGTTCACACTTATCTAAGGTGTTAAAGGCCATCTTACGTCTTAATAGAGAGTTCATTAAACTGCCAGATACTTCCGTTCAACCTCCCAATGATTACACATGGAAGTGGTTTCCCGGTGTACTTGGAGCGTTAGATGGTTGCATATTGATGGATGTGTTAATGTGGCCGACCAAGGACGATGCAGAAATAAAAAAGAAGCCATCACCACTAACATGCTTGGTGTTGTTGATTGGAACATGAAATTTCTTTATGTCTTGCCTGGTTGGAAGGGCTCAGCTTCTGACTCAAGAGTCCAACGAGATGTAATGAGAACAAGTTTCCAAGATGCATTTGCTTTACCTGATGGTACTACTTTTTCTCTTGGCTATTTGTTTTAATTTGCTTGGTTCTTTGCTAACCAACTTGCTTGATTGACCATAGGAAAATATTATTTAGCTGATGCTGGTTACACCAATGAACCTGGATTTCTTTCTCCATTTTGATCCACTCGGTATCACTTGAAAGAGTGGGCATCAGGTGCACAACAACCGAAAACAGAGGAGGAGTTATATAACTTGCTTCACTCTCGTGCTAGAAATTGTGTAAAAGAACTTTTGGGTTGTTGAAGAAAGGGTTTTCTATCTTGCATACTACAAGTTTATTTGACATAGACGACCATGTAACATGTCACTATGAACTAATAAAGACGTAATAGCTTGCCGACACTTGCTTATTATGAACTAATATCTTTGCGAATTCAAATTATTAGTGCTTGCTGTGTGTTGCACAACTATGCATAGGATAGACATTACATGATGGATGATAAATTGTTGGAGGACGTGGATAATGAAATAGCAGCTCAACCAATTGAGGCTGAAGATGGTTATGTCTACATTAGAAGTGTTAGAGTCAGTAACGCATGGAAGAACTTTAGGAAGCAGTTTGCCGCTGAGATGCTTGCTTATTACCTTGTTGCCCATGCAGAACAAGATGAGTAGTGATCGGATATGTGGGTTGGCTAGCTAGGGGAGAAGAAGGGGTAGTAGTGGTAGCTCGTGGATATTTTGTGATGGTTGCTTGATGGTACCTTTTGGATATTTTGTATGTGCGTCATTGTGAGAAAAAAAAATCAATCAATCTACTTATATGATATGATTCTTCTTTGGTTCTACTTCTCTTTCTTATGTTGCTAACACATTTTGCATGTATATTTTTCTTACTTATTATTTTTCTAATTCATCGAGGAATCACAAGGAAAGAAGTATAGCAGAAATTACGAGCAATGGACTACGGAGACGAACCGTGCCTTGTTGGACGTCCTTGTGGAGAATCACAACAATGGTGATCATGCCCAAAATGGATGGAAGTCAAATGTGTACGTTCATGCTATCAAAGATGCTCGCGATAAGTGGGGTGGAGTCACAAAGGAGAAAATCATATCAAGGTGCAAAAGCTTTGACAAGCACTATGAGATTGTTAGCAAAATTCTTTCTCAGAGTGGATTTGGTTGGGATTGGGAAAATAATGTCTTACTTATGGATATTTATGATGTGTGGGAAAAATATATGGAGGTACATGACATGTAACTTGCTCGTCTAATTTTTTTTATAACTTAGGAATGTAGCTGATGTTTGTATGTGCTTGCAGGCTGTTGAAAAGTCAGCTATGTACAAGAACAATGTAATCCACAATTGGAATGAGATTTGTACCATTTACTCAAAAGACCATGCCACCGGAAGGTGCTAGGACAGATGCCGAGACTGAGATGGAGGTACCAGCACAAGCACAAGAGGCCAATGATATCTCTCCTATCTTGTTGGTCCATCATCAAAGAGGCCACACATGGGTGAAGCAATTATGTGCATCCTTGGAGATGTCAACGTCTTTCAGTGATGCAATGAAGTCAACCAAGCCATTTTAGATGCCCCAAGGTACTCCTTCTGTGATACTTGCTGCACTTGATGACATACCAGATATCTCTCGAGATGACAAGCTGCGAGCTTATGTGAAGCTAGTTCATAGCGAGCATTCATTACATGCACTTCTAGAGCTTCCCGTGGAGTTTGGGAAGGACTGGTTGCTAATGTTGGTTTGATTTATGTCACTTTTTCTTGCTTTGTTCACAGCATGTCATATGTGATTGCTATCCTAAGAACTTGTAATATTTTCCTATGAGACTATGTAATGTGTATACTTGAGACTTGATATTATCTCCAAGTGGCCCTTTATGATGGATAATGCATAGAATTTTATATTATGTACAATTTCCTGACATGTAAAAAGTATAATGATCAAATTCTCGAGGAAATGCAATTCATCACTTATACCATCCAAACAACATTTGGCATTCAAACTCAATATCTAGTCTGGTTTCGAATATCTAACACATCCAAACAGAGATATTGGTATTCAATCTCAATATCAGTATCCTAGGCATTGGACATTCAACACAATACAATGTCTAGCCTCCCAATCCAAACATCCAAATGGAGCGTAACTGTGTAAATGGAAATTTTGAACAACTTTTTTTTTGTAGAAAAGTCATCGGAGAGCTACGTGATAAGAAGATGGAGAGGGTTACGAGTGGTACTAGCACCACGAACTCCACCTTACTAAATAGGTAAGTTTTTATGAAGGGGAGATGCACATCAAGCAAACACATACATCGCTTTTATTCGAGAGAAGAGATGAGAAGGGGTGATTTTATTCCGGAGAAGAGAGGATAAAAGAGATTTAGATGGGGAGAAGCCTTCATCGGTTGAGGCTCCCCTATGGACGTACCACCCACATATTCGTTACCATTATCATGTTTATATTATGATCTCCCAATTTTGTACGAAGCTCCAGGTGCAGCTCTCCCCTCGGCCCATTTTAATAATATTTCTAATTACATGTTACATTTACTCGTTTCTCATAATTAATTATACCCTTATTAACATCTTGTGAAATTTGGCCTAGAACTCAAAGATATCCCAACAAACATAGTTTTTGCTAACATCATCTCAAAGCGGGCACCTTATGCGTCCTAGGTATTTGATAACCTAGGTCACTCTAGGGAAAAGGGGTCCAACATGATCCAGTATGCTGAGCAGTCCGACATCAACAATAGACCCTAAATAAGTCAATTACAATGATATATACTTCAAGTCCATGACATGTCATATACATTGTACTTGAGACTAACAAATGAAAAACATCTCTTTGTGTATATCCACGAGTTTATACGATCGTATTAGCATCTCTATGCCCATGACTTCTGAAACATTTTCATTAACTAAATCATATACTAGTAAAATGATATGTGACCACATGACCTTATCAACTAGAGACTTTCAAAACAATCATCATACAACATATAATCTCATAAACAATCCATGATGATGCTCAAGGACAATATACATGGCTAATAGATACATTTGTAAATATTATCATCACATGATTGTGTCTAGAGCATATTTCAGCACCATATTCATGCAAATACGACTATTATCATCGATAGTAACTGAATCAAGACAAGAACGGTGGTGGCTGATATGTCTGTTTGATGAGGCGGAAAGGAATTTATTTTTGAAATATGTGATTTTTAAGGGGATAGTTTTCCCTTTTCTAGTTTTGCATAAGATACTTCTATGGAGTGGATCTCATACCTAACTTATTTAAATATCATTTCCTATAGTGAAGCCATATCGGGATTTCTTGATAGTCGTCTATATTAGGTACAATCGGAGTCAGGCTGTGTTAAATTTTTTGAGGAACACCATCTTGGGATATGCTTGCCCATAACTGCAAAAATTGATGGAATGAACACAAACAAGGGTATCTTCGTCGAGGTTGTCTTGTGGCACAAAACTACATATGCCAATTTCGAAGCCAATGCCTTTGGAAAAGGCGGCATCGTGTCTCAACGGGGGTATTCACTTGTGGTTCCATCAATCATAGATATATCCTATATGTCCTAATACATCGTAGTTGCATAAAATCCGAATGATTCTATTAAAACGTAACTTCCCTTTTTCTAAAAATATGTAAGGGGGTGTACCGAAGGAAAACTCATATAAATGAGCTTTATCAAAGAAAACTAGGTTTATAACCCGCTCCAGTTAATGCAAGTCGGCGCATCTCCCATGGAGGTGGCATGCAAATGGACAGTGTTGAATGTGTTGGTTGTAAAGTGCATACCCAAACGTGCGCCGTGTTTATATTTCCTGTTTAATAAAACATAAATTTCCCTCTTACTTAAGAAACTAGCGACACTATGCGGGTAAATTTATTTCAAGTAATATAAATTAAGCTTACAAGTAATTATGTTAGAATTTACAAATATATATATAGTTTCTTGCTTGTATATATATTCTTAATGCGAAACAATGCGTCGGTGGAAGAAGATTGTAAAACTATTTAGTTACGGGGTGTACAAGTATTTGATAAGTCTTATGTTGATCATCATTATTGGAACCATGGAGAAGAGCTGCATGTGAAATTTATTGAAGAAGAAATGCCCAAATGCCAAAAAAATAGACTAGCAAAGTCTTACAAAATGCAAAACCATGAAGCAAATCGGTGCATACATAGGTGACAAGAATGTGGAGGAAAACTAATAGGCTAAATAATTACAAACAAACTTGCATCAATACCTCCGAAACTATGGCCTGGTCTAGAATACCCCTCCACTGGCCGCCATCTAGTGTCTGACATAATTTTATCTAATCTACTATTCTTTCGATTGAATTTCTTTCGTTTCTGAAGACACGACCTCTTCTCTCTTGCTAGATAGAAGAGGTTGTCAACATCACTATGGTGTCTAGTCACTTCTTTTCTGCATTCTATATTCCGTCTCTCGCCGTGCGCCTCCATCACCTGAGTTTTTGATTGTTTTGGGGAATAACCTGATTGAGATCTGCTCAAGACAAGATGGAACTCCACATGATTCCTACGACCATGCACCTGATGAACAAGTGTCGGCGATCTTCCACAACATGGTTGTAGAAGATGCAGTTTTCATTGTGAGTGAGATTGTGCGGAGCCAAGTAATCAACAGTCCACATCCTGCTACGGAGGGAAAAAAAGCCTAGAAGCAATCTTGTACCGAAGAGGAGCCCAGGAACCCCATATCCACCTCGGCTGAAAATCACATTTAACCAACCTAGCAAAATGAGCCTTGTATACTGATTTAGCACAATAAACACATTTGGGATCCAAAACCCAAGTCCGAATAAATTTTACAATTTATTGTCATATTTCATCATGCACAATTCGCAAACAAGGTCATGGGATTTTGTCCGTGAATAAAAAATTACTTGTGAACAACAATATTTCAAAGCAGTGAGAGACAAGAATTTTCATGGATGTTAATTAAATTTGTGACAACAGCAGGAGGAATCAATATAATCATTAGCGTGCCAGCTCTTATCAGATTCTGCAATCTATCACATTAATTGTTACTTTATCCGTAGTAAACAGATAAGAATGACTACGAGCATGCAGTTTCCGTGTATAGTCACATTACAAAATTAGAGTATCCACAGTTAATATGGCATAATTCGCAGGGAGTATGAGGATGCGTACAACGGTAACATATATTATATCTTGGTTGATATAAATAAGGAATATATCCACATCTGGCATGCATCAATGCATGCGCGCACAAAATCTAGCAATAAACAGTTTCCCCTTTAAGAAAAAGAAAACGATGGCAAGAAACACGAAAATACTACACATACGAAAGCGAAAAAGTTTTTTTCCGCGACGAGTATGAAAATCAAGTTTAAACCAAAATTTTCCCTCCTACAGAACGACGTCACACGGCGATATCACTTGCTTCCATTTCTAGCTAATCTGCTGGCTGTCCCTCACCGCGTTCCCTGAGCTATTAAACCCCGGCAACGACGATAGACAAAGGATCCACAACGCTTCCAGATTCATCAAGAAAAACCTCTTCTTCCCTCGATCTCCCTCTCCCAATGGAGTCCACCGCCCGCTCCACCGCGCCCGCCGCCGACACTTCGCTGCAGTCGCTGTCCATCCGTGAGGAGGGCAACAAGCTAGCACAGCAGATCCCAAGGTCGTCTCGCGCGCGGTCGTCGGCTTCAAACAAGAGGGTGCCGGAGATGGTCCCCGAGTTCAAGTGCATGCACTGCCCGCGCACGTTCAAGACCGCACGGGCGCGGGGCGGGCACGTGAAGGCGCACAAGCACCTGCGCCCGATCCGCCGTCGCGCTCCCTCTGGGCCGCCGGTGGGCGTCTGGTCCTCTTTGTTCCGCGCCCCCGGCCAGCGCAGCGCTTACTTCGACTTCCACGCGCAGCTATTCAAGTCGCACGCGGCCGGCTCTGGCGTCGTGCCTTTGTTCGCCGGCGCAGGCACCGGCGGCGGCCTTGCTCCCGCTCAACCGTCATCTGCGGCGAACGGGTACTTGGGTACTGTTGGTGGAGGTAAGGTTGGAAACGGAGGTCATCTTGCAAACCTGCACCGTGAAGTGAATCAGGGAGGGAGTGCCCACCGGATCCACTACTCCCCCTCCCTCCGCTCCACCGCCGGGCCTTTGTTCCTATCGCAAACCGGCAGCGGCACCAGCAGCCTTCCTCAGCCTTTCTTTGCCGCCCCAGCACCGGTGGCGAAAGGGAACGGCGAGACTGGAACCGGAGACGGGGTTCATCTTGGACGCCAGCAAGACATGCCTGCAGTGAATCAGGAGGAGGCTACCGATGGGATTGACCTAACCCTCAGGCTCTAGGCCGGATCAGGTCTTGGATTGGTTTTGTCAACTCCAGATTTAAATTGTTTCGCTATAAGTTGGAATCGTCTGTTTCTTTCGTTTTCTTAAACTCTGGGCTTTACCGTATTTGCTTGTACTCATAGTCGAGCAACCGTACTGTACCCAATGCAATTTGATCTACCCGGTGGGATGTTTTTTAAAGTGTAATTCAAGGAGCTGGTTATCTGGATGGCTCTGAAGTCTGTGCATGCGTTATTTTCCTAGATGAATTTTCTGGCTCTGATTTTACACTCTAATTCGTTACTGCGTGTACTGTTGCTTGAAATTAAGGATCATTTATCGTTCTCTTTTAAGGTTAATTCTGACATGAGATGCAAACACTCGTTTGCCAAAATAAAATAAATGGAAACACCCCTTTGTCGAAAAATAAAAGATATGCAAACACTCACAATATGGACTTATAAGGTCAAATCTTTTATTTCTTATCTATGGGAGCTGTACAACGATATATGCATTTGTGATCTAATCATCTTTCTTCTAGAAAACATTTTTTCTTAGATTTTTTGTATTGAGTATAACACCTGCTACAGAAATTTTCATGACTTCCAATGTAAAAGCAATGGTGGTGGATATTAGAATTAACTACTCCACTGAGCGCATGCGAGTAATATGGTCTAGTTTATGTGATCGTGATATCCACCTTTATCCCCTAGAGCGTTAACCTTCATCTCCTAGATTCTTGGCATAATCGATCTCCTTATTACCACAAAAACCCCTCATCAAACTCCTCGTGAGACTACGAAAAAAAAATCAACCATCTAACTTATCCTTAAGATAATGTACATCACCAACGGCTTCCAATCACATCACAAGCAACAGTAGGGTTAGCCTACTCATTGATGCCTTATAAAAATCATATGCTAGAAAAAAATAGCAACATAAACACATAAACCACTTTGAAAAGTCTTATCACTATGTAGGAGAGGATGTTGGGTTATGGTAAATCCTGTGTGGTAGTAGCTGGAAGTCGTCGCATGTGTTCATCAGACGATGAAGCTACAGAAAATGCAAGTATATATATATGTGTGGAACCTGGGCAATGAGAGTTTAACTACGCAAGTAAACTCTCAAAAATAGAAATTCTTTACGAACGTGACATGATCCCTGTGTAACAGAAGATGGTTTTTATGTATTTGCTGAACGAAGAAAAGCTAGGGCCTTTTAGCTAGCATTCGATGATTTTGTAAACTACTCATCGAACTCCAATCCCGGCGATCTTACATGGACTCACGCAGATATATCTTGTTCGTACTGTTGAGGTCTTGACAGCTGAGGAATAAAATAATATTAGTGTATGTAAAGTTTCTATTGGAGTGTCAATATAATCCCGGTAGGACGCTGGAGAAGGGGAAGGGCCAATTGATATGAAGGAGAAAATGCGGTCTAGGCTCAGTTTAAAATATGATATAAGGAGGCTCTTCTTATGCAGTTTGTCTCTAAGAACTCTAGATGAAACCGGTAAGGCGAGTGCTAGAATTATGGGGCACAACTTCTGAGCAAAGTTCTATTATCTTTCTCAGAACTCTTTTGATTCATAAGATAGAAAAAAAATATAGGAATAGGAAACTTGTAGGATTGGTACGGCATGGCTAAATGAACCCTATGAAAAGAGCAATTTCCTTTGATTGTGTGAAGAAATTTTTCTATGAGGTTGGACCTCATGTTCTTTTCCTATAGGATTTGTACTACAAGATTCCTATGGAATATTACTTATAGGATATTGATCCTATGAGACGAAAAAAAAAAAGATACGATCCTATGAATCAAACAAGCAATATAGGGGAATTTCCTATAGGATCCAATCCTACAAAAATCCTATGTCATAACACACCTTCTTTAGAAATGTTCACAACTTCTAATGTAAAATCAGTGCATGATATAAGAAATAAGATCTAAACTAGTCCCTTAAGTTACAATAAGGGTAATATGGTATAGTGTATGTGATCGCGATATTCAACTTTATTTCTGGTCCACAACATGATAGATCTTCTTATTACTGCAAAACTCCTCATCACACTCCTCGCCAAGGAGAGTGGACAAATAGTTACCATCTAAATGGTTCTTGAAATAATGTACATTATTACAAGCGGCTTCCAACCAAATCACATGCACTCCTTGATGCCCATCAAATCTTATAACCACACAAAGAGTACCATAGTGACATGAACGTCTTTGGAAAATCCTTATAACAATGTCAGTATGTAATTAATCCAGTGCGACTGTAGATGGAAGTCGTTGCCGGTGGCCAAATTGTAGTCATTCAGTGTGTGTGCCTCGGCCGTAGAACTATATGTGTGGAACCTGACAAATCCTTCTAGTGCACCCCCATCTGCACTCAGCAGCCCTAGCTGTCGAGGATGTACATTGTACATACCTCCATAAGATAACTAAGGAGCAAGATAAAAATGACCACACTCACGAATTATATTTCATAATAATAACAGAAAAATCCCATATAACTATCTTAGTGACAAAGGTTTAAAACTGTAACTTAGAACGAAGGAAGGAAGAAAAATAAACACTATGTTTGGTACTCATGTTGATGCCCTGGAAATAATAATGCAGAGACAATAACGACATTTTCCTCCCAATACTCATTTTGGGAATTTTCTCCAGGATTTTAGTGTCATCAGTCTCGACACAGTGAGTCAAACACAAAAATTATGACGACTAGTTGACATGCTAAATTATGAGAAAACTGAATTTGTACAGACTGAAATCTTAACTACGGACAATGATGGTTACAACTCAAACAAGTTGCTCGCAAAACCATTGGACGACCTATTCAAGGTACATATCATCCAAGGATTGGACATGAGCACATTTGTTGCCTCATATCTGGCTTTTTTATACTCTGTCATCAAAATATAATATGGTTCACGGCTGTACAATACACCCACCAAAACATCACAAGGCGACAAGGTGAAACAAGTATAATGTATAGAGCATCATTCTACCACTAATTCATAAAAGTACCAATGTGACAATGTAAACACAATATTATGATAAATTAAATACATTTATTTAAAATGATTGTACCTAGTAGTTACGCCAGAAGATCAGATGATGATTTCAACTTCACTTTTGAATCGACATAGAAAGAATAAATCTGTTGCACGGCCATGATTTCTTCAATAGGGCATGATAACCATCGTTCTTCCTTGTATGATGTCATCAAAATTTAACGTAAATAATTGCTCCATCTAAACAATCAAGATGTGCAAATTCTATATGAAATTTTCAATATGAGAGTTCAAAGACAAAAAAATATGGTAAATTAAAATATATCTAGTTCAAATGATTATATACCGTGATCTAGGGTGTGTGATCGAGCGTGGAAAAAGCTTGATCGCGGTTCACATCGTTCATTCTGAAATATATGTGAATTTGTTGAGGAGGACATCTGAATGCTCAAGGTGTGAGAGCTTTCGCTCTAAAAAAACTACTGAAGTGATTAGAAAATGATTCTTGTAAAATGCCACCTAAAGATACTCCTGTTTGGAAAGACTTTAGACATGGGAACATGAACTAGTTACGCTTAAAGAGGGACAAGATTTTACCTGCAAAAGATATAACATGTCGTATGCTCGCTAATTATACAAAAAAAGTTCCATGCTAATTACATAATTTAGTCCAACAAATGAAACAAGATAAATAGGAAAGGATATAAGAACGGAATGAGGGAATGGCTCGCACCGCAACCTCCTATACAATGCCACCAAAACTGGCACATGTTTTTGAAGGACTTTTGACTTATCAACGTCAAACCAAGATTCACGAATGACGTACTTGTAGTTCAAAATATGTAGACGTACCCTATAATGATGCAACAAGTTGCATGTACAATTTAACGAGATGATAAGTATACTAATAAATAGTTCCATCTACACATATAATTACATATCAGCAATACGATGATCGGTACCGTAGGTGTTCATACCTTGTGAGGTGGCTACATGGAGGTTGACCGTGACGACTTAGATGAGGGATAGTACAAATTAACTCTCCTCCTACCGCATCTTTTTCGCTCCGCTTGATTCGCGCAAATCTGGCTAGCGACAACATCTGCGGAAGTTGGAGCGGAATGGATCCTAAGAAGCTCGAAGACCAACATCCGCATCGCCGAGTATAGTAGAAGGCACGGTAAAACACCGACAGTTCAAGGGAGAGTGCCTCTCCTCCATGCTTCTTGGTGCGCGCGAATCTGGTGGTCTTCCCCGAGATCTTGAGGAGGTATAGATCTTTGTCCGACTATGGAAGAAGGTGTAAAAAACCGACATAATGAGGGTGAGGTTTCTCTCATTTGTGTTGCATGTCGGGCGGGAATTTGGCAGCCGACAACATCCATGGGAGCTCGGGGCGGCATGTACCTATAGGGAATCTCGAGGCTTCTTAGGGTTTACACTATGTTGTGGCCACGGATGGGGTTTGGCTGAATTTTTTTGTCATGTCCCATGAATGGTTATATATTCGACAACGGACCTAGCGAAGTACTGACCAGTGACTATAAAGCCCATCCATAATTGCATCGTTACTAACAGATTAGGTTGTGTGCCAACGAGTTCCAAAAACCGCATGATTTTTTTGTAGCTTTAACTTACATTTGGTTTAGCGCTTAAGGTTAAGAATTTTGTTTTTTATGTACCTAGGGATTGGTTTTCAACATGATTTTGAGGATTTATAAAGGCTTAGTCTTGTCGACAGTTGCCAAAGTATGTTATTGACTAATGAGGGTCTTGACTTTTCATAACTATGAGTTGATGTTTACTCGTCTTGAAATTATGATATAATTTATTTAGATTTAATTCATTATTGTAAATACTCCCTTATTTTCATTTTTAATCTGCGTATTAGGATTTTGTTAAACCAAACGTTCTAAAGTTTGACCAAGTTTGTAGAATAAGATATCAATATTTGAACTATCAAACGGGCATAATATGAAAATATGTTCCATGATAAATCGTATGATATTGACTTAGTACTGCTAATGTTAATATTTTCCTGATAAAATTGGTAAAACTTTAGCAATTTTTACTTTAGACAAACCTAAGATGCGGAGTGAAAAGAAACGGAAGGAGTACAATCAAGGAAAAAAAATTTCAATGAGAAATAGCGGCAGGCTCCTCCAGATGATATGCATGCTATAGCGTGATAATAGCGTGCTATATCAAAATAGTGTTTTGAAAAACTATCAAATATATCTAAAAAATTGAAGGATTTCAACAAGAATAAATAATATAGTCCAAAAATGTGAAAACAATATATGTTTAACCACATAAAAAAATTATTCTCTAGTTGGTTAGATCCTAACATCAATATCCCAAGGGGCAATAACAAAGTATAAATTACTTATTCAGAACTATAAACCTAGAGATGTCATCTCCATGCTTGTTTTTCATCGCCACAAAAAAATGAAATAACCTTTTCTTCTTCCTAAGGTGGAAAACTCGGGCATTTCGCCCGATAGGCTGGAAAAATAATAGCGCGCTATAACGCTACATCGTTTAGACGGGATATAGCATGCTATTTCGTGAATAACACAATAGCAAGCAAATTTTTTAAAATTTAGCATGGACCCTCTAAATATGCTTATAGTGCTATTAGCGCCGAAATAGAGCTCTATTTTTTTTCCATGAGTACAATACAAATTTTCTTAATTTTATAGAATGTTATCCAATACAAATACATTGATAAAATTAGCTAAATTTGCAACTTATTGATTTGAAGTTATGTTTAGGTGTTTTTCCATTCAAATGTGGTTTTCTAAATTTATACCAATTCAATTAGACACAAACCTCCATACAATTTCACACAACTCTACTTACTACCGGTTATTCCATGTAAAATATGGTATGAGTTGATGTTTACTCATCCAATAAATGTGTGACAATTTGGTTATATTTTTAATGTTATTTAAAGAATATGATTTTTTAATATTATAAGTTATGTAATCTAAATTTAAGTGTTTCATTTTAAACTATTATTCATTGACCACCGCACATTTGGATAGTTTATCTACTATGAAGCACTGTTCAAGATATCTCTTATTGGAAACTTGACGGTCGACCCATGATAAGGGGTAAATCGGACGATTTATCGAAATATCGACGTATTTATTGGCCGGTTTATCATATCGGCCAGACACCGTTAATAGATAAATCGGTCAATATCTGGAACAGAGCTACGAAGCGAACAACTTACTAAGTATGAAAAATTAATTTAATGCATGTGACAACTCAGTTGAGAAATTCATTATAACGCTTTTAAATTGCTACCTCATGTCTAGTAAGATTTCATTGGAGGGGGTGGAACATAAGCAATATTGCGAGAAACAGGAAATCGGGGTTTCTCTTCTTGTAAATACCAAATATGATGGTAGGAGATATGTTCTGGGCCATGCAAATCCCTGGCCGGTTAGTGCACTGATGACGACGACCTGTTCACAAGAAGTAGAACCAACCACCAAGAACTGCGTGAATAGGTCGCAGCTGTCGGACCCGCAGATACGAGGGTATCCTGGGCCATCCACTGCTGGCCCAGCCTACACAGTAGAGAAGGTGTCCGTACTGTCCCGCTGCTTGAGATAGGCGCGCCGATCCTGTTCTCGCTGAGGACGATACCCTGGCGCAGAGCCATTTTCGGGTCTATCCCCGTTCATCGTCAGAGAGGAGCCATGCTTCGTCCATGCTCCTCTCTAGAAGGACCCCTGCCTATTGGTAGACAACCCATGTGGGGATGAAGTCCAAGCCTCTACGCGAGTGACGGCAGCACCGCAGGGCTACAGAGAGACATTGGGCACATTTGCCATTCTCGTGTATAAACCGTGGAGCACCACTGCGCGCGCCAAAACTTTGGCTGAGGCTTTCCTATTTGGTGCAAGGAGACCGGTCTACCGTTACAAGACGAAGCGAGCGTCATCGGAGCCCCCACCTCTCTGCCATGAACGGTGGTGTCAGACCCCGGACCCAGAGATATACAAACTGTCACGTGCTCCTAGCAATGGACTCACAAGGGCTTCAGGGTTACCAGCCCCGGCCGCAACAAACAACGGCAGTCAGACCGGATTCATGGGCACATAGTCCGGATCCCCGGTCTACTACTCCTTGTGTCCATGCTAGTCATAACCAGATATGTATACCCAAGCATCCACGAGTCGGATGAAACTGAAGGAACGGGACCAAAGTTATACAGAGCTGCTATGTGTCCAGAAAGTGCAACAACAATCGAGGGTTACTGGGGTTACCTCGCCCCAGGCCGATCACATCGACAGGCGGGCTCGGACATGGATCATCGGCTCCACAACCCCTCGATTGCGACAACCATGCAGGCATAGCCAAAACTGTATAACAATGAGCTCGAAACCAACAACCGATCAAAGCAGTACTCTAAACATGAAGCTTTATTAAACATGTGTTACTAGAGTATAGCTTACAAGCAGAGGTCACACGACCCAACATTACATCAGACAACGGAAGGCAAATTATGTTGCTAACAAACAAGTACCAAAAGGGCCTAAGAGGCCGCAACATAAGACGACGTCCCAGCCCATAGATTCCAGGCTGCTACCTCGGAACCCCAAACTACTCGTCGATGTCCACGTCGAAACACCACCAAACCGAGGAACTCCACCTGAACCAAGTTGAAGCAAACATGAGTACGGGAAGTACTCAACAAGATTTAGTTAACCTATTATATATTTGCTTCGTTTAGAAAGAGTTATGAAGGTTGTTTTGCGTAAAGCCATCTTTGTTTTCCAAGTTGAGGAAGGAATAGCACGTCTCATGGGGTATTTTGAAAACAGATAAGAAAGCTACTCAACTACTGATATCATGATCTTTTTAATCCACCAAATCATATCAGCACCTCGTGCTTCAAAGATCACCACCTCAAGTTGTTCCGGTAACTCATGCTACAAGGTAACCCCTCTCGACATCTCCGAGGAGGCATGCTTCATTTGTTATCAGCAAGTTTTAATCATTCCATTTAAATTGTCTATGATCACAGAATCCGTCACCAAGTCGTCCTTAACCGCGGACACGGCTTTCCGAAAAGATTAAACCCTGCAGGGGTGTACAACTTTAACCACACGTATCAACCAACTCTTAATGCCAGAACGTTGGCACTATTCCGGGAAGTGCCGGCAGATGGAGGTCGACCACGACCTTTCCCTTGTTTCGCCTATTCCATGAGTCGCTCCGAGTAGAGATGGACCGCCAATAGGTAGTGGCCATCTCCTGCCGGGTCTCTATCGTTGTGCGCAATGCTCGACGGTTACCTACCCGCAGAGCGCCGATACATCACCACATCCTAGTTTTGAAAGTGTTTTGATATCCCCGCAAATCCAAATGGAAAGCCCGAACTAGGCAACTCATGGAACAAACTAGGCAAGTTGAGACCGAGGGGAATCCAATCCCCGTGTGGATGCACGCTCAGTCTTGGCTCGAAGACGAGAACTCGCTCCTAGGGGCATGAGCGAGACAACCACCACAGACCCTCTGTGGTCTCGTCATCCACACCTTTAAATCATGTTAATCAAATTCTCTTAAATTTCCACAACATCCTACCATACTAGATTCATTCGCAACTCTGATTCATCAACCGGATGGAGCAGAGATCAACAGACATGTATGACTAAGCATGGCATATTTGAGGCTCTGGCGATACACACAGACAAATCCTATGTCTGCTAGGAGCATTGAATCATGATATCTGGGTTATGCAAATAAATAGGATAACTCTATCTATTGACTCAAGATACATTGGAACCGAATGCATTTGTACGAGAATGAAAAGTCTTTCGAAATCATATATGGGCAGATAAGAGGTTATGCTTGCCTTTCTTCAAGAAAACTAGATAAAGTCTTCTCGGGTAAGTGCTTGACTTGTCGGTTAGGATCAAGTATTCGCCATTGGGGTTGCTGGCCTTCACTTCGGAGTCACGTTCTACCGAGGGGGACAACACCGAAACAAGAAGATCAATCAACCATGGCATCGATGCAATGCGCAATATGTATGCATGAGCAAGTTAATGCACTGAAATAAAGCCCTAGACATGAAGATAGGGTTGCTAGGGTTCGTATGTCAGTTATACATTTTTACTGAAATTAACCCGAAATAGACCCCGGAGGGGGTTTCGGGCGATTATGAAGGTGAATACCATTTTAGTTGCTCAAATGGTTTGAAAACATCATAAACAGGTTGCATTTGTCATTTTGAGCAATTTGGTATATAACTTTTAATTTTCTAATTTTATTGAATAAAAACTTCTTTTTCTATTTTTAAATGAATTAACCAACATTAAAATAATACTCATTTTTCAACTTGGTCAAACATGTATGAAAATTATATATTTGGATAGAGTTTATTTTTCTAAACACTTTGGTACCTCACTTTTATTTTTCTGAATTATAAACAGAAGTTATTAATTATTCAAATTTATTTCCTTTTCTGGAATTTCTAAAAGAAAAAGACTTATGACGTCACTGTGACATCACTGTGACATCACAATGCTCTGTCTTCACAGTTGATCCCAAATTCGATCGAATTCATGTGCAATTTGAAAATTAAACCACACAGCGAGGAAGAGGAGGTCAAGTCGAGTTGAGGGGTGCCGGAGGGTGACCTTTTGCTCGCCGGAAAGCTCACCGGTGACGAGGTCCGCCGGCGGCCGGCGGTGGTGCAACGCACCGGGGCGGTACAGAGGGGTAGGGAGGGAGGCAGGAGCACCGGGGTGCTCAGGAGCTCACCGCGAACTCGATGAGCTTGGCAGGGATTCGAGGGACGGCGGCAATCGACGCCGGCGAGGAGGAAACGGCGGCGGCCGTGGCGGAAGGCCGACGAGGAATTGGAGCTCTCCCGAGGCTCCCTGCTGATGTGTGTGCTCGAGGAAGACCAGTAGGAGACGACGGTTCCGGTGGGCTTAACGGCGGGGCTCCGGAGCGACCGTATCGCCGGCGGCGAGCGGCGTCCGCGGCGGACACAGTAGGTTTAGGGTTTTGGTTCTGGAGGAGATACATGGAGGGAGAGGGCGCTCAAGGGGGAGCTCTGCGAGGGAGAGATCGATCCGGACGGCACCCGGGTAGTCATCCCCTCCATGTCGTCGCGGAAGCAGGAGGTGGCAGCGGCGGCGTCGGCAAGTTGCCGGTCTACTGGCCGGAGGAGGAAGAAGACAAAGGGGGCCTTTTCGAAAACCCCCTGGAACTTCCAGAAATCACCAAGAGGCCCTTTTCCATATTGAAACAGAACATGGAACCAAGTTTTTAGGACCTTTTTGCAAAGATAAATTTTGGCAAAAATACTTTTTGGAAAGCCCATTAAATTTCCAACCAAACCATTATATGGGTTTCAAATTTTGAAACTGTTTTAAAACAAATTTGAAGTGCTCACTTTAAGTGATTTTTATGCAAGTTTCATTTAAAATTCAAAACAAAACTTGGTTCAAATTTTCCATGCATGCTATGCCATGAACACGACACCACAACCCTTTGTTAGCAAAAATTGGGATGTTACAGGTGGCACTGTCCTTGACGACGGGGGACAACTAGGGCAGAAGGGAGCCGCGGTGTACTCTTTGGCACCTTGTGGTAGCCCTTTCCGGCCCAATGAGCGGGAAAGAGTGCCGGTATAAGAAGGGTTCTCCTGCTCTCGTGGAAGGGGATCGATCAGAAGATAGGTAGCCACATCCCTAGAAGAGCCCAAGTAGTCTGACCCGAGCACAACCTCGCATTTGTACTATAGTCACCGCAGTGCAATCCATCAGACAATCATGAGTAGGGTTTTACACCATCACGGTGGCCCGAACATGGGTAAAACCCTCTATGTCTCCATTGTCGAGATTCGCGAGCTCCCCTCTCGAGGCCTCTTGAGGTGTGATAGAATGTGGTTAACCCCCAGTGTTCAAACTTCTATAAACAATTATGTCCAGCACTGACCGCTTCTCCGACAACAGCCAAACAATCTGCCATATCCATCCACCTCCGGCCAAACCAAACGCACATCTGGAAAGTTCCCAATGCCCTGTCTCCATCCATACCGAAGAGATCGACTCCCGGGTCTCCTCTCACGAGGAATACTCCGGAGGACCCCCGATCCGATCTTGAAGGTCGACACCAATATTTTCTCACCTGCCGCTGCCGTCGCCTACGCTTATGTGTTATGTTTCATGATTAATGTATTATGTTTTTATGCTATAACTTCTATGGTCACGGAATATGAGATTCAAAGAAAAAACCATACACACGTGTAGAAACATAAACACACCATTATAACCCTTTTGCATGTCTCACAGACAAACTTGTTAATATTAGATGGCCACGTTTTTCTGGTCATGGACATTTGATATGTCAATATTCATGGGAGCATAATGTTGTTTCAACATTGTGGCTGGGTAGACTCAATTAGTTGAGATACTACGAGATTAGTTTTTCTAAATAGTATCATCACATAATGGTTGTTTTGTTTTCTTCCTTAGACCGTGAGAATATTCAATAATGTTTACCGTAAGGATCTTTTTTGGTATAGTCAAGTATCACACCGTAAAATATGTGATAAAAAAGGCTAACACTGGGTGGTCACAAAAATATGCATTCATTGTGATAGTTCAAGATTGAGAATTACACATCTAATTAATAGAGAGATACATAGAGAATCCACTCGGTGAAATAGTATCAGTAAATAACTCTGCGCAGACAAGGACATGATACAAGTCAAGGGATATTATATCACCGTAACGAGTAAAAGGAATCATACCGGATATTGGGAATAGTATGATAAGATGATTAAAGAGGTTAATCACGGTCTTATCGTTTATCTCTTCCCGATGTATTAATTGGTATCGTAAACTAATATGAACTTACTTAATAACCAACATGGTCAGTATATTTCTTTGTATAACTTGTAGGAATCAATTTGGACGTCCACGATCCAGATGTTGATTATTTATTAGGAAAAAGGTTTTCCAATCATTCCTACTAGTTTTCAAACCTGTACGGGTCACACACTTAAGGCATCAAAGTCTGTTGTTTGCATTGGATGTTTCACAGGATAATTCTGACGTGCTAGAATAAATATTCAAGCGATATTACGGAGTACATGACATGTCCAAGGATGTTGGAAGTATTTTTCTAACATAAATAGGTAATGGACGATGTAATTACAGTATCATAGAAACAAGTCCGGTGTCAATCGGAGTCGTTTCGAGAAAGTTACCATAAGAGAGAAATAATGTTGGTGTAAGGCGGAACATTATATGAGATATAACGGAGGATATGAGGTGTCTCGGGGTTTTGGAAATATGTTTCTGACATCGTTAGATAAGGTCCTATTGAAATATTTCTGTAGAAATTCTCAACATATATATGTTAATGAATGAAATTCATGACATGCATGGATGTAAACCGAAGAGCATTGATTCCTATTAATTTTTTCTCCATAAGAATATCCCAATTCAAGCATCGGGAGGTTTTCAGTGTTTCTAAGTGTGACATACACTTTGACATAAGGACATATGTGTATAATATTATACACACTTGCATACAATTGAGAGATATATGTCTATTAATAGACAAGGAGCTGAAAAGTTATTTCAGATAAAAACAAGATATGCGATATCTCATGAATAAGTTTGTATGAAAGAGAAACAAATATTAAGTGATGAATTAAGCTGGGTACATATAAGGATAGGAGACATTGAATGTCCCATCCTCCAAGAAATTGGGCACCAGTATTAATCTTGTTTTCTTCTCGAGTTCATGTTTGCTAACTCTCTCATGTGCGATTAAATCCCCGCAAGCGTGGGATATGAAGGGACTTTGTAATATGTGTTTGTGCTAGTTTATTTGAACCTATTTGTGAGAGTCTTTTCAATATTGTTTATAGGATTACGTGTTTATGGTGTATGCAATACCTTTTATCTAGGGCCCGAGTAACATGATACTAGTAGAGACCTACATAGACATATACTTGTTGTTCAACAATTCTGCGATCTCCTAAGTGACAAGTGGAGATAGCAATAAGGAGTGAAGATAGCAAGATGATCAGGAGAAGCCATCGAATTTACTTCATTGGTCTACCCTATTGGTTTATTATACATCATAAATGTATCCATAATTTCTGATGTTCCATGTTGTTTTCATGCCATATGCTACATGTTTCCTTTACACTTTTGTCTTTTTATTGATTTTCTGGGACTAACCTATTGACAAGATGCCACAAAGCCAGTTCCTGTTTTTTGTTGTTTTTAGTTTCAGAAAAGATATTCTGGAAATATTCTCGAAATTGGATGATTTGAAGATCGGATTCTAGAAAGTTGTCGCACACAAGGAGTCCGGAGGGGACCTGGAGGAGGGCCACAGGGGCCCACACGATGAGGTGGCGCCCCTGGTCGCACCCAGGGGTGGTGTGGCCCCCTGGCCGCCCACCGATATTGCCCTCGCGCCTATATATTCTCCTCGAAGGGTTAACCCTAAAAAAGAAGCCTTTTCCACGAAAAACATCCGCAACCGCCGTCATCGTCAACCCTAGTTCGGGAGGGTTCTAGAGCTCTCCCCGGCACCCTCCCGGGAGGGGGAATCATCACTAGACGGCTCTTCATCACTATGCCCGCCTCCGTAATGATGCGTGAGTAGTTTATCCTTGGACTACGGGTCCATAGCAGTAGCTAGATGGTTGTTCTCTCCTCTTTATGCCTCGTGTTTAGATCTTGTGAGCTGTCCTACATGATCAAGATGTTCTTATTGTAATGCTACATGTTGTGTTTGCTGAGATCCGATGAATATTGAATACTATGTCCAATGATTATCAATTTATCATGTTCTTTTCATGTGTATGTTATTTATGATCTTGCATGCTCTCCGTTTTTAGTAGATGCTCTGGCCAAGTAGATGCTAGTAACTCCAAGAGGGAGTATTTATGCTTGATGGTGGGTTCATGTCTCCCTTTTACTCACGCCTGCATGAAAAAAACGTAACGGGTGGGGCATGTGTTACTGCCATTAAGGAGAAAACAACTATGTTTACATTGTTTAGTTACACACTTTGCTTAACGCAATTATCTGTTGCTTGCAACTTAATACTCAAGGTTTGCTCGGATGACATTCTAACGGTGGATTATTAGTCATAGATGAAGTTGGATAATGGTCTATGTATTTTGTTGTAATGATCGCATGAATCACATAGTATTCATCATGTCATGCATATGCACTATGGTGCAACCTTTATATATGTCAATTGCCCAACTGTAATTTTTTTACCCAACATGCTATCAATTTTTTATGGAGAGACACCACTAGTGAACTGTGGACCCCGGTCCATTTCCTCATACTGATAATACAACCACTTCAATCATTGTTTTTATACTGTTGCTACGATTTTTCTACTTCTATCACTATTCTCTTTTCATCTACTGCAAACAAGTAATGTTTTCCACACCATACGTTTAACCTCTTTGTTTTCAACAAAATCGGTGAGATTTACAACCTCACTCCTTCGTTGGGGCAAAGTGATTTGATTGTGTTGTGTAGGTGCCACGATGCTTCTAAACCGGTAGTGCGCCCTGCCACCTCAGATGCATCAACCTTCGGAAGGGATTTCTTTCTCCTACCGCTTGATTCAACCATGTTTTCTTTCTGAGGGAAATTTGCCGCGTGCTCTTCGTACCTTCCTCTTGGGGTTTCTTAACGAGTGCTAGATCTGCACCATCAAGCTATTTTTCTGGCGCCGTTGCCGGGGAGAAATAGGATTTCTGCAAGGGTAGTCTCTCACTTTCGATCTCTTTACTTTGTTTTAGTTTTTCTTAGTTCATTTTATTTTGTCTTGCTTGCTTCTCTATATCGAAAACACACAAAAAATAGTCCTTATTCTAGTTGTTATTTTGGTTACACTGTTGTTATTCTTCATCATGTTGCTCCCTAAGTTCACCCTGAAAGATCTACCAGTAGGTAGTGGTTCTATACTTGGAAAGGGTATCATTAAAGAATTCTTTAATCAAGTTAGTAAGCATGAAAATTTTGAGGAAAAATCCATAGTAGAGTTTGCTCCAAATTATGAAACTGTTGCAACTTATTTAATTCGGACGTTAGAAGTTAGGTTTGTTAACCTGCACCCCATACTGCAGCAAATGTTCCTCAACTTGAATAATATTGAAGATATTGAAAAAAAGAAATTTTATCTTAGAAACCATGCTTAAAGAATTTGGAAATGTTGCTATAGAAGCTAGAAAAGTTTTTTATTGTTTTAATATGCTAGGATAATGTGTAAATGTTGTTGGTGCTCTTGAAAAGGATGAACCTAAAAATGAAAAGGAGAAGAAAATACCAACCCCCTTTAAATTAGTAGCACTGCATGAAGCCCAAGTTTTTTTTTTTGAATGGATTGTTCCTGAAATATTATTTGATGAGAGTAGTAATCCTAAAATTTATAAGAGATGAACATCTGAAACTAATTTGGATAAAATACAATTCATTATTGAGGAATTTTCTTATATTGATTTGCATGCTTCTTTGCTTGAAAATACTTGATTCTATTTTATCTGGGCCTAGCTAAAAGGCATTAAAGAAAAGCACTTCTTGGGAGATAACCCATGGTTTTATTTTTGCTTTGTTTTTCTCTGTTTTCTTTGAGTCAAGAGGTTTTATATTTATGTAGCAACTCCATTGTATCTTTATTTTCATGTATCATATGTGCCAAGTAAAGTTTCTAGCGAAAGTTGGTGTTAGTTTTGGATTTCTGCGTACGAAACAGATTTCTGTTGTCCACCGTATAAAATCGCATAATTCACAGAAAGATCAAAATGGCCTACAAATTTTTGTGCTTATTCCTCAGATAATTTCAAAACATTTTTTTCCTATAAGTTTTTCGATCTGAGCAACGTAAGTGCCCCAAAAAAATTGCCTTTATAGACTATTGTGGTTTTGACAGATTCTGCCTTTTTACTTGCATTCTCTCTTTTACTACATTGAGTGTATTTATTTGCTTCACGAAACATCGGTGGATCTAGCTCATTTTTAAAAGGTATTAATAATGCTTGTGTCCATGCAGAACATGTGAATTTTTGATTGTGCACTAACCCTCAAATGCGAATTACATTGAGTGTGGTGTGAAGGAAGTTTTCAAGGCTCAAGAGAAGATGGTGATATAATATGATCAAGAAGAGTAAAAAGCCAAAGCTTGGGGATGTCCCCGTGGTTCATACTATAAAATTCTAAGAAGAGTCAAGCGTCTAAGCTTGGGGATGCCAAATTCATCCCCTTCTTCATCAACAATTTATCATGTCACTTATAGTGAAACTATATATTTATTAGGTCACATCATAGGAATTTTACTTGGAGCATGTGTTGTTTTCTTTTTTTATTTTCTTTTTCCTTGCTGCAATAAATATGTTTGGCACCCAGCATTCTTTGTGTGGGAGAGAGACACGCTCCGCTTTTTCATATGAATACTCGTTTTCTTCCATGCTCGTATTCTTAGTTTTTCTTCTAACTGTCGCAAATCCTTTTAGCTCCTGTTTTTCATGCATCTATTATTCAAAGTTGTTTGTTCTAGTAGAGTTATATTATTACTCTCTTGTTTCATTGCTATATCTCGTGGAGAGTTTTTGTTTAGAATAAAACGATTGTTGATCGAAATCAGTAGTATAATTTTCATGCTTATAACAGTGCAAATAGAAGCTTGTATAGACTGTGGCTAGAGTTTTTCATGTCATGCTAGATGTTATGTTAACTCTATGCTTCGTAGTTGTTATTGTAGTATGACTTGTCTCAAATAGCTGAGACTGTTTAATGTGCCATTTAAATAATCATGAGTTGTTTTTATCATATTAAAGCATGAATTTGTGGTGTTCTCCTTCGAATGCTTTATTTGGTTGACTTGGCGCATGCTTACACCATGTTTATGACTAAAAACCAGTAACTTATAGCCTCTATGATCATTTATTTTTTACATATAATACCATTTATGCTTTGATTAATAATATTTATGTCGCTATGCATGATTAGGGCCATTATTGCTCTCTTGATTTGTCGCTCCCAGTATTTTGCTAGCCTCCACCTGTACTGAGTATGAGCTCTACTCGTGCATCTAACTCCCAAAAACCAAATTTGACCAAATGTGTCCACCTTATGTACCTACATGTTGTATTTAATCGTCACTCCAAGTAAATTTATCATGTGCTACCTTTTTTTTAAAATTACTCATGTTTTGTGCTCATGTTTTAGCTCATGAGGACGTGAATAGAGAATATTTATCTCACTTGTTGATTGGACTTTACATACCTGGACTAGTGGCTTCATCTGTTTAACCAAATGATAGAAGAGCTGGTAGCGGGGTGCCCAGCTACAAAATTGGTTACTATTAAATTCTCTTCACTATTTTTTGCCCTAATTTCTCAGTCAAAGCATAATTGTGTAAACAAAAGAGAAATAGGGATGACCTACTATACCAGATGCGTCTTTCAATGGGAGACGCTCTTGTGAAGTCTAGTTGGCTTGTGACGTATTGTGTTTTCTGTTTACCATTCGTTGACATAATCATACACCTCTCTAAAAAAATGTTTTCAATACCTTTGTTTAATAAAATAAAAAGCTCTAGCACATGCGTTAATCTCTGCTTCCCTCTGTGAAGGGTCATTCTTTTAATTTTATCCTGAGTCTCCATCTTCTAACTTTATGCACAGTTTAGAGAGCGTAGTTTCCATTCTGATTTTAATGTGCATTGGTCCCAAAGACTATTATTAACTGATTCATGATGTGTTATTACTTCCTCTCAAGTTATTTGTTCTAGTCATCCACTTGAACTTTGAAGGTGTCCTGGCATTTATGTTTTTCCCCACTCTTAAGGACAAGCAAAATATCACTTTGATATGTTTTCTCTATGCTCGAAACAAACGTATAACTTTCAAGTGCATTATTATTCATGATCTTTAATTTGTGTTACTTTTCATGATGCAAGGTGATTGCTAAGTTTCATTGTTAAAATTATATCTATCATGTCTGTGTTTAAGGTACTATGATTTCAGCGTACATATACTTTTACAATTTAGATGATCAAGTTTATGTTGGTAGCATGTCACCTCAGAAATTATTTGTTTTTATCGTTTACCTACTCGAGGACGAGTAGCAACTAAGCTTGGGGATATTGATACGTCATAAACGTATCCATAATTTCTGATGTTCCATGTTGTTTTAATGCCATATGCTACCTGTTTCGTTTACACTTTATGCCTTTTTTTTATCGATTTCCTAGGACTAACCTTTTGACAAGATGCCACAAAGCGACTTCCTATTTTCTGGTGTATTTAGTTTCAGAAAAGTTTTTTTGGAAATATTCTCAGAATTGGATGATTCGAAGCCCGGAAGTCTTATAAAGTTGTAGCGCACAGGGAGTCTGGAGGGGACCCAGAGGGGGGCCACAGGGGCCCCACACCACGAGGTGGCGCCCCCCTTGGGCGCGCCAGGGGTGGTGTGGGCTCCCTGGCCGCCCACCAAAGTTGCCCCCGTGCCTATATATTCTCCTCGGAGGGTTAACCCTAAAAAAGAAGCCTTTGCTATGAATAACATCCGCAGCCGCTGTCATCGTCAACCCTAGTTTGTGAGGGTTCTGGAGCTCTCCCCGGCACCCTGCCGGGAGGGGGAATCATCACCGGAGGGCTCTTCATCACCATGCCCGCCTCTGGAATGATGTGTGAGTAGTTCATCCTTGGACTACGGGTCCATAGCAGTAGCTAGATGGTTGTTATCTCCTCTTTATGCCTCATGTTTAGATCTTGTGAGCTTCCCTACATGATCAAGATCATCTTATTGTAATGCTACATGTTGTGTTTGCTGGGATCCGATGAATATTAAATTCTGTGTCCAATGATTATCAATCTATCATATTCTTTTCATGTGTTTGTTATTTATGATCTTGCATTCTCTTTGTTGTTAGTAGATGCTCTGGCCAAGTAGATGCTAGTAACTCCAAGAGGGAGTATTTATGCTCGATAGTGGTTTCATGCCTCCCTTTACTCACGCTCGAGTGACAGAAACGTAACGGGTGGGGGATGTGTTGTTGCCATTAGGGAGAAAAAAAATGTTTACATTGTTTACATTACACTCTTTTCTTAACGCAATTATCTATTGCTTGCAACTTAATACCCAAGTTTTGCTTGGATGACATTCCGAGGGTGGATTATTAGTCATAGATGTAGTTGGATAACGGTCTATGTATTTTGTTGCAATGCTCGCATGAATCACATAGTAATCATCATGTCAGCATATGCACTACGGTGCAACCTTTATATCTGTCAATTGACCAGCTGTAATTTATTTACCCAACATGATATCTATCTTTTATGGAGAGACACCGCTAGTGAACTATGGACCCCGGTCCATTTCCTCATACTGATAGTACAACCACTGCAATCACTATTTTCATACTGTTCCTACTGTTTTCCTACTTCCATGACTGTTCTCTTTTCATCAACTGCAAACAAGTACTGTTTTCCACACCATACGTTTAACCTCTTTGTTTTCAGCAAAACCGGTGAGATTTACAACTTCACTGCTTCGTTGGGGAAAAGTGATTTGATTGTGATGTGTAGATTCCACGTTGTTATTGAACCGGTTGTGTGGCCTACCACCTCAGCTGCATCAACCTTTGGAAGTGATTTCTTTCTTCTACTAGTCGATTCATCCTTGATTTCTTTCTGAGGGAAATTTGTTGATGTGCTCTCCATACCTTCCTCTTGGGATTTCCCAACGAGTGCAAGATCTGCACCATCAGTTTTTCATAGCTGAACTGACCATGCCAATGGAACAAGGAAGAAGGACAATAGTGATAAACAGAACCATTAATAGGGACATTTAGCTATTTCAGGGTGACTCGCCTACCGACCATTCAATAGAAGAGAATATATATCACATATCCTCTACCTCCATCAATCACATTCACAAGAACCATGAACCAGAAATCTCTCCGCGCCCACTTCATCCATAATTAATACAACACAAGTTTACAATATTTATTTCTTTCAGTTATTTATTATTCGTAAGTTATTCCGTTTCTATTTCCACACAACTCACCCTTTGTTTTCCGTAGGTTTAAACTAATTAATATTTATGTGAGTCAATTCACATAACTCTGACACCTTGTGTGTGAAAAAGGCAACCTGAAAAACCTGTTACCAGATCAGCTCTCCGTGGGATCGATATAAATCGGGAGATCATACTTCCGCGAAATGATGCTTTAACAAACCTGTGAACTTGCAAGTATCACACCCGCTGCCATGAACCTTACTATGAACACTCGACAGGAGGTGATAAAGAGCTAAGAGTAAAAGGTTGCACTAACTCTGAGTTTCATTCTGATCTAGATGATTCAAAGCACAATCAGGTTATGTGTTTATTCTAAATGGCTGTAGAGTTAGTTAGAGGAGCTCCAAGCAAGGCACTTTGGAAAATTCTACAATGGAGGCAGAATATGTGGCGGATTTCAAAGCTGCGAAAGATGGCCATTGGATAAATAAGTTCATAACTAACTTGGAGTGGTTCCTTCTGTGACAGAGGCAATTGAGCTCTACCGTGACAACAGTAGTGCAGTGCCCCTGGCAAAGGATCTAAAGTCTCATAGCAAGGGAAAGCACATAGAACGCAAGGATCATCTACTAGAGATCATGTGTCAAAAGGCTACACAAGGATTCGCAAAGTTCACATGGATTTGAATGTTTCATATTCGATGACAAAGTCTCTACAACGCCTCAAGTGGAGTCTCACCGATATGATATCGGATTAGTAGAAGACTTAATGTAATACCTAGATTATTGTTTCTAGTGCAAGTGGGATACTGTTGGATGTATGCCCAAAAGACAATACTATACATTTGTTTCATGATTAATGTATTATGTTTTTTATAAACGTTATGGTCATTGAATGTGAGATTCAGAGGAAACCCCATACACACGTGTAAAAACATAAACACAACAATATATCCCTTTGTCATGTATCTTAGACAAACTTGTTAATATTAGATGACCATGCTTTCCTGTTCATGGATATTTGCTTTTTCATATTCACGGGAGCACAATGTTGCTTCAACATTATGGCTGGGTTGACCCAAATAGTTGAGATAATACGAGATCTGATTCTAGCATTGTGATAAATAGTATATTTATAGTATGGTTAATTTGTTTGTTTCCTTTGACCATGAGAATATACGGTGGTGTTCTCTTGAAATTTGCTTTGGTGTAGTCAAACTTGTGCATTTCATCGTGATAGTTCTAGAATGAAATTACCCCCCTAGACAGTAGAGAGATACATCCAATATCCACTCGGTGCGATAGTATGTGTTAATAAGTCTACGTACACAAAGGAATGACATTAATCATGGTGATACTATAACACGGTAGCGAGTAAAAGGAATCATACCAGACATCGAGAATAATGTGATTTGGTGATTAAAGAGTTTAATTACGGTCTTTTCATTCATCTCATGTTGAGGCATTGATTGGTATCGTGAAATAATAGGGACTAGTTAATAACCAACAGGTTCAGTACAGTTCCTTCGTATAAATTGTAGGAATCAATATTAACGTACACGGTCCCAATGTTGATTATTAATTAGGAAAGGATTTTCCCGATCATGTCTACTTGTTCTCGAACTTATAGGGGTCACACACTTCAGGCATCAAATTCAGTTGTTCACAATGGATGGTTCGGAAAAGAGAGCGAGTATCATCCGGATAGTTCCGACGTGGTAAAATTATATTCAGAAAGATTATAAGAGAGGACATACGATGTCCCGAGATGTTAGAAAGTGTTTCTAATATTCGTGGTTAGAGTCGATAGTTTTATCCAAAGGGTATATAGGGTTTTGGAAGACTTTCGGAGAAAACCCGAGAAGGGGGAGCGCTAGGGAGGCAGAAATGCCCCAAAGACTATCCCCAATTTTTGGGGTCAGCCGCATGGGTCCTAGGACCCATCCATTAGGCGCATGGACCTCCCCAAAACTTTCCTTATATGTATTTTGGTTAAAACAAATAATTGCTCAGGAGAAAAAGAAAAAGGAAAGGGAAAAGTGGGAAGGGAAAGGACTCCCCAATTTGGGAGTCCAATCCGAATGTGAGGAGGGGGAAGGGTCAAGGAAACTTGGGGCCACCCCAAACCGACCAAGCCCTATGGCAGGTGCCCCTTCTCTCCCCACTATATATACCCCACTCTCCATAGGAAAAACACACAATTGAGATCTATTTTCTCCACAAGTGTTTTGAGGTATCGTGTCCCTTGGGATTTTCTCTCCTCCATGTACTGAGATCTCTCCACCTTATTGTGCACCTGTAGTTCCTAGTGCTAACACGTAAGACCCTCACTCCGCTGAATCCAGAAGGCTGGATACGGGGATACATCGACGGTCCCATTGCTACACTTAGCCTTAGAACTCTTCATCGGACTTCATCGACTCCGTCATTAATAGATGTTCCGTATCTCCGAATTGGTAACGATCAGATCTATCCTCTCCTTACCTTTATATTTAATCCTATGTGTTGTGTAAGATGATTTTTTTCTAAAATTGCTGCATGTAAACAATAGCCGCCGCCACCTGCAGCCAGGGTCGCGCCTAACCACGACCGAGTCACTGCTGCACGATGTAGAAGACGACAGGCGTCGCCGCACCAAGAATCCCAGGGATGCCTCTGGCAGCGGCAATGGGAGGGGAAGGGAGTGTTGAAGGCTCATCCGCTCCGGCGTTGGACCCCGGTGCATCCTAGGCAGCTGCATGGGAGCGAGTGAGATCTGCTTGACTTGCTTTGTCTCAGAAAACCATCCCTGCCGAACTGCTTGCAGGTCTCGATGGCATCAGGAATCTGACTGTGCCAGCGTGATCACAGTACTATCATCCTCGGACAGAGGCCGATCCAGCCACCCGAGCTCGTTCTTAGAGGCGGAGACATTACTAGTTATTTTACCTGAAGTTAAATTGAGCAAGTTAGCTCGCGTGAGCAATAAAATGACGCATGATCTAGCTCACTTAGGCAAGCGTGGTTGTGGTTTGTTGCATGGGACAGTCCCTCCCTCCGTGTTGGGTTACTTATTATCTGATTGCAATACTGTTGTTGCCTAATCAATAAAGCTCACCCATTTCAAAAGCAAAATAAAAATTGACCAGTTAAACTTTTATCATTTTATTCTTATAGTTGTGCAAAAAAGTATTCATAAGAGTTCCAAAAATAGTTCATGAGTTTTAAGAAAATGTTTACACGAGGAAACAAAGACCGTATGGTTAAATAAAGTCCGCGAGTTCAAAAAAGCCTTCACAATCAAAAAGAATGTTAGTATGTCCAAAATAAATTTTTCATGATGTTAACAAATATTCTAAATGCTTTAAACAATATTCTTATTAGGAAAAATTGCGTATAGTTTGTGAAAATGTTCATAAGATTAAAAAAAAACTTATACCCCAGAAGGTGTTCGTGAGGTACAAAAGAACATTCACATGATTGTGAAAAAAATGTTCACCATGTTAAAAACGTTCATGAGGTTTTTAAAAAAAAATTATGATGTTTCAAAAAAAATTCTAGCGTTTTAAAAATTGGGTCCTATAGTTAAAAAAATGTTCACGAGGTTCAAAATAATGTGTACCAGGTTTAAAAATTATTTGCATAGTTCTGTTAATGTGAAATAAAACATGTTCACACGGTTCAAAATAATTATTCACAGATTAAAAAATTCAAGTATTGCACAATGCAAAATCCAAATGATTTTCAATGAGAAAACAAAAGGTGCAATGAATGAATTTTATTTTAAAGCCATGACCAATTCTTTCAAAGGTGTGAACCTTATTTCTCCATGAATGTTTTTCATTACGAAATATATTTCGGAAGCTTAAATAAAATATTCACAAGGTTTAGAAATGCTCGTATAGCTTAAGAAAATGCCAGAAGTTAAAAAAAATGTTCATACAAAAAGGGAAAAGAGTTTGTAAGACTTAAAGTAATGTTCACATAGTTAAGAAAAAAATGCACAAAACTATAATTTTTGATGTTACAAAAAATATTCATATAGGTTAGGGAAAATGTTCGCATCAGTAAAATAAATATTTAGAAAAGTATAAAAAAAATGTTTGCACAGTTATACAAGATTGTTCGTGAGATACCAAAAAGTTTCACTTATTGACGTTGGGGTACCCGAGAGACCACAATGATAGGCCTACCCGATGTGGCCCATTGGGAGGTACCTTAAAGAGGCATTCGGGTAGCTGCGTTGAGGCCTGATAAGGAAACACACATGGACGCAGAAATAAGGAAATACTTGTTTAAAGAGTTAGGAAAGAGTAGTACCGACTCGGAATTGGGTTATATTCATGTACGCCCCCCCCCCCCCCCAAGACCCAGCCACCTATAAAAAAGCACGAGAGGGGGTCACCGTAAGGCAAGTAACCCTAGATTCAAAGTTGCGCTAGATACAATTTGTGCGGTACCCCTGTAACCAGTCAAGTGGAGTAGTCCACTAGCATCTTTTCCCTTACAAAACCCCAAGTCCCTCACCATGGGATTGTTGAGGTCACATCCTCTTCACTTATTATATAATAAAATTATTCATATGACTTTTTTTAAGAAAAAAAAACGAGTGAAAAGAATAATTGGAGGAGAAAGAAAAACCCGAGAAAACAAATAAACAAGAAAACAAAACGAAAGTAAGAAGAAAAGAAAGAAGGAAAGAAATAAAGAAATAAAGAAAGAGGAAGCACAAGAAAAAAAAATACCTTGCCAGCCCAGCTCGCCACGAGCGTGAGCGTCAACCCAGGTTATGCCCAAAGGTATAAAAAACGCCCGCTAGCTAACCGACGCGTGGAGTGTCAAATAGGAATTTCCCGCGCTGACCCAACATCTAACGCTACAAAATTAAGTAGGAATTGCCAATTATATATGATACTCTCTTTGTCTCAAGTTAATTGATCGTGGGTTTATCAAAATATGAACGTCTGTAGACATACTCTATTATATAGATACATCCATGTTTTGACATATCCACGTATTAACTCATATCAATTCGAACAAGCCCAGATTTAAAGTCCATCATGATAAATAACCTGCTAGAACAAATTTCGGGTAAGAAAAAAACAATGTTGAAAGCCCATCAAAATGACCTCTGCTTGAATAAAATTTTAAAAGTATGACCGGGTACATCTATCGCAATTTGCGTTGTCGTCATGTTTGAAGAATTACATGCAAATACGATCAAGTCTAAAGTTTAAGTAAACGAAGCATATAGAAAATTCAAATCTAATGGTACCACTGAAACATTGAGGTGCCAAACAAAGCAAATCTAAGCCCCTGATCCTAGAGCTTCAGGGTCAGGTCAATCCCGTCAGCACTCTCCTCCTGGTTAACTTCATGCAGGCCTACAAGATGACCTCCATCTCCAGTCCCGCGGTATCCGTCCACCGCAGGCACGGGAGCAAGGCCGCCGCAGGCACGGGAGCCATTTTGCGATGGGAAGGAAGGCGGGACGGAGCGGGCCAATGGATGGTAGTAGTGGATGCGCCACGCGATGAACCGCTGCGCGTGGAAACGAGCCCTGTCTACGCTGCCGGCGGGCGACGACGACGGCCAGTTGCCTGCTGGGCCCCAAGCCTGAAGAGACGGCTTGTGGAGAGCCTCGCGCAGGCCCCTATGTGCCTTCTGGTGCCCGCCCAGCGCCCGCCAGCACTTGAACGTGCGCGGGCAAAACTTGCACCTGTACAGCTTCTTCTGGACCTTGTAGGAAGCCGACAATGGCGCCGCTCCATGGCGGGCGCGAGACGTCGCCGTGCTCTCGTGCTGCTGCCTCCCTAGCATGCTGTCATTGACACCAATCGCCAGCGCCATGGTGGTATTGGCGGAGAAGGGCCGGGACGCGGGGTAGGAGTCCATCTGCAGAAAGCGAGACCGAAACTAGCTAATTGGCTGGATTGTTTGGAGATCTGCACCTACTGACGTTTTCTTGCTTCTCCCGATCTATGGTTGTGTTATATAGCTAGCTTGAGGCACCCGATCGTTCATGCATGTACAGAGTGCAACTACGAGGACTAGCTAGAATTGGAAGCAAGTTAAAGCGTTGTCCCCGTATTTGGATATATGATCAATAGTATTTCCCGTTTCTTGCCGTATCTTTTGAGTACGCACCAATGAATGGTGGTCTGTTATGCACATGCCCATCAGCTCATGCCGGATACCTGGAACAGTAGTAGGGAATTAATTTTGCAAATACTATGCCTAAACAATTGGATACACTATCATGTGATTGTAAACAGGGTAGCTTATTTTCAATGGTACCATTTTATGATATATATAAATTGCAGATTCTGATAGTGCGAATATATATATTAATGTTTTAAGATATGGATTTTATTTACTACTTGTTTAACAATTTTGTATCATTGACCCCGTATGCATTGATGCGGATGTCAATGCTTATTTGGGGACTATTTTAAGTGCTGATGGGGAGCCGCGGGGTGTTGACACGTGAGGCCGGTTTTTTGTGATTAAATATGGTTTTTAGCTTGAGGATGTTTTCTCGATGTTTTCTGTTTATCATGTGGTTCTCTTGGTTTTTTTCTTTTTCTTCTGATTTTCATTGATTTATGCGTCAAAACATGCATCACGTTTGAAATATAGAACTACATGTTAATATGTATAGTTAGTACGAACGAAAAACGCAGAAATGGACTCCAATGAAGTACAGAAATACATTATCGACGATATACAATAATATGTACAATATAACATCTACCTCGTACCTATACAAGTACGAATACTCATGCACTATTGGAATGGTGTCTAAGGATAGTATTCACGATCCCAGAGAAATCTTACTCCCGAGAGACGAGAGTAAATTTATTTGTTCGGCTGGAGGTGCAGATCAACAGATCGGAGTCTTAACACAATGTAGATGAAGATCCTCAAATTTTATTGATAATGTGGCTACAGATCGGTATAAAGTTGGATCTTGGAGAGTTATATTGACTCGCCACACGGGTTTTGGATGGTATCTAGGATTCCTATGCTAAGTCTATTCTATTACGAATGATGCAATCACAACGAGTTCCGAGCCGTAATCTCGCGTCTCTTGGGCTTAAGTTGAATATATTTTCTGGAATTAGGTCTTCGTGTATATATGGTCACCGATGAGTAGATTTACTTTCCTTGCACGCCTAGAATTTTCCCTCCTTTTCTTGTACACATGTCTTGATCCGTACCTTGCCTTCTATTTATTTCGTCTGCAGGATTCTGTTGGATGTATGCCCAAGAGATAATAAAATACATCAGTCTTATGATTAATATATTATGTTTTATGGTATAGCTGCTATGGTCACTGAATATGCGATTCAGAGGAAAACTCATACGCACGTGTAGAAACGTAAACACGCCATTATAACCCTTTGTTATGTCTCACATACAAACTCGATAATATTAGATGACCGCCTTTTTCTGTGAATGGTCATTTATTATGTCAACATTAATGGGAGCACAATGTTGGCTGGGTAGAGCCAAGTAGTTAAGATACCACAAGATTAGTTTTGCTAAATAGTATAATTACAGAATGGATGTTTTGTTTGCTTCCTTAGACTATAAGAATATTCAATGATGTTTACCGTAAGTATCATTTTGGTATAGTCAAGCATCACACCGTAAATTGGGTGATAAGAAAGGCTAACACTAGGAGGTCATGAAAGTATTCATTCATTGTGATAGTTCAACATTGGAAATTACTCATCTAGTTAATATAGAGATACATCCAAGATCCACTTGGTAAAATAGTATCGGAAAATAAGTCTCGCAGACAAAGATATGACACTAGTTATGGGGATGCTATGTCAGGGTAACGAGTAAAATGAATCATTACTAGATATCGGGAATAATGTGATATAATCACAGTCTTATCATTTATCTCGTCCCAAGGTTTTTATTGGTATAACGAAGTAATAGGAACTTACTTAACAACCAACAGTTTCAACAGTTTTATTTGTATAACGTGTAGGAATCAATATGGACGTCCGTCCCGATGTTGATTATTGATTAGAAAATGGTTTTCAATCATGTCTACTAGTTATCGAACCTGTAGGGGTCACACACTCAAGGTGTCAAAGTCTATTGTTTACATTGGAAGGTCCGGAGGAGTGTAGGGTATCATTCGGTTCTGATGTGATAAAATTGATATTAAAGAGATATTACAGAGGATATGGGATGTTCCAGGATGACAGAAATATGTTTCTAACATCAATAGGTAATTGTCGATGTCATTACGATATCACAGAAACAAGTCTGGTGTCAACCGGAATCGTTTCAAGAAAATTACCATAAGAGAGAAATAATACCAGTGTAAGGAAGAATGTTCTATGAGATATAACGGAGAATATGAGATGTCTCGGGATGTTAGAAATATTTTTCTAACATCAGTAGATAAGGTCGATGATTTTAACTATAGGGGTCACGGGGTTCCGGAAGAGTTTTGGAGGCCTTTCCATAAAGATGGCATTGCCGGAGGGGGGGCGGAAATGTCCCGGGGTTGCACCCAAAATATTAGGTGACTTCCATGTGGGTCCAAGTGTAATACACAGGGCACATCACACTCCATAGGACTTCCTTATTTGATTTTGGGAATAAATACAAAAACCAAAATTGCGAAAAATAAATAGGGGTTTTACGTGGGATTGGGAGGGACTCCTAATTCCAATTCACATTGGACTAGGAGGGGGCTGCGGCCAGATTTAGCCCTCCCAAACCAACCTAAAAACTAGGAAGGCCCTCCTCCTTGTCCCACTATATATACTTCCCATGGATATATTCCGAAGAGCATTGATTCCAATTAATATTGTCTCCGTAAGGATGTCACAATTTAAGCACTGTAAAGTTGTTAACGTTTTGAAGTGTGACATACATTTGTTGACATAAGGAAGGGTGTGTATAGTACTATACCCACATGCAGATAATTGAGATATATATGTCTATTAATAGACAAAGAGCTGAAAAGTTATTTTAGATACAAACAAGATATGAGATATCTCATGAACTAGTTTGTATGCAAGTGAAACAAAGATTAAATTTTGTGAGGAAAACGTATGTGTACTGAGCTTGGTACATACGAGGATTGGAGACATTGGATGTCCCAGTCTCCCAAGAAATTGGGCACCAGTATTAATCTTGTTTTATTTTCCGGTAAAGGCTCTAGGAGCTTTGTAATTATTAATGACTAAGGGAGAAGAAGGATTATGAAGAAATTAATTCATTTCACTTTGGAACTTGGGAGAAAACTTATCATAAGTTAATGATAAGAAAAGGGTTCAACTTAAGATGATAAGAGTGTCATGATTGACACCCTGATAAATTATCCCAGTACAACTGGTGTCACTCTTAATGTTGAATATTTCATTTCGTAGAGAGAAAACACATAAATAGGGACTATCGAAAGTTTATGGCATAAAAATAGAGTAGGGTAAATCCAACTTGGGTATATGTTATTTATGTTCAAAATTGCTAGTCAGTGTAGTTCTTGGGTATAGTGATTTAATCACAAGAATACCAGATCAGTTGCTCTTATGTGCAACATGATACAAGAATTACTATGGCTTAAAAGATACTAGCAAAGAAAAAAATGGAATAATGGGTGGTGGAGTAAGATTACTACATTCACCAAATTTACCTTAGCGATTTATTGTGAGCAGTGGCACTTGTTTCCTCGCTGGGGACATAAGTTTGACTTATGACCTTGTGGATAGGATACAATAAATCCTGCATAGAGACATCAATAATATTAAAACTGCTAAAGTATAGATTGTTAGTAATAATCATTTTGTAACAAGATATATTCGTTTCCTTGTCATGGAAATGAGTTACAAGCTTTAGCAAGCATCCATAAAGTTGTGGAATTATTCTACAGCTTTGATCACTAGGAACACCATGTGTTTATGGAGTGTCCAAGTGAAATAATCCATCCTTATTCGATAAGGATGGATTAAAGATGTTAAAATAAAGCCATCTACATTTCATTTGTGATGTAAAGTATTTACAAGAAATCAAAAAAATGAATGCTTGATTATTTAATGGTTGTCCCAAGAACAGGGAATTCTTCCCATCACCAAGGACAAAGATTTTGTCAGGGGTGTTAAAGAAATTACTCCTTCAAAAAGTGAGTGGGAGGACAGTACATTTGATGCGCGTGTAACACACGTTCATTGGGAGACCCCAATAGGAAGGTTTGATGAGTAAAACATCAAGTTTCCCTCAGAAAGAAACCAAGGTTGAATCGACCAGTAGGAGGAAGGAGTAACTTCAGAAGGTTGATGCAGTTGAGATGGTAGGGCGCACTACCGGTTCAACAACAACGTGGAACCTACACAACACCATCAAATCACTTTGCCCCAGCGAAGCAGCGAGGTTGTCTCTCACCGGTTTTGCTGAACACAAAGAGGTTAAACATATGGTGTGGAAAACATTATGAGAACATTATGAAAATAGTAGAAGCATTGTGAAAACAGTAATTGCAGTGGTTATATTATCAGTATGAGAAAATAGACCGGGGTCCATAGTTCACTAGAGGTGTCTCTCCATAAAATATAGATAAAAGGTTACAACTGGGCAATTGATAGATAAAGAAACGTGCATGACATAAAGATTACTATGAGATTCATGCGGGCATTACAACAAAATACATAGATCGTCGTCCAACTGCATCTATGACTAATAATCCACCCTTCGAATATCATCCAAACAAACGTTGGGTATTAAGTTGCAATCAACGGATAATCACAGTAAGCAAAGTGTATAATGTAAACAATGTAAACGAAGTAAACATCGTTGTTTTCTCCCTAATGGAAACATCACATCCTCCATCCGTCACGTTTTTGTCACTCAAGCACAGATGCAAAGGAGGCATGAACCCAGTATCGAGCATAAATACTCCCTCTTGGAGTCACCAGCATCTAACTGGCCAGAGCATATTCTAACAACGGAGAGCATGCAAGATCATAAATAACATACACATGAAGATAACATGATAAATTGATAATCAAAAGACATAGCATTAAATAATCATCGTATCCCAGCAAACACAACATGCAGCTGAAGGGTACGATGCATAGGAAAAAAAATCCTACGCAAGAGATGCCCAAAGGACCAAGATCTAATCTAGGAGATGAAAGAAACAGGGAGAAATAGTTTCATAAGAAATACCCTCAAAGACTCTAAGCGTTATGAGATCGAATCTCGTTGTTGGCGTAGTCGTACTCACTTCGATCTCAAGACCGAGAAGATGTGCACCGCAATCCGGCGGTGCCTCCGTGATCGGTCACACGTACGGCTTGATGACGACCTCCGTTCCCTCGATCTAGCGGGGCAGCGGAAGTAGAGGATCCCTCGGAACTCCAGCTGCACGATGGCGTGGTGTGGTGGAGAAAAATTTGTTCAGGGCTTCTCCAAGCGCATGAACATGAGTTGGATCAGCGGGAGGAGGGAGGTGAAGATCACACCAAGTGTGTGGAGGAGAGAGAGCTCTCACCCTCCTTTTATAGGGGAGGGGGGAGGCAGCCCAAAGGGGCTGCGGCCAAGCCATGGTGGTACCCCCACCTCTTCCCTCTTCATGTGAGTGGACTCTCCACTCACACCCACTCATCCTCCACTTAAAATCCACTCAAAAATACCAAAAGTTTTTTGTTTAATAAATAAATAGTACATTTTATTTTTTTATTTTAATATTTGTTAATTCTATTAACAAACATTTTCATATAGCACCTCGAATCATTTTTTAATTCTATTAACAATCATTTGACACAAATCCCTTGAACTATTTCAAATTTACCCGAAACAATTTCGGTGATGTCCAAACTTGTCTCCGATATTCCGTATCCTCTCAAATGTGTCATCGAACCTTAAGTGTGTCACCATACGGTTCGCGAATAACATACACATGATCGAGACACCTCTCCGATCAATAATCAACAGCGGGATCTTGAGATCCGTGATGACTCCTATATATTCAACGGCGAATCTTGTGATCGTCTGAACCATCAACGTCGTAACTAATTCCGAGATCCGATCATTGGTATCAACCATACCTTGTTCGATCTCATTACCGACAAGTACTCTTTTTTTTTTGAAGATTGTACCGTAGGGAAAAATCCCTACGGTTAGATTTTCAAAATTATGGGTGGCAAACAGAATGCCACCAAAGTTACATAAGTGTTACAAAAGGTAGATCAAGGGGGTAAAAAATTAATCCTACAATACATCATGTGACAAGGTTCCTAACCCAAGAAATGAGGGGTCCCCTACTAGTGTTTTTAACTCTGTACTGATGTAACATGATATCAGAGGAAAACCTAATATGCCAACTCAAATAAGTAGCCTCTTTGGATTGGAAGATAAGATCATTCCTAGCCTTCCATATGTTCCATGTAGCACAAGCTAAGATCTCCAGAAAACAGGGCCCTTGAAATTGCAACATAGCCAAAGTGATCCTATCCAGTATGGTCTTGGAGAGATCCCAATGAATGCCAAGCGCAATCCAACAATCCCTGGCAAAGTTACATTCAAAGAACAGATGGCTAATAGTTTCACACGTGTTGCTGTCACATAGGACATAGGAATAACCCTCAGGTAGATGCCAATGTCTGCGGCTCATAAGATCTCTAGTGTTCAATCGATCATTGAAGAAGAGCCACAAGAACACTTCCAGTTTAGGGAGGCATCTGGAAGCCCATATATTCTTGATGAGGGGATGGCAATGGATATTAGTAAAGAGGAACTTATAAAATCGTGCAGAGCTGTAGTGTCCATTGCCCCAGCAATATAGCACATGATCATGACTAGATGGATCCAGATCAAGTTGCTCGATAACCCGCGATAAGTCCTGATATTCCTCATATGCTTGCACAGACAAAGGCAGAGCAAATGTATCTTGTAGATTATGTGAATCACAGATCTGAGCCACAGATGAGTCCTCATTAAGTACAAATGAATATAACCTAGGCCAACGATCACAAAGTGTAGTGCTGCCCTGCCAAAAATCTTTCCAGAAAAGAGTATTACATCCGTTTCCAATGTGGAATCGAGCAATACTGCGATATAAAGGTATGAGCTTGAATATATCCCTCCACCAGAATGAACCCCTAACGGCTTGAGCATGTGGTGGAGAGTGATCATATAGGTTCCAAACAAGTTTGACCCAGGGTGTATCATAATGGTTATAAAACTTGTGCAAATATCTGATCAGGAGAGCATTATTTTGGAGCTCAAGATTCATGATGCCAAGACCCCCATGTTTTTTAGGCTTACAAACCTTCTCCCAAGCAGCTAATGATTGAGGTGTGGCAGATCCTCCATCCTTGGCCCATAAACAGTGACGTCGGATACGATCAAATGAGCGAATAATAGTTTTAGGGAGCTTGAGTGAGCCCAAAAAATGGGTAGGAAGAGAAGATAGGACTGATTGTATCAGGACTAAACGCCCACCATAATCCAGATATCTAGAGCATGCATTCAATCTTCTCTCCATACGATCAGCTAGTGGAGCAAGATCTGAAATTGTGGGTCTGGTGGTACCCAGGGGGAGGCCCAAGTAGGTGAATGGCATAACACCAGTCGAACATCCAAAAACATTGGCCAGGGCCAACAGTTGTTCTTGCGTGATATTGAGTGGCATGATGCATGATTTGGAGTAGTTAACTGTCAGACCAGTGGCCTTAGCAAATACAGTAAGAAGATTCTTGAGAACTGATAGCTGTCTAGAGCAAGCCTGCGTGATCAGTAATGTATCATCTGCGTATTGAACGATGGGAAATTCAGCCTCTGGTATAGGGAGGGGTGCAGTAAGCTCCCCTTCAATCATCAATCTATTGACCATGGACTGAAGAAGATCAACACCTTCCACAAAAAGGATGGGTGAGAGAGGATCGCCTTGACGAACCCCTCTCTTACAGGCAAATTTCTTGCCAGGGACTCCATTAAGCAGTACAGCAGATGTACCCGTATTGAAAATAGACTGAATCCAACCCGTCCATCTGTCATCAAAACCACTGGCCATGAGAATACGTATGAGAGCATCATGCTCAATAACATCAAATGCTTTACTGAAATCAAGCTTGATAATAACTGCCTCAGCTCCAGATGCCTTGACCTGGTGAATGTATTCATAAGCCCAAGCAATGCAATCCTGAATGTTGCGGTTTTTAAGAAAACCATATTGGTTCTGGTGGACAATAGATAAAATGTGCTCTTGAAGTCGATTAGCTAGAATCTTAGTCAAAAGCTTGAAAGAGGAATTAAGTAATGAAATGGGCCTGTAATCATTTGCTTGGCTAGGAGCAGAGATCTTAGGTATCATAGTGAGGAAGGCATCATTGATACTCTGTAAATTAACAGTTCCATGCCAAAAATCCTCAAATAATCTATAGTAATCCTCTTTAATAATATGCCAGCAGCTTTTGATAAATTGTCCGTTGAAACCATCTGGACCCGGAGCCTTATCAATAGGTAAGGATCTAACCATATTATCGATTTCGTCACGAGAGAATGGGCGGGAAAGGCATTCCAATCCCTCATGATGCGGGAGGTAGCGTGAAAATTCAAAATCTTTATCGATGCCTACCGAAATCCCCATTCGTGTTTGAAATGTGCTTCGGAGCAGTGCCGCCTTCTCATGATGATCAAAAGTAATGGAGCCGTCCTCCCGTACAAGCGATGCGATGTTGTTTGCTCTATAACTGACGGTGGCCATAGAGTGAAAAAAATATGTATTTTCACTGCCATTCTTAGCCCAGTGGGCCGTGCATCTGTTTCTCCAATAATCCGATTTGCAGCGAAGAAGATGGGCCAGCTGGTCTTTGATCACATTGCGAAAATTCCATTCCGTGATAAATAGAGGCCTAGCATCCTCAATAGAATCCAAAAGAAGAATAGTATTATTACAATTTGAGATAAAGTGGTTAAGAGTCGAGATGCTCTGTTGCCATTTCCTCAAACCTTTCCTCAATAATTTCAGTTTAGATGAAATGCGCTTTGCACTACTCGTTCCGTGATATGACATCCTTGTGATCCAGTCACGTGCTTGCAAGCGGTGTCGATGTGATATCACCGAGAGGGCTCATAGTATATCTCTCCGTCATTTGGATGGACAAATCCCACTCTTGATCCATGAGACTCAACTAATACTTTCCTAAGACCCAACGACACCTTTATAGTCACCCTGTTACGGCGTGACGTTTGATGACATAAAAGCACCCTTCCGGTATTAATGATTGACATGATCTCATGGTCTAAGGAATAAGGTTACTTTGTATGGAAGATATAGCAATATAAACTAAATGACTTTTTTTGACACATTATAAACTAGATGACTTGATCATATTATTATACTTAATTTGGGTCTATGTTCATCACAACGTTCTCCTAATGACATGACCCCGTTATTAACAACATCTAATGTTCATGATCAGGAAAGCTTGATCATCAGTTAATCATCGAGCTAGTTAAATCAGAGGCGTTACTAGGAACCATTGTTTGTTTATTAAACACACATGTATCAACGTTTCCGTTTAATAAAATTCTAGCATGGGAAATAAAAATTTATCATAGACAAGGAATAAGATAATAACAACTTTATTATTGCCACTCGGGCATATTCCCTTCAGTAGCATTACAAATAGATGATCTCGATCATGTGAGGCAGCTCATGAGATCTAAACATGAGGCATAAAGTGGAGAGGACAACCATCTAGATACTTCTATGGACCCGTAGTCTAGGGATGAACTACTCACGCATCACTCTGGAGGCGGGCATGGTGGTGTAGACCCCTCCGGTGATGATTTTCCCTCCCGGGAGGGTGCAGGGTGATATGTCATAAACGTATCCTTAATTTTTTATGTTCCATGTTGTTTTGATGCCATTTGCTACATGTTTTCCTTACACTTTATGTCTTTTTTATCGATTTCCCAGACTAACATATTGAAAAGATGCCACAGAGCTAGTTCCCTGTTTTCTGCTGTTTTTCGTTTCAGAAAAGTTGTTATGGAAATATTCTCGGAATTGGAAAATTTGAAGCCCGAAAGTCTTAGAATTCCCGAAGGTTCCACGGAGTCCCGAAGAGGCCCAGAGGGGGGTCACACCATAGGGCAGCGCGACCCCTGGCCACACCTAGGGGTGTCCTGGGCCCCTCGGGCATCCACCGCCATTGCCCTTTCGCCTATTTATTCCCCTGATACTTCAACCCTAAAAATATACCACTTCGTCCCGACAAACACCCGAGGCCGCCGTCGTCATCAACGGGAGGGTTCTACACCACCATGCCCGCCTCGAGAGTGATGCATGAGTAGTTCATCCTTGGACTACAGGTCCATAGCAGTAGCTAGATGGTTGTACTCTCCACCATATGCCTCATGTTTAGATATCGTGACCTGCCTCACATCATCGAGATCCATCTATTTGTAATGCTACATGTTGTGTTTGTTGGGATTCGATGATTATTTAATGTTATGTCTGTTGATTATCAATATATCATGTTACCTCCATGTGTATGTTATTTATGTTCTTGCATGCTCTCCGTTGTTTGTAGATGCTCTGGCCAAGTAGATGCTAGTGACTCCAAGAGGGAGTATTTATACTCGATAGTGGGTTCATGCTTCCTTTGCATCTGGGCTCGAGTGACAGAAACGTGACGGATGGAGGATGTGTTGTTGCCATTAGGGAGAAAACAACGATGTTTACATTGTTTACATTACACACTTTGTTTACTGCGATTATCCACTGCTTGCAACTTAATACCCAACATTTGTTCGGATGATATTCGAAGGGTGGATTATTAGTCGTAGATGCAGTTGGATGACGATCTATGTATTTTGTTGTAATGCCCGCATGAATCTCGTTGTAATCTTTATGTCATGGATGTTCTTTATCTGTCAATTGCCCAGCTGTAATTTGTTCATGACGCATGTTAGCTATCTTTTATGGAGAGACACCTCTAGTGAACTGTGGATCCCGGTCCATTTTCTCATGTTGATAATACACACACTGTTTCCACTATTTTCACACTGTTTCCACTATTTTCGCACTGGTGATCCTTTATACGTGTCCAACGTATCTATAATTTTTGATGCTCCATGATCATACTATCTCAATTGCTACTTGTTTTCTCCCTTATTTATAGCATTTTATATGTTTTCCGAGACTAACCTATTAACAAGATGCCAAGTGTCAGTTCCCTGTTTTCTACTATTTTTGGTTTCAAAAAAGTTATTCTGGAAACATTCTCGGAATTGGACCCCACAAAGCCCGAAGTTCCTATTTTCTCCAGAAGCATCCAGAACACCGAAGAGGAGTCGAAGACGGGCAACTGGGGGGCCACACCATAGGGTGGCGCGGGTCCCCCTGGCTGCGCCACCTATAGGTGTGGGGCCCCTGGAGATCCACCACCTTTGCCCTTTCGCCTATTTAATTCCCTCGAATGGAAAACCCTAGGCACCTGATAAAAAATCCCCGAAAAGTTCTGCAGCCGCCGTCACCGTCAACCCTAAATTAGGGGGTTCTGAAGCTGTTTCCGGCACCCTGCCGGAGAGGAGATCATCATCGGAGGCTTCTACATCAACATGTCTTCCTCCGGAGTGATGCGTGAGTAGTTCATCATTGGACTACGGGTTCGCAGCTGTAGCTAGATGGTTGTCTTCTCCTCATATGCCTCCATGTTTTGATCTCGTGAGCTGCCTATCATGATCGAGATTGATCTTATGTAATTCTATATGCTGTGTTTGTTGGGATCCGATGAATATTGACCTTATGCCAAGTTGATTATAGTCTTTATTTGCATATGCTAGTTGTGATCTTGCATGCTTTCCATTGCTAGTGGTTGCTCTGGCCAAGTAGTTGCTAGTGACTCCAAGAGGGAGTATTTATGCTCGATAGTGGGTTCATGCCTCCTCACCACCTTGCTCGAGTGACAGAAACGTGAAGGGGGGATGTGTTGTTGCCATTAGGGAGAAAACAGCAGTGAGAGTGCCCGCGTGCATAATCATTGCTTACATTACACACTTTGTTTAATGCAGTTATCTCTTGCTTGCAACTTAATACCTAAGGGGGTTCGGATGATAACCTGAGGGTGGATTATTATTCATAGATGCAGATGGATGTCGGTCTATGTATATTTTTGTAATGCCCGCACTAAATATAATGGTAATCATCATGTTATATTGTCCACTACGGTGCAACCTCTATTTGTCAATTGCCCAGCTGTAATTTGTTCACCCAGCATGCTATCTTTTATGGAGGGATACCACTAGTGAACCTATGATCCCCGGTCCATTTTCCACACTGTTAAACAAACCACAACTATTTACTTCTTTCTTTACTTACTTCAAGAATACACCATTTTCCACACAATACGTCTAATCTTTGTTTTCAGCAAGACCGGTGAGATTGACAACCTCACTATACCGTTGGGACAAAGTATTTTGGTTGTGTTGTGTGCAGGTTCTATGTTGTTGCTGAGACCGGTGAAGCGCCAACACCACCATCAGTGGCATCAACCTTCCTGAGAGCCTCTTCCTCCTACTGGATTGATAACATTGGTTCTTAGCTGAGGGAAATTCTTGCCACTTGCTCATCACACCTTCCTCTTGGGGTTTCCAACACGCCATCCATAGCAATCAAGAATTTCTGGCGCCGTTGCCGGGGACTTAAAATTCATCATCATCAAGAAGCCTCCCCGTCAAGGCACCATCAAGGCGTAGCAAAGAATTTCTGGCGCTGTTGCCGGGGAAGAAGAAGTCTTCTGGCAATGGGAGTCTCTCACTCTCAACCTCTTTATTTTGTTTATTGTCTTGTTTTTATTTTTGTCTTGTTTTTCTTCTTTATATTGAAAACACAAAAAATTTAGTTTACTTCATAGCTGTTATTTATTTTCTTGATTTTATTTCACTAGAATGAGTATTCCTAAAGTTGAGGTTCGTTCTTTTAGGCAACAAGGGGGAGAGAGTTTACAATATGCTTGGTATAGAATAAATGATGCTCATAATAAATGTACAAAAAAATATTCTACCTTGATACTGCTGAGGAACTTTTATGTTGGTATTTTTGGCTGGTATAGGCATGTGTTAGATACACTTACGGGTGGAAAATTTCTAGGAACTCCTGCTTTGGAAGCCCGCAATTTGATTCAAAGTTTAGTAGGAGCACCCCCCATTACAACTTTTAAAACTGAGATCCATTTGGAGGATGTATTGATAAACTAAACTCTTTGTAAATGAAATTATCAATTTTCCTTGATAATGCTAGCAAAGTTAATGAATTAATAATTACTATTGATAAAAGAATCACTACTCTAGAAGCTAGCAACACTCATGATAATAAAAGTTTTAGGATTGGTAAACTAGAGGATGCTATGGGAACTTTAAGCTCAACCTTTTCATATCTTAAATTCAAAAAGGAGAAAGCCTTTGTGGGAAAGGAGCAAAGATTCATGTATGCTCCTAAGATGGCTAAACCCAAATCTCAATATGTGCTGAAAATTCCTAAAACAATTAATGAAACTAAGAGTGACCTCCATGTTGAATCTTCAGAAAACATCTAGAGTGCCTATTTCTGCAAATAATGGTTTAGAGGAAGTTATAGAGGATGCTTCTACACTTGAAAATACTTGAGTTTCCCTTTTGTGCCTAGCTGAAAGGCGTTAAAGAAAAGCGTTACCGGGAGACAACCCGTTTTATTTCGTTGTTTTCAACTCGCTTTCTTTCGTTTTCTTTGGTGAGCTTTGCACCTGGGTGTTGTCTATTTTATTATCAACCCTGCTGTATCTTTTATTTTGTGTTTTTGTTGAGCCAAGTCAAGCCTCTAGTGGAAAGTTGAGGTTATATTTCGGATTTATGCGCAGGAAACAGATTTCTGATGTCCACTGTTAATTCCGTAAAAAGTCACAGAAAAATAAAAATGACCTGAGTTTGTTTGTTCTTAATCCTGAGTTAGATACGCAACTTTTCTTCGTTGACCACTTTTTGATTTGAGCAACAGAAGATTTTTGAAAAAAATCGATCTTTACCTGCTGTTCAGTTTTGACAGATTTCTGCCATTTATTGCATTTGCATCTTAATCCCTTTCTTTTGGTGTTATTTTGAGAAAAAGAGTTTTAAAAGAAGTTGTGACAGTAGCTAATGTGTTTTTCATTGTTAGACTTGTGTTGAAACTGAACCATGTAAATTTATTATTTCAATTGCACTAACGTTGCTAATGAAGATTGTGAGAATTTTGGTGTGAAGGAAGTTTTCAAGGGTCAAGAGAAGAGGATGATATGATGTGATCAAGAAGAGTGAAAAGCCTAAGCTTGGGGATGCCCCGGTGGTACATCCCAACAAATTCCAAGAAGACTCAAGCGTCTAAGCTTGGGGCTGACTAAGGTACCCCCTTCTTCGTCAACAAATTATCAGGTCACTTCTAGTGAAACTATATTTTTATTCGGTCGCATCTTATGTGCTTTACTTGGAGCGTTTTTTTCAGTTTTTTGTTTTGTTTTTTGCTTTCAGTTTGTTTTTACTTTTTCAATAAGCTTGGTTGGACCCCAGCATTCTTTTATTGGAGAGTGACACGCTCCGCTTTTTCATGAGAATACTTTGTATTCTTAATCTCTCTCTAACTGCTTCATTTATTTAGCTCCTGTTTTGCATGCATCTGTTAGAACCTGGACCCAGAGATATACATACTGTTATGTGCTCCTAGTCATGGACTCACAAGAGCTTCACGGTTACTAGCCCCGGCCGCAACAAACAATGGCAGGTAGACCGGATTCATCGGCACACATGCCGGATCACCATAGTCTACTACTCCTTGTATCCATGCTAGACATAACCAATTATGCATACCCAAGCGTCCACGAGTCGGTTGAAACTGAAGGAACGGGACCAAAGTTATACAGAGCTGTTATGTGTCCAGAAAGTGCAACAACAATCGAGGGTTACTAGGGTTACCTCGCCCCAGGCGGAATCACATCGGCAGGCAGGATCGGACATGGATCATCAACTCCACAACCCCTCGACTGCGACAACTATGTAGGCATAGCCAAAACTGTATAACAACGGGATCGAAACCAACAACCGATCAAAGAAGCACTCTAGACATGAAATGTATTAAACAAGTCATACTAGAGTAGTATTACATGCAGAGGTTACACGACCAACATAGGTCAAGCAACCCAACATTACAACAAGCAGCGAAAGAAAATATGTTGTTGTACAACAAGAAAGCAAAAGGACTAAGAGTCCGAAACATAAGAAACGTAGTCAAACCCATACTACAGATACCAGGCTGCCACCTAGGAACCCCTAACTACTCATCAACGTCGAGAAAGAACCCTTCTTCAGCTGCATCACCGAAGTCTGAAACAAAACAACAACGAGGCAAGGTTGAGTACAAAAGGTACTCAGCAAGACTTGGCTTCTAATTTCTTTTGCGTAAAGCCATCTTTGTTTTCTGAAGTCGAGGAATAAGTAGCACGTGTAATAGAACATTTATAAAACAGAAGAGGAATCTACTCAACTATTGAGATCATCATGTTCTTTTGTCCACCAGTACTTTCTCATTCCCAGACTACCTCATGCTACAAGAATCACCCCTCTCGACGTAGTCGAGGAGGCATCCTTCATTCGTTGTCACAAAGTTTTATTCATTCCGTTAGAGTTGTCTATGATCACAGAATCTGTTGCCAAGTCGTCCGCAACCGTGGACACGACTTCTCTAGGAGATTTATCCCCGCAGGGGGTACACTTTACCCACACGTATCAACCGACTCTTAATGCCATGCGGTAACGCTCCTCTCTAAGAGCGCGGCAGAGTGTGGTCGACCATGGCCTTCACCTTACTTAGCCCTATCCATGAGTCAACCCAAACAGGGCGACCCCGTCAACAGGGAGTTGGCCACCTCCTGACGGCACCTGTTCTATGAGTGGGGACAAGATCCGTGTACGTCCATCTTCTCCAAAACATTTTATGACACACCCGCAAAAGGAAACTTCAATCTACATGACCCATGGAAGTGGCTAGTCAAGTTAGTTAGCCGAGCGGGGTTCATTGGCCCGCGTGTGGCTGCACGCTCAGTCTTGGCTTCGAAGGCAAGAACTCGCACCTAGGGGCATGAACGAGACAAAACCCACAACCCACAATAGCCTTGTAACATCCCCAAATTTGCTAATTAGGGTGTGTGGTGTTGTGTTCATATCATACATGCATGAAAACAAAAATTTAATCTTGTTTGAACCAATTTAAATTGTGAATTTAAATGGTTTGAGAAAAATCCATAAATAGTACTTAGAATGGTTCCCAAAATTTTGTGTTGGAAAATATTTCAGTTACACCAAAACAAAACATGGTTTGGTTGGAAATTTGATAAGGTTTCCAAAACCTATTCTTGCCAAATTTTCGGTTTGCAAAAAGGCCCTCAAAACGATGTTTTCTGTCCTGTTTTAAAACAGAGAAGGACCTCACTGGAATTCCATTGTTTTCCAGGGGTTATCGTAATTTCCCTTTTCTTTTTTCCTTTCTTCTACCTTGAGACAGAAGGATGCAGGTGCGTGTCCTCACCGCAGCTGTCGACGCCACCTCCTCCCTGCCCCTCTCCTTGCGTGGGTAAGACCCCAGAGGCGTCCGGATCAATATCTCCCTCGCAGAACTTCCCTGGAGCGCCCTCTCTCTCTCTTTGTATTTTTTCGCAACCGAGCACCAACCCTAGCTCGGGCCAGCCTCCATGGCGCCACCAACTCCGGCAGCCCCACAGCGAACGGAGACCGCCTCTGGATTCGCCTTGAACCGTTCGTGCTCCTACCCTAAGCCTCATGAACGGGGAAGGCCAAAATCGCCCGCGCCGTCGTCATCTTCTCCACGGTCGGTAGCCGGCCACCGGCGAAATTCCCCGCCTCCCGTCCTCCCCCTGCCCCGACGGCTGTCTCTCCGTGATCACGGTGAGCCGCTGCACCTCAGGGTGCTCTCCTTTACCTCCCTCTCCCTCTGGTTTGTCTTTTCACCGTGCACCTCCCTTCGCCGCCGCGGTTCTTCACGTCGGCGTGTGCTCCGGCGACCATTTGGTCAGCCGCGGCCACCCCTAGCATCTCCATGCACCCCTCCATCCCGTGGTGGTGTTTAATTTCAAAACCCCGCGTGGATTTCGTCGAATTTGAAGGATTCTGTGAAGAACAGAGAATGGTGATGTCACCATTGCATCACGATGATGTCATAACCCTGTTTCTTTTTTTCCAGAAATTGTTTATTAATTACATAAAATGTTTAATAATTATAAAAATAATAACTATTGTTTTATACCTCAGAAAAATAAAAGTAAGGTATAGAAATGTTTGGAAAAATATTCTCTATCCAAATATGTCATTTTCACACATGTTTGGCAAAGTCCAAAAAGAGTATTTATTTAATGTTGTTTAATCATTTAAAATAGAAAATTAAGTTTTTATTCATTAAAATTAGAAAATTAAAAGTCATATACCATTTTGCTCAAAATGACAAATGCAACCTATTCATGATGTTTTCAAACCCATTTGATCAATAAAAAAATTGTACTCACTTCTAAGATCGCCCGAAACCCCCTCCGGGGTCTATTTCGGGTTAATTTCAGTAAAATTGCATATCTGCCATATGAACCCTAGCAACCCAATGATCATGCTTAGGGCTTTATTTCAGTGCATTAACTTGCTCATGCATACATATTGCGCATTGCATCGATGACATGTGTTGATTGTTGTTCTTTTTGTTTCGGTGTTTGTTTCCCCCTCGGTAGAATGTGACTCCGAAGAGAAGGCCAGCAATCCAATAACGAATACTTGATCCTAACCGACAAGTCAAGCACTTATTCCTAAAGACTTTATCTGGTTTTCATGAAGCAAGGCAAGCATAACCTCTTATCTGCTCATATATGATTTCGAAAGACTTTCGGTTCTCGTACAATGCATTCGATTCCAATGTATCTTGTGTCAGTAGATAGAGTTATCCTATTTATTTGCATAACCCAGATATCAAGATTCAATGCTCCTAGCATACATAGTATTTGTTTGTGTGTATCGCCAGAGCCTCAAATATGCCATTCTTAGTCATACATGTCTGTTGATCTCTGCTCCATCCGGTTGATGAATCAGAGACGTGAATGAATCTAGTATGATAGTATGTTGTGGAAAGTTAAGAGAATTTGTTAACATGATTTAATGGTGTGGATGACGAGACCACAGAGGGTCTGTGGTGGTTGTCTCGTTCATGCCCCTAGGAGCGAGTTCTCGTCTTCGAACCAAGACTGAGCGTGCATCCACACGGGGATTGGATTCCCCTAGGTCTCAACTTGCCTAGTTTGTTCCATGAGTTGCCTAGTTCGGTCTTTCCATTTGGATTTGCGGGGATATTAAAACCTTTTCAAAACTAGGACGTGGCGATGTATCGGCGCTCTGCGGGTAGGTAACCGTCGAGCATTGCGCACAACGATAGAGACCCGGCAGGAGATGGCCACTCCCTATTGGCGGTCCATCTCTACTCGGAGCGACTCATGGAATAGGCGAAGCAAGGGAAAGATCATGGTCAACCTTCATCTGCCGCCACTTCTCGGACTAGTGCTAATCATGTGGCATTAAGAGTTGGTTGGTACGTGTGGTTAAAGTTGTACACCCCTGCAGGGTTTAAATCTTTTCGAAAAGCCGTGTCTGCGGTTAAGGACGACTTGGTGACGGATTCTGTGATCATAGACAACTTTAACGGAATTATTAAAATTTGCTGATAACGAATGAAGGATGCCTCCTCGGAGATGCCGAGAGGGGTTACCTTGTAGCATGAGTTAACGGAACAACTTGAGGTGGTGATCTTTGAAGCACGAGTTACCTTCATAACTCTTTCTAAAAGAAGCAGACATATAATAGGTTAACTAAGTCTTGTTAAGTACCTCCCGTACTCATATTTGATTCAACTTGGTTCAGGTGGAGTTCCTCAGTTCAGTGGTGTTTCGACGTGGACATCGACGAGTAGTTTGGGGTTCCCAGGTAGCAGCCTGGAATCTATGGGCTGGGACGTCGCCTTATGTTGCGGCCTCTTAGGCCTTTTTGGTTCTTGTTGATTAGCAACATAATTTCCCTTCCGTTGTCTGATGTAATGTTGGGTCGTGCGACCTCTGCTTGTAAGCTATACTCTAGTAGCACCTGTTTAATAAAGCTTCATGTTTAGAGTACTGCTTTGATAGGTTGTTGGTTTCGAGCTCATTGTTATACAGTTTTGGCTATGCCTGCATAGTTGTCGCAGTCGAGGGGTTGCGGAGCCGATGATCCATGTCCGAGACCGCCTGTCGATGTGATCGGCCTAGGGCGAGGTAACGCCAGTAACCCTCGATTGTTGTTGCACTTTCTGGACACATAGCAGCTCTGTATAACTTTGGTCCCGTTCCTTCAGTTTCATCCGACTCGTGGATGCTTGGGTATACATATCTGGTTATGACTAGCATGGATACAAGGAGTAGTAGACCGGGGATCCGGACTATGTGCCGATGAATCCGGTCTTCCTGCCGTTGTTTGTTGCGGCCAAGGCTGGTAACCCTGAAGCCCTTGTGAGTACATAGCTAGGAGCACATAACAGTATGTATATCTCTGGGTCCGGGGTCTAACAAGTCATGGTATCAGAGCAGGACTGCATGTAGGAAAACCTTACTGCTTGGTCGATGTCGAGTCTAGTGTTTGTGAAAACTACTTTGAAACATCAAATGAGTTGTGAAAACCTTCTTAGGATTATTTTTACTCCTTACCTGGTATCGCTCTAACTCTGGGTCACCTTATCTGTTTTGATTTGAAAAGGTTTTGCTATCTCCTCTAGTCATTCAAAACTCAGGTGCCTTGTTTGGCAAGGACGTCTTTCACCCAAGTTGACCTAGTGTTAAAGTTTCTAGAGTCGTGTGTGTTCCATATTCTTCACGTGTTTCAAAGTTCTAAATCCTGAACCTCGAGATTATCTTTCCATCTCGAATGTACCCGTTATCCTCTACTCAAGTACTTCCGGATCTATCGTTGTCTTTTGAAAGATACTCCGTGATTGCTATTCGTTGTGTTCTCCAAGGCACTAAGATAGTAGTTACTCCTTTCTATCTGTTTATAACCTTGGACTTGAACCGAAGGTCCTGGAATGTGCTGAATTGCGGCGGATTGAATCATGTGGTCATAACCATGTGATGCTCATGCCATCAGCACAGGATGCTGACCTTTAACCCAAGTTCCGTTTCTTTTGGATCCTGAGGAATCTATTCTACCCCCGGATGGCTAGGAAATTCCAACCCTCATAGCCATAGGTTCTCTACTGGAACCAAAAAGAATCAAAACAAGAGTGATCATCCTGAATTCCACATCTTCATTCTTATTTCAGTTATACCAACTCTTTTGCATGGGTTTTACAAATCAGTATGACTCTGTGCAATCAACATGATCTTAGGAATTCTCCTGAGCATGTTTCTACCTTCTAGTTGCTCTCAGATCTTCCTCCGTTGTTCCGGACACCAAATTTCATAAGTGTGTCGGAGTTTCCAATACTTTTTATCTCGTGTTCCGTCTAAACATTCCACCTTGGGATGTTAGGAGAAACAAACTCCAGTACCTCGTTCATCTTAAGAACCAGGTCAAAGTTTTGTAATCCACAGAATAAAGAAGTTTCATTAGCTTTTGTTCTATTCTACCTTCGAGTATCACACTCTTCTATATCAAGAGGTTGTGTTGAGTTTCATGGCCTCACTGATGAAGTGATGCTCTTACACATTTCCACTCTCCCTTAGACCAAGCTTGAATGCTCGAGAACTTTGGGTGTGCTATGAGGTGTGTATAAGATATTCTTAGCAATCCTTATCGCTTTGAAAAATCTATGAAAACATCTGTATCCTTCTTAGCACTACTGGTCACCCAGCCTCTGTTTGAAGTTGACTGTGTTACCAAATCTGTTCATTCTGGTGCACATTCCTGGTCAAAGAGTTAGGTCCAGGCCAAAGCTCTCCAGACCATATCAGTTGCTTTGAAAAGCAAACCTCCTTTCGAACTCTAAGACATTTCGGTGGTTCGTGATATTCTGGTTGTCTTTCCACAAGTATTACCAGGTTGTTACCTGGCCGTAATGTCAAAGCAAACGGTAATTTGAATTGCTCTTTTCTCCAAGAAAACAGTGCTGGATATCCTGGACTAGTTGGTTGAGCTTAAATAACAACTTGGAGAGTTGAAAGACAAAAGCTCATCCTAACTCGATCCTTCGTTATGGGATGTCCGGTTTCCTTTGTGTTGAAGCATGATAGTATCTCCTTTTCGTAGATGCTATCACTCTACCTCTTGATCTGATTTGGGCTATCATCAAATCGAGAAAAGATTCAAGGACTATTTCTATGTTGTTTCACTCATGGTGTTTGCCCGAGTACACCTCCAAGTCCTTCATTCCAACCAATAATATGCTTTGTTCATGTATCATATGAATCCCTCTTCTTGGAGTATTTTGATAAAGGTGTTGTTTAGCCCATCTACGACATTTTTGTTTTTCCCAAGTTGCAAGAGGCTCATGCTGAACAAATGGAAACAATGTTGGAAACTTCCGAGAAACATCTTTGTGTCATCACTAAGTTTGTGTTCTTGGTGTTTGAAGTAACCTACTCCGGTTCATGTGCTTATGGTGAAAGTTGTCGCCGTGGATCCGAGTAGAGTTTTCTTGTTCCTTCGGGAATAATCCCAAGTCGGTCGTGTATGTGTGGACTATTCTTGAGATGGTTGGTTGTTACCTCCATTCCTTGAAGAAGTTTGCATCCACACTAAGCCACTGACTGATCATGCATGAAAGAGAAGAAGTTTAAGAACTTCGTTATCTTCGCAATCATCTTCCCAACAAGGACTCTGATGTGTTTCACTTCAAGTAGTCCATGTAGGTGCAACCGTCTTTCGCAAGTTGCTAATACATGAGTTCTATAACCTCACTCATCCTCTTGAGTGTGACATCATAGTCCATCTCTTGAGAATCCAGCATATGTATCTCGTTGGTAACCGGTGCAATCTCTTCGATCATACATACCGAGTCTGAGTTATCAACTCACTAACCAGAGCTGAATCTCAAGCAGCAACGATGGTTGGAGTTTCCTCAAGGTATTCAATCAGGTCTTTCCAAAATTCGGCATGGTTGACGTTGTGGTTGACACAATTAGCCGGAAGGACTAATGTCATATCCCCTTGAATCCGTAACAACCACTCTTGGTGAGAATGATTGTGTGACTCATTCTAACAAGTTTTTCCTCCCCGTTCTTCCAAACCGGAGTTTTACATCGACTTGATGACCCATAGAAGGCTTGTCATGAGCCTTCTGTCGGTATCTAGAACATCAAGGATAACTTGGAGGTCGATCCTTCCAATATATCCCTATTGAACCTCCAAAACCTTTCTTTTAGTGGAAACAAGTTCATCCTGGGAACATTTCGTGGTGTTTTGTAACCGCCAGTGATCAATTCCCTTTCTCAAGTTGTTGGTACCTGAAGCTCTGTTCATCTCACACATTGTGTCAATTTGTCAGTTACTTCAGCCATGGGATCTTAATCATGTGGTAAACGCATTGCTACGTCGAATACACAATAGGAAAGAGATTCCCTATCCTCTTCCGGTGTTTCAATCCACATTGGTTACCCATCCTTACGGTGTGACCAAGAATTCCTCCCTAATTACGGTGCCTCAACTTCTTTTGGTTACTCATCCTCTGCCGTGAAGTAACATCCTGATCTTTGACAAAGATTTCGAGTAAACTGTTATGGAATGGAATGAAAGTTCCTTTCATCTTCTGTGTCCACTCCGAAGAGTGAACATGATCTTGTATCAACTTTTCTCCGACGCACGAATTATAGTGTTTTCTCGTGTTTTCCCTCGTCTACGGATATTACATTGTGGTATCCAAGACCATCCTCCTCATCTTGGTATTCTATTTTGAAGAAACCTTTATGTCACAGGTTGTCCAACCTTTCTTTTGCAAAAGGATTTAAAGTCTTGTGCAAAGCTCATATTCTAAATCCTTTCAAGACCATTCGTCCGCAAACTTGAAACCTTCTTTTATTCCCTCCGTTATCTTGATGTGTTTCATGCACGTTAACTCAACAGTTCTTTTCGGACATTCTTATCATGAGTTAGCCATGAGATACTCGATCTTCGTGAAGATCATTTCCTAAGAGTTTCCCTCTTACCTAAGGTGTATCCGTTCAACACTTCAAGATGCTACGGATCAGCCTCTTCGAGAAAAGAACCGTAAGGTTCAAGAAGATCGTTCAAAACCGGTGTTCCTTCTTTCTTCTCCTTCGGGAATCTCGGGACGAGATTCTCGTAAGGGGGGTAGATTTGTAACATCCCCAAATTTGCTAATTAGGGTGTGTGGTGTTGTGTTCATATCATACATGCATGAAAACAAAAATTTAATCTTGTTTGAACCAATTTAAATTGTGAATTTAAATGGTTTGAGAAAATTCCATAAATAGTACTTAAAATGGTTCCCAAAATTTTGTGTTGGAAAATATTTCAGTTACACCAAAACAAAACATGGTTTGGTTGGAAATTTGATAAGGTTTCCAAAACCTATTTTTGCCAAATTTTCTGTTTGCAAAAAGGCCCTTAAAACGATGTTTTCTGTCCTGTTTTAAAACAGAGAAGGACCTCACTGGAATTCCATTGTTTTCCAGGGGGTTATCGTAATTTCCCTTTTCTTTTTTCATTTCTTCTACCTTGAGACAGAAGGATGCAGGTGCGTGTCCTCATCGCAACTGTCGAAGCCACCTCCTCCCTGCCCCTCTCCTTGCGTGGGTAAGACCCAGAGGCGTCCGGATCGATCTCTCCCTCGCAGAACTTCCCTGGAGCGCCCTCTCTCTCTTTCTGTATTTTTTCGCAACCGAGCACCAACCCTAGCTCGGGCCGGCCTCCATGGCGCCACCAACTCCGGCAGCCCCGCAGCGAACGGAGACCGCCTCTGGATTCGCCTTGAACCGTTCGTGCTCCTACCCTAAGCCTCATGAACGGGTAAGGCCAAAATCGCCCGCGCCGTCGTCATCTTCTCCACGCCCGGTAGCCGGCCACCGGCGAAATTCCCCGCCTCCCGTCCTCCCCCTGCCCCGACGGCTGTCTCTCCGTGATCACGGTGAGCCGCTGCACCTCAGGGTGCTCTCCTTTACCTCCCTCTCCCTCTGGTTTGTCTTGTCACCGTGCACCTCCCTCCCCCGCCGCGGTTCTTCACGCCGACGTGTGCTCCGGCGACCATTTGGTCAGCCGCGGCCACCCCTAGCATCTCCATGCACCCCTCCACCCCGTGGTGGTGTTTAATTTCAAAACCCCGCGCGGATTTCGTCGAATTTGAAGGATTCTGTGAGGAACAGAGAATGGTGATGTCACCATTGCATCATGATGACGTCATAACCATGTTTCCTTTTTCCAGAAATTGTTTATTAATTACAGAAAATGTTTAATAATTGTAAAAATAATAACTATTGTTTTATACCTCAGAAAAATAAAAGTAAGGTATAGAAATGTTTGAAAAATATTCTCTATCCAAATATGTCATTTTCACACATGTTTGGCAAAGTCCAAAAATGAGTATTTATTTAATGTTGTTTAATCATTTAAAAATAGAAAATAAAGTTTTATTCATTAAAATTAGAAAATTAAAAGTTATATACCATTTTGCTCAAAATGACAAATGCAACCTATTCATGATGTTTTCAAACCCATTTGAGCAATAAAAAATTGTACTCACTTCTAAGATCGCCCGAAACCCCCTCCGGTGTCTATTTCGGGTTAATTTCAGTAAAATATCATATCTGCCATATGAACCCTAGCAACCCAATGATCATGCTTAGGGATTTATTTCAGTGCATTAACTTGCTCATGCATACATATTGCTGTAACACCCCAAATTTTGCTACAGCAGGGTGTGTGGTGTTGTTCATATCATACATGCATGAAACCACAAAATTCAAATCATGTTTTAACCAATTTAAATTTGGAATTTAAATGGTTTATGAAATCTCACAGAAAGTACTTATTTTGGTTCCCAAAATTTTGTTCTAAAAATAATTTCAATTTTGGAAAGCAAATACATGGTGAGCTTGCAAATTTCATAAGGTTTTCAAAATGTATTTTTGCCAATTTTTTCTGTTTCCAAAAAGGTCCCTAAAACTCCTTTTCTGTTCTGTTTTTAAATGGGAAAAGGACCTCCTTACAATTTTGGAAAGGTTCCAGGGGGTTATGAGGAAAAGGTTCTTTGTCTTCTACCTCCGGACAAAACGCATCTGCGTGTCCTCACCGCTGCCATCATATGCCACCTCCTGCTTGCTTCCACGGAAGGGTAAGGACGCCACACGGAGACTCTGCACCCTCCCTCCTTCACGTCTCCCTCGGAATCCCTCCTCTCTCTGTATCCCTTCCGAGAAACGAACCCTAGCCGGACCGCACCTCGCCGGCCGCCGCCCCTTGCCGCCGTTTCCGGCCATCTCCGCCCGAACGGAGACTGCCAGGAGGAGTGCTTCGTCCTCCTCTACCTTCCCCTCCAACCTCGCTTGCGGGGACGCCCGGAAGAGCTCTAATTTTTCGTCGCCGTCCGCCATGGCCGCCGGCTTCCTCTGCTCCTCGCCGCCGATTCCGGCCCTCCCTCACCTCCTCGTCAACGTCATTGTGATCCCCTCGATGCGGTGAGTTCCCTGGTGCCTTCCATTCCCTCCCTCCCCCTCCGAGTCGTGCTACCCCCGCGCACCGTGACCGCCGCCGCGGTTCCTCGTCGCCGGCGAGCGTCCGGCGACCTCCAGCAAGCGGCGCCACCACCGTTAGCTTCCCCTCGTTCTCCTCTACGTGGTGGTGTGGTTTAATTTCTGTATGGCGCGCGAATTGAAGCAATTTCGAGTGAATTTGGGAAGAACAGAGCACTGTGATGTCACAGTGACATCACAGTGATGTCATAACTTCCCTATTTAAAACAATTCCAGAAATTAATAAAACTTGTAAATTAATATCTCTTAAAATATTAATCAGAAAAATATAATAAAAATATGAGAGAGATCAGGAAAATGTACTCTTTCCAAAAATGTCACCTTCATACATGTTTGACACATTTCATTTTTGGACATTATTTAATGTGGTTTAATTCATTTAAAATAGAAAAATAAGTTTTCATTCAATAAAATTAGAAAATTAAAAGTTATATACCAAAATGCTCAAAATGACAAATGCAACATGTTTATGATGTTTTCAAACCAATTTGAGATTTTAAAATGGTACTCTCTTTCAGAATCGCCCGAAACCCCCTCCGGGGTCTATTTCGGCCTAATTTCAGTAAAATTTCATAACCGACATACGAACCCTAGCAACCCAATGATCATGCTTAGGGCTTTATTTCAGTGCATTAATCTGCTCATGCATACATAATGTGCATTGCATCGATGCCATGGTTGATTGTGTTCTTCTTTTCGGTGTTGTTTTCCCCCTCGGTAGAATCCGACTCCGAAGTGAAGGCCAGCAACTTCATGACGAATAGTTGATATTAACCGACAAGTCAAGCACTTATTCCAGAAGATCTTTATCTGGTTTTCTTATAACCAAGGCAAGCATAACCTCTTATCTGCTCATATATGATTTCAAAGTGATTTGAATCTCGTACTTTGCATTCGGTTCCAAACTATTTGATGTCAGTAGATAGAGTTCTCCTATATACTGCATAACCTAGATATCCTGATCCACTTCACCTAGCAGCTATAGGCTTGTTTGTGCGCGCTCCGCTAAACCTTGTGAGTCTTGCTTAGCCATGCCTAGTTGATGAATCTGTTCAATGCGTGAATCTTCTATGTCAGGTGTTTATGGTTTGAATTAACTTTGATAACTTGACTAATCACGGCATGGATGTGAGGCCACAATGGGTTGTGGCGTTTTGTCCTGTTCATGCCCCTAGGAGCGAGTTCTCGCCTTCGAGCCAAGACTGAGCGTACAGCCACACGTGGGCCGATGAACCCCGCCCGGCTGACTAACTTGTTTAACCTTATCCATGAGCCACGTAGTTTGAGCTTTCCATCTGCGTGTGAGTCGGAAAATGTTTTGGAGAAAACTAGGTCGTGACCGGGACAAGTGATGGACGTACACGGATCTTGTTCCCGACTCACAGAACAGGTGCCGTCAGGAGGTGGCCAACTCCCTGTTGACGGGGTGGCCCTGTTTGGGTTGACTCATGGATATGGTTCGACAAGGTAAAGGCTGGGAATCGACTACCCTCTGCCGGCACTTCCCGGACTAGTGCTAACCCTGGTGGCACTAAGAGTCGGTTGGTACGTGTGGGTAAAGTTGTACACCCCTGCAGGGTTAAATCTTTTCGAAAAGCCGTGTCTGCGGTTAAAGACGACTTGGTGACGGATTCTGTGATCATAGATAACTTAAACGGAATGATTAAAACTTGCTGATAACGAATGAAGGATGCCTCCTCGGAGATGCCGAGAGGGGTTACTGATGAGGGGATAGTAACCCGGTATGCCGACTCCCTGGTGTGACCCGGCCCAAACGGCGGCTGGGCCAGATCCGGCTAAAGGCAAAGAAACTTCTGGAAAGCCCAGGGCGTGTAGCGTTCGTAACCCGGCTTGTGGGTTGCGATAAGGAAAGTTAGGCTTTGTATGTGGAGTTCGAGTAGGACTCAAGATGTGCCTTGAAGGGCAAGTTAGGGGTGTACGGGTGCTTTATAAACCGGCCCTTAGGTTTAGTTTGCCAGAGATTCAAGTCATAGTTGTAATACCTATTATCGAGTATCCAGTATCATTGATATCGAGATCCGGCGAGTTATTCTCCGGTTCTCAGATCGCTTTTGCCATGTCTTCCTTTGAGCTAAACCCTCTCCCGAATACCTGTGTCGACTTGCCCCAAGATCAGTTACCTCAGGTAACATCTGCCGTGATTATCCCACGACAGTTGGCGCCCACCGTGGGGCCTGCGTCCAAAGGTGTTTACATCACGGGAGAAGCTAGGAAGAGCATGAAGAACCTCATCGTCGGAGAAATCTACGTCAACAGCAAAGGAGAGAAGATGGTAGACGATTCTGGCTGGGGGCCAGAGTCGGATCATCTCGAAACCGGATCCATTGTGACGGTCGGCAGCATCAACGTCTTCATCGGTATGGTATGTACTTCCAGTTCGAATTGTGATAATATTGGATCTGATTCTGTGTCAGGGGAAGACACGTATGTCCGATCGGAAAAAGAAGAGTCGATTGGAACAACGGGTCAGATAGAGAGGGAGGATGATACCGAGTCCATACGGGATCTATTGGAGGATCGATACGAAAAGGAAAACAGCGAGGAAGAACAATACGAATCTACACCGGGCATCATGCGCCGGGTTGCAGTTTATGCGGCTCCCGCGACCAATCTCAATCAAGAAAACGCGGCCGCGGCACCAGCCGGGGCGGTTCAGGCGGCAGCCCAGCAGCAAGGAGCAGTTGACCCGGTCTTGGCCCAGGTCGATGGAGAGTCGGCGTCTGTCACCAGTCGCCCAGCAGACGAGGAGCGACACGCAAACATGTTCGGGTTCCAAGCAAACCGGACACCGGGGGCGGGCCCCTCAAACCCGCGTCACCCGGCTCTGTTTGATAATAATTTGATTTTGGATCCCACAGTCTTGGCCACAGTTATTACCCCAGAAAACGCGGCAGAGCGTGTAAGAGACCTGGACGTGGCTCGTCGTGCGTTGGAGCAGCAAAGAAGGCAAGTGGAAGCAGAAAGGCAGGGGATGGTCGCGCGGCAGCGCGAATTGGATGACCGAGAGACCCGGCTCCGGGAGGAAACGACCAGGATGCACCAAAGACACCGAACTATGCTGCCGGCAACAGGAGGGGTGATTAACCCGACTGCCCTGGTATTCACGCCTCAAGATCAGCCGATTCCACCGACGAACCAAGGGACCATACCGCGACCTTCAACGGGAGCACATCCGGTAAACGCGCCAGCCGGGTTACCTTTGCCACAGACAGGGGTGACAGCCGGCAATACCATGCCGCCACCACCATCACGATTCCGCACACCAGCAGGTCATTACAACAATCCCATGGACAACGTGTACGCAGCAACGCTCGCATTAAACCAGATCCCTGTGGGAGACTCGCCTCATGCGGAAGGAACCCGACGAGCAATCGATCTACTACACACCGCGGTAGCACAGCAAGCCAATTATCCGGATCATAGGAGCGGGATGCATGGGACGCCGTACGCCAGTCAGCAACAGGGCCATGTTCAAACAAATGCGGCACAACGAAGGGAAGAGCAGCAGCAAATGCCGCCTCCACCGCGTATCCAGACAGCACCCGTAGTATCAGCAGCGCAGGCGGTGGTGGACAGTTCCAGAGCCAGAAGAGCCGGGGCCGGGTCTGCAGCGCACGAGTTACCGGTGGTGCCGCACCCCGCGGTACCCCCAGCCGGGTCACGCGTTTCCCGGGCAAGACCAGCCCCAACCACCCTTGCGGGACCGAAGTGCCTCTCGGACGATATCAGAGCAGAACCGTACCCGGAGAAGTTCAAAGAACCGGGGAAAGTAGTAAATTATGAGCCAACAATGGATCCAGAAACGTGGCTCAGCAGCTATGAGATGGCAATGTCAATTCGCAACGCGTCCGAGAATCTCCAAGCCAAATTCATGTACTTAATGATGTCAGAGGGAGCAGCAAAGTTATGGTTCACCAACCTACCGGAAAAATCGATCAAATCGTGGGAGGAGCTAAAGACCGCATTCATCAAGCACTTTCATGGGACATGCAGAAAGTTATTTACTATCGATGATTTAGAAAGATGCGTTCAGAAGAAAGGAGAGTCAGCACGCAGCTGGGTACGCCGGGTTATGGAGATACTCCACTCGTCTACGGATATCCAGCCTAAGGACGCGCTACAAGCTATGGCAAAAACATGTAAGTATGTTCCTTTAGTGCAAAAGCTAACTCGCATGAAATCTAGTAGGAATGCAGCGGAGGTTACAATGGGGGAGTTAATGGATGCGTGCAACAAACACGCTGCAACGGATACCACAGAGGAGGAAGTTGATGACAAGAAAGCAAAAGCAAACGCAAATAGCAGCGGGAAAACCGGCAATGGATCGGCGCCAAACAATAATGGAAGTAGCCAAAACAAGCGCCCGTTTGAAGGGAATTCCGAGTTTGTAGCCAACACGGAGGCCGGGTCTTCAAGACCTAGATCCGAAGGGAATTTTAATACTGGAAATCACAATGGGGGACACTACCAAGGACCTCCAAGACCGAGTAACAGTTGGGACATATTTAGGATGGCGTGCCCGAAGCATAGCAGGAATGGCAAGCCGGCCAATCATTCATTGGAGCAATGTGCCGACTTACAAAGGTGGAAGAACGAGGAAGTGAACAGAGCTATGCGAGGTGCGGGCCGAGGAGGAGGTCCGGGTCTAGGTGGAAACTTGGGTAACGGACCGCCCCCAGCCGGCAATCCGCCAGCTGGAAATCAAGGTAACAATCAAGGTGGAGCAGGAGGCTTTCAAGCTAACCCCAAACAGCTGGGTCAATATCATGTGCACACTACAGGAGGCTCTAACAAGGATAAGAAGATACTGAAACAAGCAGTTAATTCGGTCTCTTCCGCTGTCCCAAGGTATTTGAGATGGTCAGAACAAGAGGTAACATGGAGCAGGAAGGATCACCCGGATAGAGTTGATCACCCGGGAGTCTTAGCTTTGGTAGTAGCACCACAGGTCAACGGCTACGAGCTGAAAAAGGTCTTGATGGATGGAGGAAGTAGTATCAATATCCTGTACTGGGAAACTTTTCTGCGTATGGGCTTAAAGGAATCGCAGCTGCAAAGGAGTACAACAGTTTTTCACGGGATAGTGCCGGGTCACTCAGCATGCCCTGAAGGAAAGGTGGCACTGGAAGTAGCTTTTGGAGAGTCAAAGGACAACTACCGAGTCGAGTGGCTTACCTTCGAGGTAGTAAAGTTGCGCAGCCCTTATCACGCATTGTTTGGGAGGCCGGCTTATGCCAAGTTCATGGCGAGACCGTGTTATGTGTACCTACAACTGAAAATCCCGGGTCCCAAGAAGACCATTACAATACACGGAAACCGAGATATAGCAGCTGAGTGTGATGAGGGAGACGCGGCAATGGCCGAGCAAGCCTGTAGGAAGGAAGAGCTCAAACATTACCGTTCTCAGGTTGACCTAGAAGAGAGGGCAACGTCAAAAAAGCCAACTCCTGAAGGGGACAAAGCAAAAGTTAGGGCAGAACAAAACCCTAAGATGGTAGGCTTCATCAGGAACGATATTTTCAAAACTCTCAGTAGGGAAGAAGAAGATGCACCACCATCCGCGGCTGATCACGCTTCAAGGGCGATATACCCGGATTGGCTAGCAAATCCGGTACTCATTACGAAAGGGCATAGCAAGTGGAGAATGTGCATCGGCCGTACCAACGCGAGGCCGACTCTCGGGAGTAACTAAAGCAGTGTAATCGACAGCGGGTTTCATACGCACTCTTTTCCTTACCAGGGTACCTACGGGGATTGGAAGGTTTTTAATGAGGCGGCCTGCTGATTCAAAAAAGAAATTTTTATCAATAAAAGAAGATGGTTTCGAGTCTTATCATGGTCTTTGCTTCAGTTTCAAGTAAGTGACATTGTTACTATCAATACATCAGTATCATTGAAATACATTGTGTTAATATAGGTCTCCGGGGGGTGATCTGCTTCAATAAGTAATCACAAAACCCGGAGACCCGGCCATGATGCCTATGAGTTATGGGGGCTGATTACTCGAAAAAACGGGTACAGCTGCAATCTTATAACTGGACAAAGGAGCCAAATTTCTTGGTTATTCTTACTTAAGCTCGATGTGACTCGCACTAAAGTGGCATGATCTGTTCGCGTACGATTACAATCAAATTATGCAGCCCAATGGGGGTTTGCTTGATCTTGTTTTTCGTATAGATGCAACGACATGGTATCCACGCGAAAGCCGGCTTACAGTACAAGATAATCAAAAGGGTCATCTAAACCACAAGTCCATGCAGAGTATAAGGCTAAAAAAAAAGCCGGAAACTCAACAAGTATTAAGCATGACTTCAGTATTTATGTAAACAGCTATTGGTGTTCAGCTTGGTAAGCAGCAGTATGTCATCTGAGAAAGGCCACGCCCCCATAGCTCGTACTTTGGGTCATGGGGACTGGGGACTTCGAAACAGAAACAAACTGTTTAACTACCAAAGCCTGTAAACCTTAATTTCCGAGTATTGGGGACTTAAAGAAAAGTTCATCTATCAAAACCTACGATACTCGGTTAGCCGAGTCTCAAAAGGAAATTAAAAACAAGAGTTCGAAGTATCGAGAATAAGCTTATAAGTAACACAAGGATGGATATTATCAAAAGCCAGGGGAGGCAAAGAGTTATCATAAGTTAATAAGCATACAGTCATAGTATCAGCATCAATGGTGCACAGGCGCACCGCAAAAAAATCATATTAGTCTCGAGAAACGAAAAGCACTAGGTAGCGTCCTACTCGGCGTCCTGAGAGTGGTCCTCCGGGTCTAAGTCTTGGACTTGCTCCTTGGCCTTGCCAGCAGTTTTACCCGGGCTCTTCACATCTGGACGAACAGGCGGAGGTACGGCTGGGGTAGAGGTAGACGGCTTTACGCCCAGCTCTGCTTCCCTCTTTGCAGCCTCTTCCTTCCTCCTAGCCAGATCAGTCGACCATTTGTCCAACATATCAATAGGGGGGGTGCCTCCACCAGGATAACCTTGCCCTCAGAATCATACGAGCTCATAATCGTATTTAGATCCATCTTGTCGGCCAAAGCTGTGGCTGAGGGACGTACCGCAGATTGTATAGCTTTGAAATCCTGGGGCTTGAATTTGGATCCGTCAGCTTTAAACTCTGGGAACCCGGATACTATCTTCGCCGGGTCAAGCTTTGGAAAATAAGCCTTCGCCAGCGTTAAAGCCCGGGTCATCCCAATTCGGCAGGACGAACGCTTCAGTATTTCAATCCATCCAGGTGCTGTGGAAAAGGCCTGTACAAGGTTCTCCTCGCCCGGGTATACCTCAGAAGGCCACTTGATAGCATCCAGCAAAAGTTTCGTGCCGGCAAAAAACGTCCGGAGCACAGTCTTCAGAGTTTTAATTTGAGTAATGGCATTCTCCTCCGGAGCAGCAAGGTTAGCACCTGCAATCGAAACATGCAAAAGCATATCAGTAATATTGTTTATTACAGCGGCCAGATAGAGATACGCAAATTAATCGCAAAAAGCAAACTTACTTAGCAAGATACGGTAAGTGTCCGTAAGCTGAGTCGACAGGTTATTCAGCGAGGACTTGGCAGCATTGTACTTCTTCTTGTAGGTGGAGACGTCTTTTTTCAAAGCCTTTATCTCCGCTTCAAGGGCCTCCCTACGCTTAACTTCAGCCAGCAAGAGCTGCTCAGCCTTAAGTAACGCTTCATCTGACTGAGTAATCTCTGCCTGCAAAAGCCGGGTGAAGCTGTAAGCCGGATATCACGAGAGTATTTCATCTGAGGAAATGATTACCGAAAAGTATTATGCGAAGTACCGAGGATAATTAACAAAATTATACTCGGGACTTGGGGACTGGATGTATAATAAGGAGTATCAAATAAAAGTTACCTGATGTGCTGCAGCCATACGTTCTAAGACAGTCCCTTCTGAAGCTTTCATGGCGAGAAGAGCGCTCATCAGCTGGTTAAAGTCAGCGTTATCCGAGTTAGATGGCTCGGGTACCTGGAAAGTGGGAAAAGGAGCATTTCTTGTAACAGGAGGTGGCACCCGGGTCATCCGAATGTCGGAGTCTGGTCCCCCTCCCGCGCTTGAAGCTGCTCCCTTCTCCTTCTCGCCTGCGTGTGAAGCGATTGGATACTCGGCGTCATGCCTAGCTGGCTCCGGTGGCGACACTTGCTCGTCGCCAGCCGTGGTGAAGGCATCGTCAGCCGGCTCGTTCTCGACCCGGACCTTAGCCTCGGTGTCCTCCTGGTCGCTACTAATAACCGTGGCTCTGAAGAAGATGCCAGGATAGTGATTAATATCGAGTCAAGAGAAGCGAATAAAGGTAAGTTGTTAGAAGTCAAAATCAAAAGGCAGAAAACTTACTGCGGGGGTTGGATTCTCGAGGGTAAAAGGTTCTAATCCGGCTATGCCCCGGATTACCTCGAGCTTCTCTGTCAGGAAACCCTTAATTGTTTTGTTAATGTCACCCGGAGCAAGGGTGCGGGTAGAGAATCGGATTGGGTCCGTGGTTTGGCCCGAGTATTCGCACATCAGTTTCTCACGAATGGAGTTTGGCTGAATGCGGAAGCTAACCCAGGTCTTCACCAGGTTTAGCCCGATGAGGCCTCGGGCGGACAAGATGGAGATCCTAGCTAACAAAGGCAAGATCGCCTCCCTGTCCGAATCAGGCGCGAAGGCGTTGAATTTCTCGGAGATGTCAAGTTGACCCTCCGAGTAACCCGGCAACTTCTTTTCACCGGGTGGAGAGGTATCCCGGCAGTAGAAGTACGAAAGCTGCCAGTGCTTTACGTGGGAATTGAGAGAAATAGGAGGCATCAGGGAGTTCTTGCGGCGCTGGATAGAAACCCCGCCGCAAGTGAGAAGTGCGCCGTCGCCGCTTTCGCGACACGGCTTGCATTGAAAAAGTTCGACGAAGAGGGCTAGACTTGGCGGAGTGCACAAGTAAGATTCGGAAAGAACGATAAAATGGGAGATGTTCAAAATGGAGTTTGGACCTATATCGAAGATACGGAGGTTGTAATGGTCTAGGACGTCACGGAAGAAGGGGTGACCCGGAGGCCTAAAGCCCCGGGTCACATGTTCAACGAAGCATATTACCTCATCCGTCGCTGGAGAAGGCCGGGTTTCACTGCCTGGCACTCGCCAGTGGATAGATTCCTGTGGAGGTAGGGTTCCAAGCTCGACCAACTCCTCCAGTTTGGCCTTGGTGACGGAGGACTTCCCCCAATTGGCCGATATGGAGTTTGTGGATTTAGCCTTGGCCGGCTGTTTCCCCTGCCTCTTGGGTGCCATGGGATTGACCTGGTAAAACATTGAAGGAAAGGACGTAAGAGACAAAAACTCGGAAGTTAGCAGATAAGCGGTTACCGGCAATTTAAACATAATCCGGGTATTGCCTTGCGGGGTCAAGTATGGTTTGTCCGGGTATCGCATGCCATTTCAGTCCTTATAGAGTTTTCCGTAAAAAGCAAGTGTTTGGAGAAGTTGGGAGGGTGTTTGTATGCCTACCATCTACGAATGATTCGGAGAAGTGAGATTCTCTGAGGAGGGAGAACAAAGGCGGAAACTTTAGATGGCCCGAACCTAGATTGGGAGTCTTATTTCCAAATTTGTGGCCAAGTTAATGGTTACTGGAGTTAGGAGAGCAGTACAAGCTATGAATCCTATCTATGGGAATGATTATGGTAAATATCGGTGAGTTAATCCGGCGCGGCCCGGGAAATCGCGGACCACTCGATTCAGATCTGATCCAAGGGAAGGATGAGAAATTACAAGGATGAGCTGGGGGATATGAGGAGCTTACCAAAGGGGGTTGAAGAAGAGCTTTGCGGAGACAGATGGCGCAAGATTGATGTCCCTTTGAGGTTGTTGGTTGGCGGACCGGGCGCTCGGCGGCGGATTTGGGGATTGGAGTGAGTCGCGCGGCGGCGGAGCGCAGGCGACGGCGGATGGGCTCCGGCGAGGTGCGTGGGGCTTCCGTGGTGGCACTTCGCGAGCTCGGGTTTGAGGAGAAGAGGAATGGGGGAAATGAGCCGTTAAGAGTTAGGGTTTGTTCCTTGGGCTCTATTTATAACCATCCGGATGGAAGGGCTTAGCCTAACGGTCGGGACCCGGGAGGTACGGAGTAATTGGCCATTTCGAAATTTGAAAGGCACATTTTGTGCGCAGACCAATATGATCCATAGAAAAAGGAAGGGGAAATTGCCTTCCTCGTATCAGCGGTAATTATCAAGAAGGATGTGAGGGAATAGCCAGCGCTTCGAAGAGTAAATCTTGGAAGCCCAAGCTATTCTGGGGACTACTGATGAGGGGATAGTAACCCGGTATGCCGACTCCCTGGTGTGACCCGGCCCAAACGGCGGCTGGGCCAGATCCGGCTAAAGGCAAAGAAACTTCTGGAAAGCCCAGGGCGTGTAGCGTTCGTAACCCGGCTTGTGGGTTGCGATAAGGAAAGTTAGGCTTTGTATGTGGAGTTCGAGTAGGACTCAAGATGTGCCTTGAAGGGCAAGTTAGGGGTGTACGGGTGCTTTATAAACCGGCCCTTAGGTTTAGTTTGCCAGAGATTCAAGTCATAGTTGTAATACCTATTATCGAGTATCCAGTATCATTGATATCGAGATCCGGCGAGTTATTCTCCGGTTCTCAGATCGCTTTTGCCATGTCTTCCTTTGAGCTAAACCCTCTCCCGAATACCTGTGTCGACTTGCCCCAAGATCAGTTACCTCAGGTAACATCTGCCGTGATTATCCCACGACAGTTACCTTGTAGCATGAGGTAGTGGAACAACTGGAGGAGGTGATCTTCGAAGCACGAGGTGCTGATATGTTTCGGTGGATTAAAAGATGATGATATCAGTAGTTGAGTAGCTTTCTCATCTGTTTTCAAAATACTCCATGAGACGTGCTATTCCTTCCTCAACTTGCAAAACAAAGATTGCTTTACGCAAATCAGCCTTCATGAAACCCTTTTCGAAATAGCAGATATATAATAGGTTAACTAAGTCTTGTTGAGTACCTCCCGTACTCAGGTTTGCTTAATTTTGGTTCAGGAGAAGATCTCACATCGGTGGTGTTTCAACGTGGACATCGACGAGTAGTCTGGGGTTCCCAGGTAGCAGCCTGGAATCTATGGGCTGGGACGTCGCCTTATGTTGCGGCCTCTTAGGCCTTTTTGGTTCTTGTTGATTAGCAGCATAACTTGCCTTCCGTTGTCTGATGTAATGTTGGGTCGTGTGACCTCTGCTTGTAAGCTATGCTCTAGTATCACCTGTTAATAAAGTTTCTTTGTCTAGAGTGTTGCTTTGATCGGTTGTTGGTTCCGAGCTCATTGTTATACAGTTTTGGCTATGCCTGCATAGTTGTCGCAGTCGAGGGGTTGTGGAGCCGATGATCCATGTCCGAGCCCGCCTGTCGATGTGATCGGCCTGGGGCGAGGTAACCCCAGTAAGCCTCGATTGTTGTTGCACTTTCTGGACACATAGCATCTCTGTATAGCTTTGGTCCCGTTTCCTTCAGTTTCATTCGATTCGTGGACGCTTTGATATGCATAGTTGGTTATGACTAGCATGGGTACAAGGAGTAGTAGACAGGGGATCCGGACTACGTGCCGATGAATCCGGTGTGCCTGCCGTTGTTTGTTGCGGCCGGGGCTGGTAACCCTGAAGCCCTTGTGAGTCCATGGCTAGGAGCACATAACAGTATGTATATCTCTGGGTCCGGGGTCGTGACAAGTCTTGGTATCAGAGCAGGACTGCCTGTAGGAAAACCTTACTGCTTGGTCGATGTTGAGTCTAGTGATTGTGAAAACTATTTGAAAACTCAAATGGATTGTGAAAAACCTTCTTAGGACTCTTTTTACTCCTTATCTGGTATCGCTCTAACTCCGGGTCACCTTACCTGTTTTGATTTGAAAAGGTTTTGCTCTCTCTTCTAGTCATTCAAAACCTAGGTGCCTTCTTTGGCAAGGACGTTGTTACCCAAGTTGACCTAGTGTTAAGTTCTAGAGTCGTGTGTGTTCCATGTTCCGTTATCCCTTGTTTCAACTGGGAGATTCCCTTCCATCCATAATCTCTCAGAGTTGTGTGGGTTCCACATACTCCTGTTCTTAAGTCTCAAAATCCTGAACCTCGAGATCTGCTTTCCATCTCGAATGTATCCGTTATCCTTTGCTCAAATTCTTCTGGAGCTATCGTTGTCTTTTGAAAGATACTCGTGATTGCTATTCATAGTGTACTTTAAGGCACTAAGAGAGTAGTTACTCCTTTCTCTTGGTTTCTAACCTTGGACTTGAACCGAAGGTCCCGGAATGTGCTGAATTGCCGTGGGTTGAATTGTGTGGTTTTACAACCATGTGATGCTCACTCTATCAGTACAGGATGCAGACCTTTAACCCAAGTTCTGTTTCGTTGAATCCTCAGGAATCTGTTTTACCTCAGGGTGGCTAGGAAGTTCCAACTCTCATAGCCGTAGGCTTTCCTCTGGAATCAAAAAGGAATCATGACAAGAGTGTTCTCTAGGATTCCCATATCTTTGTTCTTGGTTTAGCTATACCAACCTTTTGGCATGGGTTCTACACATGAGTATTACCCTGTGCATCCAACGTGATCTCAGGACATTCCAGAGCACGTTCCTACTCTTTAGTTCCTTTCCGAATTTCGTCCGTTGTTTGGAAACCAAGTTACATATGGTGTTGGATTCTTCCAATGCATTTTTCTTTTTGGTTCCCGTCAAAACATTCCACCTTGGGATGTCAGGAGAAACAAACTCCAGTACCTCGTTCATCTCCAGGACCAGGTCAAAGTTTTGTAATCCGCAGATTAAAGAAGTTTCATTAGCTTCTGTTCTGTTCTACCTTCGAGTATCACACTCTTCTATATCAAGAGGTTGTGTTGAGTTTCATGGCCTTATTGATGAAGTGATGCTCTTACAATTCTCCACTCCCCCATCCTCCAAGCTGAAATGCTCGAGAAGGTTGGGTGTGTGTGTCAGATGTTCTGAGCAATTCGTATTGCTTTGAAAATCTAAGAAAACATCTGTATCCTTCTTAGCACTATTGGTCACCCAGCCTCTATTTGAAGTTGACAGTGTTACCAAATCCTTTCATTCCGGTGCACATTCTTGGTCAAAGAGTTAGGTTTATGCCGAAGCTCTCAAGATCATATCAACTTCTTTGAAAAGCCAGCCTCCTTTCAAACTCCAAGACACATCGGTAGGTTATGATATTCTGGTTGTCTTGCTAGAAGTATCACCAGGTTTTACCTGACCGTGATGTCTAAACAAGGGGTACTTTGAACTACTCCTTTCTCCAAGGAACTCCGCTGGATATCCTGGACTAGTTGGTCGAGCTTAAACAACAACTTGGAGAGTTGAAAGGCAAAAGTTCCGCCAACTTGTTCCTTTGCTAAGGGATATCTAGTTTTCCTCGTGTTGAAGCATGATAGTATCTCTTTAGTGGACATGCTATCATTCTAACCTTGATTTGATGTGGGCTATCGTCAATCGAGAAAATATCCAAGGACTATATTTATGGTGTTTTCTCCTAGGTACACCTTAATGTCCTTCGGTCAGACCAATATTATGCTTTGTTCATGTATCATATGAATCCCTCTTCTTGGAGTATTTTGATAAAGGTGTTGTTAAGCCCATCCACGACATTTTTGTTTTCTCCAAGTTGCAAGAGGTTCATGCTGAACAAATAGCAACAATGTTGGAAACTTCCGAGAAAACATCTTTGTGTCATCACCAAGTTTGTGTTCTGGTATTCGAAGTAACCTACTCCGGTTCATGTGCTTATGGTGAAAGATGTCGCCGTGGATCCGAGTGGAGTTTTCTTGTTCCTTCGGGAATAACTCCAAGTCGGTCATGCATGTGTGGAGTATTCTTGAGATGGTTGGTTACCTCCATCCCTTGAAGAAGTGCATCCACACCAAACCACTGACTCTTTTCCCTTGAAAGATAAGAAGTTCTAGAACTACGTTATCTTTGTGACCGTCTTCCCAACATAGACTCCGATGTGTCCTTTTGCAAGTAGTCCATGTAGGTGCAACCGTATTTCACAAGTTGCTAAAACATGAGTTCTACAACCTCGCTTACCTTTTTGAGCGTGGCATCGTAGTCCATATCTTGAGAATCCAACAAGTGTATTCCGTTGGTAACCGGTGTAACCTCTATGATCAGATGTGCTGATTCTGAATCATCCTTCCACTAACCAGAGCTGAATCTCAAGCAGCAACGATGGTTGGTGTTTCCTTAGGAGTATTGAGTTAGGTCCATTTGAGAATCCGGCATGGTTGATGTGGTGGTTGATACAACTAGCCTGAAGGCCTAATGGCATATCTCCTTGTATCCGTAAGAACAACCACTCTCCGTGAGAATTCTTGTGTGGCTCATTCTAACAAGTTTTCCTCACCGTTCTTTCAAACGGAGTTTTACTTTCACCTGATGACCTACAAAAGGCTTGTCGTGAGCCTGATGTCGGTATCTAAAACATCCAGGATAACTTGGAAGTTGATTCTTCCAATGTCTCTTCGTTGAACCTCCAAAACCTTAGTTCTCGTGAAAACTAGTTCCTTGTGGGAACATCTCTTGGTGTTTTGTAACCCCATTGATCCGTTCCCTTTCTCAAGTTGTTTATACTTGAATTTATGTTCATCTCACACATTGTGTGAATTTGTCAGTTACCTCAGCCATGGGGTCTTAACCATGTGGAAGATGTATTGCTATGTCTAAGCCGCAACAGGAAAGAGATTCCCTATTTTCTTCCGGTGTTTTAATCCTCGTTGGTTACCCATCCTTACGACGTGACCAAGAATTCCTCCCTAATTACGGTGGTACAACTTCTTCTGGTTACTCATCTTCTGTCGTGAAGTAACTTCTCGATCCTTGACAAGGATTTCAAGAAAACAGTTATGGAATGGTTGAAAGTTCCGTTATCTTCTGTGTCCACTCCGAAGAGTGAACATGATCCCGTATCAAAATTCTCGGACGCACGAGTTACGGTGTTTTCTTGTGTTTTCCCTCGTCTACGGATACTATGTTTTGATATCCAAGACAATCCTTCTCATCTTGGTATTCCGTTTGAAGAAGCCTCGATGTCATAAGTTGTTCAACCTTTCTTTTCCAAAAGGATTAAAAGTCTTGTGCAAAGCTTATATTCTAAATACTTTCAAAACCAATCGTCTGCAAACTTGAAACCATCTTCTACTCACTCCGTTATCTTGATGTGTTTCATGCTTGTTAACTCAACCGTTCTTTATGAACATCCCTTCCATGAGTTACCCATGGGATACTCGATCTTCGTGAAGATCATTTCCTAAGAGTTTCCCTCTTACCTAAGGTGTAGCCGCTGAAGAATCTTTGCAAGTGCTACGGATCAATCTCTTCAAGAAGAGAACCGTAAGGTTCAAGAAGATCGTTCAAAACCGGTGTTGCTCCTTTCTTTCTCCTTCAGGAATCTCGGGACGAGATTCTTGTAAGGGGGGTAGATTTGTAACACCCCAAATTTTGCTACAGCAGGGTGTGTGGTGTTGTTCATATCATACATGCATGAAACCACAAAATTCAAATCATGTTTTAACCAATTTAAATTTGGAATTTAAATGGTTTATGAAATCTCACAGAAAGTACTTATTTTGGTTCCCAAAATTTTGTTCTAAAAATAATTTCAATTTTGGAAAGCAAATACATGGTGAGCTTGCAAATTTCATAAGGTTTTCAAAATGTATTTTTGCCAATTTTTTCTGTTTCCAAAAAGGTCCCTAAAACTCCTTTTCTGTTCTGTTTTTAAATGGGAAAAGGACCTCCTTACAATTTTGGAAAGGTTCCAGGGGGTTATGAGGAAAAGGTTCTTTGTCTTCTACCTCCGGACAAAACGCATCTGCGTGTCCTCACCGCTGCCATCATATGCCACCTCCTGCTTGCTTCCGCGGAAGGGTAAGGACGCCACACGGAGACTCTGCACCCTCCCTCCTTCACGTCTCCCTCGGAATCCCTCCTCTCTCTGTATCCCTTCCGAGAAACGAACCCTAGCCGGACCGCACCTCGCCGGTCGCCGCCCCTTGCCGCCGTTTCCGGCCATCTCCGCCCGAACGGAGACTGCCAGGAGGAGTGCCTCGTCCTCCTCTACCTTCCCCTCCAACCTCGCTTGCGGGGACGCCCGGAAGAGCTCTAATTTTTCGTCGCCGTCCGCCATGGCCGCCGGCTTCCTCTGCTCCTCGCCGCCGATTCCGGCCCTCCCTCACCTCCTCGTCAACGTCATTGTGATCCCCTCGATGCGGTGAGTTCCCTGGTGCCTTCCATTCCCTCCCTCCCCCTCCGAGTCGTGCTACCCCCGCGCACCGTGACCGCCGCCGCGGTTCCTCGTCGCCGGCGAGCGTCCGGCGACCTCCAGCAAGCGGCGCCACCACCGTTAGCTTCCCCTCGTTCTCCTCTACGTGGTGGTGTGGTTTAATTTCTGTATGGCGCGCAAATTGAAGCAATTTCGAGTGAATTTGGGAAGAACAGAGCACTGTGATGTCACAGTGACATCACAGTGATGTCATAACTTCCCTATTTAAAACAATTCCAGAAATTAATAAAACTTGTAAATTAATATCTCTTAAAATATTAATCAGAAAAATATAATAAAAATATGAGAGAGATCAGGAAAATGTACTCTTTCCAAAAATGTCACCTTCATACATGTTTGACACATTTCATTTTTGGACATTATTTAATGTGGTTTAATTCATTTAAAATAGAAAAATAAGTTTTCATTCAATAAAATTAGAAAATTAAAAGTTATATACCAAAATGCTCAAAATGACAAATGCAACATGTTTATGATGTTTTCAAACCAATTTGAGCTTTTAAAATGGTACTCTCTTTCAGAATCGCCCGAAACCCCCTCCGGGGTCTATTTCGGCCTAATTTCAGTAAAATTTCATAACCGACATACGAACCCTAGCAACCCAATGATCATGCTTAGGGCTTTATTTCAGTGCATTAATCTGCTCATGCATACATAATGTGCATTGCATCGATGCCATGGTTGATTGTGTTCTTCTTTTCGGTGTTGTTTTCCCCCTCGGTAGAATCCGACTCCGAAGTGAAGGCCAGCAACTTCATGACGAATAGTTGATCTTAACCGACAAGTCAAGCACTTATTCCAGAAGATCTTTATCTGGTTTTGTTATAACCAAGGCAAGCATAACCTCTTATCTGCTCATATATGATTTCAAAGTGATTTGAATCTCGTACTTTGCATTCGGTTCCAAACTATTTGATGTCAGTAGATAGAGTTCTCCTATATACTGCATAACCTAGATATCCTGATCCACTTCACCTAGCAGCTATAGGCTTGTTTGTGCGCGCTCCGCTAAACCTTGTGAGTCTTGCTTAGCCATGCCTAGTTGATGAATCTGTTCAATGCGTGAATCTTCTATGTCAGGTGTTTATGGTTTGAATTAACTTTGATAACTTGACTAATCACGGCATGGATGTGAGGCCACAATGGGTTGTGGCGTTTTGTCCTGTTCATGCCCCTAGGAGCGAGTTCTCGCCTTCGAGCCAAGACTGAGCGTACAGCCACACGTGGGCCGATGAACCCGGCCCGACTGACTAACTTGTTTAACCTTATCCATGAGCCACGTAGTTTGAGCTTTCCATCTGCGTGTGAGTCGGAAAATGTTTTGGAGAAAACTAGGTCGTGACCGGGACAAGTGATGGACGTACACGGATCTTGTTCCCGACTCACAGAACAGGTGCCGTCAGGAGGTGGCCAACTCCCTGTTGACGGGGTGGCCCTGTTTGGGTTGACTCATGGATATGGTTCGACAAGGTAAAGGCTGGGAATCGACTACCCTCTGCCGGCACTTCCCGGACTAGTGCTAACCCTGGTGGCACTAAGAGTCGGTTGGTACGTGTGGGTAAAGTTGTACACCCCTGCAGGGTTAAATCTTTTCGAAAAGCCGTGTCTGCGGTTAAAGACGACTTGGTGACGGATTCTGTGATCATAGATAACTTAAACGGAATGATTAAAACTTGCTGATAATGAATGAAGGATGCCTCCTCGGAGATGCCGAGAGGGGTTACCTTGTAGCATGAGGTAGTGGAACAACTGGAGGAGGTGATCTTCGAAGCACGAGGTGCTGATATGTTTCGGTGGATTAAAAGATGATGATATCAGTAGTTGAGTAGCTTTCTCATCTGTTTTCAAAATACTCCATGAGACGTGCTATTCCTTCCTCAACTTGCAAAACAAAGATTGCTTTACGCAAATCAGCCTTCATGAAACCCTTTTCGAAATAGCAGATATATAATAGGTTAACTAAGTCTTGTTGAGTACCTCCCGTACTCAGGTTTGCTTAATTTTGGTTCAGGAGAAGATCTCACATCGGTGGTGTTTCAACGTGGACATCGACGAGTAGTCTGGGGTTCCCATGTAGCAGCCTGGAATCTATGGGCTGGGACGTCGCCTTATGTTGTGGCCTCTTAGGCCTTTTTGGTTCTTGTTGATTAGCAGCATAACTTGCCTTCCGTTGTCTGATGTAATGTTGGGTCGTGTGACCTCTGCTTGTAAGCTATGCTCTAGTATCACCTGTTAATAAAGTTTCTTTGTCTAGAGTGTTGCTTTGATCGGTTGTTGGTTCCGAGCTCATTGTTATACAGTTTTGGCTATGCCTGCATAGTTGTCGCAGTCGAGGGGTTGTGGAGCCGATGATCCATGTCCGAGCCCGCCTGTCGATGTGATCGGCCTGGGGCGAGGTAACCCCAGTAACCCTCGATTGTTGTTGCACTTTCTGGACACATAGCATCTCTGTATACCTTTGGTCCCGTTTCCTTCAGTTTCATTCGATTCGTGGACGCTTTGATATGCATAGTTGGTTATGACTAGCATGGGTACAAGGAGTAGTAGACTGGGGATCCGGACTACGTGCCGATGAATCCGGTCTTCCTGCCGTTGTTTGTTGCGGCCGGGGCTGGTAACCCTGAAGCCCTTGTGAGTCCATGGCTAGGAGCACATAACAGTATGTATATCTCTGGGTCCGGGGTCGTGACAATTGCGCATTGCATCGATGCCATGTGTTGGTTGTTGTTCTTCTTGTTTCGGTGTTTGTTTCCCCCTCGGTAGAACGTGACTCCGAAGAGAAGGCCAACAATCCAATAACGAATACTTGATCCTAACCGACAAGTCAAGCACTTATTCCTGAAGACTTTATCTGGTTTTCTTGAAGCAAGGCAAGCATAACCTCTTATCTGCTCATATATGATTTCGAAAGACTTTCGGTTCTCGTACAATGCATTCGATTCCAATGTATCTTGTGTCAGTAGATAGAGTTATCCTATTTATTTGCATAACCCAGATATCATGATTCAATGCTCCTAGCAGACATAGGATTTGTTTGTGTGTATCGCCAGAGCCTCAAATATGCCATGCTTAGTGATACATGTATGTTGATCTCTACTCCATCCGGTTGACGAATCAGAGCCGTGAATGAATCTAGTATGATAGTATGTTGTGGAAAGTTAAGAGAATTTGTTAACATGATTTAATGGTGTAGATGACGAGACCACAGAGGGTCTGTGGTGGTTGTCTCGTTCATGCCCCTAGGAGCGAGTTCTCGTCTTCGAACCAAGACTGAGCGTGCATCCACACGGGGATTGGATTCCCCTCGGTCTCAACTTGCCTAGTTTGTTCCATGAGTTGCCTAGTTCGGGCTTTCCATTTTGATTTGCGGGGATATTAAAACCTTTTCAAAACTAGGACGTGGCGATGTATCGGCGCTCTGCGGGTAGGTAACCGTCGAGCATTGCGCACAACGGTAGAGACCCGGAAGGAGATAGCCACTCCCTATGGGCGGTCCATCTCTACTCGGAGCGACTCATGGAATAGGCGAAGCAAGGGAAAGATCGTGGTCAACCTTCATCTGCCGGCACTTCCCGGACTAGTGCTAATAATGTGGCATTAAGAGTTGGTTGGTACGCGTGGTTAAAGTTGTACACCCCTGCAGGGTTTAAATCTTTTCGAAAAGCCGTGTCCGCGGTTAAGGACGACTTGGTGACGGATTCTGTGATCATAGACAACATTAACGGAATGATTAAAATTTGCTGATAACGAATGAAGGATGCCTCCTCGGAGATGCCGAGAGGGGTTACCTTGTAGCATGAGTTACCGGAACAACTTGAGGTGGTGATCTTTGAAGCACGAGGTGCTGATATGATTTGGTGGTTTAAAAAGATAATGATTTCAGTAGTTGAATAGCTTTCTCATCTGTTTTCAAAATACTCCATGAGACGTGCTATTCCTCCCTCAACTTGGAAAATAAAGATGGCTTTACGCAAAAATAACCTTCATAACTCTTTCTAAAAGAAGCAGATATATAATAGGTTAACTAGGTCTTGTTGAGTACCTCCCGTACTCATGTTTGCTTCAACTTGGTTCAGGTGGAGTTCCTCAGTTCGGTGGTGTTTCGACGTGGACATCGACGAGTAGTTTGGGGTTCCCAGGTAGCAGCCTGGAATCTATGGGCTGGGACGTCGCCTTATGTTGCGGCCTCTTAGGCCTTTTTGGTTCTTGCTGATTAGCAACATAATTTGCCTTCCGTTGTCTGATGTAATGTTGGGTCGTGTGACCTCTGCTTGTAAGCTATACTCTAGTAGCACCTGTTTAATAAAGCTTCATGTTTAGAGTACTGCTTTGATCGGTTGTTGGTTTCGAGCTCATTGTTATACAGTTTTGGCTATGCCTGCATAGTTGTCGCAGTCGAGGGGTTGTGGAGCCGATGATCCATGTCCGAGCCCGCCTGTCGATGTGATCGGCCTGGGGCGAGGAAACCCCGGTAACCCTCGATTGTTGTTGCACTTTCTGGACACATAGCATCTCTGTATAACTTTGGTCCCGTTCCTTCAGTTTCATCCGACTCGTGGATGCTTGGGTATACATATCTGGTTATGACTAGCATGGATACAAGGAGTAGTAGACCGGGGATCCGGACTACGTGCCGATGAATCCGGTCTGCCTGTCGTTGTTTGTTGCGGCCAGGGCTGGTAACCCTGAAGCCCTTGTGAGTCCATAGCTAGGAGCACATAACAGTATGTATATCTCTGGGTCCGGGGTCTAACAAGCCTCAACATCCATGCCATGTTAATCATGTTATCCAATTCACATCAAAGCATAAACACCTTTCATACCAGTTTCACGTATTGACAACATTCATCAACCGGATGAAGCAGATCATAAGACTAAGAATGTCTAAGCATAGGATACACAAGGCTCTACGTTACTCAAACAACCCTAGTCATACTAGGAGGGTAAACAGGTATGAATGCGACATATAGGGGGTCATGCAGTGGATAGGATAACTCTAACAGACTCAAAACTAAGTTGAATCTCATGCATTTGTAAGAGGTTGAAAACACTCAAAACATGGGTGGGGCCATGAGGTTGTGCTTGCCTTGCTCGTCGAAGGTGGAACTGGGGTGGTCGTAGAAGGCTGGATCAACCTCCGGGTCTCGGTCTACCGATAACGAGCACCACCGGAAAGGAGGCAAACAATCAATACATGGTAACCGTTCAATGCACAATATGTATGCATGATCAAAACAATGCAATGGATTTAGGCCTTAGAAAGTAAAACAGGAAGCTAGGGTTTTACGACGAAAGCGATGACAACCGGAGGGGGAGAAAACCCTACTTTAGGGATGTGTCCAAAATTAGTTGCTCAAATGACTTGAGGAACCACATAGCTAGGTTGCATTTGTTTTCCTGGTCATTTTGGTATATTACATTTAAATTTCTAATTTTATTGAATTAAAACTTTATTTTCATTATTTAAATGAGTTTAATTCAAACTCCAATTATGGCCTCATTTTGAACTTTGTCAAACATGGATGAAAATGGTATAAACAGATAGCTCACATTTTTCTGAACATTTTGCATATTTTCCATAATTTTTGGAGTTATAAATTGAAGGTTATGTAATTTACAAGTTTTAATTGTTTTCTGTTATTTCCATTTAATGTGGGCCCCACCTGTCAGTCTAAATTTAATTAAAACAAAAAATTGGAAAAACACGGGGCAGACACGTGGGCAGGTGACATCGCGATGACGTCACCGTGACCTCACGCGGTGGCCGGCTGGGGGCAGATGCGGTCGCCGACTACGTTTTCGGCGGCCCCCGGATGCGTGCGTGTGCTCGTTGGCTTCCACTTGTCGAGGGAAACATAATAAGGGCAGCGCCACTTGTTGGAAGTCAACGGCGGCGAGCCGTCATGAAGGTTCTGCGGCGGAGGGCCTCGGGCTCCGGCGAGTACGGCGATTCTGGGCAAAAGGAGATGGATTGAGAGGTTGGGGAGAACAAGAGGCTCGCCACGAACGTGTCGGGGTGGTCAACTAGGCCGGAGGAAGTCAGAAACGAAGGCGCGGTGAGATTTCATCCGGCGGCCGGAGGGAAGGAAGAAGGGGCGATTGACGGCCCCTAGGCCACCCCGGGAGCTCCTGCTGCACGCGGAGGTAGAGGAGGTCGGCGCGGTTTCGCAGATACGCTCGGTGAGGCCGGGGAGGCGGTAGAACGGCAGCAGTGGCGGATCGCCGGTGGTAGCTAGGGTTCGATCGCGCGGTGAGGTAAAAGAGAGAGAGAGGGCGACTTGGGGGGGTTCTGAGGGGTGAGGTCGATCCGGACGGCTCCTCGAGGGTCCTCTGGTCGTCCACGTCGCGGGGGAAAGCAGGAGGTGGTGCGGCGGCGTCGTCTTCCCGTCCTTCTGGCCGGACGCGGGGAAGAAAAAGGAAAAGAAAAATCAAAACCCGGAAAACCCCCTCTGAAGTTTCAGAAATTGCAGAAAGGTCATCTTGGGCTGAAAACAAACAGAAAAAGAGATTTTGGGTGCCTTTTTGTAAACCAAAAATTGCACAAAAATATTCATTGGAAAGCTCTAAAAAATGTGATATTTCATCATATGTTTGGTTCATTTTGAAGAACTTTTTAAAACAAGTTTGTGCGAGGTTAGATTAAGTGATTTTTGCTGATTCACTGATTAAATTTCATATGCAAAATTTTGGTCCACTTTTTAATGCGTGTATGCCATGTACACAACACCTCTCTTTATTACACAAAAGTAGGGATGTTACAAGTCTACCCCCCTTACAAGAATCTCGTCCCGAGATTCCTAGGTTTTAGAAAATAAATCGGGGTACTTAGATCGCAAACGATCTTCTCGTTCCCAGGTTGCTTTGTTCTTGGAATGATGTGACCATTGAAATTTGAGGAACTTGATGGCTTGACCGCGAGTTCTTCATTCGGCCTCATCGAGAATACGGACATGGATCTCTTTGTAAGAGAGATCATCCTTGAGCTTGATAGTCTCGTGGTCTACACCACGGACATGATCTTTGAAACAACGTTTTAGTTGGGAGACATGGAATACATCATGAACATTCGGAAATCCTGGAGGCAACTGCAACTGGTATGAAACTTGACCTTGTTTTCCAATGATGTGAAAAGGACCAATGTAACGAGCAGTCAGTTTGCCTTTGATTTCGAAACGTTTTCCACCTTTCAAAGGTGTGACTCGAAGACAAGCTTTCTTGCCAATTTCATAATGAACATCTTGGTGATGACGATCATAATAACTCTTTTGACGAGATTGAGCTGTTTTCAGTTGTTCACGAATGATGCAAACGATTTCTTCTGCTTCCTTGATTGTATCCGGACTAAAGAATGATCTTTCACCAGTTTCGGACCAATTCAACGGAGTTCGGGATTTACGACCATACATAACTTCAAAAGGATCCTTGCCCAAGATGGATTGATTGCTGTTGTTATAAGTGAACTCGGCGAATGGAAGGAACTTCTCCCAATCCTTACCGAATGATATAACACAAGCTCGGAGCATGTCCTCAAGAATTTGATTAACTCTCTCAGTTTGACCACCGGTTTGTGGATGGAAAGCAGTGCTGAAAGACAGACGGGTTCCCATAGCTTGCTGGAAACTTGCCGAGAACTTGGAGGTAAACAAACTTCCACGATCAGAAATGATCCTCTTTGGAACACCATGAAGGCTGACTATCCTGGATACATACAGATCCGCCCATTGAATAGCGGTAATATCTTCTCGGATAGGAAGGAAATGAGCAACCTGGATAGATGGTCAACCACTACCCAGATAGTGTCATGCATTTTCTTTGTCTTGGGAAGACCGGTGATAAAATCCATACCCACTTCATCCCACTTCCATTCAGGAATAGGTAGGGGTTGAAGAACACCGGCGGGTCTTTGATGTTCTGCTTTCACATGACCACAGACATCGCCTTCAGCAACATACTGAGCGATTTCTCGCTTCATTCAAGACCACCAAAACCATTGACGTAGATCTTGATACATTTTGGTGCTACCAGGATGAATAGGAAGAGGTGTGTCATGAGCCTCTTGAAGATTTAACCTTCTGAGATTCCGTCTCTTTGGCACAGCCAGACGGTTACCACAATAAACGGTACCTTGATCATCGACGGAGAAACATTTAGCAGCTCCGCTAGCAATGTTCTTCTTAAATTGTTAGGCAAAATATTGTACACATGAAAACTTGGTCAAATGACCATGAAAACATCACAGATGAGTTGCATATGTCATTTTGAGCAATTTGGTATATAACTTGATTTTTCTGGTTTTATGTATTATTTATTATTTTGCTCAATTTTTAAGTGATTTATTTTAATTAAAGAAAAAGTTTAATTTTTAAACTTTATCAAACATTTTTGAAAAGTTGATAAATAAATAGATTATATTTTTCTAATTCATTTGATATATTATTTATATTTTTCTAAGTTATAGGTTTAAAGTTATTGATTTATTAAATTTACTTATTTTTATATTATTATTTGAGTTGACAGGTGGGTCCCACCTGTCATATTCGTTTTAAATAAAAAATTAAAGAAAATAAATAGAAAAGAGCTCATGACGTGACGTCATGACTGTGTCATCACAGAGCAATTCTTCTCTGTGAATTCGAATTCGATGAATTCGATGGAAATTGGCCTAAGCCGTGTGCTCCACGAGCTCGAGCAGGACACAACTAAGCTAGGGACGACGATATTGTGACCAAATGGCCACCGGAGCTCTGCCGGCGACCACCGGCGCGGCGGCAGTGACCAAATTGTTGACAAAAAATTGGATTGAGGGAACCCAGAGATGCAGCAGCTCACCGAGAGCGTGTGTAGATGCTCGGTGAAGGACGGGGTCGTCGGAATTGACGGTGCACTTCCACGGCGACCGGCGGCAGAGAGAAAGGTAACGACGAAATTCGCGGGCTTCCGGCCATCCCAGCAAACGAGGCTTCTGGAGGAGGAAGAGGAGGTCCAGGCGCATCCGGTGGTGCACTCGGTTCCTCACGAGTTGGCCGAAATCGTCGGCGCACGACAGCGGCCGTGGTGACTAGGGTTAGGGTTTCTGCTCGATTACAGAGGAATAGAGAGAGCAGGCGAGGGGAAGTGAGAGTGAGAGAGAGGGCACGGGTCTCCTCTATGGTTCTTATCCACGCGAAGGGCGGCCGTGGGGAGGTGGCAGTGCGGCGTCGGAGGCGGTCGCACGCCTCTAGCCTTCTGGCCAGAGGTTGAAGAAACAATGAATTAAATTTTTTTTAAGAAAACCCCTGGAAGTTTTCATAACTTACAACTAAGTCCTTCTGTTTAAGAAACTGAAAGTAAAACAATGTTTTCAGGGCCTTTCTGTGAACATAAAAATTATTAAAAATAATATTTGGAATCCTTGTCAAATTTCACATCTCACCATGTTTTGTTTTGATGAATTTGAAGAATATTTGTATTTTTTATTTAGGGTGCTAGATTAAGTGGTTTTGTGGTTTTCTCTTTATTTTATATATTTAATGGCTTTAAAATTATGTTAAAGCATGTTTAATAAAAGCACACACTAACATCTTGTGGATACCAAGGTGGTGTATCATAATTGGACAATTTTTTGTTACAATTTATTATAGAAAGTATTTTGGTAAAACTACTGGGTAATGTTTCTATGCTTTGTTATGAAAATCACTTAATAGTGAATTGTATTCCATGTCAAACCAAATGATGTTGGTTAATGAATGGGCTTGTTTTCTCTTTATAAAACTATGTTATTTTCATAGTTAAACTCTTAGTAATCTTGGTTGAAATTTTACTTAGGTGAGTGCAAGTCATGTTGATTGTTTTTAGGGCTTGACCAGGTGGAAAACATATGTGGTTTTTGGATCTTATTTTTCTTGTTTTCCACATAGGTTCCAATATGGATATTATCCCATGTTTTCTTTAGAGCATGTAATTATTTTACATGGTTATGGGTTGATGAATTTTTGCTATAATCTGTTAGTCTTATGTATGAAAAATATTTGGAAAACAAGGTGTGTGTTAGGCTTGTTTTAATCTACCTCCACATATCAAGACATGTGGATGCAATACCTTGTTGTTATTTATGACTGGATACTTGTTTCCATTTAAGAGAATTACTATTTGTTCCTCATCTCTGTTGAGCTTGACAAGGTATAGGGGTTATGGATTCTCTAACCTTAACTAATGCTTTACTCAATAAATTCTTCCCGAGACAGTGTTGCTCCTAGTTGACTTCTGTTGCTTGATGTTCTTCTCTCTAGTTGCCACTAGTCTTCTGTTGTCACCTTGTGTCACTTGCAAGTAATATCATCTCTTGGATTCCACCTTCAACTATCTTCCCCTAGTGGTGAAAACAACCAGTGTTTCCAAGCAAAGATTTTACTTAGATGATTATACAAATATGGGAGTTTTTTTCTGACATCAATTAGCCTTAAGCATATGAGAAGAATCTGTTGACAAGTTTGCAAGGCTTGTCCCCAAATTACTTTTCATATCCAGATGGCATAGATGTACTAGGGCATTCAACCTTCTGTTTATTTGTGTATGACACTCAATTGTTTGAGTATACAAAAGTGATCTGTTAACAAGGTCTAGAAACTTGTTACCAAACTACTTCTATATAACACTAACATTGGAATATCACACTATTTCAAGAGAGTTAATAAGATCTGATCATGATATAAGAGTTTCCAAGTACTCTTATAGTAACTTAGAGTAGCACTTCTAGCACACTCTAAATAATCTTCTTGAAGATCTTCTGGTGGTAGTTCCTCCTTTCTTATGAGTTGCTTCTCTTGCAGAATGATTTAGAGAAGATTAGAAACTGGATAAAATTGTCTAGACAACATAACAAGATCTAGATTAAGAGTTAGTTCATGCTTTTATTATCCTTCCATAAACTTCTTATTTTATTTCCCATAAGATGTGTTCTTATATCATACATGATTGGTTTACTTAGTTTCCAATTTACTTCCTCTCATAGAGGTTATAACTTGTTGTTGTTACTTAGTTGTATCCAGAGATACTTTAATTGTTGAATGATAATTTGGATAGAAATGTGGAGTGTTTATGGAATGCTGCCTTAATAGTAAGTTGATCAAATGGTTCATTGATGTGTTGAGCTTTCAGATACTCACTTACATAAGATGATTGAAACAATGAGCATGAGAAAGTGATTGAGCTTAATGTCTTTGATCATGGTTGTTAATTGATTACTCAGGGTGCCATGTTGTTATTTTTTATTCTTGATTTGTATTCATGATGCAGGCATAGAGGTTTCGAAAGATCATAGGTAATGATCAAGGTTTATCAGTAGTTGAAGAAGATTTGTTTCTTCTTGTAGATACCTATTTTATGATTGATGAGATATGTACATATTCGATAAATATGTTAATACAATTATTATGTCATTTTCCACTTGTGGGTTTTGAGTTAACACTTGCTTGTATCACTAGTGTTCTATTGATTCTTTGTTATGTACTTTTGATGGTTCACCTGATAGTTATGAGATGATTTATAGAGATTTTGTGGAAATGAATTGATAACTTCGGGAGTTGTTGTTTTATAGAAGATCACATCTCTGTTGATGAGATGGTTCAATTTTGCATTACTCATTGGTGGAAGTAGGATTATCAGTTGTGTGATTTGGGTACTCACCCCTCTTTGGGTTGTAGATAATTAGGGAATTATCCCAAGTCACTTATAGACTTGAGGTTAGGCTTGTTGAGAGTTAGTGTTGGTCATAACCAACTATGGTTTGCCTTATCAAATGATTTGGGTTATAAAAATACTATGTTATAAAGATCAGTCCAAATGTACTCTGACCAGATGATCTAGACCTATTTCATCATGCCAAGTGAATCTTTGGTCACTTTGATTCGTTTAAACTTTCGCGCCAAAATTTCCCGTACTTTTAGATGCATGCTTTGTAAATGCACATATTAAATTTAGATCCTTATAACCTCCCAAACACTGGGATGTTACAACAGCTGCCATTGGATGGCTTAAGTTGGGGCCGATGGACGCTGTATGTATCCGGGGAGGGATCGCATGTCACGACCCCGGACCCAGAGATATACATACTGTTATGTGCTCCTAGACATGGACCCACAAGGGCTTCAGGGTTACCAGCCCTGGCCGCAAAAAACAACGGCAGGCAGACTGGATTCATCGGCACGTAGTCCGGATCCCCAGTCTACTACTCCTTGTGTCCATGCTAGTCATAACCAACTATGCATATCAAAGCGTCCACGAATCGAATGAAACTGAAGAAAACGAGACCAAAACTATACAGAGATGCTATGTGTCCAGAAAGTGCAACAACAATCGAAGGTTACTGGGGTTACCTCGCCCCAGGCCGATCACATCGACAGGCAGGCTCGGACATGGATCATCGGCTCCACAACCCCTCGACTGCGACAACTATGCAGGCATAGCCAAAACTGTATAACGATGAGCTCGAAACCAACAACCGATCAAAGCAGTACTCTAAACACGAAGCTTTATTAAACAGGTGTTACTAGAGTATAGCTTACAAGCAGAGGTCACATGACCCAACATTACATCAGACAACGGAAGGCAAATTATGTTGCTAATCAACAAGAACCAAAAAGGCCTAAGAGGAAGCAACATAAGGCGACGTCCCAGCCCATAGATTCCAGGCTGCTACCTGGGAACCCCAAACTACTCGTCGATGTCCACGCTGGATCACCACTGAAGTGAGGAACTCCACCTGAACCAAATTAAGCAAACCTGAGTATGGGAGATACTCAACAAGACTTAGTTAACCTATTATATATCTGCTATCTTCAGAAAGGGTTTTATGAAGGCTGATTTGCGTAAAGCCATCTTTGTTTTGTAAGTTGAGGAAGGAATAGCACGTCTCATAGAAGGTTTTCAAAACAGATGAGAAACTCACTACTGTAATCATCATCTTTTGAAACCACCAACATTATTTCCCAGCACCTCACATGCTACAAGGATCACCCCTCCCGGCATCTCCGGGGAGGCACCCTTCATCTATTGCCTCCATGCCTTGTCAACATCTTTTACGTCACGTTCAAGTTATCTATGACCTCCTGGCATTCACCAAGTCGTCCTTAACCGTGGACACGGCTTTCCGAAAGATTTATCCCTGCAGGGTGGTACACTTTACCCACACATACCGTCCGACTCTTAACGCCACATGTACGCTCGTCCATGGAGCGCGGCAGAGGGTGGTTGGCCACGACCTTTACCTTGTCGAGCCCTATCCATGAGTCAACCCAAACAGGGCTACCCCGTCTACAGGGAGTTGGCCACCTCCTGACCGCACCTGTTCTGTGAGTCGGGAACAAGATCCGTGTACGTCCATCACTTGTCCCGGTCACGCCCTAAACACCTCGAAAAGGTTTTTGACTCACACGCAGATGGAAATCCCAAACTACGTGACTCACGGATAGAACCAAACAAGTTAGTTAGTCGAGCGCGGTCTGTTAGGCCCCGCGTGTGGTTGCACGCTCAGTCTTGGTTTCCACGGCGAGACCTTACTCCTAGGGTTGACAAGTACAGGACAAACAACCACTTTCCAAGTGGCCTCCCGTCCAAGCCTTAGTCAAGTTAACCACACAGTGCTCATCTCACCATGTCATCATATCATACTAATTTATCGCAGCTCTGATTCATCAACCGGATGGAGCAGAGGTAAACAAACATGCAAAGCTAAGCGAAGCAGATATGAGGCTTTGGCGATGCGCACAAGCAAATCTATGGCGGCTAGGAGCAGTGGATCAGGATATTGTGGCAATGCAGTATATAGGTGAACTATATCTACTAGCATCAAATACTTTGGAATCGAATGCAAAGTACGAGATTCAAATGTTGTTCGAAAGCATATATGAGCAGATAAGAGGTTATGCTTGCCTTGGTTATAAGAAAACCAGATAAAGATCTTCTGGAATAAGTGCTTGACTTGTCGGTTAAGATCAAGTATTCACCATTGGATTGCTGGCCTTCTCTTCGGAGTCACGTTCTACCGAGGGGGAAACAACACCGAAAAGAAGAAATAACAATCAACACATGGCATCGATGCAATGCGCAATATGTATGCATGAGCAAGTTAATGCAATGAAATAAATCCCTAAACATGCTCGATGAGTTGCTAGGGTTCGTATGTCAGTTATGCAATTTTACTGAAATCAGCACGAAATAGACCCCGGAGGGGTACTTCGGCCAATTAAGAGGTGAGTACCATTTTAAAATCTCAAATGGGTTTGAAAACATCATAGCTAGATTGCATTTATCATTTTGAGCATTTTGGTATATAACTTTTAATTTTCTAATTTTAGTGAATAAAAACTTATTTTTCTATTTTTAAATGATTAAACAATATTAAATAAAGGCCAAAAATCAACTTTCTCAAACATGTATAAAAGTGACATATTCATGTAGATCTTATTTTTCTGATCACTCCCATATTTTCATTATATTTTTCTGAATTATATTTTGGGAGATATTGATTTTACAATTTTAAATCATTTCCTGAAATTTTCCTGGAATTACTAAAAAGGGGTTATGACGTCACTGTGACGCAGTGATGACATCATCATCCTCTGTTCTTCACGGAGAGATCAAAATTAGAATGAAATCGCGCGCAATTGACGGAACAAACTATACCACGAGGGAGAGGAGGTCGAGGGGAGCAATTTGGTGGCGGCGCCGCTTCCGGGTGGTTGCCGGAGTTGCGCCGGCGAGCGACGGCACAGCGGCGGCCACGGTCGCGCGGCGACCGGCGGGTACAGAGGGAGAGGGGCTGAACGGAGGGCACAGGGAAGCTCTCCACTGCACGGTGAATCTGATGGTGTGGTCGGGGAGGCAGGGGAACGCCGGAGTCGCCGGCGGCGAGGGAGATGCGGCGGCGGCAGTGACGGACGGCGTCGAGAAATTGGAGCTCTTCCCGAGCGTCCCAGCAAGCGAGGGTGGAGGGGGGGTTAGAGGAGGACGAGGTGCTCCTCCTGGCGGTCTCCGTTCGGGCGGGGATGGCCGGAAACGGCGGCAAGGGGCGGCGGCCAACGGAAGCAGTACGGTTAGGGTTTGGGTTTGCTCTACCGGATGATTACAGAGAACGAGAGGAAGGGCAGGGTAGCGAGCAGGAGGGAGGAGTAGTGCGTGTGGAGGGCTCTCCTCACCCTTATCCCATCAGAAGAGAGAAAGCAGGACGTGGCTGGAGGCGTCGTCGGGGAGCTTCTGTCCTCCTGGCAGAGGTTGGAGAAGACAAAAGAACTCTTCCTGGAAACCCCCTAAAGCTTCAGAGAATTAGCAAATAGGTCCTTTTCCTTACTAGAACAGAACAGGAAACATACTTTTGAGGGCCCTTTTGAAAACAGAAAATTTGGCAAAAATACATTTTGGAAACCTTATGAAATTTCCAACAAAACCATGTTTTTCTTTGGTGAAATTGAAATATTTTTCAATACAAGATTTTGGAACCCAAAATAAGTACCATTTGTGAGATTTTCTCAAACCATTTAAATTCACAATTTAAATTGGTTGAAACATGATTTAAATTTTTGTTTCATGCATGAATGATATGAACACAACACCACAACCCTAATGTAGCAAAAATTGGGATGTTACATCGCACGCCTAACTGGCGCGCTCAGAACACTGCAAACAACACAATCTGCCCAGGTTCGGGGCCCTCGTGTGGAGGTAACACCCCTACTCCTTCCTTTCTCTCTGTATTATGCTATGCCGAGTACACGACTTCCTCTCTCTCTCTGTATCTTTCTCTCTGTTAGTAGCTCAGCCAAGCCTCGCAATAAATGATCCAGTGGTCGACCCTCGCGCAGGAGGGGGTAGGCCACCTTATATACTGGTGGCCAACCACTATTCTACGAATAGAAGTAATGACTAGACAACACCACTGTGTAGCAGTGCACGCCTCCATGTCTTCGCTGACAGCGTTGCCGAAAGTCTCCGCGGTAGGCCGCTGACATGTCATGTCCCCCTTGTCAGAGACAGGACAGGCCATAGCCCATACCGCACTATATCCACGTCTGGATATAGAGTACCACGTACCTAATAAGTTGAACTGCACGCCAATACGGCTCCTGGATACGCCGGATTCACCTCAATGGCTACATTGACTTTGCCTCCATGTAGAACAGCTTCTCCTCTATCCGGATCACCCGAGTGCTATCCGGCTGACCCAGACGGATACTTGAATCTTCCCTTGGTCTCTTGTTCTCCCTGCCGGATAGCCCCAACCGAGTACCATCCAACCGGGTAGCACCCCTATCCGGCACGTACCAACTCGGTGCCTCCGAACTTGGTAAACGATGCCTTGCACTCCATTCTTCACCTATCTTACCCCTATCCGGGGGTAGCCCCCCGACATACATTGATAATATAACGTACAGCAAACACTGTTCTTTTTTACCTCAAATACTGTTCTCATTTCATTCACTACAAACAAACATCATTTTTCAGACTATACGTCTAATCCTTTGTTTTCATCAAGACCGGTGAGATTGACAACCTCACTGTTTCGTTGGAGAAAAGTATCTTGGTTGTGTTGTGTGCAGATTCCACGTTGCTTCCTAGCCTGGTAGTGCGCCCTGCCAACATCAGCTGTCAACAACCTTCAGAAGTGATTTCTTTCTCCTACTGGTCCGATTAAACCTTGGTTTCTTGCTGAGGGAAAATCTTGCTGTTGTACTAGTCTGTAACATCCCTGATTTTAAAAGGAATTAAAAAATTACAAAAATTTAAAACTTTTGTTTTTCAGTAAAGAAAGTCATCAAAAACAAATAAAACTCAAACAAAAAGGAAACATTATTTGTTTTTCCAATGTTATTGGAAATGATAATCTAAAAATGCTTTTGTTTATCAAACCCTAAGTCTTTCTCGGAATAAATATTTATACAAGGAATTTGTTTTCTCCATAAACTGTTTTATTGAAGTATTTTTCTTATAAAAGTAAGTTTAATGACTATGGGAAACAGTATTTAAAAAAAAAATTGTCTCTGAATTTTATTTGGCTATAGACTAAAGTTAACTATTTTTTATTTAAAATAGTATGAGGTTGCTATTAGTAGTTAATCAAAATTTGAAAATAAAATTATTTTAAATGTGTTAAAACCGCACATAAATGTTTCCTATTTATAGAGACTCTTTTTTCAAAACCATAGGTTGTTGTTAGAGGCATTTTGGACTTATAAAACAATAGTTATGTTTTATTAAAGAAAAGAAACAAAAAAATGGGAGCGCAGCAGCCCAACAAGACCGGCCCAACCCCCTATCCCTATTGCCCGCCCACGTGCAACACATATGCCAACTAAACCAAGCCACCAGTAGCCCGCCCCGCCTCTCCCTTCTTTTTCTCACTGACAGCTAGGACCCACCCGACGCCAGCATGACGCAAGTGGTGACGTCACCCTCCTTCAACCTCTCCTGCACGTCTTGGACTCCGGAGACGGGAGGATCCCCTCCTCCAATTTTGCTGCGTGCGGGGCACGGATAGCACATCGGAGGTCTCCCTATAAAACCCCACCGGTTCCTCTCCGTTTCCTCTCTGTTTCCCTCTCCCATTTCGCCTCTAGTCCGCCTCCATCTCTCGCCGGAGATCTACCGCTTTGTTTCCCTTCAATTCCAGCACAGTGAGCCCCAAGGTGATCTCCCCGTTGACACCATCATGCTCCCCAGTACCAGGCGCATCCCCTGATGCCTTCTTCATCTTTTTTTCGTCGAAGATACTGCCGCGCCATCATAATCCGGGATCGCCGGACCCGAGCCAAGTCCGGCCGCTCCCCACCAAGGTCTCGAGAAGCGATAGCGCACGTCGTCCCCACCAACGTCTTTGCCGTGTTGTTCTGCGCGTCTCTGCCACCTTCGTTCTGCAGAAGGATGAAAGAGGACCTTCTCCGTCGAAGTTCCGGCGTCCCGCTCCGCCACGCCACCATACTTCGGCGACCCGAGCTAGCTGGTAAGGCCGCTCTCTCCCTCACCGTTGGATCTATCTAGACGGTCTAGATTTGATCTGGTTCAAGTGAATCTCGTGCGTCCCCTGTTATATAGATCCAACGGCCATGAGCCTCGATCCGCGTCAAACCGGTATGAGCCAATCAGAGGCCTCCGTTCCTTATCCCGCGGATTGCCTATTTTCTTTTAAAACAGATCAGCCCCTGAAATTTTGCAGAAAAGCCCCCCAACTTAGAATTGCAATAACTTTTGAACCAAAAATCCAAATTAGATGATTTTGTACTTTTTAAAATCAGCATAATGTGTAGAACACATTAGACTCAAAGAAATTTAAATTTGATACGTGCACACACTTGTTATTTGTAGATCTTTGTAAATATTTTTTTGTGAATAACTTTAGATCTATATTTCCAAATTTGACAAAATTGGACTTTTTGAAAAGCCCTGAACATTTAGAATTTGTTAGTACTAGCCAAAATTAAAATTGACTGTTTACAATTGGGTAAAATTTAAATATGCTTGTTTGGTGATTTTTGACCTAGTTTAAATTATGTAAATATTTTCCATATGTTTTCTTTAGCAATTTTGCTCTAAGTACTAACCATATACTAGAGAGACCAAAACCTAAGCCCTTGGATGTTTTCAAACCATTTCTATATAAATTTTGTACTATTTGGCCCTCCTAGTTAAAAAAACACTAAGTCTGGATTTGTGAAAAGCCAGGGAGAGGATGTTACAGTTTTCAACTTAAAGATTTTCAACATGAAGCAAGAAGACCAATGAAGGACTTAGCAAACAAAGAAACCTACAGAAGCATCTCCAAGAAGTGGAAGCACTTAGAAGAAAATAAGAGGAACTTCAAGAAGACCAACCACATCTTTCTTTCTCTCTTTTCCTCTAAGTCTTTCTTGCTTTTCTTTTCTCTCCTTAGACTTTGTGGTGTGACTAAGTTAAAAATCAAAACCAGCCCCTTAGGTGTGCCAAAACAAGTGTTAGAAGATTCAGTGAAGACACCACACCAAGGAGGAAACTACAAAGGAGCATGAAGATTTTCCAAGACCAATCATGTGAAGACTTAGGATTTGTTTTCCAAGATTTGGAATTTGTTTTGAAGTTGTCTAAGACATATAATTAGTTTCTCAAGTGAGATGAGAACTTTTCACCAAGACATCAACAAGAAGCTAACTTCAACTATTCTCCTAGAAAATGAAGAAGAAGAAGAGAAGATTTTGCAAGTCCTTTTTAGGGAACTCTAGCAATACCATCTATTTCTATTTTCATATGACCAAGTCCCTAGAATCACTAAGGAAGACTACAAGAAAGGCCATTGAAGACTTAACATCAGAAGCCACTCAAGGAGGCAAAAGAGGACTTGAAGAAAACAAGACAAAAATAGATTAGACCTTTGTGTGTTCTTTTTATCAAAGACCAGCCCTTAGTCACAAATGGAAAACTATGACTATAATACTTTTTTGCATTGAAACCAAATGTTTTCACATGTTTCCTTTTGCTTTGTTTGTTGATTTGTAATGTTTTCTTCATTTGTTTGTATGATTGTCAGCATGCTTGTTTATTCCGTTGTTGTGTTTTCAATGTTTAGATTGTACGGAGAGCAACATTCCATTTTGTGAAGAGAGAGTTTAACTTCTTCACCAACCTCAGAGGTAAGTAACACACCATCAACTACCCATTATTTTCTATATGCATTAGTTGATTTTGAGTAGTATATATGCATGATAGAAAATTTTACTAAGTTATATTATGCTATGCTATTATCCTAGTAGTGTGTAGCCATCTCTCTAACCCTTGTGCCTTTATAGCCTTAGAACTTAGTAGATGCTATGCGATGTTACAAATTGTTTTTACTTGATGTTGTGGAAAAAGATTCTAAGTAACAACTTCAATGAACCACCTAGGTGGATTTGGTTGCATGACTGATGAGAGTTGAGTGTCTCCCCGAGGGGAGTTCACTTGAGGAATGCCACCCAGGAACAAATTGATTTTGATGTTCCCCAAGTTTAGATTGCTTCCAGTGCAGTCTTTGGTCATATGGGCTCTGGCTTAGTCGATTAAGTTGTGTGGACTCTACATGTGGCTTCACAAGTCGATGTAGCAGAATTATAGGTGGATCAGGTCTTGCCGGTTGGTTGTTTTCATGCTTCTGAAAGACTTCGACTCAATTCTCTCCTTTCCTTAATACATTCATCATGTATAGGATGTTTGGGTGAAGTGAGTACAAGGGTGAAAGTGCACAACCTCTGCAGAGTTAGAAACTAAGATCTTAATCGTGTCCCCGGTTATGGACAACATCGAGCAGCTGGACAAGGATGCACGGAAGAATCACATCACCATTTTCAATAATTAAATTTTTGACTAAGTGAACAATATTTGTGGTGCTTGGATATCAATCCATTGTTGCTACACTTTGAGAAGAAAAGTTTGTTTTACAAAAGAGATATGAGAAAACTTGCTTTATGCAAAATTAGCCAAAACTCCACTCAGCCAAATATGCATGTAGTATTAGTTTTTCCATTTAAATCCACCATAGTGTTACTTGCGAATACATTAAATTGTATTGACCCCCTTGTGTCTGCATATTCCATCCTATAGATGATTTTTAAGATGAGTGAGGTTTCGTTTAGGATCTCGAGTCTACAACCAACATGTTTTGCCTATGGCACATGAAGAATATGAGGCTCAATGTTCTACTAAGTTTTCTGATGTAATTCTGTTTCCTGCTAGTCTACTGATACTATGCAAGTTGTAATCATATTTTGTAAAGACTGGATCATGCGATGTAATAGATTTCATCATACCTTTCCTCTTGGGGTCTCCCAACAAACGTGTGTTCACACGCCATCAATAGTGCGAGGAGATTTAATGTGATTGCTATAGCTCATCTTTTGTGGGATGGGCACCCAATGCGATCTCTTTTTGCAGTATTAGGGACTAGCACATTATCCATGCTAGTCAAAGTGTGAAGCCATCAAACATGAAGAAATAATAAAGCATTTAATACTTCCTCATGAGCTAAAACAAGAACACAAAACAAGTTTGACAATCTTGAAGGTTTAAAGGTAGCACACAAGAAATTTACTTGGAGTGGCGGTGAAATATCACATTTAGGTAGGTATGGTGGACACATTGGAAAACTGTGGTTTTTGGGAGTTGGATGCACGAGTAGAGCTCATATTCAGTACAGGGTGAAGGATAGCAAGAGACTGGGAGCGACCAACTAAGAGAGCAATAACGGCCATAATCATGCATAGCGACAAAACATTATTAATCAAAACATGAAGTGATATTACAAGTCAAAAAATAAACGATCATCAGGGCTAAATGTGGCTGGTTTATAGTCATCCCATGGTGTGAGCATGCACCAAGTCAATCCAAATAAATCATTCAATGGATAATACCACAATACCATGCTTCAATATGAGGAAACAACACATGATTTAATTTCAATGGCACCTTAAGCACTCTCAGCTATATGAGACTAGTCATTATACATCATATACTAGTAAGCACACAATTAAAATAACATCTCACGTGACATGCGAAAATCTAAGCCATAGTCTTCTTATTGCACCACTATAAGTATGAAATATTTTACTCTTCTCCAACACCAATCAACTTATTTGAAACGACTCTCAAAGCAAATATTTGTTAAAGACTAGAGAGTTAATCATATGTAACTGATTGACATGAACAAAATAATCATAATATCAAGGTTCATCCAATCCCAGCAAACACAACATGCACAATTACATAACGGTGGTCTCAATCTTGTGAGGCAGCTCACGAGACTCTAAACATGGAGGCATAGGGGAAATAACAACCATCTAGCTATTTCTATTGACCCATAGTCCTGTGACGAACTACTGACGCATCTGTCCGGAGGCGATCATGGTGATGTAGAGGCCTCCGATGACGACCCCCCTCTCCGGCAGGGTGCCTTAGAAGGACTCCAGAAGCTCTAGATTGGACTTTCGAGGTAACAAAGCCTCTCTGTATGTTTCATGGAAAATAACTTTGTCCCCCTGAAGGTCTAGATTGGAATTTCAAGCTAAGTACTTTAACAAAGGCATGATAAATATTATTTGAACTAATGTAAACTTAACAACTGTGTGACATGAAAAATAACACAAACAAAAGAAAATGAATAATGAAGCATTGAAAGCGATATGTTTGTTTCAATCATAAAGAAAAACATAATAAATTGGTATTCAGGTAGTCCTTCGTGTGGTAGTAAAACAAAAATACCATGACACCTTTGAAGTTTAAATAATGACTAGATACAACTAATTTGAGAGCAAGCAATACCACAATCATGAATCAATCAATAATAAGTTTCCGTACTATGCAGATTATACCCAGAATGACAATTATGCTCTCTTAGCCAGTGCATAAAGTAAGAAGATGAAGACTCGGCATAAAAGTAAAAGAAAGGCCCTTTGTAGAGGGAAGCAGGGATTACTCATGCTAGAGCTTATTATTTGATAAACAGAGGTATTGAAAACAATTTGAGAGAGGTGTATGTCTATGTCAACGAATGGTAATGAAGAATTTATCATAATCCATGTCAAGCAAAGTGTTTATACTTTTGATCGCGGTTTCCATTAGAATTTTTCTTTATTGGTTGGCACTTCCCCCACCTGTCTTTCACAAACCAGGCTAGCCGTATCCACAGGGTACCCACAAGCTTTCATCAAACCATGGGGAAGTTCCTTTATTAATTATATTATTGGGTACTAGCTCTCTGCAAATTTAGATGAGCACAAGTTCCATACTCATCAGGTGAAATAAGGAAGAAGAACTATCGAAGAGTGGTCTGTCAAGGTACAGGAAATCTAAGGAGGTTTGAACACAAGGGGCTAACCATAATTCCCACACCTCTAGAGAGGCTTCGCGAGGAAATATTAAGACAGGCGACAACGGCGACATGGGGAGTTACCCAAGTTCAGGCCACCTTGCGGATCGTACAATGGATTGCCTTGCTGTAATTATAGTACAAGATGAGTGCTTGTGCTAGATTCTGACTAGGGAGGCTCTAAGTGAATTGACTTGTCCCTGCTACGAGAGCTAAGGTGCTCTTTTTATACTGACATTTGGAACTCCTTCCTGCTCATACTTGGCGGGAAAGGGCTACCAAAAGGTACCAAAGTAGAGACTAGTGGAGCTCTGCGGTGCCAGCTGGTCTTGGTTGTCGAGGACAACGCCACCGCCCATGGCAGAATGGTGGGGGCGTCCGGTGACGTTTCCTCTGTCTTGTAGCGTCGTATTGGTCTTCTTGCACCGAAGGGGAAGTCCTGGGGAGGCGTTTTGGCACGGGCAGCTATCGCCCACGCTTTATACACAAGAATGGCAACAACCACCAAAAGGGCTCTGCGGCCCTGCATCACCTTCGTCAGCGTGCAGGAGAGCGGATGTCAGCCGCACGTGGCTTGTCCCCTCCCGAGAAGGAATGCCCTCTGGAGAGAAGCGGGGGTGAGGCAGAACTCCTCTCCAAAGGCAGGCGGTGCGGCTCCCCTAGGGGGACAAGCCCCCTACTGGCTGAGCCTCGATGAGGACTGGGCCTCATAGAGGACACTCCCCTTCATGAGATACACTTGATGAGGCCTCAAATACCCACTAGGCTGGGCCGCAGCAGTCGATCCAGAATACCCTAGTATCCATAGGCCCGACAGTAGCCCCCGGGGCCACGGTGGGCACGCATCCAGAGGATGCGAGATATCGCAGGGCCAACTTCCGCGAGGCCAGTCGTGGGTATGTGGCGCACCGTCCCGCGACCCACGATCTCCCTGAGGTGGAGATAACGGCTCCTTGCATCATGGTGGGCCCGTGCATAAAAAGACCAAGCCGCTGTACCGGAGGGATTCCCCATTCTCCCCAATCGTCACCGTCTTCCTGACTTACCTTCCTCCTAGATGTTTTACTTCTCCCAAGAGCTTCCGTCCCCATGGCATGCAAGGTCGTCGCGGCCGCGGCGCCAGCTTCTTCCCGAGCAGGCTCGATGCTAGGGACGTCCCGCATCCAGGCTGGTCAGGCCCTCTATAGGGCCAGAATCATGGTGAGCTCCGCCACGAATGAGAACGACGGCACCTCACTCCATGATGGCATGGTGCGGCAAAGCATCCTCACCGCCACCTCGTATGTGTTCTTCTACCACACCATATTTGCTAGTCTGGTTCTCCCCTTCTCTACTTCTTCACTGCCATTCTAGATTGGTACCAGATCCACACGTTGGTCTGGTGATCTTCGCCTTCTCGTGTGAGGCTTTTCTAGGCGCCAGGCCTTCTGTTGCCTTTTTCCGGTCTTTCTTTAACCTCCGCGTGACGGGGAACACCCGTTGCTTGGGTAGGGGCGCCATATTCCCCCACTTGGACATTGTAAAGAAGGTGGATGACTTCACTGAGCATAGGGTGTACCTGGACATGTGCGTTGTCACCAAGCTCTTCAAGATTCCCATGACTCTTCCCAGGAAGCACATTGGTTGGAGCTAAGAAGCGCTTGATGACGCGGCCATGTCGCCCTTGGTGCTGCGCATGGAGGAGCTGAACAAGCAAGTCTTTGTGGCCACCATGGTCGTACTTGAGTTTGCCCACCAGCATCTCGCGCCTCTTCAAGAGCACAGACTCCTCATGTGCCACTACGGTGATGTTGATGACAAGATAAGGCTCAGTAGCTCTCTGCTTGAGGGCAAGGAGCTTGAGGGGGTGATGCGGACTCTTCTCTCCAACGATTCCCCCTGACCCTTCCTTCCTCCATCATTTCTCTGTACGGCCTTGGTGAGGCCACGAGGGAAGCCATTATCAACGCGATGCCGCGCTTAAATTGGTGGGGCCCTCTCAGCAAGGGAGAGGAGTCCAGGGTGGACAACCCCTTCACTCCATGCCCCCTGGAGGAGAGTTAGGAGAACTCCGCCGACATGGAGGGCTCCGACCGTGTCGCAACGGGGTCAGAGCGGTCATCGAGGAAGCTCCCTCTCATGGAAGTCTCCTTTGGCGGTAGGCAGGAGAAGGAGGGGGAGAGCAAGTCTGTTGAGGGCTCCAGCGCCTCGCCCTTGCCATCCTTACGCTCGCATGCCAACGATACCTGGGGAGAGGATGAGAGTGAGGCCCGCAGAGGAAAGAGAGCGTGCCACGCAGATGCCGATGTGGAAATGGGCGCCTCTCTCGCGGCCACGTCCCCTGACGCGGTCGTTCCCTCTAGGAGGCGCACACCTAGGACTTGGGGCTACTACGAGCAGTAAGTTTGCAGAGACGGGCCCCTCCGCCTTTGCTAGTCTTTGTTACTAATTTTCTCCCATGATGTAGGTCCTCCTCCAAGAAGGCGAAGGTGTCGTGAGGATCACCACCCTCCCCACTAAGGACGTGACGCCGTCTACTCCCACATCTGCGGCCGACACGGGTGCCGGGGCGGCAAGCCCTACAAGGGACCCGCTCCCGCCAAGCGCCAGCCCCATAGCACCAGAAGAAAGGTGGGATCCTCCATGTTCCCCGCCTGTCAAGGAGCCCGCCGATCCCGCCAACCATGAGGCGGGAGAGAAAGAGGTGGCCGACGCTGTGAAGGGGACCACCCCTGAGCAGGGGAACAATGTTGATGAAGCGGCCTCCTCACCAAGGGCTGGTGCTTCGTCAGGGAGGGATGGCGAGATTCCTCTTGATACCGGGGCGACAAGGGTTTCAGACGCCATGGTACAAAAGCGGGCCCCCGATCCCACAGGGGCTGGCGCTGCCATTGTCCTGGCGGTGGGCGTATCGGAAACGCTCAGGCCTCCTACCTCCTCCGCCATCCCAAAGGCGCCGCTGGTTTCACTACTATTGGCGCCCCTTTCAACGCTCTGTGAGGGCAACACTGGTGCGCATCCCATCGACCTCGGGGACAAGGAGGTGGAGATCGAGACTCCTAGGTCGAGGAAGGCCCGCGCCGGACCTCCCCCTCCAAGTACCAATGGTTCCTCCAGCTTCGCGGCATGCCATTCCATCGGGCCAACGCAGCGTGATTTCCTTGCTGCGGTGGTTAAGGAGCTTAGGGACACGTACCCGTGCTGCAGGGGCCGGTGACTCGTTCCTGCCAGACATATTCTTCGACGACCTAATGTCGGAGGATCGATGGTCCGCGCTAGTCCGTTCTGGATGATATGGGGTGGCCCGATCTTCTCAATGAGCTCTCTCTATTTTTTTGATGTTTTGTGGATTTTCTGATAACTAGAGCTACACTGAGACCTCTCACTTGGATAACCCCTGTTGCCAATGCAACATCAATCAATCCCTTTGGATATTCTCAACTACACACTCTTGCACACGAGTGGTCATGTATCCCCTTATTCCAAGTGGAATAACAAGATATCACACAACTTTGCGGGTATACTTCAAAATGAATGCTTAGCAACAATATAATATAGAGGTTAGTGGTTTTTGGTTTAAACTTGTTCTCAGCTTTCCACACGCAGGTGGGAGTATATATAGGTGGAGGTGCAGCCACAAGGGCTCCTTGCGCAATCACCTCTCCTACTAGGACTAGGACTCAACTAGGACTAGGAGGACTCTACTAGGACTCCTACTTGGACTAGGAAGGATACACACCGACCCAACTTTAGGGGGTTCGGCCATTATGGCATACATGCCATGCATAATTGAATTAGGACTTCTATATGGCGGATTGATCTTCAATGGGGCGCCCTCCTCTTGTTTTCACCATTCTTTAGTGTGGAAGAACATTCCTAGAGTTGTTTTCCACATTTGCACATTTGTTTTCACCACTTGAATAATTGTTTTCACCGTTTGTACATTTGTTTTCTAGCATGTCCATCTTGTTTTCCTATATGCCTTGATGTCTTCCTCCATTCATGTTTGTGTTATCAATAACCCTGCTAATACATATGTATAGGCTTAGGTAGTATAACATTCTTATAAACACAAACAATATTTATTAGTAGGAAAGAATTCACCTTATAATGAACATTAGTGAGGCTAATATTTCCTTCCAACTTAAGCGTGTATAATCACCATGGGCCTCTATTATATCCTCATAATCCTCCCTTTCTTCAAGACAATGCGTCTGTGGCTTGTGGTAAACTGAACGTGGAAGAAACAAAAAGAACAAAGTGTATGCACAATATATGTATCTATAATGGGTTGCATTAGTTGTGTGCATATGATAAAAAAAATTCACATGACATGGGACCACGAATTTTGCATGTAAATAGCACAGAATTGTCATATAAAAACAAATAGCATCTCATCAAATAACAATCACTATTGCAAGTATAAGTGAATCTCATAGAATCATGATCATAAGGAGAAACATCTATGTATACATTCTTATTGTTTAGTATCAAATCAAGTGTTCTCATAGAAGATCCATGATCAAATTTGGTTATAGTAGTACACCCAATTGTTGTAACATGTTTATTATCTTCATTATGTAAGTTGCAACTGAATTTTGCAAATATAATTAAAACACAAATCAGTAGCATATGTATTTATCAAAGTTTTTGGCAAATCAAACATATGTGTAGCATTATGCTCATATTTATCAAATTGTAAACCATCCAACCGAGGTAACACAATGTTCAATTCAACAATTCTATCACAAGTAATACATATTTGATCCACCATAGAAATTTTATTCATGTTATAGTCACCAACCAAATTAAAAGTGAAACAAGTAGTATCGGTGCTAGAATTGAGATATGAAATTGCAACAATCCTATTCATGGAACATTGCACAGTAATTGGTTCATGTAACATGATGGAATACCCAATATTAATAGATGGTATTTTAGCAATCACTTCTTTATGTGAAATCAAAACCACATGCTCAAAATTTGAAATTAACAAATTATCACATGGTGGTGAACTATATATGCTTGTCAACTCACAAGAATCAGCTCGCAAATTAGTAGACTCACAAAATTCAGCACTTGTAGTTTGTAGCTCGAAATCAGCACCAATATCAATGACATCATCCTCAGATTTAGTAGGTACTAATTCATCTATCTCATGTGGTGATGGAGGTTGTACTTGAGGTGGCTCCCTTTCTTCAAAAGTAACCTGCATATCACAAGAAACAATACTGGGCACAATGGCATGCTCCTCCAATGTATGTTGGGTGGTGCAGGTTGTACTATAGGATCCCTTTCTTCAAAGACAACCTGCACATCACAAGAAACAAAACTAGGACTCGACATGATTACATTAGTAGAAATAGCCTCACATGTCTCCTTAACATCTACAACTCCCATGACTAAACGCTCAATTCTTTCCATCTCAAGGTTTTCAAGTCTTTGTTTTTCAAGAAATTGAGGAGACAAAAATAATGGTTGTCGTCTAATGTCCCGAAATTTTGGAAGCCATGCATGTATTATCCAATTTTTCTTTTTGTTCTAATAGAATTGTAAATCAGGATAATGGCTAACAAAATTAACACTATATCTAGTGCACCATTGTCGTCCCAACAAAAGATGAGAACAAGTAATAGCTCTAGGCATCACATAACATAAAATTCTCTCCTTATGGCCATGAATGGTTAAAGTAACGGAAACTATGTCAGTAGTAATAAGTTCATCATCATATGTATGTAACCTAAATGGATCACATGTTTTTGGAACCAGCTGCAATTATTCAATAATGTCAGGACTAACAAAGTTATACCGTGTACCTTTATCAAGGGTAATAGCAACCTGACTTTCCTTGATGTCTCCTATGAATCCCACTAGCATCCTCCTCTCAAATTGTAGAACTGCAAGCATCAACACTAGGAAAGTCCATTGATTAATTTGTTAGTGAAAACAAAATAACAATGGGTTGTGGTGTTCTCTCACAACTTACTCAAAACCAGCAAAGAAGATGTATCTCACCGTTCCAAAGTGAATAGGATTTACTTACCAACAAGTATCGATGAAGAGTGTACCAAGTGTGAGAAGAGAATAACTTGGATATCAAGTGTCACAAGACAAAAACAGGGTATTTGGTGGGGCTTGGTTGGGAATCCTAACACCACCAAAATAGCAAATCCTATTTACTGTCTAATGTGATAAAATTCACTAAAGGAACACACACACTCTGGGAGACAAATGTGGCTTAGAAATTATATGGAAGAGTTATTGCAAGCACTGGAAAGACACTAGCAAATACTCTATGAAAACATGCACAAGATTGCTCAAATATGTCCACAAAAAGATTGAAGATATGATGTATCAAGCTCCACTAGTGATATAGTAATGGCTCGGCCACTTTTTGCTTTCTCTCTCTCTCTCTATTTTTTTTCACCTTTTCTCTTTTCTCTATTTTTTGTACTTTTACAATTTCCTTTGAATCAACTAGGAGCAATAAGTAATGGAAAACAGAAAATATGGACATGAATTGATCAAATTGAGCATCCCGTTAGAGCAAGAAAACAACTAGTCTTTGGGTTGTAATACTTAAAATTTGATGTAGAATGGCTATGACTAAGGCTTATCAAAGATCATACTGGAAACTTAGAGAAAACAAGAAGAAAAACAAAGGAAAAACTAAACAAAACAGAGAAAACAAGTGACAGCGGCTCACGGCAGAGAAGTAGTTGAAATTGTGCCGTACGACAGCGAAAACGGCTCAAAAATGCTGCCCGGCAGAGGTTTGTGCGCTCGGTTGTGTGGACTTGCTGCGGTGTGTACGCGGTGTGGCTTTTGATTCCCATGTGACAATCCGAGTTGGACTTGGAGGCGTACGGCCCGACCGTGATTTTGGGACCAACGCGTTACTCACGGTTATGGGAAACACCGATTGAGTCCGCGCGCGAGCAGCAACGAAATCGCGGTGGGGAGCGCGCCTGGTAGACTCCGACAAGGGACAAAGATTTTGATGCGTAGCGCCTGGTGGTTGCTTGGAGTCCAACACGGAACAGGGATGCACGTGGAGCGCAACGCGTTTAAAGAAGCACGGTTACGATTGGAACTAGCGTGCACGTTTTTGGCTAGTAGTGAGTCGGTAGGTAGCGTGTTTGGTCGCTTGTAGATCGGCGCGCACGTAGGAAAAAGGTGCGACGCGGTATGGACCGAGTCCACATCACACAATGAATCCGAGGAGTGCACGGGGTTCGGATGGACTAGGACCAGGCGGAACAAAACCAGCGCGCCGTGCAGGTGGTTTCTATTGAGACAACGTGTTAACACGGTTTATGTTGAGACAAGCGCGCGCATTTTGGACGGTAGATGTTCCAAAGAATATGGCGAGTGCGAGTAAGACAAAGGAAACGCGTGTGGTGGTTCAGGCTCAGTGCGAGTAGGACAAGGGCGTGATGGTAGAACTCGATATGAAATCCGAGTATGGCTAGGACCACACGGCACCAATATTTTTTTATGCTATTTTCTGTTTATGAAGGAAACAAATATGAACTAGAGGAACCCTAACCCTAAAAGATGAAATCTAAAAATAGAAAAATAGGAATGGAAATCAACAAAAAACAACAACTAGTAGATGCAAATTGGTGTTGATCTAGACTCTGGCAATTCGAAACCTAATATTTTTGTGGGCCTTTTTCTGGATAGGAAATAAAAACAACTAGACTTAGGATGCAATTTGCTCACCGAGTAAACCCAAGAATCTGATACCAAGATGATATGGGGTGGCCCGATCTTCTCAATGAGGTCTCTCTATTTTTTTGTATGTTTTGTGGATTTTCTGATAACTAGTGCTACATTGAGACCTCTCACTTGGATAACCCATGTTGCCAATGCAACAACAATCAACCCCTTTGGATATTCTCAACTAAACACTCTTGCACACGTAATCGAGGATCACGAGTGGTCCTCTATCCCCTTATTCCCAGTGGAATAACAAGATATCACGCAAATTTGCAGGTATACTTCAAGATGAATACTTAGCATCAATACAATCTAGAGGCTAGTGTTTTTTTTGGTTTAAAATTGTTCTCAGCTTTCCACACGCAGGTGGGAATATATATATGTGGAGGTGCGTCCACAAGGGCTCCATACGTAATCACCTCTCCTACTAGGACTAGGACTCAACTTCTTGGACTCCTACTTGGACTAGGAGGACTCCACTAGAACTCCCACTTGGACTAGGAAGGGATACAATCTAACCTAACTTTAGGGAGTTCGGCCATTATGACATACATACCATGCCTAATTGAATTAGGACTTCTGTATGGCGCATTGATCTTCAATGGACGTCCTCCTCTTGTTTTCACCATTCTTTAGCGTGGAAGAACATTCTTGGAGCTGTTTGACCACTTGAATAATTGTTTTCACTGTTTGTACTCTTGTTTTCCAGCATCTCCATCTTGTTTTCCAGTATGCCTTGAGGTCTTCCTTCATTCATGTTTGTGTTATCAATAACCCTGCTAATACATATGCATAGGCTTAGGTAGTATAACATTCTTATAAACACAAACAATATTTATTACTAGGAAAGAATTCACCTTATAATGAACGTTAGTGAGGCTCAATATTTCCTTCCAACCTAAGCACGTATAATCTCCATGGAACTCTATTATATCCTCATCACTGGAGGTCCTCCTGGAGATTGCGAAGGATGTCGTGGACACGCTCCAGGTTAGCGCGAGGACACATGCCTTCCTGCTTACCAAGGAGAGAGAGAGCCTGGAGATTCTGGGTACCTGGTTCCGCCAAGTAGTGCTCTCGTGTCGCGATAGGGTGAAGGAAGCGCAGGCCGTCCGCCACCAGAAGCTCAAACAGGTCGAGCGGGAGTACGAGGACCCCGCTAGGGAGGCAGTCGTGTCTCTTGAGGAAGCAAAGAGCATACTGTCCGCGGCTAAGGCCCATCACGAGAAGATTCTCCTCGAGGGAGAGGAGCATCAACAGAAGGCTGGCGAGTGGGCCCATGATTGCTAGGAGCAAGAGGAAACCCTTGCTCTCGGCGAGAAAGCTGTGAACCCACATGAGGAGGAGCTGAAGTTTCGCGAGTCCTCCCTTGCCACCAGGGAGGAGAAGGACCGCACCCTCGAGGAGGAGGTCGAGAAGCGTGAAACGGAGTTCACCCGACTTGTGGGCAAGGTCAGTGAGGAGAGAGAGCGCCTCGAGAAGCTGGGTCGCGACCTGAAGGAAAACCAAGAGAAACAACAGAAGCTTGTGGAGGAAGGGATTCAGGCGGGGAACGAGGCGTACTGGAAGGAGCTTGGTGCGTACTTCAATGGTAAGCTCTAGCAGAAGAAGGAGGACTCTGATAAGGCCGAGCGGGCGCTGCTCTTCGAGACCAAGAAACTCAAGGGAGGGCTCGTCAAGCTCAAGGAGCGTGACGAGGAAAAGAGCGCGAGGGAGCGTGCCGTCGCACAGTCTATAAGGTTCTACTCGGAATTGTTCTCCATGCGGGAGCGGCTTGCCCCTCCATGGAGGAAGTACCCGAGGAGGGGGAGCTATAGGAGCCGGCCCGCGAGCTCTGATGCCAACTAGAGGAGACGTTACAGTGCACTGTCCGCTCTGTACGCGTGGTGGGCAAACGACTATGCCTTGAGACGCCTGCCCCGCCTAACCAGTACGACATGATACACGGTCTCCACTTCTTCACTCAGTTTCTTGACTTGCTGCAAGAGGACGTCCAGAGCATGGACGTCGTCTTCGACGAGGAGTGCCGCCAGCTTTTGATGGAAGCAGTGACACACCTCTTCTCCCGCGTCATCATGCTTCAACCCAACTTCAAACTCGGCTCCCTGGTAGGTGAGGTCTCTGAGGAACTTTCACCTTCTCTTGATGCCCGCGTGAAGGGCGTTGTGAGTGTCTTCGTGAAGGCCTTCTCGCCCGCTGCCCCGGGCAATGCAAGACAAGCTTTTGATGGTCAAGGAGAGTCGGAGAAGGGTGGCCCAGCTGCCTGAGGGCCTGTTTCGTAATATTTGTCTTGAATATCTATGAACTTTTTAGCCTTGTAAGGAATATTTCGTACTTCTTATTGTCGTACTTTTCTCCTCGTATGCTTTGAATGCTCTATGTGAAGATACTTAGCTTTTGGGTGGTGAAGTCCTTTGTCAAGGTAGTGCCTGTGGACGACCCCTTGAGATGCATGGTGTGTATTCCTTGCGGCTCCTCGTGGAGGGTTACGCGCCTGCTCCTAGGGAGTGTGATTTCCTGCAGTCATTTGTATTTTTGGCGGCGGCGGGCGTTTGACTGTTCCTTCATGACCATATCGTGACGAAATCTGTGCTAAGGAATTTGGCGAGGTGTTGTACAGTAGGGACCAGTACACATACACCATCTCAGCGCCCGCTCGCGGGATGCCCTCGCAAAGAAAAGGCACTCGCGTGCCTCTTGAGAGGAAAGTATGCATGATGAGATGAATGCACATGAGTGTGTTGGATGTAGAGATGCAAGCATGCCGGCATGCAAAAGAGAGAATTGCTCGGTAAAGCAATTGAATTCACTGCTAGGGTGAGGCATTGTTCTTTTACAAAAAAGCTTGGGGATGTCCTGACCTTGTGGTCCCCCAAGAGGCATTTGACGTAACTGTGCGGACACGGGACTCCCATCATCATGGGGCTGATACTCGCGTGAGTTCAGGTGCATAGCTCGAGGATGTAGTGGCCTTGTGGCCTCATAAGGAACAAAAGTTTGCCCCGCCAGAACGGGGCTCCCACTTGTGTGGGTAGAAGCTCTCGCGGCCACGCGGCACGCCTGGTGAGAGCTCCATGATACCCTCATGGAGAGAGGTCATGGCATCTTTTTTACCGTGGCGTCACGGGGTCCCATCGTGGGTATGTCTCCACAGCCTTGTGGAGGCGCGTGGAGCAAGCAGGCGACACCCCCCTAGTTGGGAGGCAGACCCGTGGGAAGAGCGGCGGTAGCCCCCGAGCCCCCAGCGCTCGAGGAAGTTTTCATGGTGGCTGCCACCTCTGGAGAGAATACCAGCCGCTTCTTGGGGACCTCGTCGAGCTGTCCCACGTCATCTTTGTTGGTAGGGTGCGAGGTTGCCACCTCCTTGTAGGAGCGCTAAGGAGGTTCATCCGATCCCAGCAAACACAACATGCACAATTACATAATGGTGGTCTCGGTCCTGTGAGGCAGCTCACGAGACAGTAAACATGGAAGCATAGGGGAGACAACAACCATCTAGCTACTGCTATGGACCCGTTGTCCCGAGATGAACTACTCACGCATCTGTCCGGAGGCGATCATGGTGATGTAGAGGCCTCCGATGACGATCCCCCTCTCCGGCAGGATGCCGGAGCAGGACTCCAGAAGCCCTAGATTGGACTTTCGAGGTGATGGTTCGTGGAAAATAACTCCGTCCCCCTAATTTTTCGGGTTGAAGGAAATTTATGGGCGAAGAGGTGGCATGAGGCGATGCCCGGGGCCGCCAAGGGCCCACCAGGCGCAGCCCTCCTGGTAGCCCCCTGGCTCCCTCTGGCTCTTCTTTGGACTCTGTCTCCGTTCTGGTTAAAAAATGATCTCCATGGATTTTCAGTCTTTTCCGAGAATATGTCCTTAAGAAATTTTCCGAAATAGAAAAAACAGCAGAAAACGACAACTGGCATGCACCATCATGTTAATAGGTTAGTCTATGAAAACATCAAAAAATGAAGGAAAACGATATAAAACATGTAGAAAACATAAGTGCATTGGATAGAAAACAAGCATGGAGCATAAAAAACTAAAGATACATTTGCAACGTATTAGGGCTGCAGAAGCCCTAGATTGGACTTTCGAGGTGACGGCTCCTCTCTCTATGTTTCGTGAAAAATAACGCCGTCCCTGAACTTTATAGGGTTTTGGGCAATTTATAGGCGAAGAGGCGACGAGAGGCGGTGGTCGGGGCGCCCAGGTGCCCACCAAGCGTGACCTAGGGTGGGGCCGCGCCTAGCACCCCCCTGGGAGGGAACCTGGCTCCCCTCCGGCTCTTCTTTGGACTCCGTCTTTGTTCCAGGTAAAAATGAACTCTGTGGATTTTGAGCACTATCCGAGAATTTTTCTTTAGGAATCTTTCTAAAATAGAAAAACAACAGAAAACAATAACGGGACTGGGGCATCTTGTTAATAGGTTAGTGTATGAAAACATCCAAAAAAGGAAAGAAAAGATGTGAAAACATGTGCAAAACATAAATGCATTGGATAGAAAACAAGCATGGAGCATCAAAAATTATAGATACGTTTGCAACGTATCACAAGTCCATGTGGGTACATGGCCTAAACCCACTTATTTCCGACAAGCCCGAGATTAGTACCTTTGATAAGGTGGCCGGCTCCTCCATACGTCCTTGGTGTAGGTTGCGCCTCAGTGCACACCTTATCTGATGAGCTTGATGACTTTTGGCTCCGCAAGAGATAGTGAACTGGTAAGAGCTTCTAATTGATGGTGAGATCTTGGAGGTACTTGATCCCTAAGAGATAGTGACCCGGTAAGAGCTTCTAAGGGCGTCCTAGACCTGGGTGACGAAGGTCTCAACATTGTCCCGGACTCGAATATTAGGTCTCGACATAGCCCCTTAAAACATGTTAGTAGTAATGCAAGAGGTAATCATTCTTGTCGCGTTGTGACCTTTAAGATCTGGAAAGGGCCAGAGAGAGAGAGATGTCGTTGTAGACGATGCGCCTTTCATCTCAGAGAAGTAGCATGTCAACAGACATTCTGTTGCAGACCATGAAAGAGTAAATTGAATATTTCTCTAGGCGATGTAAGTGGCTCAGTTTCATGGGGTTAAGTACCTCCCTACTTAATTACGAAAGTAAGACCTGAGCACTTAGCATGTTCCTCTATAATGTGTGTAGGTCTTGCTAGGGTATGAGGCCTTCCCATGCATCATATCTAACAACATAGCTGATTTGTCTGTTCATTGACCAAAATATGTCCTTGTAATTATTACCTTAGAAGACCTAGGCGATCATTGACGCGTGGAACCTCTTTGACTCCGAACTGCAACGTGACCCAGTGAGGTATTTGATGTGCGTAAATCTGAACCGATAGGCGTAATTATAGGTGGTGATCATAATGGAATCTGCCCATGATGTCCAGGGATGGGATGTGATAGGTTTAGCCGACCCTCTTGACATCTTTTTTTGCAACTATCTCCAATTTTGCCCATTGTCTGGTAAATCTATGTCTTGATTATAAATGTTGCACTTCCTGTCCTCTCTATAGAGAACTCTTCTAGCCTTGCCATCCCTTTATTATCCTTGATTTCTTATTTCTTCCGCAGTTCTGCTTCTTGACCGACTTCCAAGTCGAGGGGTGGCTCAGTAATACCACACACGACGACAACCTAGAGTATTTTGTTTCCTCGCATAAGTTGATATCCATGAGTTTCTTCTCCATTTTCCCGCGAGCTCTCCCCAATCCTGACCTTGATATGATGCAGTCGAGCAGGTGGACTGCGTCCCTAGCGACAAACTACGAGATTGTGGACTTGAATAGGGAAGGCTTACTTCCGTCGGGCCATGGACTAAGCATCGGTCCGAACAGTTCGCCCTTCTTGCCCTGGATGAAGGAGAGGAGGTAATACTTCTTAACTACTTATTTTGCGGTGTTGGGTTTCCTTTTTCCCCTTTTATTATCGAGGTCCTAAATTACTTCACGGTCCAGCTCTTCCATCTCCTGCAAAACTCCATTACCTTTCTTGTTGTTTTTAGCACCTTTTCCTGAATCGTGCTAAGGACTATCCATCTCTGAACCTCTTTCTTCAATACTATTTTATGAAACCTATTGGGAACAAGGGAAAGAATTGGTTATATGGACTAGTTTATCTGGTTCTCCCTTATGAGAGTAAGGAATTGGAGCATATATCCCTCTCCTAGAGAGACTCGTGGAGCGTAAAATCGTCACGTCGGGTGGTGGGTTCTCTGGGAAAAGCATACCCTCCTTTTAAGAACCGCGTTGCGGAACTTTCTATAGATTGGACTATCGTCCGTGAGCCCAAAGCAGAATATCGGGAGCTAACCAAAAGGATTAATGCATTGGGAAAACAGGGACTCTCGGGAGTCAGGTTGGCTACCGATTTCTTCTGCCGAAGAATTGCCCCACTTCGTGCCAACTAAAGCCCGTAATGATATTTGTAAGCCCCATATTTACATTCTTTCTGTTTCTTTGCCATTGTCACCTCCCTTCACGAAAGCAAACAAGGGAGTGAAGCAGATATTTCCCGCATGAAGTGATTGGATAGGCGGTCTTGACTATGTAAGTGCACTTTTGCTTAACCGAGTCATCGTGTATTGTTTTCCTTTGCCGGTATCTTTCTAAAGTGTTGTGTGCCTCTATGTGGTCTGATGAAACCCTTGTTAGCAGCTATCATGAGATTCGAACTATCTTTCTTTCAAAGGGGTAGACCCTGAACCTCTAGGAAGATAAATTATTTTTTTGTTTTCTTTACATCTTATTAGCGTTATTTCTAGCATGGCCTAGTTGGTAGTGCTCAAGAAGTTTATAGTATGGTATGTCGGTGCCATGGGTTCTCACTAGTCGTCTTCTACTGGGTTGCGTGAAAGAACTTTAAAATTTTCTGCCTTATGCAACGACCAAGTTCTATCTATGAAGATACAAGTGAATAATGATTCATTGATCTAGCAGAGGTTTGTTACCAACACCTTTTTTTCAAACTTTAGCGGTAGGGGAAAAACCTACTGCCTACTTTTACTATTAAAAGAGATATTTACATAATTACAAGGTTGGTGGCTGAGAAGCCACAAAGATAAAATTAAAGCTGCTCTACTAAGTTCAGAGTGTAATTATGAGTATCAACATTCGTTCTATGTGGATTGATATTTCTGAAACAGAACCGGATAAACCTAATTATCAACTGGTTCGGAAGGTAAAGCTAAATGACTTGAATTTTTGTTGTAATTCTCTTAGGGAGACTTCTTTTGCAGTTTCTAGGTGCTTCTAGGTCCAAATAAGCAACAACTGGAAAATAAGTGTCAAGTTTCTACCTAGCTTCTCCCCACCGAGAATCTCGTTTCGTACACAAAACCAGTTTCCCGAGTTTCTAAGAGAGCTCACGAATGGGTATTGGAAAATAGACATTTCTTTCTGAGTATTTATGGCAGATTTTCACCGCCGTGTCCAACCCACCTCCGAACCTGTCAACCAACGAACAACAAAAGAAAAAAAAACCTGTCCCCGACCTCCCTCCCGAGTCCCGCCCTGACCCCTCCCCCGTTCGCAACCACCACAGCCGCTGGCCTGGTCCCTCCGCCGGTAGAAGATCCCCGGCGCGGCAACATCCGGCCGCTCCACCGCCGGATCTGGCCGTTCCGCGTCTCCCTGCCCCGTCCCGTCCCATTCCCGCCTCCTCCCATCCGAATCCTGCTCCGACCGGCCGACGTCGAACATCCCCGTCCCGCTCCACTGCTCTGCTCCAACCGGTCACCGAAGAACCTCCCCGCCCCGCTCCGGTGCTGCTCTGGTGCTCTGCTGGTGCTCCACGTCCCGCTGCTTCTCCGGTGCTCCACTGGTGCTCCCTGATGAAGGGATGATAACCCGGTAGGCCAACGCCAAGGTGTAACTCGGCCCAAAGGACGCTGCGTGAGATCCGGCTAAGGATAAAGGAACTTTTAGAAGGCCCAAGTTTGTAGGCCTGGTAACCCAGATTGTGGGTTACGGTAAGGAAAGTTAGGGTTCTGTATGCGGTGTTCGGGTAGGATTCAGGGTGCGCCTTGGAGGGCAAGCCAGGGGGTCCGGGTGCTTTATAAGCCGGCTCCTAGGTCTAGTTTAGAGAAATCCAAGAGTTCGAGCAATATCGCTAGGTATCGAGTATCCAGTGTAACACGAGAGTTGAGATTAATATATCGAGATCGGAGACTCGGCGACTTGCTTGCCGACTACTAGATCGCATATCATCATGTTTTCCTCTGAGCTAAACCCTCTCCCAAACACCAGTGTCGTCTTGCCCCAAGATAAGTTACCCCCGGTAACGTCTGCCGTGATTATCCCACGACAGTTGGCGCCCACCGTGGGGCCTGCGTCCAAAGGTGTTTACATCACGGGAGAAGCTCGGAAGAACATGGAGAATCTTTTCATCGGCGAGATCTACACCGACCGCGAAGGAGAGAAGACGGTGGACGATTCCGGCTGGGGGCCAGAGTCGGATCACCTCGAATCCGGATCTATCGTGACAATCGGCCGGATCAGCGTCTTCATCGGCATGGTACGTACTTACGATTCAAGAGGACAATATCATGTGCATACTACAGGAACTTCTAACAGGGATAAAAAGATACTGAAACGAGCGATAAACTCGGTTTCCTCGGCTGTTACGGGATACTTGACATGGTCAGAACAGGATGTAACATGGAGCAGAAGAGATCACCCGGAAAGGATAGAACACCCGGGAATCTTGGCGTTGGTAGTCGCACCACAAGTTAATGGTTATCAGTTGAAAAAGGTCCTAATGGACGGTGGAATTAGCATCAATATCTTATACTGGGAAACCTTTTTACGCATGGGTCTCAAGGAGTCTCAGCTACAGAAAAGCTCAACAATTTTTCATGGGATAGTGCCGGGTCACTCAGCGTACCCCGAGGGAAAAATCGCATTAGAGGTAGCTTTTGGAGAGTCAAAGGACAATTATCGAGTTGAGTGGCTCACTTTCGAGGTGGTCAAGTTGCGCAGTCCTTATCACGCGCTGTTCGGAAGGCCGGCTTATGCTAAATTCATGGCTAGGTCGTGTTATGTGTATCTACAGCTAAAAATCCCGGGTCCTAAGCAGGCCGTCACCATACATGGAAGCCGGGATATAGCGGCTGAGTGCGATGAAGGAGATTCAGTAATGGCTGAGCAGGCTTGCAGAAAAGAGGAACTCAAGTATTACCGGTCTCAAGTAGACCCGGATGACAGAACAACATTGAAAAGGCCGAATACCGAAGATGAGAGAGCAAAATTCAAAGCAGCGCAGGACACCAAGATGATAGCTTTTGTTGAAGGTGATCCCTCTAAGCAGTTTGCTATAGGGTCTAACTTGGACAGCAAGCAGGAGAAGGCACTTGTGGAGTTTATCCGTTCAAATGCGGATGTGTTCGCCTGGACGCCTAGCGACATGCCGGGTATCCCCACAGAATTGGCAGAGCACAGTTTGCACGTAGATCCCAAGTCCAGGCCTGTGAAGCAGGGCTTGAGGAATATGAATGAGGAAAGAAGGAAAGCAATAGGAGAAGAAATTGCTCGTTTGCTAACAGCCGGCTTTATCATGGAAGTATTTCACCCGGACTGGTTAGCGAATCCGGTTCTCGTAATGAAAAAGACCAATGAGTGGAGGATGTGCATTGATTACACGAGTCTTAACAAGCATTGCCCAAAGGATCCGTTCGCGCTACCGAGGATAGATCAGATCATAGACGCGGTGGCTGGAAGTGACCTATTATGCTTTCTGGATGCATATTCCGGGTATCATCAGATCAAGCTCAAGAGGGAGGATTGGGAGAAAACATCATTTATAACCCCTTTTGGGGCCTTCAGTTACAAAACCATGACATTTGGGTTGAAGAACGCTGGCGCAACTTATCAACGGTGTACTCAGAAGTGCTTCGAGGACCAAATTGGACGCAACGTCCACGCTTATGTGGATGATGTGGTTATCAAGACCAGGAAGGCGGAGACATTTATCGATGATCTGAAGGAAACGTTCAAGAACTTGAGGAGGTATCAGATGAAGCTTAATCCGACAAAGTGCGTGTTCGGAGTTCCAGCTGGGAAATTACTCGGCTTTATCGTTTCCGAGAGAGGAATTGAGGCAAACCCGGATAAAATCAAAGCTATCCAAAGTCTGAAAAAGCCGGAAAATTTGAAGCATGTTCAAAAGCTCACGGGCTGTGTAGCAGCCTTGAGCCGATTTATATCCAGACTCGGAGAAAAAGCAATACCCTTGTACCGGCTCTTGAAGAAGTCCGATAAATTCGTGTGGGATCAGGAGGCGGATGAGGCGTTCGAGGCACTAAAGAAGCAGTTATCTGAAGCACCAGTCCTAGCGGCCCCGGGTCCTAAAGAGCCCATGTTGCTATATGTAGCAGCTGGACCCCGAGCCGTTAGTGCGGTAGTTGTTGTGGAACGTAAAGAGGATGGGAAAGGTTACCCGGTTCAGAGACCGGTCTATTACGTCAGCGAGGTATTATCAGAGGCAAAGCAGCGCTATCCGCATTGGCAAAAGCTGGTTTTCGGGGTCTTTATGGCCAGCCGGAAACTGAAGCCGTATTTCCAGGAACACCCCATAACAGTGGTTAGTTCGATACCGATGTCGGATATCATTAGAAACTCGGATGCAACAGGAAGAATAGCCAAATGGGCGATAGAGATGGGGGATTATCACATCAACTACGAGCCCAGGTCAGCAATCAAATCTCAGGCTCTGGTCGATTTCGTTAACGATTGGACGCACACAGGCATTCCCACCATGGCTCCAAACTCCGAGTCTTGGATCATGCACTTCGATGGATCCAAGCAATACGAGGAATCAGGAGCTGGAGTGGTGCTAACATCACCCAAAGGAGACAAATTGAGTTACGTGCTACAGATTCACTTTGATTGTTCCAACAACATGGCCAAGTATGAGGCCCTCTTGCATAGCTTAAAGGTAGCCAAGGAGATGAACATTAAGAGGATACGATGCTTCGGAGATTCCGACCTTGTGGTACAGCAGGTCTCAGGAACATGGGATAGAAAAGATGCAACTATGGCAGCATACCGCAGAGAAGTTGATAGAGTTGCCGGATGTTTTCCGGGTATGAGGTGGAGCACATAGACAGAAGAAAAAACGAGGCAGCAGATGCACTCGCCAGACTCGGCTCGCGCAGAGAGCCGGTTCCACCCAATGTTTTCCTGGATGAACTATGGCGACCATCAGTTAAAACCGAGTCTGAGGAAGAACTGGCAAATCAAGACCCGGATTTGGAGCTCGTGGCCACAGTGCGCGCTGATCCCGAGTGGACAGAGCCGTTCTTGGCCTACCTATCACGGGGCGAGTTACCACAGCAGGAGGTATTAGCAAGACAAGTTTTGAGGCGAGCAAAAGGTTATTCTATCATCAATGGGGAGTTATACAAGAGAAGTGCAGCAGGAGTGTTTTTGCGCTGTGTAGCACCAGAAGAAGGCCGACAGATTCTCAAGGAGATTCACGAAGGCGATTGTGGGCATCACGCATCCACAAGATCCCTTGTGGCCAAAGCTTATCGACATGGATTCTTCTGCCTCACGGCCCTAGCAGATGCGGAGCGTTTGGTGGCAAGGTGTGACAGATGTCAAAGGTACGCTCGCCAAACCCACGTACCGGCTATGGAATTACGGACTATTTCGTTAAATTGGCCGTTCGCTGTTTGGGGTATGGATATGGTTGGCCCCTTTCACATGTCACCTTGCAAGAAGACACATCTTTTGGTGGCTATTGATAAGTTTACCAAGTGGGTTGAGGTTATGCCAGTTACCAATTGTGAAGCAGTTACAGCAGTTAAGTTCCTGAAAAGAATTATCTATCGGTTCGGCTATCCCCACAGCATAATTACCGACAATGGAACCAACATGTCCCTTGGTGAGATGGGGAAGTTCTGTGGCAACAATGGAATCCGGCTTGCAATAGCATCAGTGGCTCATCAACAGGCCAATGGACAAGTGGAGAGGGAAAATCAGGAGTTGCTTCGTGGACTAAAGCCACGACTGCGAGTCCCGTGCATCAGAGCTGCTGGTCCATGGATTGAAGAACTACCTTCCGTGGTTTGGGGTATCAACACTACACCTAACAGATCTACTCAGATGACACCATTCTTCATGGTTTATGGTGCGGAAGCGGTTTTGCCGAGTGATATTATTCATGATTCACCTCGAGTATCAGCTTACGTCGAGGTGGAGAACGAGAAGACCCGGCAGGACGCCGTAGATATGTTAGAAGAACAAAGGGAACAAGCACTGGAAAGATCAGCCATATATCAGCAAGATTTACGGAGGTATCATAGCCGGCGCGTGAAAACCCGGGTCTTTCAGGAGTGGTTCTACGCCTGGTACAGTCAAACGAAGGAAAACACAAGTTATCACCTCCATGGGAAGGACCATTTATCATAAGTCGGAATCTGCACAACGGATCATATTACTTGATAGACGCAAGGTAAGAGTCGGCTACAGTTAACGACACCACTCATAACACTTCATCTATGCAAGAAAGAGACAGACCATGGAACGTGGCTCAGCTACGTCCCTACTATACTTAGTATAGACTATATTGGCAAGTGGAATCGCACGATGTAACAGGCAGCAGGTTTCAGACACACTCTTTTCCTATCTAGGGTACCCTTGGGGACTGGATGGGTTTTTAATGAGGCGGCTTGCTGACCTAACTTTCTCATATCAAATAAAGAGGTGGTTATTCGTATGTTCTTCACTCTTAGTATGTTGCATATATTTAGGTCTTGGGGGCTGATTGCTCGAATAGCACAGTTACAAACTCAATGACCCGGCCTTGATGCCTATGAGTTATAAGGGCCGATTACTCGCAAACGAGTACGGCTGCAATCTTATAACCGGACAAAGGAGCCAAATTTTCTTGACTTTTCTTACTTAAGCTCGATGTGACTCGCACTAAAGTGGCATGATTTGCTCGCTTACGATTACAATCAGCCATGAAGCCCAATGGGACTTGCCTGACCCTGTTTTCGTATAGACGTAACAACATGATATCCACGTGAAAGCCGGCTTATAGTACAAGATAGTCAAAAGGGTCATCCAAACCACAAGTTATGCAGAGTACAGGGCTAACAGCCGGAAACTCAACGTTTATCAAGCATAACTTCAATACCTATGTGAAACGGCTCTGGGTTTGGGCTTAGCAGCAAACAACTTGTTCTCTTGGAAAGACCACACATCCCAGACTCGGAATTTCGGGTCTTGGGGACTGAGGATTTTGAAAAAGAAAAAGTTGCTCAGTTGCTAAAACTCAAAAAACCTAAACATCCGAGTCTTGGGGACTTGGGGACTTAGAGAAAAGTCCGCTTGTCAAAACCCATGAAACTCGGAAACCGAGTCTCACAAAAGGAACCACAAAGAAAGTCGGATATCAAGAACAAGTGGGCTCAAAAGTAGATAAATTTAAAGTCATCCAAACGTTCAGAAGAGGCACAAGGTGTATCAAGAACTTAAAGTGCATTACAAATTTCGGTACTAGTATCAAAGGTGCACAGGCGCATCATCAAAAAATGATTGTTTAAACGGCCCATTAGCCGATTGACGCATACGAAACGGCATCATGTAGCAGGTATCACTCGGCATTCTGGGCTGCGGCATCCATCTTCTCCTTGCCCTTGCTATTACCCTTGGTAGCAGCAGCACCAGGATCAGCAGCAGTGCCGGCTCGCGCAGGAGGAGGGACGACTGGTGTGGAGGTAGCAGACGCAGAATCGGCTTCAGCCTTCTTCTTTGCGGCTTCCTCCCTCAACTTGGCAGCTTCCTCCTTCCATCGGGCTAGCATATCGTACGGCTTGGGAAGATCCGACTTAACCGCTTCACCATCAGCATCATATGCAGGGACAATGGAACTGACATCCAAGCCGTCAGCAATCACGCTGGCCGGGTAACGGACTTCCTTCTGGATGGCCTTGAAATCCTTCGCGGAAAACTTGGACCCATCACGGTTGAATTCCGGAAACCCGCCCATAAGCTTGGCTGGCTCGAGCTTAGGAAAATAAGCTTTAGCCAGCGCAAGCCCCCGGGTTACTCCAACCCGGCAGGACGAGCGCTTCCAATGCCAAATCCACTTGGGAATAGGGCGTCCAGCATTCTCTTCAGGTCGACATGCCCAACACCCGGCCACCGTAGTTCTTGAAGGATCCATTTGGTTCCGACACATAGCTGCCGGATAACGCTCTTGATGGTTTTCCGCCTGGAAATATCATCTTCGTCCGGCATTACTTCATCCGGACCTGCAGAAAGAAATGAAAACACGAGTAAGGAAACCCCGGCTATTTATCAGAAGGATAACCCGGATTATGAATATTATGCTAAGAATCATACCGAGCAAAGCGCGATACGTATCAACAATCTGAACAGAAAGGTTCGTTAGATTATCTTCTGCGGCATGAGCCCTCCTCCTATACTTCCTCGTGATCTTCCCACTCCTTCTGGCCTCAGCTTCGGCCGCCTCACGCAGAGCCACCTCCTTCTCAATGAGCTTGGTGGCCTTTGCCAATTTCTTCTCAGATTGGGTCACGAAGGACTGCACGGACGCAAGGAAGGATTAGCCGGGTAAAAAGCAAGCTATCAGTCGGTTATACCGTAAAGTTCCAAGCAAATTATCAATCAATTCACTCGGAACTTGGGGACTAGATAAGGACACAAGCAATATTATTCGGGTTTACCTCGTGTTTGGCTATTAAAGCTTCCAAGATATTTTCTTCATCAGCCCTCAAGGTGTGCAGGGCATCGAGCATCTGGGCAAATGTCATGTGTCTTCAGGTCGGACACCAGAAGAGCCGGCAGCTTGGTCGCTTGGTCGGCGAACTTTCCCCGACTTTGGGGTCGAGACCCGGACTGTCTGGGTATCCGGGTATGGAGAACCCATCCTCGTGTCCAGGACCTCGATCTCCTCGTCCACTGCTTCGGATGACTCTGGAGACCCGGCGGCGTGGTGAACTGGATCGCCCAAGGGGCCTTGTTCCTGGTTGTTCTAAGCGTCACCGCCAGTCGCGGCGTCCATGTTATCAGTCGGCCCCTCCGTCTCCCGGTTATCCGTCTCCATGTTCTCCGGGTCACTAATCGTGACCTGGGCGCTAAGGAAAAGAGAGGAATAGTCAACAACAGCGGATGAAAATAATCAAGTGCGCGAGGATATCATACAGCGGAGACTTACCCGGTGTTCACAGCATAATCCGGCGGGAGTTCACTGCTGGAAGCCGATGAGATTGTCATAGGAGCTGATAGCGGAACCCTGAGCTGCCCTGCCAAAGGATGGTTAGGGGAGGGGTGACGCCGAGGAGATTTGGAGGGGAGAGGAGGAGGAGTACCGGCCCGGCGGTTTGGTGAGGTGGAGATACCCGGGTTTAGGGGATCGTCGCCCGGTGAACTCCGGGTCACCCTACGCTTGGTCGGGAGAGAGTCCTTCAAGTGCGATGAGTTGGATAGTTGTTGGTTAAGTCTGTGCATGTTATCAAAAGAGTAGGGTTCGGAAGACATGGTGGAATAAGGAACCTTGGACACCACTCCTCTGGCCTTCCTCTTGGCCATGACTGTTATTTCTTGATCAGACTCGGTGGCCTCCGGGTCCTCCTCATCCTTCTCGTCTTCGTCCTCCAGCCCTGCAAGCCGAGTATGTATCGATGGAAAAAGTTAAATGAGAGGAAAATTATGCAAGTGAAAATGACACAAGATTCGGATAAATATCCTCATCATTGTCAGCCGGCTCGTCTTCTTCTTCCGGTTCTCCGGTAGTAGGAGAGGTCTCGACGCTCCAGAAAGGGTCGTCAGCCTAAGATAAAAGCATGGACGCAAGAATTAGTGGCTGAGTCAAGTTGAGCGTGAGAATAGGCCTACAAGTATTGGGTCTTACCGATGGGGCCGGATTCTCCCGGGTGAACGGCGGTAACCCGGCGATGTTCTTGATCACCTCCAACTTCTCCGTCAAGACTCCCTTGATGGTCTTGTTGGTGTCGCCGGCTGCGTAGTTCTTGGTGGAGTATCGGAGCGCGTCCGTGGTGTGCCCCGACTAATCGCACATCAGCTTAGTGCGAATAGAGTTGGGCTGGATCCGGAAATCCACCCATGTCTTGACCAGATTGAGCCCAAGGAGACCTTGGGCGGATAAGACAGATACTTTCGAGAGAAGGGGCTGGATTGCCTCCCTGTCCGAGTCAGGGGCGAAAGCGTTGAAATTCTCGGAAATGTCGAGGAGGCCCTCGGAGTAACCCGACAGTTTCTTCTCGCCGGGTGGGGAGGTGTCGTGGCAGTAAAAGAAGGATAATTGCCAGTGTTTAACGTGGGAATTCAGATTAAGGGTTGGCATTGGTGAGTTCTTACGGCGCTGGATGGATACCCCGCCGCAAGCGAGAAGTGCTCCGTCACCGCTTTCGCGGCACGGCTTGCACTGGAAGAGTTCAATAAAGAGAGCCAAACTTGGCGGAGTGCACAAGTATGACTCGGACAGAACAATGAAATGGGTTATATTCAACATAGAGTTAGGCCCTATGTCAAATACCCGGAGGCCATAGTGGCTTAGAACATCTCGAAAGAAGGGGTGACCCGGAGGACGGAACCCCCGGGTCACGTGTTCGACGAAGCAGATTACCTCGTCATCGGCAGGCGTGGGCCGGTTTTCATCACCCGGCACCCTCCAATGGATGTCTTTTTGAGAAGGGAGAACCCCTAACTCGGCCAGCTCTTCTAGCTTGGCCTTCGTGACCGTGGATCGCGCCCAGTTGGCGGATATGGAGTTGGAGGTCTTGGCCTTGGCTGGCTGTTTCCCTTGCTTCTTGGGAGCCATGGGATCAACCTGCAAAACACAAGGCAAAAAGGTACAAGAAGTAAGACTCAGAAACCATGAGCTATTCGAGTATTTGCGAGTGGTATCAAGAAAGCATGGAAGTTAAGAATTATCCGGGTATCACTCTACAAAGCAAGGTTACAAGTTATCCGGGTATCAAGCATCATTATAAAAACTATGGGGTACTTACGTATTGAAAGGTGTTTGAGGAAGACGGATGATTGCCCATGTATCTACTGCAAGCAAAAGAACCGGAAGAAGAGGATTTTCCGGGTGTCAATGACAAGCGCGGAAAATTTTGGCGAAATGGATCTAGGTTGAAAAAGTTGCGTACGATTCTACGGAGAAATTGATGATTAGTGATGATAGGAGAGTGGTGTGTGACCATCAATCAAGCTATTGGGGGAATTAGCAAGCATCTGAACGACCTAATCCGGCGCGACAAGAAAAATAGCCCGCGGGTTGACCTAGATCCAATCTAGAGTAAATAGAAAAATTGCGAGGTTGAATTGATGGATACAAGGAACTTACTGAAGGAGATTGGAGTAGCACGCGGCGGCGGCAAATAGCGCAGTCTGAATGTCCCTTCGCAACTCCCGGCGGGCCAGACGAGGGTGTGGCGGCGGAGCTTGGCGGCGGCGCGGAGCGGTTCGAAGATGAACGTAGCCGGTGGCGGTTTGGCTCCGGCGGTGAGCTTGAGGTTCCCGTGGTGGTGTTGCGCAAGCACGAGAGGTGAGGAAAGAGGAGGAGCTGGAATGAACCGTTGGGGGTTAGGTTATCTCCTGGGCACCTTTTTATAAGGTGCGGGCAGATAAACCTAGTCCAACGGACGGGAACCGGAAATTTCGGAATAACGGATACCTGCCTGGATTTGATGATATATGCTTTAAGTGCTGGGCGAGATATCCGGACAGAGATAAGGAGGGGATCTTCTCCGCAATATCAGGATCAGTTATCGAGTAAAGTAAGCCGGATCTTTGACATTCTTATCAGAGCGTTGACCCGGAAAGAGTAAAGAAGGACCTAGAGAAAGCCGGGTTACTATATGGCCGCCTTGGAGTTAGGCCTAGCTGTTTATCAAAGCACCTTAACCCGGCCTCTTTGGATTTGTACGTCTGATATTTTTACAGGGAATAGCAAGCGCTTCAAGGAGGATCCCGTGAAGCCCAGGCTATTCTGGGGACTACTGATGAAGGGATAATAACCCGGTAGGCCAACGCCAAGGTGTAACTCGGCCCAAAGGACGCTGCGTGAGATCCGGCTAAGGATATAGGAACTTTTAGAAGGCCCAAGTTTGTAGGCCTGGTAACCCGGATTGTGGGTTACGGTAAGGAAAGTTAGGGTTCTGTATGCGGTGTCCGGGTAGAATTCAGGGTGCGCCTTGGAGGGCAAGCCAGGGGGTCCGGGTGCTTTATAAGCCGGCTCCTAGGTCTAGTTTAGAGAAATCCAAGAGTTCGAGTAATATCGCTAGGTATCGAGTATCCAGTGTAACATGAGAGTTGAGATTAATATATCGAGATCGGAGACTCGGCGACTTGCTTGCCGGCTACCAGATCGCATATCATCATGTTTTCCTCTGAGCTAAACCCTCTCCCAAACACCAGTGTCGTCTTGCCCCAAGATAAGTTACCCCCGGTAACGTCTGCCGTGATTATCCCACGACACTCCCCGTCCCGCAGCTTCTCTGGTGCTCCGCTGCTGCTCTCCGTCCCGCTGCTGCTTTGGTGCTTCGCTGGTGCTACTTGTCCCGCTGCTGCTCTGGTGCTCCGTTGCTGCTCCGGTGCTACTCTAGTGCTCCTCGTCCCGCTCCGGTGCTCCGCTAGATACCATTGCTATTAGCTGCCATTGGTTGTAGAATCTAGATACTAGATGATTAGCAAACATGTGTTAACAGATAATGTAGTTTCACAACATGTGAAAGCCTAAACAGATATGGTAGATGATTAGCACATATCAAATTCGGGGGTATATCGGAGATGTAACAACTCAACCTAGCAAATAAGAAAAAACATTAGAAGCCAAAAGAAGTCTCCAAGGGAGTTTCTGCCCACAACAGTTTCTCCTCACCAAAACCCAGAAACTGGCTTCTACATAAGCAAAAACTTAAGTCACCCCTTAACTCACTTGGCTTCATGAGAGATTGGCAGGTAGAAGTCTGTATGAGATCTTATTACAATTTTTATGTCTAATGTTTGCCGTGGATTGGACATGTTTGTGTACTATACTAAATATTCGTATGATTAGTTCAATTGTTGTTGTCACGATTTATTCAATGATATTTCGGATTAAATCATATGCTTGCTAATATATTCAACAATTCCTTCTAATTTAAAAGCACTACTCTTGCCATTTATTTAGAAAAAATTAAGAAAACATAACATTGTGTCAACTTCAGACCTGATGATATTACTCTTCTAGATTGCTTCCAATTCATTTGCCATTTCCTTACCTAATCACGGTCTCCTGTTTTACTGTCATCTTGACTCTTGCCTTGCAAGCCTTTTATGTGGCAAGACTGATGATATTACTTTCATGCCTAGCCGGATCTACACACTTATAATAATAAGTTATATATGCTTTTGGTGGAACATGCCATGTGTACTATAAAAAAGAGAGCAGGTAGGATTAGGAATCATATACTATATAGGGAAAAATCACTTTGGCTCTCAAGTTTCAGTGATCTAATTGTATTAAAAATTCAAAAAAGTATTTATAAGTTTCAAAAAATTCTGAAAAAGTACGGAATATAGTCAATGATGTATCCTATAAACATGCAAAATTACAATGTGAAATTATTTATAATATACGCTACAAAAAATAACAAAATCTTATAAAATTTGGAGATTAAAAAATGTGCATTGTTCCCTATACTCAGATATGTACATTTTTCAATTTTGTGTAGCTCAAAATACAGAGTATTTTAGATTGAGATTTTGCTCGTCCGTAAGTTACAACATGGAGAACAACCAAGATTGCTCTCCAATATTTTAAAAAACTAGTAAATATGATTTTTATATTTTTAAAATAAAGAGATCACTCGAACTCGGAAGCCATCTATACCAAATATGTTAGAACGAATACACATAGCTTAGCTCCAATAGCAGCAAGGTTATGCATCTTCACCAAAAGAAGAAAGCACATCTAAAGTTTAATCCCAAAACACGTGAGGAGAAATGACAACTAGAATAGGGTTGCTTATGTTCTATCATTTCACCATTTTGATTTAACCAGAGGTTTTCTGAGATTTCATTATATTCATATATTCTGGAAAACATTCATGCTTGTTTTTCTAGAACAACAATTTGGTTTTAACTTACCCAGTAATAAAGTACAATTGATAGAAACAATCAAAAGCAACATTGGCTTTAACAACACAGATGAAAACCAACATCTCTATCAATGTCCTTTGAAGTTACTGTTCCTAGAGCCGTTCTTGACATCTGAATGGTTTTCCAATGTATCCCATGAAAGATCAGAATATCAAGTTTGCAAAAGATAAATCCCACCTCTGCCGGCCTAGGACAAATTCTTTGTAAGGAAAACCATTAAAGTGCTTCTACGAAAACGCATGAAAGTATGATAGCCATGCTTCACCCAAAAGGCGCCGACTCGAGACGACATTCACATTCGTCCTCTTCATGTTTGTTTGAGACACCGATAAAAAGTTATTCAAACGAACTCAAATATTTTTCATTGGATCAATAAAAGCGCATTTCCAAAAAAAAAAGTGACATGGAAAGCGCCCACTGTTTACATACAAACTAAAGCTGAAAGCTATAATTTTGTTTTTGTTTTTCTGAAAGGCTACTATTAGCCACACACACACACTGTCACGATCAGTACACGTTATTGTAGTACTATACCCCGGTTATTGCAGACCATGGATTTATATTACAATGCATATATAAAGCATAGTTGTGTACGAGTCATACAGCACTGGTGGATCGATCACTATGATCACCAACCCACCCACCCACCCCCGCGCGCGCGCACGCATGCATGCACCAACTAAAAGTGCATACGTGTATGCATATACCGAATGGACAAACATGCCACACATATTGTGATTAACTAGCCGACAGTTTCCACATCAAATGATTAATCGTACTTGGTAACTGCTGGCCTTTCATGCACTGGTAATCAGCTCATGAGTAGTACGTTGCCCTGGGCATGCATCCTCGTCTGTGGGTAGCACCGGCAGCATCCCTTTCTCCTGCAGGCTCTTCACCGTCTCGTAGATGCTCTGCAGCACCGGCACGAACTCCATCCCCAGGTCCTTGAGCCTCTGGTTGGTGAACTTGTACCCTTTCACCGGCGGGTTCACCTCGTCCTTGCACCTATATAAAAAGAAAAGTGTAGACAAGAAACACATATGAAAAAAATGTGATGAAACTAATTAATAACCGGAGAATTTCAAACCCACAACGTGTACGCACTTGGTGGGCACGGGGTACTCCGGGAAGAGCTTGGCGAGGACGCGGCAGAGCTCGCCGCGGTGGAGGGTGGTGCCCTCGGCGCAGATGTACCGGCCGTGCGCGGCAGGCGCCTCGTAGACGCGGACGTGTGCCTCGGCGACGTCCTTGACGTGCACGTACGCCTGCGCCGCGTTCACGTACGTCTTGGCCGACCCCGTGAGGTACTTCATCACGTGCTCCGTGCTCGCGTTCACCGTCGGCTGCAGCAGCGGGCCCAGCACCAGCACCGGGTTCACCACGATCAGGTCGATGCCCCGCTGTCGCGCCGACTCAAACGCGTCCTGCTCCGCCACCGTCTTCGCGTAGCAGTACCAGTTCTGCCGTCCAATCATGGATGAATCGTCATGAAGGAGTAATATGATGTAAATCTTCAGCGCTCTTTTGGTTCATAGAATTGGAAAAGTATAGAGATAGGAAACTTATATGATTAGTATGGCATGGCTAGATGAATTATATGAAAAGAGCAATTTCCTTTGATGTGTGAAGAAATTTTTTCATGAGGTTGGACCTCATGCTCGTTTCCTATAGGATTTGCACTACAAGATTGCTATGGGAATATTTTCTATAGAATGTGATCATATGAATCAAACAAGCAATATAGGAAAATTTTCTATAGGATCCTATGACATTCCTATGGGTTAAAGAGACCCTCAAAAGTTAAGCATGCGTGATGTTCTTCTATGTGATGATTAACTTTCATTAGTCAAAAAGTTGTTGAATGTGACCCTAACACTAGGTACTGTCGCAGAATATATATTCTAGTCTGCTCGAGTTTGGTCTCAACTACAAAAGGACCGGATAGGATCCCGGCTCTATAGTGTGGGCAGTAGGTAGAGCAAGAAAGGTTTTTGGAGTGGTTAAAGATCGATGGCCCCAAATAATGGTCTTGTTGGGGTTTGACGCACTGGCCAAGAAACGAACACCTCAGGCATGCATGTAGGTCACACATCCACGTCGCCCTTTTCTTTTGAAATTCCACCTTTTAATCCACGTTTGGTGAGGCTTGACATGCGTGCATCATCACAACCAAGCGAGGTATGCATGAGCAAATCAGTCGCTGCAAACATATATTACTCTGCCACCAAGGTTTCGAAGTATAAAATATTGGCAAATCAATATGCATGATTCTCAAGTAAGTACTCCCTCGCAAACTATATTACTACCTTGGTCTTCTTGCAGTAGTCGAGGTCGCTCCAGCAGGTGTCGTCGACGGGCTTGTCTGCGTCCCTGTAGGGGTTCATGTACACCGTGCCGATGGTGGACGTGAACACCACGCGCTTGATGCCCAAGTCGGCCGCCGCCGTCAGCACGTAGTTTGTCCCACGTATCGCCGGCTCGATCATCTTCTCCTGAACACGATCCAGAGTTTGGTTTTCAACCGGCCGGGTTAGCATGCATGAGAAGAATCAAGCTCGATCGTCAGAATTGACGAGGTGTACATGTTGGTGCCACCAAATGGTATACGTACAGGGTCATCGGTGACGGGGGAAGCGGCATGGAAGATGCCCTCGCAGCCCGTGAATGCGGCGACGAGAGTCTCGGGCTCCATGAGGTCCGCCCGGAGGAGGACGAGGCGGTCGGCGGCGCCGTCGAAGCCTCTCAGGTGGTCATTCTTCGGATCAACTGAAAGTGGCAGATATATATATGCACGGGTTAGCCAGATGATGCATGATCGACGATAATGGACATCTGCAGCAACTGCAGTGTTGCACCGTATACAGTACGTACCAGGGTTGCGGACGGTGCCGCGCACGGTGTATCCCTTCTGGAGGAGGCGCTTGACGAGCCACGACGCGATGAAGCCGCCGGCGCCGGTGACGCACACCGTGCGGCCGTGGCCGGGGAGGTCGGCCGGCACGTTGTCTGCCGTCTCGATCGGCATCTCTCTCTCTCTCCGCTCACTTTCGGACGATGGGATATATATCTGAAGGTGCTGCTAGCAGAGTAACAGCTACTAGTGCGGTTTCTGTACTTCGAACGAACTGTTAAGAGTAGGTGCAGGCTATGCGTAGGAAGGGAGCTGCTGAGTATGCGAGTGAAAGAGGTACTGGACATTGTTGGTGTATTTATAGAGAATAAATTAGCTCTTCTCGAGTGGTTCAAGACGGTTTGGAAACGTGCGGCCCGCACCGACAGGGACGTGACACTAGCGAGCTTCATTTGGCACCACAGTAGTTGGTGGGAAAATTTCTTTATTTGCGCGCGACCTGCGCAAAGGAATTAATTGGAATCTTGATGTTTAGTCGCCACACATGATTAGAACCCGTCCACCCTTGCTTCTGCATGAACTAGACAGAGTTTTGATCGTGATTAATGTTACCAACTATGGCAAGCAGGCATTGTCAGCACATTAATCTCGTTCAGTTTCTGAACTGGTCCTGCTGATCGTAAATCTGGAGTTGGCGCTCAGCTACCAATTAACTATGGCAGTTGTGAGCCTCGTGTGACAGACCAAGAACGTCTACTCGTTCATATGCTGCTACAGCTTAGGACGTACATACTACTACTATGTGGTGTTCGGTCGTCGATCAACGGCATGGTAGATGTCTTAACAAAGTACTGTCATTATCTCGTATAATTTTGAGTCATCAGGAACATGCACATGTGTACGGTATACTCGGCATTGTCCTTGAGATCAGAACAATTGCATTTAAACCGAGTATACCGATCATATCTACATGAGCCAAAACACTAAGTACCTTTTGCAATTAGGAGATGGCCACACACGACCTATATGCAAGCTTTGCATGATCTACCGCGAGACCGTTCAGCACCGGCGTATTTGCGTCGTTAACTTGTCGAATACATCGTTACTGCAGTGCTTGTCTTCCCGCATAGCCTGCTCCACGGGAAAACCTAGATTTCGGTCTTTCGGATCGGACGATGGTGGCGCGTTGCGCTGTTCTCGTGGCATAGCGGGTCTGGGCGGTGAAAGCGTGGTGTCGGACGCTCTGGGCAGATGGCCCTATCTAGCGTCGTGGCGGCGTTGACCGTGCGGTTGGAAAGGTCAATGTGTTAATTTCTCGCAAAAATGGGTAGGCCAAAGATGGTGGGGTGACTAATAGAACATGCGTTGATGGTGCATGGTAAGTCGCATGAAGGTTGATTTTTGTCGATTGATGTATTTGTTTTGTCAGATTTTGTTAAATAATTTAATGAAAACGATGATGTGTATCATTTTGATGCAGATGGCGGGTTTTCAACCTTCTTTTCGAAATAAAAAAAACCATGCTGAACTGTAGCTTCACGGCAGCTATGAAAGAGAGAAAATATTCACGTGGAATGGTACAATCAGAGCGGCAATGATGGCCATGAATCGTTCTCTTCACGAAAGGAAAGAGGGAAAATATTCACGTGGAATGGTACAATCAGAGCGGCAATGATGGCCATGAATCGTTCCTTCCTGTGATTGTACCCCCAAATGATAGCCTGTGCTCCATTATTAATGAGCTTGACCTTATCGTAGAAAGTATGCTACTAAATAAGCAGGAAATTGAGCTAAAAAGCCAATCTAATGCGAAAGTAGCCTGCTTGTTGTGTGAGGAAGAGATCAAATGGTACCAGAGATCAAAGGCTAAATTCATCTTAGAAGGAGACTTGAATACACGCTATTTTCATAATGTAGCCAATGGGCGACATAGAAAGAAGCGGATTCATTCTCTGGTACAGGATGAAGGTCTGATCGAAGGACAGGATCAGATCAAGGCCTATATCACAAAGTTCTTTAAAGATTTGTTTGGGGCTCTGATGGATACTAATGTATCTATGGATGAGTCGCGAACAAATGATATTTCCCAAATATCTGTCGAAGAGAACACCTTCCTTAATGCTCCCTTCAATGAGGAGGAGATTAAGAAGACAGTCTTTTTGATGGAACACAATAAGGCGCCAGGACTGGATGGCTTTCCGGGATAGTTTTACCAGCATTTCTGGGACATCATCAAGGATAATTTACTGGAATTGTTTGGTTGCTTGCATGCGGGCCAACTAGATCTGTTTTGCCTTAACTTTGGGGAAATCATTTTGTTGCCTAATATTATGGAAGCAGAAAGGATTCAACAATATCGACCAATCTGCCTGCTAAATGTTAGATTCAAAATCTTTACGAAAGTTGCTACCCTGCGGCTGAACGCGCTGGCTGATCATGTGGTGAAGCCTACACAAACTGCGTTTATGCAGGGTAGAAATATCCTTGACGGGGTCGTGGTTTTACACGAAACTGTCCATGAGATACACACCAAAAAGCTAAATGGAGTAATTTTCAAAATTTACTTTGAAAAGGTCTATGATACGGTTAATTGGTCGTTCCTCCATCAAACTCTGAGAATGAAAGGTTTCTCGGAGAAGTGGTGTGCCATGATCCATAATTTTGTGTCTGGGGGTAGTGTTGCTGTTAAAATCAATGATGATATAGGCAAATACTTCCAGACAAAAAAGGGATTGAGGCAAGTTGATCCATTATCGCCCATACTTTATAATATTGTGGCGGATATGTTAGCAATCATGATTGAACAAGGTAAAGAAAATGGCCTCATTGAAGGGGTGGTACCTCACCTTGTTGATGGGGGCTATCTATTCTTCAGTATGCATCTACAGAAAGCAACATATCTAAAGTTAATTATTTCAGCATTCGAGCAATTATCTGGATTAAAGATCAATTTTCATAAGAGTGAATTGGTTTGCTTTGGCGAAGCCCAGGAGAAAATTGCTCAATATTCCGAACTTTTTGGATGTGAGCAAGGTCAGTTTCCTATTCAGTATTTGTGTATCCCAATATATTATAGGAGACTGACTAATGCCGAATGGAAACACGTTGAAGATCGTTTGCAAAAAAGGCTGGCGAGTTGGAAAGGAAAATTATTATCCCTGGGTGGAAGATTGGTACTCATAAACTCAGTCCTGACAAATATGGTACTGTATATGGTATTATTCTTACAGTTACCCAAAGGAGTCTTGAACACGTTGTATTACTTCAGATCGAGATTATTTTGGCAAGGGGATATTGAAAAGAAGAAATATCGACTGGCAAGATGGGACGTGGTGTGCAGACCCAAAGATCAGGGAGGGCTCGGGATTCATGACCTTAAGGTCAAAAACTCAGCTCTTCTAGATAAATGGCTATTTAAACTGCTTACAGAAAATAGTGTTTGACAAACCCTCCTAAAAAGAAAATACATCGGCACAAAAGCGTTACCACAGGTTGTTTGGAAACCAGGTGATTCTCACTTTTGGGCTGGCCTAATAGCGAAAAAGAAGCATTTCTTGCGCTATAGGGTATTTAACATCAAGGATGGATCTCAGATACGGTTTTGGGAGGATCAATGGCTGGGAAATGCCACGCTCCGAGAACAGTATTCGGCCCTATACAATATTGTTCGTCACAAAGTAGATACGTTAGATACAGTAATGCAAACGTTCCCACCAAATGTGACATTCAGGCGAGATGTTATCGGACCAAGACTGCAATCTTAGAAAGCTTTGTTAGATAGATTGGCTTTGATCCAACTATCACAAGGCACCGATGAATTTTGATGGAGTTTAACTAAGAATGGTATGTTCTCAGTTGACTCCTTATATAGGGCGTTGGTACATTCAGGAGTGCCGGTCGATAATAATATGAAAATATGGCGCATGAAGATAACTTTGAAGATGAAAATCTTTGCAAGGTACCTTCGTAAAGATGTCATATTAACTAAAAATAATCTTGCCAAGCGTAATTGGCATGGAAGTACAAAGTGTGTTTAGTGTCCTATGGACGAGACGATAAAACACTTATTCTTCGAGTGCATCTTTGCGTGGTCTATATGGTGAGCTATCCAAATGGATTCAAACTTATATCCTCCAACATCCATTGCAAATATTTTTGGCAACTGGTTGAATGGAATTGATAATAGGTTTAAAACTATGTTTAAGGTAGGAGCGCTAACCGTTATATGGTCGACTCTGGCTGTGTAGAAATGACAAGATTTTTAATGATAAAAAATTTCTCTCGTTTGTAGGTTCTATTCCGCTGCACAGGTATTCTCCGTTCGTGGTGCACATTACAACGGGCGGATTATCGAAGCCTTTTTACGGAGACGTGTGTACGGCTGGAAAGAGTGGCGAGGTATATTTTCCCACATGGATGACCGCTTGATTTACAGATTAGTGACAGTTGAATTTTCATCTTGATTGTAATCGGCATGTTGCTACTGTTACGCTATTTTATTTTATATTCTGTCGGCCGTGTGCATCAAGTTATGCAGAAGCCGGAGGTAATATTTTTTAAAGTAATAAAGCCCATTATCAAAAAAAGAAAGGAAAAAAATGAGGGAGACGAGGGGCGCAATCATCTACGCTATATGGGGAGTCTAACAGAAGGGTTTTCGGCAACACTACTCTACCGCCAGAGAGTTTTTTTTTCTCGATAAAGGGAGTCTGCGAGGAGATGGCTCATAGGGCCTCCACCCACACGCAAAACCCAGGCGATGTACCGGCTGTTTTATATTTTTTTATGTATGAACAAACAAAAACTTCTATAAAAAACCTCTATTGTATCTAATCGGACGACAGAATGATTGGCTTTGTCCCAAAAAGAAACTTTTTGCTATGATGCCTGTAAGCACTTGAGTAAGTCGTTTTAAACTGTACTTACGTGAGTTTCATTAGGATCAGTAAAAGGAGCATATTTGCAGCGCAACAGCAACATGGTCCCGTTTTAGTTCTACAGTTCAGTGGCAGTGGTACACAAATGGTCAACAGGTTTCAGACTTGGCATTCATAGCATGTTTCATGTTTCATGCCAAGAATATTTTTTGCATGACCAAACTAGTCCACGGGAGCTGTCCTGTTTTGGGCCCATGTATGTTTTATGCTTAATAGCATCTCCTACTTCCTGGTTTGGTCGAGACTAAAGGTGACAAATGTAAGCTAGGTAGTGAGTTTGGTTATTTGCTTCAACCATTAGGTGAACTAGCTTGTGGTGGTTAATGGCAGAAGAATTATTAGTAGCTCATTCAGAGCAGAGAATATTGTGCATACATACACTTCTGCTAGTAGGTGAAACTAGAACTACTTCTAGAAAAGTACAGAGTGGTAAGCAGTGCTTTCTTGACGATTGATCATGGCCGGCTATGTGAACGTGACATTGAAGATTCGGATGCCTTGAGCTTTACTACTAGCGAGATTTTCCTTCTTTCCTGGACGTCTTTTTGAAAACATCGTAGCCCTGTGGGTGTAGTGGCCGCCGGCTCTTTGACGCGATCAATACTTGGCAGACTACAGGAAGAAAGGTAAGGCAGAAATAACAGCATAAAGAGATCAATACTTGGTCTGTGCGATCGATCTCACAGACCAAATTAAACTTTCTACTTTGTTTGACTGCGCACTGCTCGAACGGTACAAGAAAGTTATACCCGTTATTAGATGGCAAGAATTTGTAGGTAGGCCAACTAGTAGTACAAAATTTGCATGAGAAAAGCCAGTTTAACTCCCTCTGCTTTAATTAACTATATACTATGGTAAAATTTCAAAGGTACGATAGCTAGTTGTTGCAAATTTACTTAAAAGTGTCGTAGAAAAGCATTACTCCCTTGCAATTATTTAGATAAAAGGCATTTGTGATGCCTATCTTTAAATTAATAAAGCCTGATGAGTTCGTAGGGAATACAACTTAAGCAGTAACAGAATACAAGCCAACTTGCTTACAAAGGCACACACTGCCTTAGACAAAGTTTCTAAGCAGCAACTAAAAGAGCAACTAGGAGATAGCAGTAGCATTTGTGTGCGATCTGGTGTTGCGGTAGAGACATTGCAGCTTTGAGATCAACAAGTCCAACTTGGCGTGGTCGCTAGACTTGGATAGAGGCCTCCACTGATGTAGCAAAAGACCAGTTTTAAAGAAACAGTCAGCCTGATGTGAAGAAAGATCGCCTCTATTGCCATTTTGTTTCTTAAATTTCAAGGAGCCCAGCATTGGGTTGCAAAGAAAAGCCAGACAAACTTCGTAGCCTTCTTAGGCAAGGTGTGCATCAAAATCGTTTGGGGGTTCCACAAAACTGCAAAACTTTCATCAAAACCACTCCATGAAAAAGAGGCAAGAATACAAGAAAAAAATGATGTTGGCGTTCTCAGCAAGGCCACAAAGAGCAGAAGATCCATCTGAATGGCCATGAAGAATAATTGGAAGTTAACACAGTCAGGGGTGTTCTCGGTTAAATCCTTTTATCAGGATCAAATGAATGGTAATACGTGTTTCTTACACAAATGCCTCTGGAGTTTAAAAGTCCCCCTTAAGATTAAAATTTTCATGTGATTTGTTTATCGCAAGGAAATACTGACTAAAGATAATCTTGTTAAAAGAAGATGGACGGGGTGTACGAAGTGCGTGTGGACGGGGTGTACGAAGTGTGTGTTTTGTGCTGAAGAAGAGACGGCTGATCACCTTTTTATCTCTTGTGACTTCGCTAGAAAAATTTGGAGACCGGTTCATTTCACTTTTAGTATCACACCGCCTTTATCATTAGCTAATGTGTTTGGTTCTTGGTTAAAGGGGGTAGACAAAGTTACTAAAGCAAGTATACGCATAGGTGTATGTGCTTTGGATTTGGCAATTTGGAATTGCATAAATGATGTAATTTATAACAATATGAGAGCTGGTCATTTTTTGCAGTGTCGAGAGATCGTAGTATAGTTCATAGACGGGGGTGCCATGAGCCTACTGGTAGAACCGCGGGGGGACGTGATAATACAACAAACGAGAAAACCGAGTTTTACCCAGGTACGGTACGAGGCGGCGTTCCTACTCCTGCAATCTCATTAAATCAGGGTTGAAGCCTGAAGTATACAAAGTATAATGTGAGTATGGATTCGCCAACTCGGCGAGGATCAACTTCTCAGCGAGTTAGCTTCCAGCTAATTGTCTCCCTGTTCTTTGCTTCCGTCTGGCTTTATATAGATAGCCAGATTAGAGCTTACAGAAAGGAAACCTAGAAAACTATGGAAAGTATCTAATTTGGAAAGTAAGTAATCCCTCTTCTCCTCCAAGCCGCACCACTTTGGGCCGTGGTCCGGGTTCATCTAGAATCCGGCTTCCTACGCATCAACTTACTGGGGCTCCCAATGGACTATGATCCATTACCTACGGGCCACCCTGGTAATCCGGATTTTGGGCCAATGCGCATACCCCTAATCGGTATATATCCGACAGTAGCCCCCAAGAAGGATTAAGACTTCATTCTGCCGCTCTTCGTTCGTTGCCATTCTTTTCCAGCAATGTCGGTATTTTATCTTGATTCTTCTTTCACCAAAAAATATCTTAACCCAAAACTCGGATTTTACCAAAGTCCGGCTTTTCTTCCACGGGCCTTTGCGGAGAAGGAACCTCGTGACATCAGCGATGAAATCCCGCTGATGTCATGAACGTTTGGGTTCAGTCAAAACCCTGAAACATATCCTCTGACAGATTCTCTCGCGGGAAACGAGGAGATAGCAATAATCACCCCACCCCTCATTTCCGGGAAATTTCGGGCGTTACATGCGTCGTGCATCCAACGGCTAAAATAGCCGTTGGAGCTAATCTCCGCGCATTTTGGCTATAAATAGCTGTCTCGGGGACTCCGTTTCTTCTTCTGCTTCTTCTTCCTCCTCGAGCGCACAGTGCCCCAGTCCTTAGCAAACAGAGCCCGAGCTCAAGAAAACGCAGAGACCCAACCCCCGAGCCCTTCCCTGGAAATTCCATCGGAGGATCTAGCTCGCGACCGCGCCGCCAGAAAATGGCCAGCGGATATTCCCCCCGCGCCTCTGACTCGGCGAGCGCCGTCGTGGATATCGAAGACATCATCAACGACTTGGACCCCTCCTCGACTCTCCGCTTCGCACCGCTGCGAACCGCGCCGGAGGGGGCTGCCGGCGAGCCGGCTAGCGGGGATCTTCCTCCCGTGGTCGGAAACACGCCGCCGCCGTCGGCCACTGCTCCTGCTCCTCCTTCCTTCTCCGAGCCTGCGGAGGAGGATACTACTCGCGGCGGCGAGGACGAAGGAGAAGAGAACGCCGGGAATTGGAGCCACTCTAACGTGGTTCCATCTCTTCTCCCGGCATTGGAGAAGGAAGGCTTCGTGGTCCAAGGAAAATGGCGGATGAACGAGGACGACTCCGAGCCGTCTCCGCAACCCGGCGAGCAGGTTCTCCTGGCTTCCCATATCAATCGAGGTATGGGATTTCCTCTTTCCGCGTTCTTTTGCCAAGTTCTAGACCACTACAAAATCCAACCACATAATCTGCCACCCAACTCCATTCTCTATTTAGCGGGGTTCCAGGCCCTTTTCGAGGGTTATCTAGGGATAGAACCCCGCCTGGATTTCTGGCAATATTGCTTTGGCGTTAAATGCAACCCCTCTGAGGGCTCCCTTCCGACTTGCGGGACAATCTCTTTTACCCTCCGTAGTTTTAGGGAGGATTGGTTCCCCAAGATCAAAACATCCGAGTCCGTCAAATTTTGGACGGGCTCGTTCTTTTACCATGCGGATGTTCCGTTTCCTGGAAAGGAAATGGGCATTCTGCCTTTTGTCAATTCCGCGGCCACGCCCCAAGAGAATTGGGTGTTGGACGCGGTCCAGGTTCTGCCTCCAGACCTGATGAGGATCAAGAGACAAATCGCAAAACTCGTCTCTTCCACACCTCCGCTAACCGGCATGGATACAATCCTTTGCTGGTTCGGAAGGCGGATCCAACCCCTTATGTATCATGGAACCCGGGTTATGTGTGAATACACGGGCGCAGACGACGCGATCAGGGCAACGAAGAGCGCGTTGTCAAAGAAAGACTTCAAGAAACGCGTGAATCAGTTGGTTTCTACTCATGATCAATACGAGGAGAGCCGGCCAATGTATCACGCCAAAAAGCCTGCTCCAAAGGTATACTTCTGTCCTTTGGGAAATTTCTTGAATCCTTGTCTTCCTTTTCTCGGATGCTTTTGATTCTAACCCGGACTTTGCTTATTTTGTCAGATTCTTGATCTTCCGGAAGCAGAACTCGCTACCGATGAGGAGTGGGATGCACTTCACGCCAACTTCCAGTCTGGAGGGCGGAAGCGCAAGAAGACAACCGCTACTCAAGAGGTCATCGATCTTGACGGCGTGGCCGTCGCTACTTTCAGGTAAAAACCCAGGTTTTTCATTTGTATGTTTTTTGTTGCATGTTTTTTGTTTCTCGGAATCTCACCTCTCGGATTTTTCTTCTCTTTTCTTTTTCTAGCCTCGCCCCTACTACCTTGAAGGGGAAAAGCCAGAAGAAGCACAAGGCTGTCGCGCAAAGAGGAGTAAAGCCATCTCCCGCCGCTGCGCCAGACACTTCAACAGCGGCTGGGGAGGAGAACTCGGTTGCCCGGGAAGGAGAATATCCCCTGCAGTCCAGTCAGCCCATTGCATCTGACTCGGATGCGAGGGAAAGGGTGGTGCCATAAGAGGCTGAGCCTTCAAAAATTCCCAAGAAAGGGCCCATCCCGAATTTTGACAGCGAGTTTAAGGTAAAACAAGAAGACTGTTTTGACGAACACGGATATATTCATCCGTGGGCGAAAAAAAACTTTGCTCATGCTCCATTAATCCGTCCTTGGCCACAAGGCGGACTTATTGTTAGGAATAATTATGTATTCTCACCTCGCCAGGTCATACAAGATGGCCTCCACCATGTGGGAATTACCTTTGCAGAATATGCTAAGGAATTTTTCGACAATATTGCAAGCTTGCAAAGGATAAGACAGGTCAATACCTTTAGCCCCCAAGCGTTAAGACAAAAGTGTTCTTTCTGTTTTTGCCTTAATGATTTTCTCTTTTGCCTGCTTACTTTTTGACTAAGCAACTTTTCCTTTTTCTATGTTTCAGCAAACTGCCGAGACCATAAATATGGAAGTTTTCAACAAGCTCACCATTAAGAACAAGGAGGTTAAATCTCTCCTTGGCATTCTCAATGACAAAGACTCAGAGTTGGCCTTAGTTCAGTAAAAGCTAAAGGATTCCGCGGGTAAATATTTTTTCCATTTGCACTGCTGTTTTTATGAAATCTTTCTAAGTCATTTTCCGAGTTTTGAACTCTTCATTCTTTACTCTTTTCAGATTCTTTGGCCAAAGCCAAACAGATTGCTGAAGATGCTGGCAATACCGAGAACCTCCAAAAAGAAATTTCGGAGCTTTAAAAAATGACGGTAAAGCTTCAGAAAGACCTGGAGGCTAGCCAGCTGGCCATTGGAATTGCCGAGTCCCGAGCTTCCTCCCAAGCTGAGAAGGATAAAGCAACCATCCGGGATTTGGAAAATGAACTCAACCAATGCCTTGAAGAAGGCGTTGAGATGGATAAAATCATGGTTATGTTTTCTGCTCTTTTACCAAGGTTTTTCTTGTACTTTTCTAGCACGCTTTGCTTTTCCTCCTTCTGTGATTTTCTAACTTTTCTTGGCTGTTCAGAAGGGAATCCTTTGCTCACCCGGATTGATAGAATCTGGGCTTTCGGGAAAATCTTCACCGACCTCAAGAGTGCGGGGATGCTACTTGTGAACAAGTACATTCCCGACAAAGCTGAAGATTTCTCGGAAGTCAGCAAACTTCCGGAGGCGATAGAAGAGGTGGCGAACCAGATGGAGTCCTGGCTTCTCTCTGCTACTAGCGGTGGTGCGCGCATGGCACTTGGGCTGATGCGTATGCATTATACCACCGCGAAGTCCTGGCGTGTCGCGACCGATATCCCTCAAGGATACACGGAAGCGCAGAGAGCCGATATCTTTGAGTATGTCAATGGTCATGCCACCAAGATAGCTCATATGCTGTCGATCTCGACGCTCTACCCGGAGGAAGAAATTCCGACAACTCCGGAGAACCCCAGCGACAGCAACAAGGAGGACTCGGAGTACGAGGACTCCGCCTAATTCCTGCCTAGCTGGCCGGGAAAAATAGAAGTATTACTATTCTCACAATGTAATATCAGTTGTAATGCCTTCTATCCTTTGTATGAACATGTATTTATCATTTTGTAGTAAAATTTCTAAGTCTTTGCAAAGTTTGTCAGAGTTTTAATTCCTCTCTTTCTAAGTTCTCTAGTTTGTATGCTTTAACTGTCCTTAGTGTTGAAGTGGCTCAATAGTACTTAATATTTATGCCAAGTGACTGGGTTTAAACCTATCAGCCGAAACTCGGAATCATGGATTGTACTTAGGCACTTTTACTTACTAACTCCAGTGACCCAACACACAAACAATCAGATAATACTTAGGAAAAAGTAAGGAATTTTGAAAAAGTGTGAAACTCAGGCACGCAGGCACAATCTGGGTTTCCTTAAGCCTTCTTAGGCTACAAAAGCATTCAGTTTTATAACTCCCAGCATACAGCAAAATTCGGGTTAACATCGAAGCAATTTGAAAGATCATTGGGAAATAGATAAGGCGGTCTTATGCTTTGAACAATAATAACAAGACAGACAAAAAATGCATGAATTCTGACAACTTTATTTCATGATCTCAAAGATGTTTACATAGAATTTGAACTAAGTGTAAAAGGGACGTAACTGCTGGATGCTCTAGGGTCTCTTTGTCTCTCCCAGTTCTACATCTATCTTTCTCTTTCTCTTTCTCTTGCGATTCGGATTTTTAGGATCATCTTCCGTATCTCGAATATCTACAAGGTAATATGATCCATTTTCATAGCTTTGCTGATGACAAATGGTCCCTCCCAAACTGGGGCTAATTTGTGCTTACTTTCCTATACCAATCTTATCACCAAATCACTTTCTTTGAAAGAACGGTGTTTGATTTTTCGACTATGATAACGTCGCAATCCTTGCTGATAAATGGCGGAACTTTGTAGCACAAGCTCTCGTTCTTCTTCTAAGAGATCGACGACATCCTGTCGTGCGTTTTCGGCATCCGAGTCATCGTACACCAGCACTCTTGGGTTATCATGAATCATGTCCGTCGGAAGCACTGCTTCTGCACAATAAACCAAGAAAAACAGCGTTTGCCCTGTTGATCTATTTGGCGTCGTTCGAATACTCCAAAGCACAGAAGGTAATTCTTCTACCCATGCTCCAGCTGCTCTATGAAGAGGAGGTTCGAGTCTTGGGCGTATTCCCTACAGGATTGAACTATTCATCCGTTCAACCTATCCATTGGATTGTGGGTGTGCCACGGATGCAAGATCTAGGTGAATCTAAGCCTGGCAATCTGGTCGGGTTTGGTCGGGTCGACCTCTTCCAAACCCATGCCCATTTGTTAAACGGGAAAGCATCTCTGCCCACGACCCTGCCCATGGGCGCTAGGACATGCCCATGACCACGCCTATTGGGTCGTCGACTCTATCGGGTAACCCATCGGGTCAAAGTTTTGCTTTTCCGTAAATGGAATGCGATAAAATAAAGTTAGTAAATAATTATTCTAGTTAGTTTATATGTACAATAATGGGCCAAACGAAATGGTTATTGCTGCTAGTGGTGTACAAGAGTTGAATTGGCTAGCTGTTAGGTTTAGATATGTTACTTGTAGTGTATTTACACAGAATATATCAACTGTAATGTATATTTAAAATTTATATGATCATTAATAATAATCGGGCGACCCATCGGGTTGCCCATGGGTATAACCTTATACCCATACCCTACCCACTACTAATCGGGTCACCCATGAGTCTTACCCATGGGCGAAGTTGGCGAACCATACCCTATTTATTCGGGTAGGGTGCCCATGGGCGGACGTACACATGGGTCGAATTGCCTCGCTTAGGTGAATCCCCGTTTGTCGACAATATTTTGCCAACTCTCCATTAGAGAAATTTGTCCCGTTATCCGTGATTATGTTGTGTGGAATACGGTATCTCATGACTACGTCAATGATGAAATTTCTGTCAGTCACACCGTCAAGTTTTTTGATGGGTTTCACCTCCACCCACTTTGTATACTTATCTACTGCAACGAGTAGATGTCTAAGTCCGCCTCTTGCAGTTTTGAATGGTCCCATCATATCTAGCCCCCAGACCGCAAATGTCCATGTTATGGGGATGGTTTTGAGTGCTTGAGCTGGCATATTTGTCTGCTTGGCATAATACTGACATCCGGCACATGTATTTACTATATGCTCCGCGTTTGCCTTGGCTGTAAGCCAGAAAAACACTGCACGGAATGCTTTTTAAACTATGTTTTTTGACTGAGCATGATGTCCGCAATCTCCTGCATGGATTTCCTGCAGAATTTCTCGTCCTTCTTCTGGCGAAATACATCGCTGAAAAATTCCGATAGTACCGGGTTTGTACAGGCAACCATTGATTACCGTGTATCCTTCGCATCGGCGTTGTAACTGCCTTTGCAAGACTTCGCCTCCTCCATCCGGGAACTTCTGATCAACTAAGAAGTTTAAGTATGGAATTGTCCAATCCCGGTTGACAATCAGAACTTCGATTTACTCGGAAACTAGAGGATAAGCAACATCTCCGCCTTTTATTGATGGTTCATGCAAATGTTGGACAAACACACCAGGTGGTAGGGTTTTCACTCTTTCCAAGCCCATGCGAGCTAAGGCATCTGCGTTCCAATTATCTTCCCTTTTTATCTGAAGTACCTCAAATCCTAGGAAGCAAATGGAAAACTCGTCCACTGTTCTCTGATATTAGGCCATAATTGGGCTTTTGGCATCCCATGTTTGGTTTAGCTGATACTGCACCAAATCCGAGTCACCATAACAAAGTATGCGCTTGACGCCTATCTTCTTTGCAATATGCAAGCCATGAAGAAAAGCTTCGTATTCTGCCACATTGTTGCTGGCGTTGAAGTGTATTTCTAATACCTATTCCATTATGTCGCCCTTTGGAGATTTAAGCACTACACCAGCTCCTGCGCCTTCTTTCATTTTGGATCCGTCGAAATGCATGATCCAATATTTCGACTCCAGCATTGGTGTGTTTTCCATTGCTTCTGTCCAATCCGCTACAAAATCTGCCAACACCTTGGATTTAATTGTCGTCCAGGGTTGGTACTTAATGTCGAACGCAGCGAGCTCAATGCCCCATTTGGCGACGCGGCCTATTGCGTCCGCATTGTTGACGATATCCCCTAGTGGTGCTTTTCTTACAACTGTTATGGAATGTCCTTGGAAATAATGACGGAGTTTTCGAGATGCAAAAAACACGTCGTATGCCAGTTTTTGATAATATGGATACCTTTGCTTTGACTCGGAGAATACCTCACTGATGTAATATACCGGATGTTGATCTGGTATACTTTGTTCATCTTTCCATCTTTCCATGATTATCACTGCACTAATAACCCTGTTAGTTGTTGTAAGATACAGTAACATGGGTTCTTCATCCTTTGGGGATGCCAAAATCAGTGCTTTCATCAAGGTTTCTTTTAATTGGGTTAATGCTTTGTCCGCCTCTTTTATCCATTCAAATTTGTCGGATTTCTTCAACAGTTTGTATAATGGTAGAGCTTTGCACCTAGCCGGCTTATAAACCTTCTAACGGCGGCTAGAGAACCCGTCAGTCTTTGGACATCTTTTAGGCACGTAGGCCTTGTGATGTTCAAGATTGCCTTGATCTTTTCCGGTTTTACTTATATTCCTCTGTGAGAAACGATAAAACCCATAAGCTTTCCTGAGGGAACCTCGAATACGGATTCAACTTCATTCTATAAGTGCGCAAATTTTCAAAGGTTTCTCGTAGATCTTCAAGGAGTGTATCTTTTTCCTTGGAAACTACGGCAATATCATCCACGTAAACATGGACGTTTTTGCCGATCTCACTATGCAAGCATCTTTGCATGCAACGTTGGTATGTTGCACCAGCATTCTTCAAGCCAACAGGCATGGTTATGTAATAGTATGTTCCATACGGGCTTATGAAGGAAGTTTTTATGTGGTCTTCCTCCTTCATACATATTTGATGGTACCCGGAATAAGCATCTGAAAGGCATAAAAGCTCAGAGCAAGCAGTGGCATCTATTATTTGATCGATTCGCGGTAACGCAAACCTATCCTTTGGACACAATTTGTTCAAGCCGGTGTAATCTATACACATTCTAAGAATAATATTGTCTTTCTTCGGGACTAATACTGGGTTCGTAGACCAGTCTGTATGTATAACTTCCCGAATAAAATCAGCTGATGAAAGTCGGATAATTTCCTTGCCTATAGCCTCCCGTCTTCTTCCATCGAAACGCCGGAGACCTTGTTTGACGGGTTTTGACCCTAGGATTACTTTGAGTTGGTGCTCAGCAAGTTCCCTGGCTACACCAGGCATATCAGCAGGACTACAGGAAAAAATGTCCCAGTTCTCACGTGTGTGTTTCTTGGTTATAGTCCCCTTCACAAGGGTGTTAAATGCCTTGACATATCCACTGGTCGTGTCTATGTCTCTAGGGATGTTGTTTTATATGAGCATGTCTTCCCTTTTGAGTCTCTACATCCAAATGCTGGTTCTCGTCTACGTGATGAAATTTTGCTTCTTCCTGACTCTATTCGTAACCCTCATGTGGATGCAAAAAATACTAACGATAACATATCACCTGTTGTGCCTATTACTAATGTGATACAGGAAGATGAAGCTGTAGGTCCAAACGTGGTTGAAATCGGTGAAGAAAATGGTTCAGGAAATGATTTTGAAGATTTTGCACAAAATGACGAAAACAGTGCGGATTCTGAGAATGATTCGCTGGAACATTCCTCTGCTGCTTCTGATCCCGAGGCTCCTGATCCCGAGGGTCATCCTCCCTCCGACAGCGCAGTCGCAGGGGACAACGCGGGCGCGGCGGCTCCCGAGGACGAACATGTCTCTCCGCGTGCAGCCTCTGTCGTCTCTGGCCCCGCGTGCGGTGGATCTTCTGCGCCGAGCTCGGCGCCTGGCTCTCCGTCCCGCGTTGAACACACGGTGGATCACACTGCCTCTAGATCATCTGCGGCTGCTTGCGCGGATTCTGATGATGTTATGGTCGACTCCGATGCGCAGGGATCCTCTGTGCCTGCATCTCCTGTGCCTCCGCCTACAGCAGCTCGGACAAGACTTCAAAAAGGAGTTCGCAAACCCAAATTGTACACAGATGGCACAGTAAAATACGGCATACAACCCAAAATTTATAATGATACTAATACTAGAAGTGCTCTCTTTACTGCCACGGGGGAACCAACTACACTAGATGATTCAAATTGGCACAAAGCTATGCAAGAAGAATATGATGCATTGATGGAAAATAACACATGGCATTTGGTTCCCTTGAACACTCGCAAAAATATTATAGATTCCAAGTGGGTTTATCGTATAAAAAGAAGAGCAGATGGGACAATTGGCAGATACAAAGCACGCCTAGTTGCAAAAGGGTTCAAGCAGAGGTATGGTATTGACTATGAGGATACTTTTAGCCCAGTTGTGAAAATTGCTACAATTAGAACTGTTTTAGCCATATATGTTTCTCGCAACTGGAATTTGAGGCAGCTAGATGTCAAGAACGCGTTTCTTCATGGTGTTCTGGAAGAGGAAGTTTATATGAGACAACCTCCTGGTTTTGAGAATTCTCACGCTCCGCAGCATGTTTGCGAACTTGATAAAGCTTTATATGGATAAAAACAAGCCCCTCGAGCATGGTTTTCCAAACTCAGTTCAAAGTTGTGCAGTCTTGGTTTTCATCCCTCCAAGGCCGATACATCGTTATTTATCTACCACAAGGCAGGTATAACCATGTTTGTTCTTGTCTATGTGTATGACATCATAGTTACAAGCTCTTCTGATCATGCTACTTCCACTTTGATTCAAGATCTCAATATGGCTTTTTCCATAAAAGATTTAGGTGACCTTCACTTCTTTTTGGGTCTTGAAGTTAAGCACATACACAATGGTTTGTTGTTAACACAGGAAAAATATGCTACTGAGTTACTTGATAAAGTTAATATGCTTCAATGCAAATCGGCTCCTACACCATTGTCATCCTATGAACAATTGTCTCTTCATAGTGGTACACTCCTTGGTCCTTCAGATAGTACAAATTACAGAAGCATAGTTGGTGCACTTCAGTACCTCACTTTGACACGTCCTGGTCTGGCTTTCTCGGTTAATAAAGTTTGTAAGTTCTTACATGCTCCTACCACAACACATTGGACAGCTGTTAAACGTATTCTTCGTTATGTCAAGGATACTGTGCATATTGGTATTACCTTCACAAAGACTTCTTCTACCTTTCTTAGTGCATTCTCAGATGCTGACTGGGCAGGTAGTCTTGATTATCGACGCTCCACAAGTGGATTTGCTATTTTTGTTGGTCCTAATCTTGTTTCTTGGAGTGCTCGTAAACAGTCTATAGTGTCTCGCTCAAGCACATAAGCTGAATACAAAGCTTTGGCAAATGTTACAGCAGAATTGATATGGGTTGAAGCACTTCTTGGAGAACTTGGTGTGATTCTCCAAGAAAAACCATGTCTTTGGTGTGATAATTTGGGAGCTACTTATCTATCAGCAAATCCAGTATTTCATGCTCGTACTAAACATATTGAGATTGACTTCCACTTTGTTCGAGAACGTGTGGCAAATAATCAGTTGGCTATCAAGTTTATCTCCAATAAAGACCAAGTGGCTGATGGTTTTACCAAGGCAATTCCAATCAAGATGCTAGATGAATTTAAACGTAATCTAAACCTTCTTAACGCTTAGATTAAGGGGGAGTGTTGAAACATGTATTTTATACTTTTGTACCGTATGAGGTATGGATTAGTACTCCAACCCCTATTCGGTATCCGTCTTTGTAATGCCACCGGTGGGGCTATTCCATCTCCATATAACACGTACCCGGACCCCCTAACGGTGGTACCGTTTGCCCTAGAATCATAATAGTTAGAATATCCTTTCAACAGCAAGATGTATTTCTCTCCTAGGGATAAGGTGTGAACCATCCGGTATTCTAGGAAATCATCATCAAGACAAAGGACCCAACCATCATCATCAAGACCAACCGAATCATCTTATGTATCCAAAACTTGAATCTGGGCTAGGAGATAGTTCTTACAGGCGCGAGCTTTTCTGCGCAAGTTTGTGCCCTAGCCCCGCAGGTGGTGACGAAACCCACCAAAGAGAAGTTCCGAGATATCCATGGGGTCTCTTCAATTTGACCTAGAGTTAAATAACAATTACCATTGGTGCACTATAATGTTGTGGAAGTTCAGAATTGCCAGCTGATAAACGTATCTATAATTTTTGATACTCTATGCTTGTTTTCTACCCAATACCTTTTTTTCCACGTGTTTTCTATCATTTTCCAGATATTTTCATAGACTAACCTTTTAACAAGATGGCTCAGGACAGTTCTTCTTTCTGCTATTTTTATATTTTAGAAATGGTTGAAAATCCACGGAGATCATTTTTTACCCAGAACAGAGACGGAGTCCAATGAAGAGACGGAGGGCGGCCACGGGGACCCCAGAGGGTTTCAGGCACGGCCCTGATACGTCTGAAAGGTATCTCCTTTTCCGAACACTTTTGCTATTGTTTGTCTCTAAACTTGTGAGTTTGGGATACAACTAACACGGACTAACGCTGTTTTCACAGGAATTACCATGGTGTCTTGTTTTTGTGCAGAAATTCAACTTTCGGGAAATTGCCCAGAAAAGATTCCAAAGATCTTATTTCATCAGAAGACACCCGGAGCCAGAAGGAGACCCAGAGGGGGCAAGGAGGGGGCCACACCACCCATGGGCGCGCCCCCCTAGGTCGTGCCACCAGGTGGTGTGGGTCCCCCAGGCACCCCCTCGGGATTCCCTTTCGACTACATATCCCCTGTAACCCTATAACAACATGGGGTTCGTCATATTCGATAGAAACACCACAGAGCGCCACCGTCACCTCGAAACTCAATTTGGGGATTAGAAGTTCCTGTTTTGGCGCCCTGCCGGGACGGGGATTCGAAGGAGATCATCGCCATCGTCACCGCCACCACTTCTCTATCAACCATCCATGATTCCCTCGTCCATGTGTGAGTAATCCCCGATGTAGGCTGAGAGGGATGGAAGGGATTGGATGATATCGTTCATGTAATAATGCCAGATTGTTAGGGCATAGTGCCTAGTATCCATTGTTAGTATTTTCTACCATTGTTGCAACTTCTTATGATTAATGCTTGTCACTAGGGCCCGAACGCCATGATCTCAGATCTGAACATGTTATTGTTTCATGAGTATAATTATGTTTCTTGATCATATCTGCAAGTTGTTTACACACATTGTTGTCCAGAACCCAAGGCCCCAAAGTGCCAGAAATTAGGACAACCGGAAGGGATGGTTGTGATGTGAGGAGATCACGTGTGTTCACGGAGTGTTAATTCTTTGCTCTGATGCTTTATTAAAAGGAGCACCTTAATTACTAGTAGTTTCCCTTGAGTCCCCGCTACAAACGGGTTGGTATGACAAAATATGTTGTGCAAGTTTCTCATTGCGTGCACGTATGACTATATTGGAACACATGCCTATGCTTTACCTAGAACTTGGATGCTTTATCATTATCTATCTACAATGCCCATGTTATTATTATATGAACTATCTTATCCATGCAACACCTATTCATCCATTCCCTATGCCTACGATACTTTCATCCTACCGTTTCCCGCAATTGCTACTGTTACTATTTTACTCCTGCTGTTATTTTACCACTACTGCTGCTATAAAACTTTTACCACTGATAAATTGTTGCAAGAAAGTCTACTTTCAGGTGCAGCTGAATTGAAAACTCAGTTGTTAAGGCTTATAAATATTCTTTGGCTCCCCTTGTGTCGAATCAATAAATTTCGGTTTTACTTCCCTCGAAGACTGTTGCGATCCCCTATACTTGTGGGTTATCAAGACTATTTTCTGGCGCCGTTGCCGGGGAGCATAGCTTTATTTATTTGCTCACTTGAACGTGATATTGTTTGCTGCAAGCCTTTCATCATGGGTAAAAATCATAATGTAAACGTCTCTATATTACCATCCACTACAAGGAGAGGTACAACTCTTAACACCTCTGTTGCTCTTGATTCACCATCTGTTATGAGTAAACTTCTTACACCACCACATGCTACACACACAGTTACTTCTGCTGAGTCTGAAAATGCTTCTGATACTTTTGATGATGCTTCTACTATGCTTGATGATACTAGTTCACTAGGTCCTTTCCTAGATGCTACAATTGCTAAATCCAAACAAACTGAAAGTGCTGAAATTCCTATTGAAAATGTTGGCACACATGTTAATTCACCCGAGATTCCTAGTGATGATCTTGTTGAAACCTATATTGAACTTAATGATGACTTTATTAAAGAAGCTCAAGCTACTACTGGTGCAAGTGCTCTTAAGAGTCTTCTTGCGAGACATGATGTTAAATATAAATCTTCTCCTGGTGCTAAGTTTCCTACATCTCCCATACACATTAGAGATAAGGATTATGATTTCTCTCTATATTTATCTTACATATCTATTGTTGAGAAAGAACCTTTTTTTGGTACTGAAAGTAAAAGAGCATTGGAACATATGAATGAGCTTTCATCTTTGAGTAGTTTATTTTCTGATGATACTAAGTTACGTACTTACTTTGTTACCAAGATCTTCACTTTCTCTTTGAAAGATGAAGCTAAAACTTGGTTTAACAATTTTTCTCCTGGATCTATTGATAGTCATATGGGTTTGGTTAATGCTTTCTTTCAAAAATGTTTTCCTGCTAGTGCTCAACATGCTGTTGTGCAAAGAATCTTTAACTTTTACCAAAATGAAGGAGAGAAATTGCCTGAATCTTGGTCAAGGTTTTGTTCTCTAATAAGAGCTAGCCCTGGTAGTCCATTACCTTAAAATTAGCTCCTAGATATATTTTATAATGGACTAACTGTTGAATCTAGGACATACTTGGATAGTTGGGTTGGTTTTGTTTTCAGGAAAAAAAACGCCAGAAGAAGTTGAGGAATTGTTGGCTAAAATAGCCAAAAATAATGATGATTGGACTATACCTGAGCCTACACCAACACCAGAGCCACCACCAATACCAACACCCAAGAAGAGAGGAATGGTTGTATTAAATGATGAAGTGATGAGGGAAGCCAGGAAATCTCTTAAAGAGAGGGGTATTAAATCTGAAGATGTGGAGAATTTACCACCTATAGAAGAATTATGTAAGCCAATTCCTCATCCATCAACAGTTGAGGTACGCTCTCTCCAATACTTTGATAATAGAGATATTCCCTATTCTAAACCACCTGATCAATGCTTAGATGAATTTGATAATTATGTTATTAAGCAAGACAATTTTAATATCAGAATGGAAAATCATCTAATGGAAAACTCTAGAGGTATTGATAATTTGCATGGTATTATTGAGGGAACCTCTAATGATGTTAAAATGCTTGTTAAACATTTTCATATGGTTCAAACTCAATTTGATCAACTCACTAAAGTGCAAAAAGATATGCTAGCTAATGCTTTTATAGAAAAACATGTTTGTGAAATAATTACTAGAAGTGGTGTTTCTACTCAGGACCCCACGTATCCTGAAGGACTTCCTACAAGAATTGAACAAGATTCTCAGCAACCTAAAAACAATAGTTCTCCTTAGAAGAAAAAGAAGAAGAGACATAAAACTGCTATGGAATCTCCTGAACTTGCTAAAGATCCTAATAGTATATCTATTTATGGTGCTGACACTAAAAGTGGTAATGATAAAAGTGATGCTTCTGATAAAGAAGAAACTGTAGCCGAACCTGAAAAGCAAACTAAAACTACAAAGTATATTAAGGAGGATTTCATTGCTAATAAACATGGTAATGAAAGAGAAACTTGGGTGCAAAAAGTAATGCATTTTCCTAATAAGAAACATAAATCAAAGGAAGAAGAACATTATAATAAATTCTGTGAGTGGATGAAACCTTTGTTTTTTCAAATTCCTTTGACTGATGCTATTAAACTGCCTCCTTATTCAAAATATATGAAAGATATTGTCTCTAACAAAAGGAAGATTCCTAATGAGGAAATTTCCACTATCCTTGCTAATTACTCTTTTAATGGCAAGGTTCCAAAGAAGCTTGGAGATCCTGGTATTCCTACTATCCCTTGTTCTATTAAAAATAATTATGTTAGAACTGCTTTATGTGACTTGGGAGCAGGAGTTAGTGTTATGCCTTTTTCTCTCTATAAGAGGCTCTCTCTGAAAAAATTGATACACACTGATATATCTTTGCAAATGGCTGATAAATCTACTGCTATACCTGTTGGTATATGTGAGAATGTTCCTGTTCAAGGGGCTACTAATTGTTTAATATTAACTGACTTTGTTGTGTTGGAAATGCCCGAAGATGATAATATGTCTATTATTCTTGGCAGACCTTTTCTTAACACTGTAGGGGCTGTTATTTATTGTAATCAAGGAAAAGTAACTTTTAATGTTAATGATAAATATCACATAGTTTATTTCCCCAAGAAGATTTATAGGAGATATGGTCTAAATTCAATTGAAAATATTGAGACCATCAAGATTGGAGAATTCTATTGTCCCATTCCAATGCCATCAAAAGAATATGAAATTATTATGATTGTTACTATGTCTATCAAGGTTGAGGTAACATAATTATTTAGTGAAAAGCAATGTTTTGCTTCATATAAAAATTGTTTTGGTAACAAGACTTGATCAACCTGGTTAACAAAGTGATTTTGAATGAAGAGGACAATGTTTTCACTATATTTTCACCTTTACCATTATGTTTTCACCATGTTTACTTCTGTTTTCACCTTGCTACTTTAGTATAATTATGTTTTCCATCATCCTTAGTCATATTTTCATCATGTTTTCATCTTGAATATCGTGGTTATGCATGTTTTCACCATCCACAATTTTGTTTTCACCACTTCCACCTTTGTTTTCATTGGTTATTTGCCCATTGGAGTGTCTTAGAACCTCTGTAGTTCTGGTTTTGGTTTTTTCCCACCTTTCCACATATTTTCCTGGTTTTAAATTAATCATTAAATTCTAAAAATACCTAGAAAATAAAGTTTAACAAAAAATTCCAGAAAAATTATAATAAATTTTTACATAAAAAATGAGGCAGAGAGGCACCTAGGACACCCTGGGGGACCCATCAGGCAGGCACACCACAGGGTAGCGCAGCCAGCCCCTGGTGGCGCCAGCACATGGTGTGGCCCCCTAGCCCTCCACTAACTCTCTTCCCTACCAAAGATTCCTCTCTCTCACCACAAACTTAAAACATTTCCTGGAACCCGAATTCTTGCTGTTCTTCCTCGAGATTTTTCGATCTCTTTGCTCATCCCACCTTTTTTGCTGAAATTTGGTGCATTGGCTCTCCGGTATGTGATTCATCCAATTATCCAAGTAGAATTTTATTTCGTGGAGTATTTCTTGAGTATTTTGGTACTGTAGGTGAAAGCTTATGTGAGTTTGCATGCTTGATTTAAGTTGAAATAATACAGTTTTGATGCATGTTTAGTTATCCTACAAGTCTCTATAGTAGTTTCCACCAATAGTTGCTTGAAACCAAATTTTGTGATGATTGTTGAAAATTTCAAAAATGGACAACTTCAACTTTGGAGAGATTTTTAGAAGTGATGCCCCTAGGAGGACAAGTCCCTCATGTTCATCCACTCTATTCAGACCATCCTGCAATGAGGACCTCATTGCATCAAGCATCGATGATGCGGGAGACGATGGAATTGCTAATCCATCTAGTTTCCCTTGCTATACATTTTTGAGAGGTGTAGGTATACATGATGACTTCTTGATGCTAGTTGAAAGGGTTGGATTAACCAACTACATGAATGATGAAGGTCCCCGATATGCTATTCTGACAAAAACTTTTGTTGAGAGTTTTAGATTCCATAACTCACAATATGCTCCAACTGTTGCATTTAAAATATATGCTAGCCCTTTTTCCCTGTCTTTGGAGAATTTTTGCAGCATTATAGGTATCAACGCCTCTGGGACAGCGTGTAGGATTTAGGAGAGACCCGCTGATTTGATGGAGCTCTATCGAGGAGTTACCAATGATGATGACCACACAGCTCAGCGCGGGAAGATAAGGAATATTCAACGTCCTGCTATCAGATATTTTACATACTATCTTCCTACTAGTATCTGTGGTAGGGAGAACACTAGCAATATTTCAAACTATCATCTTGCTTTTCTTGCTGCCGCACTTAACCATAGCGATAAGTATAACCTTGGTTCTCTCATTGCTCGCCGTCTAGCTGCTAAGGGACCCATTTATGGGGGCATTATTGTTACCCGTATAGTAACTGCTCTAGGCCTTCCTATTGCTCCCCATGATGAATTGGCAGCTCCTTATAGACTTGATCTTTTTTCCATGAAGGCTCATCATTTTATTACTGCCAACTCTACTGCTGAACATTTAGTATATAGAGTTTTATTTACTGACGGAGATGAGAGGGAAATTACTTTGCCACATCCTGTTTTGTTCAAAGTTGACAGGATGCCATGGTCGCGCCCGAAGGGAAAGCTACACGAGCAGCTGCGCTTTGAGTTCCATAGGCAGCAAATGAGGCGGAATGCGCCTTCCGAGGACTACACCGCGCAGTACACCGGGGCGTCCTCGAGCACATATCAGGAGGATGTCTCATCCTCGGCAAACTTTTGTGGTGCCACCTCATGGCCCGCTTGGGATTTATCTCCACTTAGGCCAAAAGCCTAAGCTTGGGGGGAGGTATACCGACATCACACTCATCTATATATCTTGTTTCTGTCGGTTCTTTGTATATCCCTGTTTTCGTTTCTTTCGCTTCTTTTTGTTTTTATTGTTTTGTTCGTGCTTTCCAAAACACAAAAGGACCAAAAATATTTCTGTTGTTTCTCTTTATTTGCTTCTTTAGTTTCTTTTTTTGGTTTTCTTTACTTTCTTGTTTCGGTTTAATATTTAAAATTCCAAAAATATTTTGCTTTGTTTGCTTGTTTCTTTCTGTTCTTATTTTAAATTTGAAAACCCAAAAATATTTGGTGTTCTTCATTGGTTTTGTAAAGTTTGCTGCAGAGTTCAGTAGTCCTCCGGGACTCCATTGGAGCTTGGTTATCATTCTATATTATTCAATCCACACGAGTGAAGAGCAATAATGGCAATTCAAGTTGTGGTGAGAGGCTGGTATGAACTCTATTTGTTTTCATTTTTGTACATATACTCATCCATGTGGATATGCTTAGTTTCTTCGTGTAAGGTGTATGTTATTTAATAGATGCTTAGTAGTTCATGCACTCACATGTTTAGTCCCAGCTTATTAATATTAGATAACATGTCGTATAAATGTTTGCTTGCATTGTTTTATTCATAGAAGGGTATGACATTGTGGTATCTCCCTTTGATTGTTTCGCTTGAATCGACTTGGCACATGCTCACGCATGCATAAGACTGAAAACAAAATTTTAATTAAGCCTCGATGATTTATTTTGCCTCAGAGTATTTGTATCACTTTTATGCCCCCGTTAATTTTGTTTTGTCGCAAGCATGATTATGACAGTTGTTGCTCTCTTGATTGTCGCTCCCCGTCTATTGTTGTCATTCACCTATACTGGGTATGAGCTTTACTCGTTCATCCAACTCCCAAAAACTAAAGTTTTCCAAATGTGTCCACCATACCTACCTATATGTGGTATTTAACCGCCACTCCAAGTAAATTTCTCATGTGCTACCTTTAAAACCTTCAAAAAATTATTCCTGTTTTGTGCCACTGTTTTAGCTCATGAGGACGTAAATAGATAATCTTTATCTCACTTGTTGATTGGACTTTGCACACCTGGACTAGTGGCTTCATCCGCTTATCAAAATGATAGAAGAGCTAGCAGCAGGGTGCCTAGCCCTAAAATTGGTTACTATAAATTCTCTTCACTATTTTTGCCCCTTATTTACCAGTCAAAGTATAATTGTGTAAACAAAAGAGAAGAGGGATGACCTTCTATACCATATGCGTCCTTCAATGGAAGCCGCTCCTGCAAGGTCTAGTTGTCTTGTGACGTATTGTATTGTTTGTTTACCATTCGTTGACATAAGTATACACCTCTCTAAAAAATGTTTTCAATACCTGTGTTTAATAAAGTAAAAAAGCTCTAGCACATGAGTTAATCCCTGCTTCCCTCTGCGAAGGGCCTTTCTTTTTTTATGACGAGTCTTCACCTTCTCACTTTATGCACCTTCTTGAGAGGATGGATGTCATTCTTAGTGTAATGTGCTTGTCCCAGAACACGGTTAATTGGGGTATAACTTTGATACTTGTATCTTTGATATCTTTACTTCTAGTCTTCATTTGAACATCAGAGGTGCCTTTTCATTTATGTTTTGCTCCATTATTAAGGGAAAGCGAGTACACTTTATCATACCCTATTATGAGCATTGCAATCCCGCAGATTGATATATTTCATGTTATTTATTTTTAGGTTGTTGGTTTCTCTGCACGGTTTGCATAACTACTAGGTGATTTTATCTTGTGTCGGGGGGCTACCCCCGAGTAGGGGTAAGGCAAGTGATAAAAGTGAAGATCAGAGTACTGTTGGCCGGGTTGGTGGCTACCCGGGTACCCTCTACCCGGTAGTCTCTATCTGGTCATAAGTACTGAAGGCCAAGAGAAGATATTGAGGAAGATTATATTCGTCCGGGTAGCGATCATATGGTCCGAGTAGATGGGCTGCGTTCCTACTCGGGCAAGAAGTCAATGAAGCCGTTCTGACAAGATCCCGCGTATCCTGTAGCCGTACAGGCATGCGGTTCACCTTACGGAGCGCGTGATTATCCGCGCTACGGCGTGGCTACAGTGATGTAGGCGCCTGTCAAGTCCTGTCACTGACAGAGGGGACAGGACAGGAGGTAGGGCCTACTCTATGTGACTGACAGGGTGGACAGGTCCCATCTGCCGAACGGCACGGCGACTTCCCGCACCGGGTCGGCGAGAAGCCGGAGGCGTGCTCTGCTTCGCAGAGGGCGTGTCCCATCAAGTTGTACATTTTAGTCTTTGTTTATTCGGCTGGGCACCAGTATATAAGGTGCCCTGCCCCCTCCTGCGCGAGGGACGTTACGCGAGAGAGCATTTATTACAAGGACCAGCACAAGAGTGAGAGAGAGCAGCCGAGTGGCTACTCGGCTGAGAGGCAAAACTGTACTGTGGCTACTCGGAAATTATACATACATAGAGATAGGCAGGAGTAGGGGTGTTACCTCCACACGAGGGCCCCGAACCTGGGTAGTTCTTGTTGTTTGCAGTGATACCTGAGCGCGGATACTCGCCGTGCGATCCCTCCCCGGATACCTACAGCGTCCATCGGCCCCAAACTTAAGCCATCCCATGGCATCTGTCTTTCCACATCCACGACATCTTGCATACTTCTTATTATGAATTGCCTAAGCACTTGATCATATAGTGAGTATATTTACATCATATGAAACAAATGTGTTCGTAAAAGTTCTTTTATCGCACTCAGTTTTCACTGAATTACTTGAGGACAAGAAATAAGCTAAGCTTGGTGGGAGCTGATACGTCCAAAACGTATCTCCTTTTTCGAACACTTCTGCTATTGTTTGCCTCTAAACTTGGGAGTTTTGGATACAACTAACACGGCCTAACGCTATTTTCAGCAGAATTACCTTAGTGTCTTGTTTTTGTGCGGAAAAATCAACTTTTGGGAAATTGCCCAGAAAATATCCTAAAGACCTTATTTGACCCGAAGACCCCCGGAGCTAGAAGGAGACCCGGAGGGGGGGCAAGGAGGGGGCACGCCACCCCTGGGCGCCCCCCTAGGCCACGCCACCAGGTGGTGTGGGGCCCCAGGCACCCCCTCGGCCTCCCCTTTCGACTACATATCCCCCATAACCCTGAAACAACAGGGGGTTCGTCATATTCCAGAGAAACACCACATAGCGCCGCCGCCACCTCGAAACTCAATTCGGGGATCAGAAGTTCCTGTTCTGGCGCCCTGCCGGGACGGGGATTCAAAGGAGATCATCGCCATCGTCGCCTCCGTCACTTCTCCATCAACCATCCATGATGCCCCCGTCCATGTGTGAGTAATCCCCGTTGAAGGCTAAGAGGGATGGAAGGGATTTGATGATATTGTTCATGTAATAATGCCAGATTGCTAGGGCATAGTGTGTAGTATCCATTGTTAGTGTTTTTTGTCGTTGTTGCAACTTGTTGTGCTTAATGTTTGTCACTAGGGCCCGCGTGCCATGATCTCAGATCTGAACATGTTATTGTTTCATGAGTATAATTATGTTTTTTATCATATCAGCAAGTTGTTTACACACATTGTTATTCGGAACCCGAGGCCCCAAAGTGAGAGAAATTGGGACAACCGAAGGAGATGGTTGTGATGTGAGGATCACGTGTTTTCATGGAGTGTTAATGCTTTGCTCCTGTGCTTTATTAAAAGGAGCACCTTAATTACGAGTAGTTTCCCTTGAGGCCCCGCTGCAAACGGGCTGGTAGGACAAAACATGTTGTGCAAGTTTCTCATTGCGAGCACGTATGACTATATTGAACACATGCCTATGGTTTACCTAGAACTTGGATGCTTTATTATTATCTATCTGCAATGCCCATGTTATTACTATATAAACTATCTTATCCATGCAACGCCCATTCAACCATTCCCTATGCCTATGATACTTCCATCCTGCTGTTTCCCACAACTGCTATTGTTGTTACTATTTTACTCCTGCTGTTATTTTAATACTACTGCTGCTATAAAAATGTTACCACTAATAAATTGTTGCGAGCAAGTCTACTTTCAGGTGCAGCTGAATTGACAACTCAGTTGTTAAGGCTTATAAATATTCTTTGGCTCCCCTTGTGTCGAATAAATAAATTTGGGATTTACTTCCCTAGAAGACTGTTGTGATCCCCTATACTTGTGGGTTATCAGGCCCCACCCTAGGCCGCGCCTGGTGGGCCCTTGGGTCCCCTGGCCACCTCCTCATGATGCTTCTTTGCCTATAAATTGCCTTTTACCCTAAAAACATCGGGGACGGAGTTATTTTCCATGAAACATACAGAGAGACGTCGTCGTCTCGAAAGTCTAATCTAGGGCATCTGCACCCCTAATCCGGCACCCTATCGGAGAGGGGAATCATCATCGGAGGCCTCTATAACGCTATGATCACCTCCGGACAGATGCGTGAGTAGTTCATCTCGGGACTACGGGTCCATAGCAGTAACTAGGTGGTTGTTCTCTCCCCTATGCCTCCATGTTTACAGTCTCGTGAGCTACCTCACATGATCAAGACCACCGTTATATAATTATGCATGATGTGTTTCCTGGGATCCGATGAACCATGATATTATGATTATTTTGTTCATGTCAATCTAAGATGTTTCACTTATATTTGTAGACAGTTTTAATCTTGTCCTGCAATGCTCTCCGGAGGTAATGATTAGCTTTGCCACGTAGTTGTTTTCACCTCCAAGAGAGGGTTTATATTCTTGATGGTAGGTTCATGCATCCCTTACATCTGTTCTCGAGTGATACAAACGTGACGGATGGGGGATGTGCTGTTGCTACTAGGGAGAAAACAGCGGTGCTCTTGTCTATGGACGAGGATCACTGCTTACATTGCGTATTGTTCTTAATGCTTTTGTCTATTGCACACAAAGCAATCACTTTGTTGTTGCAACTTAATACCAGAGAGATTTGCTAGATAGCTTTCTTGAGGTGGACTTTTAGATATGGATGCATGCTGGATAGTGATGGTGTGTGTTGGGATACCCCAAGAGGAGGGTGTGATGAGCACAGCGGTAGAAAATTCCCCTAAGTTAAGAACCAAGGTTATCAATCTAGTAGGAGGAAAAGGACCTTCGTAAGGTTGATGCCACTGACGATGATGATGGCTCACCGGTGTCAGCAACAACGTGGAACCTGCACACAACACAACCAAAATACTTTGTCCCAAGGGTACAGTGAGGTTGTCAATCTCACCGGTCTTGCTGAAAACAAAGATTAGACGTATAGTGTGGAAAATAATGTATGCTTGCAGTAAGTTAAGAAAGCAGGAAATTTTGGTCGCTTGTTTTAACAGTGTAGGAAAATGGACCGGGGTTCATAGATTCACTAGTGGTGTCTCTCCATAAAAGGTAGCATGCTGGGTGAACAAATTACAGCTGGGCAATTGACAAATAAAGGTTGCACCGTAGTGCACATTCATGACATGATGACTACAATGATATTTAGTGCGGGCATTACAACAATATACATAGACCGTAATCCAACTGCATCTATGACTAATAATCCACCCTCAGGTTATCATCCGAATACCCTTAGGTATTAAGTTGCACGCAACAGATAACTGCATTAAACAAAGTGTGTAATGTAAGCAATGATTGTACACGCGAGCACTCTCACCGCTGTTTTATCCCTAGTGGTAAAAGCATATCCTCCCCCTTCACGTTTCTGTCACTCGAGCAAGGAGAAAAGGAGGCATGAACCCACTATCGAGCATAAATACTCCCTCTTGGAGTCACTAGCAACTACTTTTCCAGAGCAGCCACTAGCAACGGAAAGCATGCAAGATCACAAATAACATATGCAAATAAAGACTATAATCAACTTTCCATAAGTTCAATATTCATCGGATCCCAGCAAAACAACACATAGAGTTACATAAGATCAATCTCGATCATGTTAGGAAGCTCACGAGATCTAAACATGGAGGCATATGAGGAGGAGAGAACCATCTAGCTACTGCTATGGACCCATAGTCCAAGGATGAACTACTCACGCATCACTCCGGAGGCAGGCATGGTGATGGAGAGGCCTCCGGTGATGATTTCCTCTCCAGCAGGGTGCCGAAGACAGCTTCAGAACCCCCTGATCTAGGGTTGACGGTGACGGCGGCTGCGGAACTTTTCGGTGATATTTGATCAGTTGTTTAGGTTTTTCCATCTGAGGGGAATAAATAGGCGAAAGGGCAGAGGAGGTGGAGCCCTAGGGCCCCACACCACACCCTGGCGCGGCCAAGGGGGCACGCCACCCCATGGTGTGGGCCCCTTGATGCCCCTCTTCGTCTCCTCTTTGGTCTTCTGGATGCTTCCGGGGAAAATAGGCACTTCGGGCTTTGTGGGGTCCAATTCCGAAAATATTTCCAGAACAACTTTTCTGAAACCAAAAACAGCAGAAAGCAGGGAACTGGCACTTGGCATCTTGTTCATAGGTTAGTCCCGGAAAACGTGTAAAAATGACATAAAGAAGGGACAAAAACATGTAGCAATTGGCACAATATTATCATGGAGCATCAGAAATTATAGATACGTTGGAGATGTATCAGATATCGGTCCATATGCTTTGACATAATGCCTACAACGTTAGAACATGTAAACTATATCTCGTCATAATAGTATTGTTATATGTTCATGATTTGTCAATTGTCCAGCTATAATTTTTTCACCCAGCATGTTTTTTTCTTTGCAACAATCAACCTTCTTCAAGACTACGAAGTCCTACTGGTTCGATAACCCCGGTTCCTTAATTGGGGGGAAATTTCCGCTATACTACATTATACCTTGCGCTTGGGGTCTCCCGACGAGCGTGTGATCACGTCAGCATCACCAGCCAACCAACTTCCAAGAAAAAGTTATTGGATTTAGGGGGAGGGGACAACTCTCGTGTGTCTAAGATCAGTGTAGTATGATCAGATCCTATTGTAAGATCAGCATAGTATGATCAGATCCTATTCTCATCTCATCTTTGAGGGTGGAGAGCGGAAAGTGAGCCTCACATTGAGCTTAATCAAGCACTCTATCAAGAACGCCTCAGATTGGGTTAAGATGTTTATTGGTCCAAGTGTAGCGAGCACCTGAACGTTCAATTTCATGCAATCCAAGCGTAGAAATGTATTCATTGAGGAGGTGGATTTGGGGCCAGTTGATGTTTCCATTACTCTTATCGTGTGGCCTCGAATAAAATTTAAATCGTCACTAGTCACTGAAGCGGTGAATTGTCACCACCCACTAGGGATCCCAAGAGGAAGGTGATGTATGATACGTCCATTTTGCATTACTATTTTATATCATAATTTACTTCTATTCATCGATATATTTCATATTTAGATATGCTACTTATGTTATTTCATCTATTTTGCATGTGTTACAATAATTGGAGAATAATTTGTCGGGACGAGAAATCTGCTGGAAAAAGCACCGCCGAGATACAATATTTTTGAAGATCGGAGGAAGAAGGGGAACATCGGAGAGTTCCTATTTTGCCAGATGACAGAGCTAGCCAGGAGGGGAGCCAGAGGGGGACCACCATGGGCCCATAGCATGTGGTGGCGCGCCCCCTAGGTCGCGCCGCCAGGTGGTGTGGCTGCCCTGGCCCACCACTGGCAGTCCCCTTTCGCGTACTTCATACCCCATGAAACCCTAAGACCTACAGAATCATCGAGGAAATATTCCGCTGCCTCCACGGGGCGGAAAACAACAGAGAGAGAAAAGCTCTCCGGCAGGGAGAAATCTGCTGGGGAAATTCCTCCTCGAAGAGGGGAAATCATCACCATCATCACCGTTATCGCACTGGGTTTCATCAAGATCATCATCGTCATCGTCATCACCACTAGCACCATCCACATCCGTCCCGCTATAACAATTAGGGTTCTATATCGTGTTCTTCACTAGATCTCTCTCCTAGTGTGGATTTCTTGTTGGTAGTTGATGCTTACGAGATTTATCGGTGTTTTCGCTTTATGACCAGATTGTTCTTCATCTTTATATCACCTCTGATTATGATCCATATGATGTCTTGTGAGTAGTTTGTTTAGTTCTTGAGGACATGGGAGAAGTTAAGATGTTAGTAGTGGAATTATGTTGAAGCAATATTTACTAGTTTGATATTAAATTGTGGTGTCATTCTTCTAGTGGTGTCATGTGAACGTCGACTACATGACACTTCACCTTTATGTGTCTAGAGGGATGCATTGTGTATTTGGCTACTGATTGTGGGGTTGCCTAAGTGACAGAAACCTAAACCCCCGTTAGGAAACCGATGCATGAGGGAGTGTAGGATCCCAGAGTTTAAGGCTGTGGTTAGATTTATCTTAATTAGTTTCTTGTATTTGCGGATGCTTGTAAGGGGTATAATCACAAGTATTTATTAGTCCAAGTAGGGCGGTGCATTAGCATAGGTTCACCCACACAACACCTATCAAAACAAAATATTAATCAACCGTATGAAGCAAAAGCACTTGACAAAATTCCCATGTGTCCTCGAGAACGTTTAGTCATCATAAGTAAACCAATCGGCTTGTCCTTTGCTCTAGAAAGGATTTGGCCACTTGCTGCAATTATTATTAGTGTCTTTTATTTACTCGCACTTTATTTATCTATTATATCAAAACCCCCTAAAAACCTGGCTGCCCATGTTTACAGTGAATCCTTTATGGAACCTCCTTGTCAATACCTTCTGCTCCACATTGGGTTTGACACACTCATTTATCGAAAGTACTACGATACACCCCCCATACTTGTGGGTCATCAATGTAGCATAGTAGGAATTTTTTCCTCAGTGGTGAGACCAAGGTTTAATCGAACCAGTAGGACATAGATATCTATATCATGGTGCCACAAAACGTGTTTGATGGCGTTGAACCGCACACAGCACACAAACTCACTTTGCCCCCAACGTTTCAGGAAGGTTCTCAATCTTTCCATCTTGCGGAAAACAGAGAGATTAAACATATGGTGTGAAAAATAATGATGGAAGTGAAAACAGAACAACAATCAAGTAATAATGAAAAGCAAGTAAAACAGGTTCTAATCAATGTAAAATAATAGACCGGAGGATATACTTTCCCTAGTGGTGTCTCCCCAAAAGATAACAAGCCAACATAATGGGTGAATGAATTACAGCTGGGCAGTTGATATAATTGGAATTAAAAACTAATTATGATCAACAAAGTTCAATGTAGCATTAATGTAGGCATTATGTCAAACATACATAGATCGTTATCCAACCGCAACTATGACTAATAATCCACCTTTAGTGTGCTTATATGCTTGCCACTCGCTGGTATTAAGTTAAAAAGCAAGCGATAATTGCATTAGGCACCATACATGACGTAAGCAATATTCATAATCATAAAATAAATAAACGCTGATGTTTTACCCTTAGTAGAAAAAACACATCCTTGGTCTTAGTTGTTGTTGCCACTCGAGCCCAAACACGAAGGAGGCATGATCATACTATCTAGCACAAAACCCTCTCTTGGAGATACAAGCAATCACTTCACCAAATTAACCACATGGATAAGAGAGCATGAAAGAACTTATTTAAGACGTAGATATGATAATAGAAACAAGATCATATAAGAAACATGAACAATCTGATTATAACTTCAAAATTCATCGGATCCCAGCAAACACAATATGTAGCAATTCCATAATAGTTATCTTCATCATGTTAGGCAGCTCACAAGATCTAAACATGGTAGCACAATGAGAGAGACAACCATCAAGATACTGCTATGGACCTGTAGTCCAAGGATGAACTACTCACGCATAACCTTGGAGGAAATCATGGCGATGAAGAGGCCTCCGGTGATGATTTCCTCCTCCATCATGGTGCCGGAACAGGACTCTAGAACCCCCGAATTATGGTTTTGAGATGGAAATTTTGTGCAAAACAATGCCCGCCCGAACCTTTCATAGTGTGGAGATCTCTCTCTTGGAGATGATCTTTGACGCTTCATACGTGATGGCCGATTGTAACTTGAACCGGTCACTTGGCATGTATACTTGTTCAACAACATCTCAAACGTTGTCTCGATCTTCTTATATCGAGCATTATCCTCATTATTTTTCCACTTGCCAACCTCTGGACTCTTTGACTTGATGAACTTGGCACGATCTTTCCTTATACTTGTTGTTGCCCCCTGTTGGATTTTTTTTATAGTGATCTTCAATGTCTCCTTTCCATCGGGTTGCTTGTCAAGAACAATCTCTCTTCCTGGGGGTTTCTCCTTCTCCTTGCTATTCCTGGGGTCTCACTAACAACAACATTATTTTTGTTAACGGATCCGGCCACTTCAGGCCGAATTAACACATTTTCCCATGCAGCTCCAAAGTGCTCACCGTGAATGTCTACTTATCAATTTGCATATCGGAAAATCTTAATCATCCATCATTAATAGTCTACTGTATATGTCACCGATAAACATTGCAATCATTAGTAGCATGAGAAAAAGAATTATGATATTTGAAATAAGCACGCCATTTCAACTCCTCAAACAACGGTAAAGTATGATACATTCTAATAAGTTTATCCTTCAAGATAATATCAAATATTCTATCACATTTGTCTACATAAAAAATTAAATTTCATCTTCACGATTCTTGCGAATCGGCTTAAGACGTCACCTATATAAGGTTTGGCCTTTTAGGGCCAAATAAACTCAGCAGCATAAACGTCATATTCATCGTCCAATTTTCACCATTATATTCAACATATTGAAACGAGGACGATCATTTGGAGATATGCTCAACTTTTGTTTCTTTGTTTCGGTTTTCTTGAACTAGAGCTCTTTACAAAATCTGGTTGACATTTAAGAACTCATAGCATTCGATTACCTTTAATGTGAGTTTTTAAAACCATTAAGCACCAAGGCCTCCATATCTCTTTCAGAAATTACTAAGCTATAATAACGGTTTTTAGTATCTCTAAATCTTTTGACATGATCAGTGACTGATTCATCATGTTTTTGCCTAACCAATGTAAGATGTGACAAGTTTAACTCATTATCACCGCTATAAAAATTCTCATGGAATATTTTCTAGATGATACCAAGCATTAATAGAACCATGAGGTAAAGCAAAAAAAACATGAAAAATGGTACCAGTTAAAGAGAAGGGAATAAACGCACTTTTAAAGGATCACTATTACCAGCATCTCCTAGTTGCGCTAAATATTGGCTAGTTCCCAAGTTGTCTTATTATTCATCCCTTTAAAAATAGAAAAATTAGGTACTTTGTAACCTTGTGGCTATGGTAGAGCATCAAAATATTCCGGATAATGTTTTTGATACATCCGGCTTACTAACTTAGGTTCAATTTCAAAGTTATCATAAAACTTTTCTTGCAACTCTGTCCTTAAAGCGGCCATGTTTTCATCTACCATGGGTGGAATTGTTTGTGGTAATGATACAGGAGCAATAGCATTAGTAGTAATTGGACACACCCACACTATTGGTACCGGATTGTGATTCGGCGCTGTAACGGTTATAGGTAGTGTGACCTGGTTTGGCGGTACTACCGAATAAGACACACTCCTAATAGGAGTGGGACATTCTAGCACAGTTATAAGCTGACCATCTTGAGTATTGTAAGCATTCATCGGAGACCTACGTGGGGTCGTTGATGAACTAGGACATTTTGTAGTTGCTTCTGAACCAATACTAATAGGATAATTATAAGGTGTATTTTGCCCGGATTTCATATTTTCTAACATGGCCTCATAAGCGTGGCAGCTAGCCTCAATAGAGTAATGATTAATCGTATCTATCTGATCTTAAGAAATACGCTAGAACTTACAAGGGGTTGGGCTATATCGACGAGAATTGGTGGAAATTTCGCCTCCTCAAGCAAGGTGAGAGCACCTTGGCAGTCCTTATTGAAGCTTGCAAGGTATGCCTCCATATCCTTGTTCTTTGCTCCTTCGCCAAAGCCTAGAACTCATCCTTGCATTTTTGTTCGAGCACCTCAAGTTATTGTCGTTGCTTCTTCCTTAACACCTCATAACCTTGGCGTTGATCCTCCGAAAGTTCATCGAACCTAGGTTTGATGATGTTTTCGGCGCTCATGTTAGTGGGCTGAGGAATCAACATAACGATCTTCCCCAGCGGATTCATCAAAAAATGTGTGGACACACGAACACGTCACGTGTACCCCCGGTGTCGAGCACGATACACATGACACGTCGCCGGAGGAGCCTCGCCGTAAGCGTGATACACAAGACAATCTGGCGGGCGCTTTTTGAATAGCTGAAACCCCATGCGGCCGGGAGGGACCCGCCTAGACGCGCGGAGGCTATGGACTGGCCTAGGTCAGTTCGCCCGCACCCAAGGCCTCTCTGGTGCATAAAGAACGCCGACGAACGAACGAAGTAGAACAACTAAAGTTTGGGAATGAAGATAGATAGATTGTTCAATCGGCAGTCACCCCAGGTATATAAGGGGCGGATGGACTTCCCGTGCAAGGCTAGGACACAAAATCCAGTCAAAAAGATCTAATTTGAGTCAATTTCGGACAAAAAACGTGTTGGGAATATGCCCTAGAGGCAATCATGTATGATGTAATTCCCACTGTATTCATAAAGTTATTAAGCTGTCCTTGTTTTGAACATCTGATATATGTCATTGAATATGTGATTCGATTGTGGAACCATATATTCACGTTGTTCATACTAATTGTCCTTGGTCGTTAAGTTTGTGCTGGACACACATCCTAGACTAATGTGAGTGTTGGCTGATGACACGGTTCCACTTGTCATGGGCATGGTGATGCCATTCCAACGTTCACGGACTTGGCTAAAGAGTTTAGCAAGTCGGACTGACCCATATTGAGATGCAACGATCAAGTCGTCATTTGCACGTCTCAATCAATGTAATCCTTAGACCTGAGGTTGTCGCACAATCCGAGTTGTGGATCACCGACTTAGGTTCTGTCAAACGTTGTTCTGTGACAAGGCAACTATAAAGGCAGAGTTCGGGTCGAATGAGAAGCAAGCTGCGTGATGTGGATAATCAAGATGGGATTTTGCCCCTCCGATTGGAGAGATATTCTCTGGGCCCTCTCGAGTGATATGATTCAGGAAGCATGGCCATGCGCGACTCAGTTAAGTGTTAACTGTGTCTATTGACTAAAGAGTTAGTCAGATGAATCACATATCACGGATCGAGAAGAGAGTTGAGCTATTTAAGGGATGACGATAAATCGCCTATAGCTCGACAAGGTATATCGTGAGGCAAAAAGGACTAAGATGAATATCACATTGAAAGGTATGTCGTCATGACTCAATGGGACTTGGGAGTCGGCACGTTCTGCTAGGAGCCGCTACCGATTGATCGATTGAGAGTTGGACTCTAATCGTGTCCAAGTCGCCATGAGCCTGCAGGGTCGCACACTTAAGAGCGGGAGCAAACATTGGTTGGGTTGGACCCGAACCGGAAATGGACTGAGTTAGTGAGTCGGACTCACAGAGGGAATGGGCCACAAGTGTTGTGCAGCCCATTACCGTACGCTATATAAAGAGGGGCCAAGGTTGCCCAGCGGGCACGTTAGTCCACTCTCCCATGCGTTGGGAACCCTAGCCCCACTCAGTCCAGCCGCCGCACCGGACCTAGCAGTCCGCCGTCGGAGCTCCTCCTCGTACGTGTGGATACCGGCAGAGGTGCTGTACGTTCAGCACTTCGACGTTCGAGGGATTGGATCGGCCGGACCGGATCGTGGGACTGCACTGCCCCGACCAGACGCGCTACATCGATAATCCGCACCTGCGCGTCTAGTGGTAATACTCGTGGCCTTCTACCTCGGCTAGATCTTGGGGAGTGCCGCGTAGGAAAAGTTTTTCGTTTATCTCTACGCGCCCCAACAGTGGTATCAGAGCGGTAGCTTCTGGTATTAGGCCCGAGATCCGTACATATGTGATATGTAGTTAGCGTTAGATGTGATCTAATTGCTGTTTTGGTGGTCGGTCTATGAGATAGATCGGTTTTGTACAAGGTTGATTGGATCAATCGTACTCGGGGTTAATGGATGATCTGGTTTCCGTGATCATACTGCTAAGGTCGTGGAACAACTTACCCCTACCGGTCGGTTTCCGCCATCGGGGTATACCGTGACACATAAATCCAGTTGCGGTGCTCGAAGATCAAAGAGTTTGGTCGAATCGGAATACGGATCAGATTCGGGTAAAATCGTTTTATCCGATGAAGAAATCCATGATCGGAATGCAGATGAGATCTGCGTTTTCCGAAATCAACGGGCGCTGCCCGCACCCGCGAGGGGCGCTGCCCCTTCGATCCCCGCCCGCTATCCGGCTAGCGGGACCGCCGTCGTCCTGTCGTAGCGCCTTAGATGTCGTTGCGAGTTTCACAACGCCGGTAGATATCGTATCTATGCATAACTTGTTTTTGCAGGAAGTTGTGAATGGTATGGCTTATGTGCATGTGATGTGTGTAATCCATACATGATCTGCGTATCATGTTTTTTGTCAGCCGGCTGGAGCCTAGGTGCTGTCATTTTGTTGTATACCGGCCTGCGTGTCGGATTCTCTATGTAAATTTCATTTACTTAGCTAGTGTAGCTTGTTGGAGAACCCGGAAGGCATGCAAGTCGATGTACAAGTCGGCTACATGGAGTAAGATGGCACGTGACAAGAGTTGGCACGAGTCGACTTACAAGCTTCGTGGAGATGGAGATCACCATGAAGAGAGCCATACCATTTCACATTATAATTGCTTTATTTGTGTTATTGTTATGTCTCTATTTACCTCTATTTAGATAGTTGGTAAATTCTTTAATCCCTCAAAGAAGGTCTAGTCGGTCGCCCCGCCAGTGCTGCACCATCACAAGTCGGACATTCTTGGTAGTGGGCTCATAAAATTGAGGTGCTACCAATTCTTTCCGGTTAGGTGGGTTTGAGTCGGACTCTTACACGCAGAAGCACTTGGTAATCTAGACGAGTCCATCACAACGGTTGTGGGGCTCGGGGCGAGGTAGGTTGGGAGCCGGGGCATGTGATGTCACCCAACTAACAGGAGTCGTATAGAGATACGATTGGCAAGGTGTTGCCTACCTAGATCACTTGACGGCTAGCGGTGATGCTAAAGCTCACTAGTCGGCTTGCTTATTTAGGGTCCTGAATCACTTAGCAACCATCGGAGGGATGTTGGTTCTAGTGGGAGCATAAGTATTAAAACGTTTAATATGCCTGCTCTTTTATGAATACATGTCTTAAGTGTTTTTGCGTATTTTCTGTTGTAGACCAATGGCACCTAGCAACCTTCCTCAGTTGTCCACTTTTGCGTTGAGGTCAATCCTAGAGAAAGATAAGCTTAATGGAATTAATTTCACCAACTGGTATCGTAATCTGAGGATAGTCCTCAAGCATGACAAGAAAGAACATGTTCTAGAAACTCCACCTCCAGATGAGCCTGATGACGATGCGACTGTCGCTGTCATGAATGCCTACCGTAAGGCTAGAGATGAGTCTACGGAGATTAGCTGTCTTATGCTTGCACACATGGAACCGGACTTGCAGCAGCAGTTCGAGAATGTTGAGGCCTACGATATGATCGAAAGCCTCAAAAGTATGTTCCAGGCTCAAGCAAGGACTGAGAGGTATCAAGTCTCTCAAGCTTTGCTTGGCTGTAAGCTGAAAGACGGCGATCCACTGAGTCCGCATGTAATCAAGATGATTGGTTACATACAGTCTTTGGATCGCTTGGGCTTCTCAATTAAAGAAGAGATCGCCACTGATATAATTCTGAACTCTCTTCCTAGTGCGTATGGTCCGTTCATCTCGAACTACCATATGCATGGTATGGATAAGAGTATCACTGAATTACATGGGATGCTCAAAACGGCAGAGGCTGATATCAAGAAAGGCACCAGTCAAGTGTTGATGGTGCAGAATAAGGCTAAGTTCAAGAAGAGTTCTTGGACTAAGAAGAAGAAGGATAAGTCAGGAGGTAGCGCCCATGGCCCTGTCCAGAGTGCTTCCTCAAAGACTAAGCCTTCTCCTACAGCCGGAGCCAATTGCTTCTATTGCAAGCAGGATGGCCACTGGAAGAGGAACTGCACCAAGTATTTGGCTGACAAGGCCAAGAGTGGAGGTATGACTTCCGACTCAGGTACACTTGTGTGCAATGTTATAGACATTTATCTTGCTGATGCACCTAATAGTTCTTGGGTATATGATACCGGATCAGTCATTCACATTTGCAACTCGTTGCAGGGGCTGGTAAGAACTAGGTGCGTGGCAAGAGGAGAGGTTGACATTCGGGTCGGCAACAAGGCGAGAGTCGCTGCGTTGGAAGTCGGCACGATGCAACTTCATTTACCTTCAGGATTTATTTTGGAACTAAATAATTGTTATTATGTTCCAGCGCTTAGTCGAAACATTATTTCCGCCTCATGTTTGATGAGACAAGGTTATGAGTCGAATATTAAGAATAATGGTTGTTCTTTATATTTGAAAGATATGTTTCATGGCTTTGCACCCGTTCAGAACGGGTTATTTATTTTAAATCTTGATAGTGAATCGGTCTATAACATAAATGTTAAAAGGTTGAAACCAAATGATCTGAATATGACTTACTTTTGGCACTGTCGGCTTGGTCATATAAGTTGGAAGCGCATGAAGAAGCTCCATGATGATGGACTTCTAACTTCGTTTGACTTAGAGTCATTCGAGACATGCGAATCATGCCTACTAGGCAAGATGACCAAGACACCTTTTGCAAGGAGTTGTGAAAGGGCGTCCGACTTGTTGGAACTAATACATAGTGATGTATGTGGACCAATGAGCACGACAGCCAGAGGTGGTTATGAGTACTTCATTACCTTCACTGATGATTTGAGTAGGTATGGATATATCTATTTAATGAAACACAAGTCGGAAGCCTTTGAAAAGTTCAAGGAATTCCAGAATGAGGCACAAAATCAGCTCGGCAAGAAAATAAAGTTTCTACGGTCGGACCGTGGAGGCGAGTACATGAGCCATGAGTTTGATGACCATCTAAAGAGTTGTGGAATAGTTCCTCAACTCACTCCGCCGGGTACACCGCAGAGAAACGGTGTATCGGAACGGAGAAATCGGACCTTGTTGGACATGGTACGATCAATGATGAGTCGGACAGATCTACCTTTATCATTTTGGGGTTATTGTCTAGAAACTGCAGCTTTCACACTAAACAGAGTACCATCAAAGTCAGTAGAGAAGACACCACATGAGATGTGGACTGGTAAAAAGCCAAGTTTGTCTTTTCTAAAGATTTGGGGTTGTGAAGCATTTGTCAAGCGACTTCAGTCGGACAAGCTCACGCCCAAGTCGGATAAGTGTATTTTCGTGGGGTATCCGAGGGAAACCTTGGGGTACTACTTCTACAACCGGGAAGAGGGCAAAGTGTTTGTCGCTCGGAATGGTGTCTTCCTTGAGAAAGAGTTTCTCAGTCGGGAAGTCAGTGGGAGCACTGTGCAACTCGAAGAAATTCGAGAGGAACCGGCTAGGGGCGAGTCGGCGAATGCCTTGGAGGCTGAGCCGGTCGTGGTACCTACACCGGTAACAGCACCTGAACCACGGAGATCTGCCAGATTACAGAGTGCTCGAGATGTTTTACTGTTAGACAGTAATGAGCCGGCAACTTATTCGGAAGCGATGGTGGGATCTGATTCCGAGTCATGGCTTGGAGCCATGAGATCCGAGTTAAAGTCCATGGATGAAAACCAAGTTTGGAATTTGGTTGATCTGCCTGACGGTGCAAGACCCGTCGAGTGCAAATGGGTCTTTAAGAAGAAAATTGATATGGATGGAAATATTTCCGTCTATAAAGCACGACTTGTCGCGAAGGGGTTCCGACAGGTTCAAGGAGTTGACTACGACGAGACATTCTCGCCTGTAGCGATGCTTAAATCAATTCGGATCATGTTAGCTATAGCAGCCTATTTCGACTATGAGATATGGCAGATGGATGTCAAGACGGCTTTCCTTAATGGAAATTTAACTGAGGACGTGTATATGATACAGCCCGAAGGTTTTGTCGATCCAGCTAATGCTGACAAGGTATGCAAACTTCAGAAATCCATTTATGGGTTGAAGCAAGCATCTCGGAGTTGGAACATTCGCTTTGATGAGGTAGTCAAATCGTTTGGCTTCATCAAGAGCGATCATGATTCTTGTTTATACAAGAAGTTTAGTGGGAGCAAAGTAAACTTTCTAATCTTGTATGTGGATGACATATTGCTGATTGGAAATGATGTCATGATGTTGCAAGAAACCAAAGAGTCATTGGAAAGGAGTTTCTCAATGAAGGATTTGGGTGAGGCAACTTACATATTAGGAATCAGGATCTATAGAGATAGATCCAGGCGACTCATTGGATTGAGTCAGAGTACTTATCTGGACAAGGTTTTGAAGAAATTCAAAATGCAAGAGTCCAAGAAGGGATTCTTGCCGATGTCCCATGGCATAAAACTTAGCAAGACTCAGTGTCCTTCGACGACTGATGAGCGAAGTCGGATGAGTGTGATCCCGTATGCTTCGGCAATCGGATCCATCATGTATGCCATGATTTGTACTAGGCCAGATGTTTCCTATGCTCTAAGTGTTACGAGCAGATACCAGGCTGACCCTGGCGAAGCCCACTGGGCAGCGGTTAAAAACATCCTTAAGTATTTGAGAAATACTAAGGAAATGTTCCTAGTTTATGGAGGTGATGAGGAATTCAGTGTAAAGGGTTACACGGATGCGAGTTATCTCACCGACTCGGATGATTCTCGTTCGCAATCGGGATACGTGTTCGTAATGAACGGAGGAGCTGTGAGCTGGAAGAGTTCCAAGCAAGATACGGTGTCTGCATCTACAACAGAGGCTGAGTATATTGCTGCCTCAGAGGCGGCAAAGGAAGCTGTTTGGATCAGGAACCTCCTGATTGATCTTGGTGTGGTTCAGGGCGCGTCCAATCCTTTGGACGTATATTGTGACAACAATGGTGCTATCGCACAGGCCAAGGAACCTAGACAACACCAGAAGAACAAACATATACTCATGCGGTACCACCTCATTCGCCAGTTTGTCGAACAAGGTGATATCAAGTTATGCAAAGTACACACGGATGCAAACATTGCAGATCCGTTGACAAAGGCGCTACCACAGCCTAAGCATGAGGCGCACACGAGAGGCATGGGCATTAGATGCCTAGGCATATGATGCCAAGATGATTGACTCTAGTGCAAGTGGGAGACTGTTGGGAATATGCCCTAGAGGCAATCATGTATGATGTAATTCCCACTGTATTCATAAAGTTATTAAGCTGTCCTTGTTTTGAACATCTGATATATGTCATTGAATATGTGATTCGATTGTGGAACCATATATTCACGTTGTTCATACTAATTGTCCTTGGTCGTTAAGTTTGTGCTGGACACACATCCTAGACTAATGTGAGTGTTGGCTGATGACACGGTTCCACTTGTCATGGGCATGGTGATGCCATTCCAACGTTCACGGACTTGGCTAAAGAGTTTAGCAAGTCGGACTGACCCATATTGAGATGCAACGATCAAGTCGTCATTTGCACGTCTCAATCAATGTAATCCTTAGACCTGAGGTTGTCGCACAATCCGAGTTGTGGATCACCGACTTAGGTTCTGTCAAACGTTGTTCTGTGACAAGGCAACTATAAAGGCAGAGTTCGGGTCGAATGAGAAGCAAGCTGCGTGATGTGGATAATCAAGATGGGATTTTGCCCCTCCGATTGGAGAGATATTCTCTGGGCCCTCTCGAGTGATATGATTCAGGAAGCATGGCCATGCGCGACTCAGTTAAGTGTTAACTGTGTCTATTGACTAAAGAGTTAGTCAGATGAATCACATATCACGGATCGAGAAGAGAGTTGAGCTATTTAAGGGATGACGATAAATCGCCTATAGCTCGACAAGGTATATCGTGAGGCAAAAAGGACTAAGATGAATATCACATTGAAAGGTATGTCGTCATGACTCAATGGGACTTGGGAGTCGGCACGTTCTGCTAGGAGCCGCTACCGATTGATCGATTGAGAGTTGGACTCTAATCGTGTCCAAGTCGCCATGAGCCTGCAGGGTCGCACACTTAAGAGCGGGAGCAAACATTGGTTGGGTTGGACCCGAACCGGAAATGGACTGAGTTAGTGAGTCGGACTCACAGAGGGAATGGGCCACAAGTGTTGTGCAGCCCATTACCGTACGCTATATAAAGAGGGGCCAAGGTTGCCCAGCGGGCACGTTAGTCCACTCTCCCATGCGTTGGGAACCCTAGCCCCACTCAGTCCAGCCGCCGCACCGGACCTAGCAGTCCGCCGTCGGAGCTCCTCCTCGTACGTGTGGATACCGGCAGAGGTGCTGTACGTTCAGCACTTCGACGTTCGAGGGATTGGATCGGCCGGACCGGATCGTGGGACTGCACTGCCCCGACCAGACGCGCTACATCGATAATCCGCACCTGCGCGTCTAGTGGTAATACTCGTGGCCTTCTACCTCGGCTAGATCTTGGGGAGTGCCGCGTAGGAAAAGTTTTTCGTTTATCTCTACGCGCCCCAACAAAACGAACTAGTCCAAAGTTAAATGCGATTCTCCGTAAAACCGGATTGTTGGGCAGGACATTTGGTTGAAAAGCCGGATAATCCGGCCCCATGGATTTTTCGCTAAGGAAAAGAATGCGCGAGCCTCTATACCGGGCCGGATATTTGGTCCAAAAACTGGATATTTTTTGGCCCACTGAAATTTTCCTAAGGAAAAGCATGTGCGAGCCTCTGTATCGTGCCAGATGTTTGGCCGGATATTTGATCTAAAAACCGGATACTATGCCCTGGATTTTGTGAGTGCATTGAATGTTTTGACCGTAGAATTTGCATGCTTCATTAGTTTCATATGACGCCAAAATCAAAATTGTGTGTTTCAACGAGGCGCGCAACTTTTGTTCAGGCCATTTTTCCATTTAAACTCATCTCGGTGCCCTTTCTTTGTGAGCCAAAATTAACCATTAACACTTAGTTCCACCTTTCGCTGTGCATGAATTGGGGCAAAGGAAATCAAGATTTTATATTGGGCTATGAGCTATGGGCGAAGTGCAAAATACAGCAGCCCTTCGATTTCGGCATCCCGAATTTCCACATGTAGCTAAGAAATTAATTAACTACGATTTGATCTATCCAACCATCAATTCCCCTTTACCCTCTCTCGAATAGAGCCACAGTAGTTTGAGAGTCTTCCGTGCGATAACGGGCCGATCCCGAGCCTCTCTCGGCGGCGTTGCCGGCCAGAGATGGTGGAGGAGAAGCTCCGGAGATTCCCTTGTATATAGTAGGTCTAGTAGTAGTGTTTTCTTGTCCTATATGGCGTTTGGGAGTAGAGTGATGGATCCCTCCGACCAGATCCAGAGCGTGCCAAGACCTTGCTTCTTCGGTCGATTCCTCCGGTGGCAGGAGAGATGGAAGTTGGAGATGCAGGTCTTGGAATCTCCGATAATAAGGTTGTGTTGAGCTTTTCTGCTTCGGCGTCTCTGCGCTAAGCCGAGCGGAGGAAGCCTAATCTTCCTGGCATGCTTCCGAGGTGGGAGGATGTGGTGGAGGAGGAGGGCGTCGGCTCTTGCATAAAGCGTGGTTCTGCGATACAAAGCTGCTGCAATCATATTGCCATGTCTCCTCCGATCCGTGGCAGGCTTCGGAGTTTTGATGGCAGCCTCGTTATCAATGAACAGTGGTGGAGAATCTTGGCTCTGCTGGCGTTGGTCTTCGCTCGGTCTTTTCGCATCTTGCTCGTCACCACGGAGGTGGAAGAGAGGTATGGAGATACAGCGGTTCACGGCGCGCAGCAAGTCTGGAGTAAAGAAGCCTTCTTCTTCTCGAGCGCATCTGCTCCGGTCGATGGTGACCAGCAGGAATTGCTGGCCCTTACTGGAGTCACTTGATGTTGTGGTGCTCGTCGACATCGAAGCAAGTGGTCTTGTCCCCGTGACGGTGCCTGACGACGGCAAGCTTGACTTTTTCTTCCTCTTGCTCGACGGTGGGGAAAGAGATGGGTTCGGTTGTAGTTACCAATCTTTAGGCAAGAGCACTTCTGATTTTTCGAGGGACCTACGTTTAATTTCTTATTTCATGAGGTCCTTTGTAATTTTCATGTACACCCACTTTATGGAATAACACGAGGCTTCTAGCTCCTTCGGAGGCCCTCCTTGTTAAAAAAAACACGATTCCATGTGGTCTATGTCGTTTGGTAGGTTGTTGATTTCGGGGGCTGGTATCGTTCGGCATTTCTTGGGACCGGGAGTACTCGCACCGTTTAATACTGTATACTATCCGAATAACACGCTCTATTAAAGATTTTCAGTAAAAACCAATGCTTTGTCGCTTGGAAAATGTCTTGCTACCTGTAATTCACAAGGTCGTTTCAGGTATTTGTATAATATCTTCATGGGGACATTTGGGGTCTTAAGGATGAAAAGTCGCTGTAGAGTGTAGAGCACTTTATTATTATTATTTTTAGTCGTCATTTAAAGTTTTAAAAAAATCGAAAAAATATATACGTGCCCTATTTTACAGTCAACCCAAAATATTTTGTATTCTAGCCTACATAAAAATGACACAATCCTCATAAATCTGAAATTTTTCGAATTTGACACGAAATACTTCATATTGATCTTTTGCACACCAGTAAAAATAATCATTTTCTACATCTAGATTATTTTCCTAGAAATTTTCAAAATTTAGAAATTATGTTTTTTGAATTTTTCAAAAACAGGCTCCAGGAAGCTCGTCCTCCAAAACACTGCACTCGTCATAAAGGTCCTTAGAGCATCTCCAACCACACCCCCTAAATCGCCCCCAAAGTCCGGGCGGACAGCCGGGACACGAAAAAGCCCAAAATAGTGCACCCAGCCGCAACCCCCAAACATAGCTCATCTGCCCGGACTGTCCGGCGTACCCGAAACCAGCCCAGATATGGGGCAGGTTTGGGGCGGCCCGGACGTGCCCGTGTTGTGCTTGCACGCTAAGGCTGACAGCACGGCCCTACCCACAGAGCCGGCCGGAGCGGCGCCGTCCACGCATCGCTCGACGGCTTCGGACATTAAAAGCCTTGTAGCCGGAGAGGCGAAAACCCCAATTCTCTCCTTCGAAACCTAGATCCACTCTCGCCCTCGCTCCTCCCGCCGGTCAACCTCCTCTCCACCATGGCCTCCTCCCCTGAATTCGACTGGTCTGCGGACGATGAGTCGACGGTGGAGAGCGCCTTCTCCCGTGCCGCCCCGGTCAACCCCGATCTCGACAACCCTGTGGACCCCGACGACGAGATGGCGCTCTGTCTCGGCGTCCTCCGCTCGTTGGAGGAAACCGGTGGCTCTAGCTCTAGTGTGGCTAGTGGTGGCGGCCAATGTAGGAGCTGATCAGCCCCGGCAATGGGCGGATCCAACTCTGTCGCGACCAAGAGGTCCGCGCCTTTTCTGGCGTGCAGGAGCTCCGCCCCATCATTGGCTCCTCCAAGGCGCCGGCGGGCGGCTCCGAGCCAGGTTCCGGTTCTGGCGACCTCGCCAGTACAGGCTCCACCAGGATGGACGAGTCGTTCGGAGGTTGGCTCCACCTCCACGGACGCGGGCGCCGGAGACTATAGGTAAGATATTCCGGCGTAGAGGGAGAGGGCTGAAGCAGCGCCTTTTTTAGGGTCATTGATCAAAACGGCGCCGGAGACTGTGTGTTATTGATCTACTTTGCATGTTTTGTATGGTTTTGAGGGTCGGGTTTGAGGGAGAGGCCTGAAGCAGCGCCTTTTTTAGGTTGTCCAGTCCTTGTCTGCGGCGGACAATTTGGGGGCCTATTTTTGGGTCTCCGGAGTTGGTTTGATTACTTTACACACAACGCTAGTTTAACCAAAACTCTACATTGTTTCAAAGAAACAACCATTAGCACTTTCGGATGGTTTAGTTACTTTGATTTACTAATGCGGCATTTTTTTTTTTGATAAAGGGAAGTATATTAATATCGCGGAGATACAAATTACACCCGGCCTCCGCAACAACGCAATGGATGCACACAGCCGAAAGACAATAAAAAGAAGAAATAAAAAAGAAAAGTCCCGCTACAGAGTTACAGTCCTCGCGGTATCCGCACAACCACCACCTAAACAACAGCTGATGTTCATCTCTTCGAAAACAACGTCTCCAAGAAGAACGGTGCCAGGCACAACCAATTAAGGCCAGACCTTGGGTTTTCACCCTGAAGATAATCCTCGCTCTCAAAACAACGGCTCCAAGAAGACCAGTGTCAGGCACAACCAATTAAGGCCAGACCTTGGGCTTTCACCCTGAAAGGTAGGACTTTGGACTTCACGCATGTTGTTGCCCCCTCTTACATACGGCTGCCACGAATCTTGTAACTCCAAGCCAGTTCCCCATCGATGCAAAGACTTCGAACACCGTTGCTAGTCCTCCAATCTCACCTTCGATGACTGAGCATTGTGACCTTTTCCACCGATCCAGCAATCTCTAGGCGTCGCCCATGGGAGTTCGCCGGCGGAGCCTTTCAGGTCGACACCCCGGCTTGATCAAAGAGAACCTACATCAGGATATTCATCTTCGCGCTATGGGAAACCGAAGGACCAACTCCTTTATTATGATGTCTCGCAGCCCCGACGCCGCGAAACGACTCCCAACAGGGAATTTGCGGGAGGGTTCCGCATCCGCCGCCACCGGGAGCCCTGCCGCCGACGGTCCCTAGCACCACCGCCTCCCACCGCCAAAGACAACGGAGGCCGCGCCGCCCGGGAACCAAGACAATGGCGCCGCCGCCGCCACGCGGCCGCCGCACCATGCCCAAGCCACCGTAGATCCCATCGGCGGCGCCACCACCCCGGCCAGCGCCGGCTGCCCACGCAGACCCAGCCACTAGCCGCCGCCAGAAGAGCCAGGGCCGCCGCCCCAGCGTCCGTGCTCCGCCGTCCGCGTAAGCCGTCCAGGGCCGACCAACACATCTGGCCGGAGGTCTCCCGCCGCGTTTCTGAGGAGGCGAGAACCCGCCGGCCGCCGTCCACCACGCGGAGGATTGTGCCCCCGGTGGCTTCCTCCGGCGGCGGCGGGTGGATGGGAAGGAGGGGGTGTGGGGGCGGCGGCGGCTGGGGTTCCGCCCGTGCCGCCCCCTGGAGCGAGCGCGAGCGTCTAACCTTATCTTCTTCTACTAATGCGGCATATTTCTACTATATCTATAATTCCTCTCTTGATTGTCTTCGATTAGAAATGACCCTTGGAATCCATAGTCTTTCTTCCAATTTGAGTGTTTGAATACTACAAGATTCCTCACCCGGTCGTCAGTGCATAACTGATGGTTCAATATCATCAACAACCAAAGATGCGATACTTTTGGCACATGTGTCACTGCATGGCTCACCAAGATGCGATATTATCAAAAACAGATCTGGAGTAGTCATTCTCTATTCCTTTCGCGTAGGCCAGGTAAGCGAGAACCGAGGCAGCTAGATCGTATCAAAACAAACCTAACTTAATCAGAAGATGGCCCAAAGGGACTGTGTACTTAGGGTACGTATACTTGTCATCCAGTAGGGCATTGCAGAGTATTTCGCCGTATATGCCGAGAATATTTTGGACACACTCGGTCGTATTTTCACATTTACCGAATATCCGTGTTTTGACGCTCGGCAAACAGTCAAATACTCGGCCTATCCGCGTTTTTGGGTAGAGAGACTAGTCGTTTTCCATAGACAACAGCGGGCGGTTGCTGGATCATCAACGACGGATCATGTTCTCTTCGTCCTTAGTTCTCTGTATCCGGTGCAACTGCTCCAAGAATCTTTGACACGAATAGAACAGAAGTCAGCGATATGATGGGTGACGTCGTTGAAGATTCGTAACTCCAGTTTTGAGCTACACGTTCCAGGCTTCCAGCCACCGACCGAGTCATAGCGTACGTGCCGACATGCCACACTTACGTGCACTGAACAGAAAAATAGTTCCAAAATAACCAGAAGACAACAAGTACGAGAATCTGAGTTGAGATGTGTGCGTACACATCAGATTCTCTTCAAATTGTTGAAAATGATTAGGTTCCTCAAGGAAGGTTCTTGCTCGGATGTTTGTTGTATATCATTGGTTTGGGCGTGGTGCGTTTGCCACGGAGTGTAAGCTTCTAGCTCACATGTGCGCCAAAGTTGTATATGTCTCACATCGCCCACTACGTGGTGTTGTTTGGTTTGCGACAAAGTTTGCTTTAGATTGCATGTTTGGCAAAGTGGGAGTATGGCTAGGTGAAAGCGTGGCCTTTAGTCCTAGAACTAGATATATATACTCCATAGACAACTCAGATGTTATTTAACCTGCGCTTTCCTTTGTTCTTCGAAAGTGCGGTCTAATAAGTCGCTGACCGTGTCATTAGTTTCGATGGTTGGTAGGCGAGAGATGCATATATCATCCAATGTTTACCGGTATGAACACAATACTCCCACAGAGATTCTAAGTCTACCTAGAAAAAAAGTTGGAAAGGGATTAATAAGAATGTAACACGCGACATGGATTGTCACCGTAACTTATACAGCTGACAGATTTAGATGTCGCGATCTTGTTTATTTTGCTAATTCTTGCTCGAGTTAAAGCTGACTCAAGCCTGTAACCGTCGGATTTACATCGTGTTTCAGTTCTTATTGTATTGCAACTCATTTTTTCCCAAATTGCACATGAGTTTCACTTGCAACTGAGATTTTTCCGGATGGGTGCGAGGTACGTTGGCCTAGGCAGTCTTGGAGATGCAATCGTCCCCTGAGGCGTCTGGCAATGGCGGTAATGCTGCCCTGCTGCTCCGAGTCTCAGCGCCTCGCCATTTTTGGCTGGAGGCATGGCTTGGTGAAGCCTAATGTTGTTGTGTCCGTAGTTGAGGGCACCTCCTCACCTTGTCGTAGTCGCTTGGTGAGGACAGTTGTGTATGTGTGTGTCTCTCCTTTCCGGAGGTGTACCCTGAAGTCTTCCTTCCTTTTCAATGAAATGAAACGCAAATTATTTTGCGTTTTCTCAAAAAAAAGATTTTTCCGGATGTAGGTTGGCTAAAAATGAGTTGTAAATGAAAATTTTCTCATTTAATACATGGTTTGCACATGAGTCATGACTGACTACTGAGACTTTCCTGGTTAGGTGGGTTACACGTGAGTTGCAACTAAAAAAATTCCAATTACACATGATTTGCACATCAATTATAACTAAAATTGGGTGACATCACTAAGTGAGATTTAACTCTCTTTATATAGAGATGGCAAACATATTTACAACAATCGACGGTGGTTAGGATATAACATGATCAATCTAACCTAACTAATCAAGGTGCTAGTCGCGAATATATCTAACACCTTCACTCAATCACAGCAGAGCCAAGCATGTTGAGATTGTGCCTATGTACATGCCTGAAACAAACGCATAGATAATGGCTCGGTGAAGATGTTGGCGTGTTGACGTTTAGAAGATATATAAAGTGTATCTGCAGAAACTTTTGAGCAACTCGCTCTCGAACAAAATGAAAATTCATCTTAGTTTTCCTTGTTCGAGTATGAAAGACCGGATTAGAGGATAAGTATGTTGCCCCAATATGACCGGATGCCCCTATCGAATCTGAAGTTCATGGAGAAAATATTGAACCTGAACCCGTCCACCGCCAATTCGGAGTCCCGATCGACGAAGCTAAAAGCCATGCATCATGGGAAAGCCACTCGGTTCTCGGATCTACTACATGCTTGCGATCTCGACCAGTGGAAAAAAATTGTTTGTCTTCATCAAGAAATAGTCCCTCTACCATGTCATCAAATATTGGAACTGAGACTCTGAGTAAAGTTGTGCAGTTAACACCCTCTTGGGTGGTCATTATGGCAGACCCACCTCCATCTGGTCCTAAAAGTCCCGTAAATAGTTCCGGTTTCTTTCCGCGTGGTGTGAGGAATCCGAAGCTGGGGTGGCAGCCATGGACCAGTCGTGATAGTTAGCGCTTCATTCTGCAGACGTCTCAGTCATGCCATTATCTTTGACCTACTTCCATGATAATTGGAGTCTTGGGTGTACGATTTATGTGAAAACTTATTCAAAGATTGTTTGTGCCAATGATGGCGGCACATGTGGTTGTTGAACCCCTTTTTAGAGACGTCATCGTGGACCCATAACTCCTCCATCCTAGATATCGAATGAAAACTATTGGTAGAATTTGTTGTTCCAAGCGGAGGAAACATACTAGCTTCTTTTACTCCTTTGAGGCATTGTTTTGCTACCTCTGGCGTCATTGTTGGTTGTATGGTCGATTGGTAGATGGCAGTGGTGTTCTTCGAGTGTGCTCATTCTATCTTCCCTTTGTGGTCATGTAGTCACCTCCCAATTACGCATCTGTGTGCTTCTCTGTCGGCGAACATTACAATGTTGTTGTTCATGCCAGCATGGTGTGGCAAGGAATTGTTTTTCGCATGGTAGAGGGTCTCTTGGCTGTGATGGTGAAACGACATCCCTTCTCCTCGAACAAAGCAGATTTTGTTTTGACCTTCGAGTGGCCGCTCTCTGATACGTTGCAATTGTATATAATATTTTTAATGATCCATGCTTGTTTTCTACCCAATACCTTTTGTTTTAGACATGTTTTCTTCCGTTTTCCGGATGTTCTCATAGACTAACCTATTAACAAGATGCCCCAGGCCAGTTACTATTTTATGTTGTTTTCTATTTTAGAAAAGTTCTTAAGGAAATACAATAGGAAAGGGATGAAAATCCACGGAGATCAATTTTACCCAGAACAAATACGGAGGCCAAAGGGGAGTGATGACGTGAGAACACACGCTCGTTGGGAGACCCCAATAGGAAGGTATGAAGAGTACGGCAACGAGTTTTCCCTTAGAAAGAAACCAAGGTTTAATCGGACCAGTAGGAGAAAGAAATCACTTCTGAACATTGATGACAGCTGATGTTGGTAAGACGCACTGCGAGGCTCGGTAACAACGTGGAATATGCACACAACACAGCCAAGATACTTTGCCCCAACGAAACAGTGAGGTTGTCAATCTCACCGGTTTTCCTAACACAAAGGATTAGACGTATAGTGTGGAAAATGGTACTTGTTTTCAGTGAAAGAAATGAGAACAATGATTGAAGTAAAAGAACAGTGCTTGCAGTAGGTTGTATTATCACTTTAAAGAATGGACCGAGGTCTGCTGCTATGGATGGCGACCGTTTCGGGAGGAAGTCTTCTTATGTATGTTTGTTTTGTTCCCCGGCAACAGCGCCAGAAATTCTTTGCTATGCCTTGACGGTGCCTTGACGGGGATACTTCTTGATGATGATGAATTTTAAGTCCCCGGTAAGAATTTCCCTCAGTTAAGAACCAAGGTTATCAATCTAGTAGGAGAAAGAGGATCTTCGGAAGGTTGATGCCACTGACTGTGGTGATGGCGCCTCACCGGTGTCAGCAACAACGCGGAACCTGCACACAACACAACCAAAATACTTTATCCCAACGGTACAGTGAGGTTGTCAATCTCACCGGTCTTGCTGAAAACAAAGATTAGACGTATAGTGTGGAAAATGGTGTATGCTTGCAGTAAGTAAAGAAAGCAGGAAATTGTAGTGGTTTGCTTAACAGTGTAGGAAAATGGACTGGGGTTCATAGGTTCACTAGTAGTGTCTCTCCATAAAATATAGCATGCTGGGTGAACAAATTACATCTGGGAAATTGACAAATAGAGGTTGCACCGTAGTGCACATTCATGACATCATGACTACTATGATATTTAGTGCGAGCATTACAACAATATACATAGATCGTAATCCAACTTCATCTATGACTAATAATCCACCCTCAGGTTATCATCCAAACCCCCTTAGGTATTAAGTTGCAAGCAACAGATAATCGCATTAAGCAATGTGTGTAATTTAAGCAATGATTGTGCACGCGGGCACTCACACCGTTGTTTTCTCCCTAGTGGCAACAGCACATCCTCCCCCATCACGTTTTTGTCACTCGAGCACAGGCGAAAAAGAGGTATGAACCCAACTATGGAGCATAAATACTCCCTCTTGGAGTCACTAGCAACTACTTGGCCAGAGCAACCACTAGCAACGGAAATCATGCAAGATCAGAAATAACATATGCAATAAAGACTATAATCAACTTGGCATAAGTTCAATATTCATCGGATCCCAGCAAACACAGCACATAGAATTACATAAGAACAATCTCGATCATGTTAGGCAGCTCACGAGATCTAAACATTGAGGCATAGGAGGAGAAGACAACCATCTAGCTACTGCTATGGACCCGTAGTCCTAGGATGAAATACTCACGCATCACTCCGGAGGCAGGCATGGTGATGAAGAGGCCTCCGGTGATGATCTCCTCTCCGGCAGGGTGCCGGGAGACACCTTCAAAACCCCCCTAATCTAGGCTTGACGACGACGGCGGCTGCGGAACTTTTCGGGGATTTTTTATCAGGTACCTAGGGTTTTCCTTCGGAGGGGAATAAATAGGCGAAAGGGCGACGTCGGTGGGCCACTAGGGTGGCATCACCACCCCCAGGTGCGGCGAAGGGGGGCGCTTGGCTATGGTGAGGGCCCCCTGGAACCCGTCTTTGACTCCTCTTCGGACTTATGGATGCTTCCGGAGAAAATAGGAACTTCGGGATTCGTGGGGTCCAATTTCGAGAATATTTCCAGAACAACTTTTTTGAAATCAAAAACGGCAGAAAACAGGGAACTGGCACTTGGCATCATGTTAATAGATTAGTCCCGGAAAACGTGTAAAAATGCTATAAAGAAGGGAGAAAACATGTAGCAATTGGCATAATATCAACATGGAACATCAGAAATTATAGATACGTTGGAGACGTATCAGGGTCCACAGTTCACTAGTAGTGTCTCTCCAAAACAGATAGATAACATGCTGGGTGAACAAATTACAGTTGGGCAATTGACGGAGATAGAGGCTGCACCGTAGTGCATATGCAAGACACGATGATTACTATGAGATTTATTTGGGCATTACAACATGATACATAGACCGTAATCCAACTGCATCTATGACTAATAATCCACCCTCAGAACGTAATCCGAGCAGACTTTGGGTATTAAGTTGCAACCAACAGATTATTGCATTCAGTAAAGTGCGTAATGTAAACAATATAATTTATCCTTACACAAAGCATTGTTTTTTTCTCCCTAATGGCACAAGCACATATCCCATCTGTCACGTTTCTGTCACTCGAGCACAGATATAAGGGAGGCATGAACCCACTATAGAGCATAAATACTCCCTCTTGGAGTTACAAGCATCAACTTGGCCAGAGAATCTACTAGTAACAGAGAGCATGCAAGAACATAAATAATATATAAAAGATATATCTATAATCAACTTGACATAGCATTCAATATTCATCGGATCTGAGCAAACACATCATGTAGCATTACAATACGATGATCTTGATCATGTTAGGCAGCTCACAAGATCTAAATACGGTGGCATAAAGAGGAGAAGACAACCATCTATCTACTGCTATGGACCCGTAGTCCAAGGATGAACTACTCACGCATCACTCCGGAGGTAGGCATGGTGATGAAGAGCCCTCCAGTGATGATTTCCCCTCCCTACATGGTCCCAGGGAGAGCTTCAGAACCCTCCCGAACTAGGGTTGATGATGATGGCGTCTGCGGAACTTTTCGTGGATGGAGCCTCGGGTGTTTAGGGTTTTCCCGAGAAGGAGCTTATATAGGCGAAAGGGCGATGTCGGTGGGCGCTCGAGGGGCCCACACCACATGGTGGTGCTGACAAGGGGGCGCCACCCTATGGTGTGGCTTCCTCAAGGCTCCCCTCTAGGTCTCCTTCGGACTCCGGGTACGTGACAACCTTGGGATTTTGTTTCGTCCAATTTTGAGAATATTTCCAGAACAACTTTTCTGAAACCAAAAACAACAGGAAATAGGAACTGGCGCTATGGCATCTTGTTAATAGGTTACTCCCAGGAAATCCATAAAAATGATGTAAAGTGTATAGAAAACATGTAGCAAATGTCATAATATCAATCATGGAACACTAGAAATTATAGATACGTTGGAGACGTCTTAGGGAGACAGAGGGAGGCCAGGGTGCCACAAGGGGGCACCAGGCGTGGCCTCCACCTAGGCCGCGTACAGTGGGCCCCTGGGACCCCGAGCACCACCTCACATCCCCACTTCGCTTATAAATTGCCTTAAACCCTAAAAATCCCGGGGAAGGAGTTATTTTCCAAAAAAACATACAAAGAGGCGTAGTCACCTCGAAAGTCCAATCTAGGGCTTCTAGAGTCCTACTCCGGCACCCTCTCAGAGAGGGGGGGTCGTCACCGGAGGCCTCTACATTGCCATTGATCGCCTCTGGACAGATGCGTGAGTTGTTCTTCTCGGGACTACGGGTCCATAGCAGTAGCTAGATGGTTGTTCTCTACCCTATGCCTCCATGTTTAGAGTCTCGTGCGCTGCCTCACATGATCGAGACCACCATTATGTAATTATGCATGTTGTGTTTGCTGCGATTCAATAAACTATGAGATTATGATTATTTTTTCATCTCAACTTGAGATGCTTCACTTATATTTGTAGAGAGTTTTAATCTTGTCTTGCAATTTTCTTCGGTGTTTATGATTACCTTGGCCACCTAGTTGTTTTCACCTCCAAGAGAGGGTTTATATGCTAGATAGTGGGTTCATGCATCGTTGTTGCCTGCGCTCGAGTGATAGAAACGTGCGGGTTGAGGATGTGTTGTTGCCACTAGGGAGAAAAAACAGTGCTCTTGTCTACGGATGAGAACCACTATTTACATTATGTATTGTTCTTAATGTATTTGTCTGTTGCACACATAGCAATCACTTTGTTGCTATAAATTAATACCATTGGATTTGCTGGATAGCTTTCTTGAGGTAGATATTTAGATATGGATACATGCTGGATAGCGGTCCATATACCTTGATGTAATTCCTACAGTGTTAGAACCCGTGAACTTTATCTCGTCATAATAGTATTGTTATATGTTCATGATTTGTCAATTGCCTAGTTGTAATTTGTTCGCCCAACATGTTTGTTTTCTTTGTAGAGACACCACTAGTGAATCTATGGCCCTCGATCCTATTTTCCTCATATTGAAAACCTTATTTTAAGCACTTTCATCATTGTTTCCTTGCTGTCCCATTTTTACTTTTATTGTTTTCGAAGACTCTATACATTTAGTTCTCTTGTTTTCAGCAAGACCGATAGATTGAAAACCTTCCAGAAAGTTGGGGCAACAGGGAGTTTGTGTTTGTGTGCAGGCTACACGCTCCCGTCAACACCAGTATTTTGTCGCGCCATTGATAAAGCAACCTTCTTCAAGACTATGGCGTCCTACTAGTTTGATAACTCTGGTTCTTTACTATGGCAAAACTTACTCTAGATTGCATCATAACTTCTGTTTGGGGTCTCCCAACGAGCGTGTGATCACATCCTCATCAAGTATATTTTCTGACACCATTGCCGGGGATTTCTAGCTTGCTGCAAGGGCAATCTCACACTTCCCCTTTCTTTCTTTTGTTTTGTTCTTGCTTAGTTTACTTTTGTTTAGTCTTGTTTTCTCTTTATAAAAACCCACAAAAATTAGTTCTCTAGTTTCTAGTCTTTTATTTATGTTGTTAGTATGTCTAACTCTACTCCTTCAAACAAAGAGGTGGGGATTTTAAAATATTCTTCGTATAGAACTAATGATGCTCAAAACAGATCTACAAAAAGCATACAACCAAGATCCTCCTTAGAAAATTTTATGTTGGTGCTACCATGTGGCATAGATTTATTCTTGACATATCAACGGGAGGAGCCCCCACTCCAGAGGCTTATAAGTCCATTAGAAATTTAGTGGGAAACTCTCTTTGTGAAGAGAACAAAAACGATATCTCCATAGAACAAGTGTTAGAAAGATTGGGCATTATAGAGAAGAATATTCTTCGAGTGTAGATTTTGGTTGGATCCTAGAACTTTTATTTTGGGAGAGATACGCTCCGTTTTCATCACTTAGAACACTCTAGTTTTCACTCTTATTATTCTTCGAGTGTTCGATTTTTGCTAGTACTGCGTTTAACTCTTGTTTTTTACACAAATTTTGTTCCGAGCACCGCCTCACGTCCCCCCTTCGCTTATAAACTTAACTAAAACCTAAAATTCATGAGGACAGCGTTATTTTCCACAAAACATACAGAGAGGCATCGTCACCTTGAAAGTCCAATTTGGGGCTTCTGGAGTCATGCTCCGACACCCTGCCGGAGAAGGGGATCGTCACCGGCGGAGGCCTCTACATCGCCATTATCGCCTCCAGACAGAGCGTGAGTAGTTCATTTTGGGACTATGGGTCCATAGCAGTAGCTAGATGGTTTTTCTCTCCCATATGCCTCCATGTTTAGAGTCTTGCGAGCTGCCTCACAGGATCGAGACCACCGTTATGTAATTGTGCATGTTGTGTTTGCTGGGATCCGATGAACCATGAGATTATGATTATTTTGTTCATGTCAATCTAAGATGGTTCACTTATATTTGTAGAGAGTTTTAGTATTATCTTGCAATGCTCTCCGGTGTTTATGATTACCTTGTCCACGTAGTTGTTTTCAGCTCTAAGAGAGGGTTTATATGCTAGCAGTGGGTTCATACCTCGGTTTTCCCTGCGCTCGAGTGACAGAGACGTGCGGGGGAGGATGTGATGTTGCCACTAGGGAGAAAACAGCGGTGCTCTTGTCTACGGATGAGAACCACTACTTACATTACATATTGTTCTTAATGCATTTGTTTGTTGCACACATAGAAATCACTTTGTTGCTGCAACTTAATACCAAGGGATTTATTGGATAGCTTTCTTGCGGTGGATATTTAGATATGGATGCATGCTGGATAGCGGTCCATATACCTTGACGTAATGCCTACAATGTTACAACCCGTCAACTTATCTGTTCATAATAGTATTGTTATACATTCACGATTTGTCAATTGCCTGGTTGTAATTTGTTCACCTAGTATGTTTGTTTTCTATGGAGAGACACCACTAGTGAATTTATGGCCCCCAGTCCTATTTTTCTCATATTGCAAATCTTTTTTTAAGCACTTTCATCATTGTTTCCTTGATGTCATGTTTTTACTTTATTGTTTTCCAAGACTCTATAGTTTAATTCTCCCGTTTTCAGAAAGACCATAAGATTGACAACCTTTCGAAAAGTTGGGGCAAGAGAGATTTTGTGTTTGTGTGCACGTTCCACGCTCTCGTCAACACCAGTATTTTCTGGCGTCGTTGATAAAGCAACCTTCTTGAAGACTATGAAGTCCTACAGGTTCAATAACTCTGGTTCTTTAAGAGGGTAAAACTTACTCTAGATTGCATCATACGTTCCGTTTGGGGTCTCCCAACGAGCGTGTGATCACGTTCTCCTCACTATCCTTTTATCCAAACTATTGTTTTCATTTGCTTGGATCAGGGATCATTTTAGTTGGCGAGGGCTCCATCAATTCCATGTTGTGGAATTTATATTTTTATTTCTTTTTTGCTTGTTTGATGCCTTGTGTGTTGTTCTTTTTACCAACTTGTCTTGGGTGTTTCTTGTTTTTTATGGGAGTAAATTTGCGATAAATAGTCACCTATTTTGTAAATAGTAAATGACATGGCCGAGAAATGTATGCTGCAAAGGCGCATTCGAGTTGCACGAAAAATTTCGTTGATGAGTTGAGACACATAGTAATAAAAAAATGTACTCCCTCCGTCTCAAAATAATTGTCTCAAAGTTAGAAGAAAGTGGGTGTATCTAGACATATTCTAGTGTAAGATACATCCACTTTTGTCCAACTTCAAGACAATTATTTTGAGACGGAGGGAGTAATTGAGATGTTTTTATAACACTAGATCCTTCTACATCATAGTTGGGAGGTGACAATATGGACTCAAAGCGAAGATAGACCAAGCACGTTCGAAGAACACTGCCAACACCAACCAATCGAACACACAACCAATAATGAGGCTAGAGATTAACAAGACAGTCCCTCAAAGGAGGAAAGAAATCTAGCATGTTGCCCCTGCTTCTGCAACTTTCGTTATTACATGGTAATAATTTTAGCCAATTAGACCAGTCACCAACTCCTTCTACATCGATCTAGGCCTATTGGACATTTGGGCATACTTGGTTACCGCATCCTTTTTGGGCAAGTTGCATTCGTGATGCCCTAGGGTCTAGATTTGGAAAAACGAGAATTGAGCCATGTTCTGCACTATATTTGGTAACGTGTATTGGTTTTTTTTTTTGCTTCTATCTAGAGAAACGAAAACATAGACGTTTGGTTGTATACTGCATTTCGTGTACTCACACCACATGCCTATGTGGTGAACTTAAGTTACACCACCACACTGGGAACAATGATTACTTGACAATGACATGAGGAGCGGCGATCAAAACAATGACTTAAGGTACGCTTCTTCCGGTCCTCCCGAAAAGAGGAATAGAGCAGGAGCCGCGGGTGAGACTCCCACTACTGGCACCGTCCAGAATTCTCCCAGCGCAGCCCCCCATGCGGCGACTGTGGAACATGAAGCTCCTGGTTTTGCCGCCAGGACTTCAGCTTCGAAAGAGGTGACGGACAGCTCCGCAGATCCCCTCTCCCGCGCCACGGGCCAGGTAAACTTTGCCATTTGTCATGATATTTTTATCGGGTGCACGACAGTGCTCCCGATGGGAGTAGCCCCCGAGGCTGTAGTCGATCGCGTGCGGTCGGCTACAGGCTCAAAGTCTTGTCTTTTTCTTCTTCTTGATTTTATCGGGTGCACGGCAGTGCTCCCGATGGGAGTAGCCCCCGAGGCTGTAGTCGATTGAATTCAATTGGGTACAGGCTCCAGTTTCTACCTTCTAATTCTTCTACCTCTGTACTTTTGTAGTCGCTTGTTGACTCTCTTGCAGCGATTGGCCGCCTAGTTGTTCTTGCCGAGTCGGAATGTGAGTCGCTTCGATCAGACCACAGTCAACTCCGCACCGAGAACGAGCTTCTTAGGAGTAAGTCTTATCATCTTCTCTTGTTCCTATTCTTTCCTCAATTCTTGATTTCTGACAAGTGTCACTATGCAGCTCGACTCGAATTTTCGGAGTCCGAGAAGGGCGGTCTCTCTGAGCGGGTAACCACTCAGGAGGCTGATCTGGCGGCTATCCGACAAGAACTGGAGGCCTCCCGCATGCGATCGGAGGATCTTGAAAGGCAACTCGCGGATGCGCGGAAAGCTCTAAAGGATCAAGAGGATGCTGGGAATAAGGCCGATGCTGACCTTGTCACATTCCTCCGTCCCCTTGCTGAGCGTCTCGCGGGTAAGTGATTTAGGCTCTCGCGATTTTATCTTTTATCCCGCTGAACTTGCCAAGTCTTGACATTCTTTTCTTTTGCAGGTCTTCTGGATGTTCCTCTGGAGATCCCTGGGATCCAGCGGGTAGACGTGCTAACCGACACTCTTGCTCAACTCAAGAGGCACGCCGAAGGAGTTTGCTCCTTGATTGGCGATGCCACTCACGTGTTGACGCAACTGCACGGTCGCTTCCTCGCCAACGCTGCACCTCCATCTGCGCTAGACGACTTGCTGAAGATCTTTTCGAAGAGCAATCTCTTGGATGCCTACGCGGTCGCCCAGTCGGAGTCTGGCGCAAAGACTGCGATCCAGTTCGCGCTGGCGCATGGAGTCAACGGTTTGGAGGAAGCCTACTCGGCTCTTCCAGTCGACCCCTCCATAGGCAAAAAGGTACGGCTCTCTCGTTTTGGCGAGCAAGCCGCCATCCTTGCTCGGAAGCTGTCTGAGCTATTTGCTCGACTCAAAGGAGGGGCGACTGCCGCTAGCGGGAGCACCACTGTAGCTTCGTAGTCTTGTTTTTCTTTTCCCTCTTGAATGTAATGAACCTTGGGATGTATTCCCGTATTTTCATTGTCTTTAATCGAAATGTTCGTCTGGAAATTACTTCTTGTAGTTTGTGTATTCTCTCCCGATGGGAGTAGCCCCCGAGCACTCGTCAAATGTGCGACTAGAGATACTTCGAATAGGGCGTCTTACTTGTTTCCTTGTACTCTTCCAGGCTACTGGGTTTGTCGCAGAACCCTCAGGTGGACTTGCTGCCCGAGCTGATCCACTTGTTGCCGCTGTTGGGACTTTGGCGGGTCTCCGTGATCGTGTAGCCGATGGCGAGCGCAAGCTGAAAGTGTTGCGTGGGGTAGCCGATGTGGCGAAGTCCAAGCAAAAACTGGCGACTGAACGCGAACAGTTTGTGATGGACGAGCTGGCTTCCCTTGCTAGGGAACTGTTGTGTAAGTAATACAGCCCCCAGGTCTTCTTTGTCTTGTTTCCTTATCTGATCACGCATATTTTTCTTCAGTTGTTAAACCGGATGATAGGGAGGAAAAACAGTGGGTAGAAAACCACATTCTTCAAGAAGCTGGCAGCTCAAGGCCTCATGCGAATAATTTTTGGTCTGATCGCAGCCGAGGTTTTGTGTTAGCTACTTTGAAGTTTCGTGTCTCCCAGGTAAAAGTTCTCGTGAGTTCTTTTCACGAGGTCTTGATCGCGATAAACGCTGCATTCTACCCGCTTGAAAGGGGTCTTGAAGACTGGAGGTATCTCCTTGGGCTCTTCGGGCAAGAGGGAGAAATTCGCGAGTGCGTGCGCAACCAGATGACTTGCGGCGCGGTGGTGGCTCTCTCCTTTGTCCGAATATGGCATCCTGAAGTAAATTTTAACTCCGTAGCTAGGCTCCCAGATGGCCCAATCGATGATATTTCTCGGCATTACGATGCTGTTCGTCCTGCAGCGGAGAAAATCATTCGACTGACCTCTGAGGAAGTAGATAGAGTGTTGGCGACTAAGAATGCTTATCGCCATGATTGATTGTTGAATGTGTACATTCTGTGATGCTGTATAGCTTGTAAAAACTGTTTATAAGGTGTGTAACCTTGTGTGTATAAATTTTCTTGTGATGCTTAGTTGTAGGCGTAGCCCCCGTGTGTTTCTGGGGTGTGTACCTGTAACTATTTAGCATGTAAGAAGAAATAATCTTCGAGTAAATATGGTTGAGAAACCATGTATTTTATTGCTATGACTGAGAAGTCATGTATTCGGGCTACAAGAGTGGCTAGTATAGCCTTATTTGTTGTGATAATAAGTAAACCTAGGGATAAAATTTGCGGAGGTGTGCGATATTCCAAGGATTGGAATAGATTCCTCCAGTCGATGGATTCTTCAGCCTGTAGGCTCCGCCTGGGATGACTTCGTGTATGATGAAGGGTCCTTCCCAGGGTGGCTCGAGCTTGTGTCCTTCCTTCTGCTTGAGCCGCACCACTAGATCTCCAACCGCGAATGCTCTGTGGCGTATGCGGCGACTGTGATAGTTTCGCAGTGATTGCTGATATACTGCGGATCTTGCGAGCGCGATGTCACGCATCTCGTCGAGTGCATCCATATCTTCCGCGAGTGCCTTGTTGGAGGTTTCTTCGCTGTAAGCCACAACTCGTGGGGCGCTGAATCTAACATCCTCGGGAAGGACTGCTTCTGCCCCGTATACCATGAAAAATGGTGTGTATTTTGTGGATCGGTTTGGAGTTGTGCGGAGGCTCCATAGTACGGAGGGTAGCTCTTCTGCCCAATGTCCTGCGGCGGGGTGTAGACGATCGAGTAGGCATTTCTTGATGCCAGCTGAAACTAAGCCGTTGGATCTTTCGACTTGACCGTTCGTTTGCGGGTGGGCAACTGAAGCAAACTTGAAGTTGATGCCCTTTTCCTCGCAGAACTGTTGTGTTTCCTTTGCTGTGAAGTTTGTACCATTGTGTGTAATGATGTCGTGTGGCACACCAAACCTGCATACAATGGAGTCGAGGAACTTGACAGCGCATTGGGCGCTAGCCGAAGTTACTGGCATGGCCTCGATCCATTTGGTGAACTTGTCGACTGTGACCAGCAAGTGTGTATACCCACCCGGCGTGGACTTGCGTAGTGGTCCAACCATGTCCAGCCCCCATTGTGCGAAGGGCCAGGCAATGGGTATCATGTGCAATTCCGTAGCAGGTGCATGTGGTCTTGGTGCGAATCGCTGGCAAGCATCGCATCGTTGGACCAGGTCCTTTGCATCGGTAGCTGCTGTTAGCCAGTAGAATCCTGCTCGGAAGGTCTTTCCCATGATTGTTTTCCAGCTAGCATGATGTCCGCAGTCTCCTTGGTGGATGTCCTGGAGTAATTCTTTGCCATCTTCGGGTGCGACGCAGCGCTGAAGTATACCCGAGATGCTTTGCTTGTATAATTCTCCGTTGACTACCCAAAATGATTTGCTGTGTATCATTATTTGTCGAGCCTCGCGTGGATCGGCCGGGAGCTGTCTGTTGGTCAGGTAGTCGAGATATTTCTGCGTCCAGACTGGCTCGACCAGAAAAACCTGTCGTGATATGTTATGGGTAAGCTCGATAATGGCGACTTGCGGGCTGACCTCTGTTTCTGGCACTGCGGGTGTTCCTGCAGCTTTTTTGACTTTGACCGATCGCTTGATCATCCGTTCGAAATATATTCCTGGTGGTATGGGTGTATTTGTGGAACCCATGTTTGCCAGCCTATCTGCTTCTTCATTGCTTGATCTTGCAATGTGCTTCAGCTCGCACCCTTTGAAACTTCCTTCGAGTAGATTGTACATGTCGCGATACGCGACCATGTTTTCAGCAATTGCGTCACATTCTTTCATTGTCTGCTGCACAATGAGATTGGAGTCACCGTAAATCATTAATCGAGTAGCTCCACAGGCGACTGCCATCTTCATCCCATGCAACAGGGCTTCATATTTTGCGTCATTGTTCGATGCTGGATCATCTGGTGGAAAGTCCAATCGTAGGACGTATTGCAGCTTGTCTCCCCGAGGCGATATGAGGAAAATTCCAGCTCCTGCTCCTTCGTTTCTTTTGGACCCGTCAAAGTACATTATCCAATTGCTCGTGTACTCAGGCGGTCCGGGCGTTTGTAGTTCTGTCCATTCGCTTAGGAATTCCACGAGTACCTGAGATTTGACTGCGTTGCGCCCTGCATAAGTGATGTCCCAGGCGCCCAACTCGATGCTCCATTTGGCTATTCTTCCGGATGCCATGGGGTTGTTCATGATTGTCCCGAGTGACGCATCATTAACCACTGTGATGGCGTGTTCCTGGAAGTAGTGCTTGAGCTTTCGGGCTGTAAGAACAACTCCGTATGCGAGCTTCTGGTAATGAGGATATCGTTACTTGCATGGCGAGAGCACTTCGCTAATGTAATAGATTGGTCGCTGAACTCCGTACGCTTTTCCCTCCTCAGGTCGTTCGACTACGATTGCTGTGCTGATGACCTGGTTTGTGGCGGCTAGGTACAAGTAAAGTGGCTCCCTTTCTTGCGGTGTTGCAAGGACTCGCCTACTTTTCAACGATCGCTTTAAGTCCGCGAATGCTTGCTTAGCTTCTGGTGTCCACTCGAATTTGTTCGTCTTCTTCAGCAGCTTATAGAAGGGTAACGCTTGCTCTCCCAATCGTGCGATGAACCTGCTCAGGGCGGCTAGTCGGCCTGCGAGCTGTTGGACTCCGCGTAGATTAGTTGGCTCCTTCATTGTCAAGATTGCTTCTATTTTCTCTGGGTTAGCTTCGATGCCTCTGGCGGATACCAGGTACCCGAGAAGTTTCCCTGCTGGAACGCCGAAGACGCATTTTGTTGGATTGAGCTTGATCCTGTATGCGTTGAGGGCGTCGAATGTTTCCCTAATATCCTCGAGGAGTGTGCTCTCAACTCGAGTCTTGATGACTATGTCGTCAACGTACACTTGTACGTTCTTGCCAATGAGCTTGGCGAGGCATTTTTACATGCAGCGCTGGTATGTTGCGCATGCGTTCTTGAGCCCGAAGGGCATTGTCGTGTAGCAGTATACACCGTGTGGTGTGATGAATGCTGTTTTTTCTTCGTCCTCCCGTTTCATCCGGATCTGATTATATCCCGAATAGGCGTCCAGGAAAGATAGGCGTTGACAGCCTGCCGTAGAGTCCACGATCTGGTCGATTCGCGGGAGGGGGAAGTTATCCTTGGGACAGTGCTTGTTTAACGATGTGTAGTCAATGCATACCCGAAGGATGTCCGTGTTCTTTTTGGGGACCAACACCGGGTTTGCTAACCAAGTGGATATCTTGATCTCCCTGCTGAATTTTGCTGCTAGCAATCTGTTCACTTCTTCTCCAAGTGCCTTCTGCTTGGGTTCTGAAAATCTTCGAGTAGTTTGTTTGACGGGTTTGGCATCTGGAAAGACTTCGAGTGAGTGCTCGGCAAACTCCCTGGGTATTCCTGACATATCTGATGGCTGCCAGGCGAAAATTTCCCAGTACTCACGGAGGAGTTCGACGAGCGCGCTTTCCTATGCTTGCGGAAGGGTGGTGGAAACCAGCGATGTCTTCGCAGAATTTGTCGGGTGCACCTGATGCTTTCGGGTGTCACTGTTAGCGTTGAATTCCAGTTCAGGCGCGTTTTTCTTCGTGAGGGGCATCACGGAGTGATCCGTGGTTTTTGCCAGCTCTTGAAGTTCTTCTTGCATCCCAAAAGATTTTGCGATCTCATTGAATTCAATGTCGCATTTGTTGGATTTCTGAAAGTCTCCGTCGATGGTGATTACGCCATGTTCTCCAGGTAATTTGAGCTTCAGGTAGGCGTAATGCGGTACTGCCATGAATCTGGCGAACGCTGTTCGACCAAGAATAGCGTGGTACTGCGAAGGCCAATTGACAACTTCGAAGTCGAGGAATTCTTTTCTGTAGTTGCTCTTGGTGCCCAGCACAACTTCTAGGTTGATTGTTCCGAGTGGACGGATTGCCTTTCCTGGAACTATCCCGTGGAAGGGTGTTTCTGATTCCTGGAGGCCGTCCAGGTTCCTGTTCATCCTACGGAGTGTATCCGCGTAGATAATGTTGATGACACTGCCACCATCCATGAATACACGGGCCAAGTCATAGTTGCCAATTTGTGTTTGGATGACAAGGGCGGCGTGTCCTGGTCGATAGACTCGTGGCGGGTGGTCCTTCATCGAGAATGTTATCGGCTGGTATGCCATCTTCAAGTATTCTGTTTTTGTTGGCGGTGTCTGCACAGCCATGCACAATTGCCTCGTGTTAGTCTTTTGAGCTCTGCGGGATGGACATACCTTCTGGATCATCGCGAGTTGCCCTGCTGGATTCGGGTACGCGTTGGCCCCGGAGTTTTGTGCTGGTGGTGCAGGTAGCGCAGCTAATGCTATGTTTGGATTTGCTGGTGGAGGTGGGGGTTGTGGCGGCTGGAATCCTTGGTGGCCTCCTCCTGGAAGCGGTGGGTAATTTTGCGTGTTTGCAGATCTTTTACTGGCGAGTGCTTCTGAGATATCAATAAACTTTCGGCAATCCTTAAGAAGGTGCGTTGCCTTAGTTTTGCCCGTGCGTTTATATGTAAATAGATGTAGCGAGCAGTATCCATCGAGGTCTTCCTCGGGTGATTTTTCTTCAGCCTTTGGTGTCCACTCGCGATTCCCACGGCGACCGGAGTCGCGGCTTCGCGTGAATTCCGCTGCGACCAACTCCTCTCTGTCCTCGTGATCGTAATATTTTCTCCTCTTCCTCCGGCCATGACGGTCTTTATCATGCGCAGGTGAAGATGCCCTCTCATTGCGCACCGCATCGTCTCCGTTAGCCCATTTTTCGGCTATGTTCATCAGCTCCCCAATAGTCTTGGGTGCGGCTCTGCTCAGTTCTTCTCTGAAAGTCGTTCTTTGGGCGCCTTTTGCGAAGGCTTCAATCGCTACTTCTTCCGAGATGGTTCCTGCGGTATTCCTGAGCGTAGTCCATCGCTGGATGTACTCGCGGGTGGATTCGCCACTTTTCTACTTGCATGCTCGCAGTTCTTCAATGGTGGCTGGCCTCTTGTAAGTCGACTGGAAATTTTTGCAGAAATCGCGGTGCAAGTCATCCCACGATGCATAGCAAGATTCTGGTCGTCTCTCCAGCCAACTGCGGGCCGTGCCGGTGAGATGCAAATTGAGGTATTGCATAGCCGTGTTTTTATTCCCACGTTGGCATTTTACTGCCGTGAGGTAATCACTTAGCCATTGAGAGGGCTCGAGTGAGCCATCGTACTTCGTTACTTCTGTGCTAAGCTTGAATCTTTTGGGTAGAGGCGCCTCGCGGGTACTGCGGGCAAAGCAGAGAGCGACGCAGGTTTCATCATCCGAGGAGCCGGACGAAGAGCGCTCGCGATATCGTGAAGCCCTCGCCTTATCCACCCTTTTTTGAGCGAGATCTGATCGCGCATCGTATTCTGGCCGGTCTCGGCCAGCATCCTTCCTTGGTTCCTTGCTTCGCTTTCGCGAGCGGCTGCTATGGTACTGCGAGCTTTTGTCTCTCGGACTGCCTTCGCTGCTACTTCGACTGTCATCACGGCGCCGTGCTTCTTTTCCTCGACCACGACGTGGTGACCTGTCCCTTCTTGGCAAAGAACTCCTACGTTTGCGGGATGCTTCCCTGTCCTTCTCTTTCTCCTTGTCCTGTTCCTTCTCCAGCTGCTCTGCGGCCTTCTTTCGATCATAGGCGGCGAGCCTTGCGGCTGCTAGCCCTAATCCCTTGCGTACTTGTTTATACTGCTCCGCCCGAGGGTCACTTTCCGTCGGTTGGTTCATCTGCATGTAAGTTGCTGCGGCTAGAACCGCGGCAGCAGGAGTTTGCGGGTAGACATTGTCATCGTCATCGACTCGCATGAGAGAAGGAGTGATCGATCTGCTGGTTCCGGCTAGGGACTCATTGTTCCTGGATGTAGATGCGTGTCCCTTCCTCGCGGGTCGGGTTCCGACCGAGGGTGTTATGGACAGCCCGGCTCGCCTTTGGCTCGACTCGTCCGCCGCTCTTCTTCGGCGGGCCAGATCTATCCGAGCGTCTTTGATAGTCGTGGCTGCTCTCACTAGGTGATAGTGGTAGGCAACCATGTCTTCGTGTGAGGCCCCGGCTGCGGGTGGCTTGCTCGTTCGCATAGCCTCCTTTGCTCGGTTCCAGGATTCCCGTGAGACGCCGATTATGTTGCGCTCTGTCGCGTTGTGTTCTGTTTCCGAGGCTTGTTCCGATCCTGCCATGCAGACTTGAGTCAGTCGAGGCTCGTGCGTCCTAGGCGTAGGTCGGAAGTTTCTTTGAATTCTTGATGGTTCCTCTGTCGAGAGGGTATGATAGTCGTTGGCGTTGAAGCGGATGGACTCGCCGCTTTTCTCCAGATGACGGCGTGAGTCGACAGCTCCAGATTCAGTTTCCGATTCATCCGATAAGTGGAGGATTCCGTCCCTGTTGGTCACGAATTTTAGGCTCCCGAACGTTAAGGTGACGCTTTTCTCCAGATCCTCGAATACCGGGCTCGATTCCGGCGAGTGAGGTGTGACCACGACAGATCCGATCCGTATAGGATTGTTCGGAGCCGTAGTCGATGGTTTCCAACGAGAGTGAGTTGTCGATGAAGCCGAAGATGCCGGTGATCCAGCGCCCATCGTCCCCACGGTCGGCGCCAATTGTCGAATCTATGACTCTACAAATCCCTTAGGTGACCCTATCGGGTTTCGACTAGGAGAATTCATGAGCGCTGGTGGAATCGTCGGCTAGACAGGGGGCGAGATTTACCCAGGTTCAGGGCCCTCGTAGAGGTAAAACTCTTACTCCTGCCTCTTGTCGATCTGTATTGATGGAAAGATCGGTTACAATGGTGGTGCTCGAATCGAGAGTAAGGTCTCGAGTTCAAGGTTTCGATGGTGAGGTGTTGCTTGGTCCTCTCCCGGGGGGCTCTCCTGGCCTTATATAGATGGCCAGGTCTCGAATCCTACCCGGAGAGAACTCGAACTCTAACTAGGTCGGTTACATGTTTCCTATCTTAACCCGCAAGTTAGTGCGGGTGGGATTCACGTGGGGCTTCTGGAGTATTCCAAGGGCTCCTCTTCTTGGGCCTTTAACCTTGGGCCTGAGAGGGGGTGTACTTATTCGCAGGGTCCAGGATCCATATCTTCGTCACCCACGGTCTCGTGGGCGCAGTAAACTGGGAGCGGTAGGCCGACTTAACCGTGAAAGTCTCAGACGGGGCCAATGACCAGGACACCTGGTCAGGGCCTCTCGGCACAGCAGCAGGAAGCGCGCCCAGCAACTCCGTCCACTCTCCCGCCTCGGCCGGACCAAAGGTGCGTCGAAACGCAATATCCCAAGACCCCTGCCAAAATGTCGTAGCCACCACTAAGGATGGGTCCGCGCAAATCGCGAAGATTTGGGATCGGAAGTCGGGATCTTGTGAAGCCGAATAGTGGCTGCGGCCTGCTGGGTAAGCCGGTTGCACCGAACAGACAGAATACTGGATGAATAGTGTTTTTTTATAAAGGCCTATTATTACTTAAAAAGTTTAAGCGTTATACCCTGCCTCTGCATCGTGAAATGCACACAGCCGAAATCTAGAAAACTGAAAAACAAATAGACGGCGAGTCTAAACAAATCATAAAGACGTAGACTGTCGACGCTATGGAGCTGCTATCCGTAGATCAAGCGGTCATACACGTGAGATAAAAATATCCCTCGCCACCTGCTCCAGTCGTGCACAAGGCTCCGTAAAAAGGGCTTGAAACCTCCCTCCGTTGTAATGTGGACCATGAACGGAGAATACATGTGCATCGAAATAGAACGCATAAGAGAAAAAATATTATCATTGAAAATCTTGTCATTTCTACATAGCCAGGGCGACCATATAACGGCTAGCGCTCCTACCCTAATAATAGTTTTGAATCTTTTGTCTACCCCATTTAACCAGTTGCCGAAAATATTCACAACGGATTTGAGCTGATAAAGATTCGAATCCATTTGGATAGCAGACCGTATAGAACGCGCAAATGTGCAATTGAAGAATAAGTGTCTAATCGTCTCATAATGAGAACAAGAAACACACTTTGAACTTCCGTGCCAATTATGTTTAGCAAGATTATCTTTTGTTAGTATGACCCTTTTACGAAGATACCACGCGAAACTTTAATCTTCAATGGTACCTTCATAAGCCATACTTTTTAAAAATACCGATTGGCATATTTATTTGGATCATAGCTCTATACATGGAATCTAGCGAGAACATTCCATTCTTATTGAGAATCCACTGAAACTCATTATTTGTGGTGTTAAGTTGACCGAAGTCAACCTATCAAGCAGCACATTTCAGGATAAAAGTCGTGGACCAATAAGATCTCGTCACAACGTCACATTAGGAGGTGATATTTGCATGACCGTAGCCAGCGCATCATCCTTATGACGCGCAATGTTGAATAGTGTCGGATATTGTTCTCAGGGTGTGGTATTACCCAACCACAGCCCAACGCGCACGACCCATTTAAAGAATCCAGACAGATGCCCAGTTTCTTGTCTGTTTCAATCCATTCCTAGCCCATATTTGGGGCGGAAATGCATCGGCGCGGATGCGACTTGGTCTAGCGCGGAGAGTTCCCGTGTCTCGTCTCTGGACCGCATGTCATCCTCTCCTAACGACCAACTATCTCATTTATTGTGGGCGGTGGATCTCTTATATGGCTGCCAGCTAGCCAAACCCTAGTTCCATCCAAACCCTAGCCCTGACCTACATCTTTCAGCCACGGCCGCCGCCCCAAACCGCAGATCCAGTCGCCAGAATGGATCCTCCATAGGACCTCGTCGACCAGATCGAGCGCGCGCGCAGATCAAGGGCGCGACACCGGGGCAGCTTCTCTCGGAGCATGGTGACGAACCCGGCGTGGACCGGAATCATGTCGCGGCCGGAGCAACTCGTGATATCGGTGCGCCTGCGTCGGGCCTTACATGTGGCGTACGCGGACGAGTACGACCTCGAGGAAGAAGCCTACGCCATTGGGGTCGCCGCGGGTTCCCCTACGGCGCCGGCACCTCCACCGCCCGCACCTGCACATGCACCGTCGCCTCCAGCGCCATCACTGCGCCCACGTCATTGGACTACTTCCTCTAGAGCAGCAGCGACGAGAACAACTTCAACTACGTGGAGGACGAAGAAGGCTCAGAGGAGGCCGCTATGCATGCGGCCCACGTCGACCTGAATGCTCATAGGGCGACGCGGTTCATGACTCTCCGGGGGAGGAGGCCACCCGCGATGAGCACGCGACGCCAACGGTGCCAGTACGAGCGATAGAAACTAAGGTGTTGTAGCTCCGCCGGTGGTGCTGCCCATAGGCGGCCAGTTTTCCTAATATAAGGGCGTAGGCTACGTGTTTCATAACAAGTAATAGGCCAAGGAGAAGTGACGGAGGGATGATAACCCGGTAGGCTAGCGCCAAGGAGTAACTCGGCCCAAAGGACACTCCGCAAGACCCGGCTTAGGATAAAGGGGCTTCTAGAAGGCCCAGGAACATAGGCCTCGTAACCCGGATTGTGGGTTCTGGTAAGCAAGTTTAGGGTTTGTAAGCAGTGTCCGGGTAGGATTCAGAGTACGCCTTGGAGAGTAAGCCAGGGGGTCCGGATGTTATATAAGCCGCTCCCTAGGTTAGGGTTAGATGAGTTTTAGCGTGAGAAAGAACAGAATCGCCGGATTGCGAGGTATCGAGTATCCATTGTAACACGAGAGTTGAGATAATATATTTAGATCGGAGACTCGGCGACTTGATTGCCAGCTACCAGATCGCATATCACCATGGTTTCCTTTGAGCTAAACCCTCTCCCAAACACCAGAGTCGATTTGCCCCAAGACAAGTTACCCCCGGTAACGTCTGCCGTGATTATCCCACGACAGTTGGCGCCCACCGTGGGGCCTACGTCCAAGGGTGTTTACATCACGGGAGAAGCTCGGGAGAACATGAAGAACCTCGTCATTGGCGAGATCTACACCAACCCCGAAGGAGAGAAGATGGTGGACGATTTTGGCTGGTGGCCAGAGTCGGACCTGCTCGAATCTGGATCTGTCGTGACAATCGGCCGGATCAGCGTCTTCATTGGCATGGTACGTACGTCCGGTTCAATCCCTGACGATTTTGGATTTGATTCTGTGTCAGGGGAGGCCACCTGCGTTCAGTCTGATGGAGAGGAATCGGTCGGGACGATAGACCCGACAGAAGAGCCCACCACGAAGAGGGAACAGCCGGAGGAGCCGGTATGGACCCCGCGTGGCCGGGTTATGAGAGAAGATGACACTGAGTCTATCTTGCACCTGCTGGAGGACCGGTACGAGGAAGATAGCAGTGATGAGGAAGAATACGAATCTGCGCCAAGCATTGTGCGCCAGGTCGCGGTCTACACGGCCCCTGCGACCAATCTTAATCAGGGGAACGTGACCGCGGCCGCCGTCGGAGCAGCACAAGCATTGGCCCAGCAGCAAAATCCGGTTGACGGAAACCCGGTTTTAACCCGGGTTGACGGAGAATCGGCTTCAGTTACCAGCCGAGCGGCGGATAGTGAGTTGCAGGCGAACACGTTCGGATATCTGGCAAACCGGACACCAGGGGCGGGTCCTTCAAATCCGCAACACCCGGCCCTGTTCAACAACAACCTGATCCTGGATCCCACCGTTCTAGCCACAGTCATAACCCCGGAAAACGCGGTGGAACGTGTTACGGATCTGTATGTAGCCCGTCGTGCATTGGAGCAACAGAGAAGGCAAGTGGAAGCAGAAAAACAAGGGGTAGCTGCGCGCCAGCGTGATCTGGATGCATTGGAGAACCGGCTCCGAGAAGAGACAACCAGGGTGCATCAAAGGCACCAGACCAGATTACCGGCAACGGGTGGAGTCATAAACCCAGCCGCGCTATTCATCACACCTCAGGATCAGCCGATTCCAGCGGTGAACCAAGGAACTGCACATCAACCCGCAACTGGAGGAGCACAGCCGGAAAACGCGCAGGCCGGGTTACCCATATTACAGACTGGATTTACTACCGGCAATACATTACCACCATCACGATTTTGCACGCCAGCAGGCCATTACAACAACCCCATGGATAATATGTACGCAGCAACACTCGCATTGAATCAAATCCCCGTGAGAGAGTCACCCCACGCAGAGGAGACCCGGCGGGCGATAGATCTATTGCGCACTGTGGTGGCGCAGCAAGTTAATTACCCAGATAACAGAAGTGGAATGCATGGGACACCATATATCAGCCAGCAACGAGTCAATACCGGCAATATTCAGACAAGTTCAGCGCGGCGGAGGGCAGAGCAGCAGCAAATGCCGCCTCCTCCCCGCGTCCAGGCCGTACCAGCAGCATCAGCAGCGCAAGCTATTATGGACAGTTCCAGAGCTAGGAGAGCCGCGGCCGGGTCTGCGGTGCACGGACCAGCAGCAGTGCCGTGTCCAGCCGTAACCCCCGTAGGATCGCACGTTTCCCGAGTAAGGCCAGTTCCGATTAATCTCGCTGGGCCTAAGTGTCTGTCGGATAACATCAGGGCTGAGCCTTACCCGGATAAATTCAAGGAACCGGGTAAGGTAGTGAATTATGAGCCGACTATGGATCCAGAAACATGGTTGAGCAGTTATGAGATGACTATGTCAATCCGAAACGCGTCTGAAAATCTCCAAGCCAAGTTCATGTACTTGATGATGTCAGAGGGAGCAGCCAAGTTATGGTTCAACAATTTACCGGAAGGATCTATCAAGTCATGGGAGGAGTTGAAAACTGCGTTCATCAAGCACTTTCATGGGACGTGCAGAAAGCTATTTACTATTGATGACCTAGAGCGGTGTGTCCAGAAGAAGGGAGAATCGGCGTGCAGTTGGGTGCGCCGAGTTATGAAGATACTTCACTCATCTACAGATATTCAGCCCAAGGATGCGTTACAAGCTATGGCAAAGACGTGCAAGTACATACCTTTAGTGCAAAAGTTAACTCGCATGAAATCTAGTCGGAATGCTTCAGAGGTTACGATGGGAGAGCTAATGGACGCATGCAACAAACACGCTGCAACGGATACTACAGAAGAGGACGTCGATGACAAGAAAGAAAAAGCAAACACAAGTAACAATGGAAGAACCGGCAATGGATCAACGCCGGGTAACAACGGAGGTAACAATGGGAACAACCAGAACAAACGCCCGTTTGAGGGAAGCTCCGAGTTTGTCGCTAGTACAGAAGCCGGGTCTTCGAGACCCAGGGCAGAAGGAAATTTCAATGGAGGAAACCATAACGGAGGAAATTATCAAGGACCGCCAAGGCCGGGTAACAATTGGGATATCTTCAGAATGGCGTGCCCAAAGCACAGTAGGAACGGTAGGCCGGCTAACCACTCATTGGAGCAATGCGCGGACCTACAAAGATGGAAGAATGAGGAAGTAAACAAGGCTATGCGAGGTGCAGGTCGGGGAGGAGGACCGGGTCCGGGTGGAAACCCGGGCAACGGCCCACCCCCAGCCGGTAACCCGGCAGGCGGAAATCCGGGTAATAACCAGGGGGGAGCTGGAGGTTTCCAAGCCAACCCCAAGCAATTGGGACAATACCACGTGCATACTACAGGAATTTCCAACAAGGATAAAAAGATACTGAAAAAGGCGGTAAACTCAGTTGCCTCGGCCGTTCCGAGATACCTGAGATGGTCGGAGTAGGATGTAACGTGAAGCAGAAGGGATCACCCGGAAAGGATAGAACACCCGGGAGTCTTAGCATTGGTAGTTGCACCGCAGGTTAATGGTTATGAGCTGAAAAAGGTCTTAATGGACAGCGGTAGTAGCATCAACATCTTATATTGGGAAACCTTTCTACGTATGGGTCTCAAGGAGTCCCAGCTGCAGAAGAGTTCAACAGTTTTTCGCGGGATAGTACCGGGTCACTCAGCGTGCCCCGAGGGAAAAATCACATTGGAGGTAGCCTTTGGAGAATCGAAGGATAATTTCCGGGTTGAGTGGCTCACCTTCGAGGTGGTCAAGTTGTGCAGCCCTTATCATGCGCTATTCGGAAGGCCGGCTTATGCTAAGTTCATGGCGAGGCCGTGTTATGTGTATCTACAGCTAAAAATCCCGGGTCCCAAGCAGACCATCACCATACATGGGAGCCGGGATATAGCGGCTGAGTGCGATGAAGGAGATGCGGCAATGGCTGAACAAGCTTGCAGAAAAGAGGAACTCAAGTATTACCGGTCTCAAGTAGACCCGGATGACAGAACAGCGTTAAAAAGGCCGAATACTGAAGATGAGAGAGTGAAGTTCAAGGCAGCGCAGGACACCAAGATGGTGGCTTTTGTCGAGGGTGATCCCTCTAAGCAATTTGCTATAGGATCTAACTTGGACAGCGAGCAGGAAAAAGCACTTGTGGAGTTCATTCGTTCGAATTAGGATGTGTTTGCCTGGACGCCCAGCGACATGCCGGGTATCCCTACAGAACTGGCAGAGCACAGTCTGCACGTTGATCCCAAGTCCAGGCCTGTGAAACAGGGCCTGAGAAAAATGAATGAAGAGAGAAGGAAAGCTATAGGGGAAGAAATTGCACGGCTGCTTACAGCCGGCTTTATCATGGAAGTATTTCACCCGGACTGGTTAGCAAACCCGGTACTCGTGATGAAAAAGACCAATGAGTGGAGGATGTGCATTGATTATACGAGTCTCAACAAGCATTGCCCAAAGGATCCGTTTGCACTACCAAGGATAGATCAGATCATAGACGCAGTGGCTGGAAGTGACCTATTATGTTTCTTGGATGCATATTCCGGGTATCATCAGATCAAGCTCAAGAAGGAAGATTGGGAGAAAACATCGTTCATAACCCCTTTTGGGGCCTTTTGTTACAAGACCATGACATTTGGATTGAAGAACGCTGGCGCAACCTATCAACGGTGTATTCAGAAGTGCTTTGAGGACCAAATCGGACGCAATGTTCACGCATATGTGGATGATGTGGTGATCAAGACCAGGAAAGCAGAGACATTCATTGATGATCTGAAGGAAACATTCAAGAACCTGAGAAGGTACCAGATGAAACTTAACCCGACAAAGTGTGTCTTTGGAGTCCCAGCCGGGAAATTACTCGGCTTTATCGTTTCCGAGAGAGGAATTGAGGCAAATCCGGATAAAATCAAAGCTGTCCAGAGTCTGAAAAAGCCAGAAAATTTGAAGCATGTTCAGAAGCTCACAGGGTGCGTAGCAACGCTTAGCCGGTTCATATCCAGACTCGGAGAGAAGGCAATACCCTTGTACCGGCTCTTGAAGAAATCTGATAAATTCGTATGGGACCAGGAGGCGGACGAGGCGTTCGAGGCACTAAAGAAGCAGTTATCTGAGGCACCAGTCCTAGCAGCCCCGGGCCCTAAAGAGCCCATGCTATTGTACGTTGCAGCCGGGCCTCGGGCGGTTAGCGCAGTGGTTGTTGTCGAGCGTAAGGAGGATGGCAAAGATCACCCGGTCCAGAGGCCGGTTTATTACGTCAGCGAGGTATTATCAGAGGCAAAACAGCGCTACCCACATTGGCAAAAGCTGGTTTTCGGGGTCTTCATGGTCAGCCGGAAACTGAAGCTGTATTTTCAGGAACACCCCATAACAGTGGTTAGTTCTATACCAATGTCGGATATCATCAGAAACTCGGATGCAACGGGTAGAATAGCCAAGTGGGCGATCGAGATGGGAGATTATTACATCAACTACGAGCCCAGGTCAGCAATCAAATCTCAAGCTCTAGTTGATTTCATTAACGATTGGACTCACACAGGCATGCCCACCATGGCTCCAAACTCCGAGTCTTGGATAATGCACTTTGATGGTTCCAAGCAATACGAGGGATCAGGAGCTGGAGTGGTGCTAACATCACCCAAAGGAGACAAGTTAAGTTACGTGTTGCAGATTCACTTTGATTGTTCCAATAACGTGGCCGAGTATGAGGCCCTATTGCATGGCTTAAAGGTAGCCAAGGAGATGAACATTAGGAGGATACGATGCTTTGGAGATTCGGACCTTGTGGTACAGCAGGTCTCAGGAACTTGGGATTGAAAAGATGCAACTATGGCAGCATACCGCAGAGAGGTGGACAGGGTTGCCGGATGTTTTTCCGGGTATGAGGTGGAGCACATAGACAGAAGAAAAAACGAGGCAGCAGACGCACTCGCCAGACTCGGCTCGCGCAGAGAGCCGGTTCTACCTAATGTTTTTCCTGGATGAGCTATGGCGACCATCAGTTAAAACCGAGTCTGAGGAAGAATTGGCAAATCAAGACCCGGATTTGGCGCTCGTGGCCACAGTACGCGTTGTTCCCGAGTGGACAGAGCCGTTCCTGGCCTACCTATCACGGGGCGAGTTACCACAGCAGGAGGTATTAGCAAGACAAATTCTGAGGCGAGCAAAAGGATATTCCATCATCAATGGGGAGTTGTACAAAAGAAGTGCAGCAGGAGTCTTTTTGCGCTATGTAGCACCAGAAGAAGGCCGACAGATCCTCAAGGAGATCCATGAAGGTGATTGTGGGCATCATGCATCCACAAGATCCCTCGTGGCCAAAGCTTATCGACATGGTTTCTTCTGGCTCACGGCCCTAGCAGACGCGGAGCGCTTGGTGGCAAGGTGTGACGGATGTCAAAGGTACGCTCGCCAAACCCATGTGCCGGCTATGGAATTACGGACTATCCCGTTAACCTGACCGTTCGTTGTTTGGGTATGGATATGGTTGGCCCCTTCCACATGTCACCTTGCAAAAAGACACATCTCTTAGTGGTTGTTGATAAGTTTACCAAGTGGGTTGAGGTCATGCCAGTTACCAATTGTGAAGCAATTACACCAGTCAAGTTCCTGAAAAGGATTATCTATCGGTTCGGATATCCCCACAGCATAATTACCGACAATGGAACCAACATGTCCCTTGGCGAGATGGAAAACTTTTGTGGAAACAATGGCATCCGTTTGGACATAGCCTCAGTGGCCCACCCACAGGCTAATGGACAAGTGGAGAGGGCAAATCAGGAGTTGCTTCGTGGATTAAAGCCACGGTTACGAGTCCCGTGTATCAGAACTGCTGGTGCATGGGTTGAAGAATTACCTTCAGTGGTTTGGGATATCAACACCACACCTAACAGATCTACTCAGATGAAACCGTTTTTTATGGTTTATGGCGCAGAAGCAGTGTTGCCGAGTGATATTATTCATGACTCGCCTCGAGTATCGGCTTATGTTGAGGTGGAGAACAAGAAGACCCGGCAAGACGTCGTGGATATGCTAGAAGAACACAGGGAACAAGCTTTGGAGAGATCATCCATATATCAGCAGGATCTGCGGAGATATCATAGCCGGCGCGTGAAAACCCGGGTCTTCCAGGAAGGAGACCTGGTTCTGCGCCTGGCACAATCAAAGGAAGGAAAACACAAGTTATCACCGCCATGGGAAGGACCGTTCATCATAAGCCGGAATCTGCACAATGGATCATATTACTTGATAGATGCAAGGGAAGAGTCGGCTACGGTTAATGACACCGCTCATACCACTTCATCTATGCAAGAGAAAGAAAGACCATGGAACGTGGCTCAGCTACGTCCCTACTATACTTAGTATAGGCTAGATTCACAAAGTGGAATTGCACGATGTAACAGGCAGCAGGTTTCAGACGCACTCTTTTCCTATCCAGGGTACCTAAGGGGACTGGAGGGTTTTTAATGGGGCGGCTTGCTGACCTAACTTTTCTCATATCAATAAAGAGATGGTTAAACAATATATTATTTCCTTTTCATGTGTTTTTATCAACTTTTTATTTCTGTTATGTTTTTTATCCTTCTTCCAGGTAAGTATTATTTACTGTTTTTAGTACATTAGTTTCTTTCGCAGTTTGCATATATTTAGGTCTTGGGGGCTGATTGCTTGAATAGCACAGTTACAAACTCAAAGACCCGGCCACGATGCCTATGAGTTATAAGGGCCGATTACTTGCAAACAAGTACGGCTGCAAGCTTATAACTGGACAAAGGAGCCAAACTTTCTTGACTTTTCTTACTTAAGCTCGATGTGACTCGCACTAAAGTGGCATGCTTTGCTCGCATATGATCACAATCAGTCATGATGCCCAATGGGACTTGCCTGACCCTGTCTTCGTATAGATGTAGCAACATGATTATCCATGCGAAAGCCGGCTTATAGTACAAGAGAGTCAAAAGGGTCATCTAAACCACAAGTTATGCAGAGTACAGGGTTAATAACCGGAAACTCACAGTTTATTAAGCATAACTTCAAAACCTATGTGAAACGACTCCAGGTTTTGGGCTTAGCAAAAACGACTTGTTCTCTTTGAAAGACCTAACACCCTAGACTCGGAAGTTCGGGCCTTGGGGACTGGGGAATTTGAAACAAGAAACAAATCATCTAGATATTAAGCTCAAAAACATAAAGATCCGAGTCTTGGGGACTTGGGGACTTAGAGAAAAGTCCACCTGTCAAAACCCACGAAACCCGAAAACCGAGTCTCACAAAAGGAACCATAAAGAAAGTCGGAATATCAAGAATGAATAAGCTCAAAAGCAGATAGATACCAAATTCGTCCAAAGGCCAGAAGGGCCACGAAAGCTATTAAAGTTTCGAAACGTATTACATGCCGCGATAGTAGTATCAAAGGTGCACAGGCGCACCATCGAAAAATAATCGTTTAAAATGCCCATTGGCCGAATGACGCATTTGATATGACAGCGGATAAAAAAGATTACTCGGCATCTTGGGTTGAGGCATCCATCTTGTCCTTGCCCTTGCCAGCCGGGTCCTGATCCTTGACTTGTTCTTCAGCAGTCTTGGTAGCAGCAGCATCCGGATTAGCAGTGGCACTAGCACGCGACGGAGGAGGTACAACTGGCGTGGAGCTAGCAGGCACAGTATTGGCTTCAGCATTTTTCTTTGCAGCCTCTTCCCTCAGTCGGGCAGATTCCGCCTTCCACCGTGCCAGCATGTCAAAGGGCTTCGGAGGATCCGACTTAATTGCCCTATCTTGTGCATCATACGGTGGCACCATCCGGCTGACATCCAAATTGCCGGCAATCAGGCTGGCTACGTGACGAACCTCTGTCTGAATGGCCTTGTAATGTTTAGGTAAAAACGGGGAGCCATCGTGGTTGAACTCTGGAAACCCGCCAACAAGCTTCGCCGGGTCAAGCTTGGGAAAGTATGCTTTCGCCAAGGCAAGACCCCGGGTCACCCCAACCTGGCAGGATGAGCGCTACCAGTGTTCAATCCACTCGGGGATGGTAGAACACGCATCAAGCAGCGTGTTCAAACCACCATCCCCAGTGCCTGGCCACTTGACAGCTTTCAGGGCCCACTTGGTCCCAGCACAGAACTGCCTGATAGTGCTCTTTACCTTGTTCAGCAGAACCACTTCATCCACATCCGGAATCTCTTGCTCGGGCCCTGCAGAAAAGCAGAAACATCCAAAGTCAGGAACTCTGAGTGTTCTTCAGGATATCCAGACCAAATTAAGACCAGTCAGTCGGAAATTTTACCTATCAGAGAACGATAAGTATCGGCGATCTGGCCCGATAACTCGTTCACCCTATCCACTGCAGCATTGCATCTCTTCTTATACTTCCTTGCCTGCTTCCCGGCTTTCTTAGCTTCAGCTTCAGCCGATTCACGTAGCTTCGTTTCCGCCTTGAGAAGTTTGTCGGTTCTAGCCAACGCTTTCTCCGAGTGTGTTACGTATGCCTGCGCGAAAACAAAAAGAAATGTCAGTCGGATATCTGTGAAAGTTCCAAGCAAATTATGCATAAGTTCACTCGGAACTTGGGGACTATATGAGTATACAAGCAATATTAGTACAGTTTACCTCGTGTTTAGCTATCAGGGCCTCCAGGATACCCTCTTCATCAGCTCTCAAAGTATGTAGAGCATCGAGCATCTCAGCAAAGCTCATGTCTTCGGGCTTGGTGCCGGAAGACCCGGCTGCCTGACAACCCGGAGTAGGAGTTTGATCCGGCTTTGGAGACGATACCTGGGTGGCCTGGGGGTCAGGGGTGGGGGTACCCATCCTTGTACCCAAGACTCCCGCGTCCTCATCACCGGTTCCATCAGCATGCTTTGGAGACTCGGCATCCTGCTTGGCCGAGTCTATTGGGGAATCTTGCCCCTTGACTTCTTCTTCTTCAAGGCTGCCAGTCGCGGCATTTACATCATCAACTGGGCCTTCAGTGTCCCGGGTGTCTGTCTCCATGTTCTCCGGGTCACTGAGTGTGACTTGGGCGCTAAGGAAAAGAAAGAGAAATAGTTAGCGATAGTAAATGAAAATTGTCAAGTACACAAGGATATCATATAGCAAAAACTCACCCGGTGTTCACAGCATAGTCTGGTGGAAGCTCGCTGATAGAAGCAGATGAGGCTGTCACAGGACCCGATAGAGGGACCCGGAACTGTCCGGCTAATGGATGGTTGGGGGAGGGGTGACGTTGAGGTGAGTTGGAAGGTTGAGATGGAGGAGTGCCGGCACGGCGAGCTGGTGGTGAGGAGATGCCCGGGTTGAGGGGATCGTCACCCGGGGAACTCTGAGTCACCCTGCGTTTGGCCGAAGGTGGGTCCTTCAAGTGTGATGGGTTGGATAGTTGTTGGTTAAGTTTACACATGTTAGCAAAAGTATAAGGTTCGGAGGACATGAAGGAGTAGGGAACCTTGGATATCACCCCTCTGGTTTTCCTCTTGGCCCCAACCGTTACTTCTTGTTCAGTTTCGCTTTTATCGGACTCGGTGGCCTCCAGGTCCTCCTTGTCGTCTTTATCGTCCTTGTCCTCCAACCCTGAAAGCCGAGAATGTATGGTTGGAAAAAGTGAGATATGTGAAAGGAAAATGGTGTAGGTGAAGCTGATTGAAGACCCGGATAATACCTTCATCGTTATCTGCCGGTTCTTCATCTCCTTCCGGGTCTCCGGAGGAAGGGGAGGTCTCAATATTCCAAAAGACGTTATCAGCCTGAGATAAAGGTGTAAAGGGAAGGGTTAATAATTGTATCAAGTGAAAGCATGAAAATGAAGGTATATGTGCCGGATCTTACCGCAGGAGACGGATTCTCGCGAGTGAAAGGCTCCAGTCCGGCTATATTCCGGATAACGTCCAACTTTTCCGTCAAGAAGCTCTTGATGGTCTTGTTGGTATCACCCGCCGGGTAATCCTTCAAAGAATAGCGGAGCGAATCCGTGGAGTGCCCCGAATACTCGCACATTAGCTTGGAGCGAGTGGAGTTGGGCTGAATCCAGAAGTTGACCCATGTCTTAACCAGATTGAGCCCAAGGAGACCTTGGGCAGAAAGAACGGCGATTTTGGCTAGAAGGGGCTGGATGGCTTCCCTGTCCGACTCAGGGGAAAAGGCATTGAAAGTATCGGAGATATCTAAGAGACCCTCCGAGTAACCCGGCAATTTCCTCTCACCGGGTGGGGAGATGTCTCGGCAATAGAAGAAGGACAACTGCCAGTGCTTAACATGCGAGTTTAAATTAAGAGTCGGCATGGGGGAGTTTTTGCGGCGCTGGATGGAAACCCCGCCGCAGGCCAAGAGGGCCCCGTCACCGCTTTCGCGGCACGGCTTGCACTGGAAAAGTTTTATAAATAAAGCCAAATTCGGCGGGATGCACAAATAAGACTCGCACAGGACTATGAAGTGGGTTATGTTCAACATAGAGTTAGGCCCTATGTCGAACACCCGGAGGCCATAGTGGCTGAGGACCTCGCGGAAGAAAGAGTGACCCGGGGGGCGAAACCCCCGGATCACATGCTCAACGAAGCATATTACCTCGTCTGCACTAGGGGTCGGCCGGGTCTCGTCACCCGGTACCCTCCAGTGGATCTCCTCCTGAGGGGGGAGGACGCCTAACTCGGCCAGCTCCTCCAGCTTGGCCTTGGTCACAGAAGATTGCGCCCAGTTGGCGGATATGGATTGGGTCCCCCTTGGCTTAGCCGGCTGCTTCCCTTTGGTCTTGGGAGCCATTGGTTCAGTCTGCAGAAGTACAAGATAAAAAGATATAAAGCATTAGACTCGGAAGTTATGGATTTACCGAGTATCGATAAAGCAATATAAAGATTGCGAACTATCCGGGTATCGAAGAGCAGTACAGAAATTATGGGGTAACTGAATGTCAACGAGCAGTTGTAAAAAGAAGTTAATTGCCTGGCTATCTAGTGTGAATAAAACAACCGGAAGAGGAGGATTTTCCGGGTATCTATGGACAGTCGCGGAAATCTGGACGAACTACGTCTAGATTGGAAATTTTAGTATCGATTTTGTGGAGAAATTAACGACTGCGAGTGATAGGAGAGTGCAGTGGGATCAATAATCAAGCAATTGGATGAACTAGGATGAAGTTGTGCGGCCTAATTCGGCGCGGGGCAAGAAATGGTCCGCGGATGGACCTAGATCTAATCTAGGTCAAACGGAGAAATTGCAAGTTGAATCAAGGGGAATAGGGAACTTACCGGCATGGATTGGAGAAGGACGCGACGGCGGCAGATGGCGCAGTCGTGGTGCCCACGTGCGACTCCCGGCGGGCAGCCCGGGACTGTGGAAGAGCGCAACCGGTGGCGGCTCCGCTCCAGCAGTATCCCCGAGGTCTCCGTGGCGGTGTTGAGCGAGCTCGAATGAGAGGGCGCCGGTGAGGAAGAAGAAGATGGGGGAAATGAGCCGTTAGGGTTAGGTTACCCCCCAGGCACCTATTTATAGGTACGGGTGGGGAAACCTAGGCTAGCGAGCGGGAACCACAAATTTCGGGAATAAAAGATACCCGTCCGAGATTTTCGGGATATACGCTAAGTGCCCGAACACGATATCCGGACAAGATAAGAAGTAAATCCACTCCGCGATATTTGGATCAATTAACGAGTGAAGTAAGCCGGGTCTTCTGCATCTTCCTTGGAACATTGACCCGGAAAATTAAAAATGGACTTAGAGAAAGCCGGGTTATTATATGGACCACCAATGGAGTTAGGCCTAGTTGTTTATTAAAGCAACCTAACCCGGCCTCTATGAACTTGTTTGTTTGTTATTTTTGCAGGGAATAGCGTGCGCTTCAAGGAGGATCCCGTGAAGCCCAAGCTATTCTGGGGACTACTGACGGAGGGATGATAACCCGGTAGGCTAGCGCCAAGGAGTAACTCGGCCCAAAGGACGCTGCGCAAGACCCGGCTTAGGATAAAGGGGATTCTAGAAGGCCCAGGAACATAGGCCTCGTAACCTGGATTGTGGGTTCCGGTAAGCAAGTTTAGGGTTTGTAAGCAGTGTCCGGGTAGGATTCAGAGTACGCCTTGGAGAGTAAGCCAGGGGGTCTGGATGTTATATAAGCCGCTCCCTAGGTTAGGGTTAGATGAATTTTAGCGTGAGAAAGAACAGAATCGCCGGATTGCGAGGTATCAAGTATCTATTGTAACACGAGAGTTGAGATAATATATTTAGATCGGAGACTCGGCGACTTGATTGCCGGCAACCAGATCACATATCACCATGGTTTCCTTTGAGCTAAACGCTCTCCCAAACACCAGAGTCGATTTGCCCCAAGACAAGTTACCCCCGGTAACGTCTGCCGTGATTATCCCACGACAAGAAGGTCCTTCCCTGCACCCGGCCATGTCGATGGAAGAGTCAGCAAGTCCGTTGAATAACTGACATGTGTATACAAGTTCCTCAAGGCCGCAGGCGCTACATTTTCTCAAGTTCGGAGTATGTCCAACCACCTCCCTAGTAGCACTAGGATTTAAATTGTACTATGTAGTTTCCATTTCGAATGTAAAATCTACATAAAAATGTTTTAACAATTGAAAATACGGAATGGCTGGACCAAATATGTCGGCGCATTGGGTTCAATATTAAGAAATGGCCAGATAGGGGCCGGATGACCATCCATTTGGCGGCATAAACGAAGGAAAACGGATCACGCGCGGACCATAAATGGGTCGACGCGTTGGAGTTGCTCTAACAGTTTGCTTTCCGTCAGTGGACACGAAGTAGTAGAGTATTTGAAAGAGTCGAAGGAGAGGAGGGGATGGTACGTGAACCACGGGAGGGGATGGTACGTGAACCACGGGATCGCGGCTGCAAATTAACAAAGCGTATCTAGTGGGCGCTCACGTACCGGGTGATGGGCACGAGACTGCGCTGCACGCTACGCCGACGCTGTGTAGCGCGAGAGGGACAGAAAGTCGATCCGGATTGTGGCAGGCGCGTGGATGTATATATTCTTCAGAGCGGGGACCATGTTCGGTGGGGTGCACGGATGGGCAAGGAAAAGAAGGCACACAACCGGGACCGGGATGGCGCGAGGCCTGGGTGACTGCGATTGCGGCCTCAGAGTAGGAGGCGTTCCTTGCTGGGCTAGCCAGGCCGAGCCTCCGGAGGAAGGGCCAACGGCATTTATTATCCGCTTCCATAAGCCCGACATAGAAGACCGGGGCCCACGTGAGCCATCTTCTCGTAATTGGAGAGCTGCATGGGTCGTCTCTGCTGTGGCTTTTTACAAGTGTGCATTTTCCTTTTAGCCGAATAACCATTCTTCCCTCAATTATGTATCTGCTGTCAAACAAAAATATTGTATCTGCTGCTAATTAGGGTTTGAACAAGAGCCGCTGTCCCAACGGAGATTTTCTTGGTCCCTCCCATGTGTCTGCCTTTTGGCGGCGAGAGTTAAGGGATATGGGATCTCAGTACGGTTAAACTCCCTCTGTTTCATAATATAATATGTTTTAAACGTTTTCTACATTCACACACACACACACACAAACACACATATATATACATATGTATTTAGACATATTTTAGTGTATATATCCACTTATTTTAGTTCGAATCTAAACAACATATGAAACATCTAAAACATCTTATATTTATGTAACGGAGGGAGTAATGATGAGTGGTGTTTTATGAATAAAGTTGCTCTAATTTGTATCATGTAGTTAGAGAAATATATTTCCTCACATATCCGATCATCTAGATCTGTTGAAGTTTACGGTCATTGTGTCTTGTTTGTTCCACTGGTTTAATATTTTGTGTAGTTGGAGTAATTTTTTAATATTATAGTGGAGCTTTTTGGTTTGACGAACTTCAAATTTAGGGGATTATCATTGTTTAACTAGGCTCGTCGCTCATGGCTTTACATCTTTTTGAATGGATGACTCATGAGGCTTTCAGAAACCTGGTAACCAAGTTTGTGCAGATAAATGAGCGACAAATTTAATTGCAGTCTCTTTACTGAAGTTGTGGTAGAATTTTGTTTTATAAAATTTCGTCTCGTAAAGATTGATACATGGAAAATGTAAGAAACTGCTTTGTAATTTCTTGGATAATATTATCAATAGACGAGGAACCGTGCCTTGGAACTCGGCCGGGTTACGTGTTTATAAGAGACCCAACTAGGTCATCGAGAGGATACAGTTGTTGAGAGATTACAGGGAGGTTTAGGAGGAGAAGTACACGCCAAGGAAACTACCTAACCGGTACAATCTCATATATGATTATCCGGTTCACAACAACCTCTAATACCCTCCCTTAATCAAAACTTGTACAAGTTTAGATTATGCTTGAATGCCTCTAGTTCTCTTGTTGGTAGTGGTTTTGTAAACCCATCTGCTACCTGATCTTTTGAGGATATAAACTTGATGTCCAGTAATTTCTGAGCTACTCTTTCTCTCACAAAATGAAAATCAATCTCTATATGTTTTGTCCTTGCATGAAAGACAGGATTGGCAGAAAGATATGTAGCTCCCATGTTATCACACCACAATACCGGTTTCTCTTTTAGCTTAATACCAAGTTCTTTGAGAATAGTTTCAACCCATATTACCTCAGCTGTTGCATTTGCCAAAGATTTGTACTCTGCTTCTGTACTGGATCTAGATACTGTTGCCTGTTTTCTAGCACTCCAAGAAATTAAATTTGGTCCAAAGAATACTGCAAACCCTCCAGTGGACCTCCTGTCATCTATACATCCAGCCCAGTCTGCATCAGAAAAAGCACTAACCAAAGTAGACATAGACTTTCTGAAAGAAATACCAATCGTGATAGTATCCTTTATATAACGAAGAATCCGTTTAACTGCTGTCCAATGAACTGTGGTAGGTGCATGAAGAAACTGACACACCTTATTTACTGAGAAACAAATATCAGGTCGTGTGAGAGTTAAATATTGTAAGCCACCTACAATACTTCTGTACCTTGTAGCATCATCTGGCTCAAGTAAATCTCCTTCATGAAGAGACAATGGTTCTGAAGCAGAAAGTGGAGTGGAGAATGTCTTGCAATGATACATCCCAACTTTGGCTAATAACTCAGTTGCATACTTTTCTTGAGTGAGAACAATACCATTATGAATTTTCCTTACTTCAATTCCCAAAAAGAAATGCAAATCTCCTAGATCCTTAATTGCAAAATGTTGATTAAGATCTTTTATCAATGTGGAAATAGCATGAGATGATGAACCAGTAACAATGATATCATCCACATAAATGAGAACATATATAGTGACAGCTGACTGATTATAAATGAATAATGATGTATCTCCTTGAGATGGAGTAAATCCCAACTCTTGAAGTTTATTGCTCAATCTGGAATACCATGCTCTTGGTGCTTGCTTGAGACCATACAGAGCTTTATCAAGTTTGCACACATGATGGGGTAGGAGAGAATTTTCATACCCAGGAGGTTGTTTCATGAACACTTCCTCTTCCAGAACACCATGCAAAAACGCGTTCTTGACATCGAGTTGACGAAGGCTCCAACCTTGAGAGACAGAAATAGACAACACAAGACGAATAGTAGCTGCTTTGACTACTGGACTGAAAGTGTCCTCGTAGTCTATACCAAAACGTTGCTTAAATCCTTTTGCAACAAGACGAGCTTTATATCTTTCAATACTACCATCAGGATTTTTCTTAACTCGAAAGACCCACTTGCAATCAATTATATTTTTGTTACCATGTGACGGAGGCACCAAATGCCATGTTTTGTTGCTCATTAATGCCTCATATTCTTCATCCATAGCCTTACGCCATTCTTCACTGCCCAAAGCTTGATCTAAAGTCGCTGGTACACACAGAGAAATTATACCGAATGGTGCCATCAGTCCTTATTTTAGGAGTTTTAATACCCTGTTGAAGTCTAGTCCTGCGCACAGGAAGATCTGCAGGAACAGCAGCCACAGAAGATCCCCCCTGCTGGGCAGATTCCTGTGCTGCGTCAGGATCCGTAGACGATCCATGTGGCCGGATTTGTGGCGTGGATGATAGCTGGGGCAGCGAAGTTGATGACGCAGAGGATCCCGTGGGTGCAGGCGCCACAGCTGACGCTGTCGGGCTGTCGGGTGGACAGCGCGCACGCCGAGCAGCAGGTGGACGCGTGGAGACGCATCGCTGGTTCGGCTGGGTCGTCGAGGCAGAGGACGGCAGACCCGCAGAGGGGGCCACCGAATCCACCACGGGATCGATGCGCGCAGTGGATTCCGCTGCGGGATTTGTCCATGCAGGGACGCCTGCCTCGGATCGGCCCCGTGACACCGCATCTGCATGGGGATCGGGGCAGATTCTCTTGTCACGTTGTGATATGGATGATGCATCCATTTCTTCACTGTTTTGGTCAGGATTTTCACCGGTGCGCTGCAAAATGTTAGGGGAATCCATAGATGCCGCAGAATCAGTCATAATATCATTCATAATTGAACCCTCATGATAGGATGTTAGATGCTTAGGAAGTAGGAGTATTTCTTGTCTTAGAAGAGCACCAGCGTTGGGACGTAGGGATGCAAATGGAAAAATGTTTTCATCAAAGATAACATCACGAGAAATATAAACTCGACCAGTAGAGATGTCTAGACATTTTACACCCTTATGTCGAGGACTATATCCAAGAAAAGCACATTGAGTGGATCGATAGGAGAGTTTGTGAGAGTTATAAGGGCGTAAATTTGGCCAACATGCACACCCAAAGACCCTAAGAGATTTATAGTCAGGTGAAGAGCCTAAAAGAAGTTCTGTGGGTGTGGCACTATCAATAACTTTGCTAGGCATAATATTGATGAGATATGTGGCTGTAAGAAATGCTTCATCCCAATACTTCAAAGGCATGGAGGCATGAGCAAGTAAAGACAATCCTACTTCAACAATATGACGATGCTTACGTTCTGCAGAACCATTTTGTTGGTGTGCATGTGGACAGGAAACATGATGTGTTATGCCAAGCTGTTGGAAAAGAGAGTGGAGTTTTTCATATTCACCACCCCAGTCAGTTTGCATAGTAATAATTTTTCTATCAAACTTTCTCTCAACAAAATTCATAAAATTATGAAAGACATCAAACACATCCGATTTCCTTTTTAGAAGATAGATCCATGTGAATTTGCTATAGTCATCTATAAAACTCACATAATAGTTATGACGTCCTACAGAAGTGGAAGCAGGACCCCAAACATCTGAAAAAACTTGTTGTAAAGGAAACATGGAAACACTTGTAGAATTTGGATATGGAAGTTGATGACTTTTTGCTCTTTGACAAGAATCACAAATAGACTCACTACTAGAGGACTTCTCATATGGAAGACCAAATTTATTTAGAATGTATTTAACCACTAAACTTGATGGATGTCCTAATCGAGAATGCCACCTTTCTGCTGAAGGCTTGATGACAAGTGTCGAAGCTCTGGCTCCGCAAATCCCTCAGGTGACCCTATCGGGTTTCGACTAGGAGATGTCATAGGCGCTGGTGGAATCGTCGGCTAGACAGGGAGGCGATATTTACCCAGGTTCGGGGCCCTCGAAGAGGTAAAACCCTTACTCCTGCCTTCTGCTGATCTGTATTAAACGATGAGATCGATTACAGGTGCTCGAATCGAGAGTAGATCTCGAGTTTCAAGGCTTTTGTGGTCGTGCGGTAATACTTGGTCCTCTCCTTTGAGGCTCTCCTGGCTTTATATAGATAGCCAGGTCTCGAGTCCAACCCGGAGAGGATACAAACCCTAGCTTGAGTTGGTTACAGTTCCTAACTTAGCCCGCAAGTTGATGCGAGTGGGCTTTTCATGGGCCTTCTAGAGTACTCCAAGGGCGCTTCCTGTTGGGCCTTGGTTAGAAGGTGCGAGAGGGGGTGCCCTTATTCGTAGGGCCCAGGATCCATGCCTTCGTCAGTAGCCCCCGAGCGTATGCTCGACTGGGATTTATTTTCAGTCGGGTAGACGGTCAGACCTTTTCTTTGATCTCCTTCTAGAAGTTCAGCTCGACAGTTGTTGCCTACGAAGGGTGTGTTCCCTGTTTCTTGAATAAAAATACTCGAGTATCGAGCAGCATTAGTGCCAGTTTTTGCGGCTATATTAGCAGAAGGATGTGGCTCAGTGGCTTGGCTCTCCCGAGAGATCAGGGCCAATTAATTGCGACTAGGGCAAAAACACTCCTGGCCTACACAGATTCGAGACCTCCGACTCGAATCCGATGAGGTGATCGTTACGACTGGGCCGTTGTGGACTTATCGAGTCGAACTTAACCTAAGGGGGTACCCGGCGCGTCCGCTAGGATTTTTCTTCGTGTTGTTGACACGGAACTATGCCGGAGGACGCAGCTTTCGAGTGCGATTCCAGGCCCAAAAGAAAGATCTTTTTGGGTCTTACCTTCATATTCGAAGAATATGGCATCCGGATGTGCCTAGTCGGCTGTACAATCCAGGTTTTTGTGATGCGTAAATATCACGCATAAGGTGGGTTCTTTCTACCCGATTAGATTGGTATGAGTTCCGTACGAAAAAAGTTTCGTGTTGGAAATGTTAGCTCCGTATGAAAGAGTTTTCATGTTTTGGAAAATTGTGCCTGTACGAAAGAGTTTTCGTGTGTAAGGCATGTTTCTCTTGTCCGAAGAGGCTTTGATTCATGAATTTTTTCATGGAAAGAATGTGTTCTATCCGAAGGAATAGATATTCGTGCGAAGATGATTTCGCGTTTGGAATTCCATTCGCAAAAAATTTCCTTTCGGAATGACGAACGCCATGACGTCAAGGCGTGCTCCTCTTCTCCCGATGGGACGTGACGGAGTGGCAGCAGAAACTGGCCCACCTTGTCAGCTTTTTGACCGGGAAACGAGACGTCACTCCCGTTTTTTACGCGAAATGCGCAGTAAATGCGCACGATCTTTTGTTAAGATCGTGGCACGAAACAGCGTACGCCGCCGCTTCGTTTCATCCTTACGCGTGGCAACTGCGATAGGTGCCACGTTGCGTATCGTACGGTTGAGATTGCTTTACCCCGTATATAAATAAGGGTGTTAGCGCCGCAGTGAAATTTTCCTCGCTTTCCGTCTTTGTCTTCCACCTCGCGCTCATCTTCTTCCTCGCACTCGTCTTCAACTTCCTCGCGCTCAAGCTTCCGCCGCGAACGATGGCCGGTGGGAAGAAACGCGGCGCTGGAACTTCGGCATCAGGCGAGCCCTCTGCGCCCCTTGCCACTCGCGCCGGCGACTGGCGCACTCCCAACACCACCGCCAAGAGCATCAAGGAGATGCAGCGGGAGGGTCTTCTACCGGCGGAGGCGGACAAACGTGTTCGCCTCGGGAAAAGAGAAGAGGTACCTAACCCCCAGTCGAACGAACGCGTGGTCTTCGTGGACCACGTGACTCGGGGCCTCTCCTTCCCCCTTCATCCCTTCTTCATCGGGTTGCTGTGTGCCTATGGCATACAGCTTCACGATCTTCCCCCAAACGCGGTGCAGCACATCGCGTGCTTCATCGCGCTTTGCGAATGCTATCTTGGCATTCGCCCGCACTGGGCGCTCTGGAAGGCGCTGTTCAAGATCCGGATCTTCCGCGAAAAATCGCGGGTGGAGTCCGAGCCCGGCGAGCCGCTTCGTACGGGTGGCTTCGGGATCCAGGCGCGCCACGAGAGCGCGTACTTCAACATGCACTTCATCGATTCCGCGCAAGGCTGGCGGAAGAAATGGTTCTACGTCGCCGACAACAGTTCGGGCGGACTTGTCGAGTTCCACCCACTCGCAGTTCTGACAAGGCGCAAGTCGTGGAACCACAAGATGACAGCCGAGGAGACCCAGACGGTCGCGCCCCTGCTCGCAAGAATTGCTGCTCTTCGAGACCAGACCTCGGGAGTAGTGCTCAACGGGCTTCACCTGGCCGGCCTTTTCTTGAAGCGTAGGATCCAGCCGCTGCAGCAGAGGCCTTCCACCATGTGGGAGTATCAAGGCGCAGAAGATCCCAGTCGAGTGAGCAGAGAAGAGCTTTCGAATGTAGAATTCGAGAAGAAGATTGCTGCCATCACTCGACTGAAAGTTGGGGAGCAATACCCTGATTGCTCAGTCGAGGCTTATTCTGCTTCAAATCCTCCTCCAGCTGAGGTTAGTTTTTCTGTCTTTATTTATTTTTTTTTTTACTTCCATCTTTGGAATTTTCTTGCCGATAAGATCTTCTTTGTCTTCTTTTTTTCTGCAGAGCCTAGCTGTAGCAAATTGCTATCCGCCCGTTGCTGGTGATGATGCCTCGTGCCTTCAGTCAAGTCACCAGGACGGTGCGGTCGACACTAGCGTGGCCAACGCCTCTTCGAGTTCTGAGCATGATTCTTCGGATGACGCTGAGGACTCGAGTGACGTCCCTCCGAAGCGTCGTCGGGTGAATGACGATGAAGTCACCTCCAAAGATAAATCTTTGGAGACGTCGCCTCCGATTTTCGTGACTCCGCTCCAATCTCTTCCTCCTCAGGCCCCATTCGCAGCCGCCTGGAACGCGGATGATTTGGATGAAGACGAGGAGGATGACGAGTAAGTGTTTTCTCCGTATTTCTATTCGAACAATCTTTGTTTGTCTATGCTGATGTTTCCTTGCTTTCTAACGCAGTTTGCAGGC